>JANJXV010000128.1:0-1200000 GCA_024803745.1 Megascapheus bottae | reverse complement strand
AGCTGAATCATGCAAAATGGCTTTCATGCAAATAGTTTCTGGACACAGACATTAACGAAACACACCAAAGATACCCTCCCCCATGGGAGTCAGTTTCTGGTGTCTTGGAGGAAATCATAGCACCTGGGATAGTGAAGGAGAATGTGCAAACATGTTTTCCAACTCGTGTTTTTCTCCTGCATTCAAGTCCACTAATGCAGAGCCCCAGGGAAGTTGATTACTCATTCTTCTTGGGAATTCACTATAGGCTTACACATCTACTTCTACAGCATACATCTCTGTCAATAAAAAGACACATATGTACATATACAGAGATTTATGAATCCACATACCTGACCCAGTGGACCCCACTTTCAGCCAGAATTTCAGCTGGGCAGATGCTTCAGAGATGTACCATTTGATTCCATACTCATTCTTCTTCAGCTTCCTTTTTCTGTCAGTTTCTTGCCTGGCACTAGCTTCTTTTCTACAATGAAGCAGCAAGCACACATGGATGGAGATGTGATGATTGATGGGTTTTTTTGCTCTCTACACTTTGGGAACAGATCACAGAAACAGTGATGATTCTGGAGATGAACAGTACAATCCGTAAGTACCTCAACATTTCATTTCTACTTGTGGATTTGTTTTGGGGATGGGCATGGCTGATGGAATTCTATGTTTACACACGTATGCTCTCTGTGTCCTCTACCATCACCTCCTATCCCTATGCAAGAGAATCACCTTAGTTTCGTTATTTTGTCTTGAATCTACCTTTAAGTGATTTTCTGCCTGTTTGTAGAAGAGGATCCTTAGTTTTCTTTTGTGTATCATCTTTCCAGGACAGTAAGCTCTTCATACTTTTTACTTGTTTTATCTTCTTTTTGTTTTTGTAGAAAATCCTCTGTTTTTTTTCCTTGATACCACATTTTCAAACCATCTCCTTTACTGTTTTAATTGAGATTTTATTATAAAGGTGAAATATAAAGAGGTTAAATTTATGTAATTCAAGTAATGAATGCATTTTTTTGAACAGTGTCACTCTTCCCTCATTTTCTCCCACCATTTGACCTCCTAACTCCACTCCACTCCCCACATCAAACTGTAAAGTTCACTTTGAATGCAGTGTCTCATATCAGTGAGTTGGCTCATCCTTTGACCTACTCTTTTTGCTTGATTATTTCATTCCTTTTACTAACTTGAAGATTGTTATTTCTAGTTCTTTGAGATTCTGTGTAAATTCTTCAGTGTTTGTTCTCTTACTTTATTTTATTTTAAGTTTTTAAATTTTTATTGTACATGATATACAGAGTAGTTGCATAATTCAGATAATGAGTATATTTCTTGTTGATCAGTGTAAATCCCTCCTTTATTTTCTGTTTTAACCATTTAGACTTGTCTCCATGCCAAGTTGTACAGTATGTTTCCACTATACTATTTAATGTCTGCTGAATTGGTTCACCCTTTGTCCTGCCCTTTCTGTGTTTCACATTCTCTTCCCCAAATCAGACCATCTAATATGCAAGATAAAGTAGAGAAATAAAAACGATGATGAAATTGAATAAACCAAAGAAAAAAGATAGGAAAAAAATTAAAAAAGAGGAAAAAAGAACAGCAAATAGTACTATAAAAAATCTCATGTTCCTTGAGATGTAGTGTAGATTCTTTAACTCAGTTTCTGTATGCTTGATTAAATGAAACGTTACAGTTTCCTGTTATTCCTCCCACCCCCTTTTATATAAATATGGTTTTCATTTTCATTTGTTCCAAGGATAAGTTTATATAATGAAATTTGTCTTGAAAAACAATTCACTATCATAAATTATTTATTTAATTAAGTTGAACACTTTTCTCATTATTATTTTACTATTTATTTATGGTTCACAAGTGATTCATTTAACTCTCATACTATGTGAATCTTTTCCTCATTAAATTCTGGCCTTCTTACCACATGTCTGCATGTGTGCTCAATAAACTTTCAATGTTATTTTTTTAAAATCTGGCTGACTTTGTGTCCCATACGGTAATTTATCCTGGTGAATGCTCAGTATGTTGAGCAAAGTTTTATCCAGATGTTGAACAAAATATTCTGTGAGTCTGTATGAGGATATTCTGATCAAGTGTGAAATTAAACTCTGATTCTTCCCTCTTAATTTTGTCTGGAGAATCCCTCCATAAAATCTTCAGCTAGTATTGTATAGAGGACTATTTCAAAGTCTGATTAACATAGTTCAGTGGTTGGATAGTGTGTAAGTAAATTAACATTTCAAACTGCAATTTCATCTTGAAAATTTAATCCTTTCATTACATTACAATTGTGTCACTTTTTGTCACTTTGATTCAAGTCTATTGGATGTGATATGTAAAGATACGGCAGCTTTCTTTAAGATTTCATTTGTATGGACTACCCTTTCTTATACTCACTGAGGGGCGTTGATGGTGAAGTGTGTTTCATGACATCAAGGTATCCTTTGACCTTGAGTTTTGCTATATTTTGCCATTCTAACCCTTTTTTGACCATCGGGGCTTGAATTCTGGGTCTGAGCATTGACACTGAGTTCTTCACCTCAAGGCAACCATCCTACCCTTCAGCCACACGATCACTTCCCCTTTTCTAGCAGTTAACTAGAGATGAGTCTCACAGAATTTAGTTCCTGGGCTGGCTTTGAACTTTTATCCTTAGATCTCAGCCCTCAGGATACTTAGGATGACAGTTGTGAGCCACTGCACCTGCCCATTCTAATTTTTATTGGTAGAATTTCTGGCATTTCCATTCACAGTCATGGTTAACAGATCACATTGCAACACAGCTAATAGGTGACTTGTTCTCTGCATTAACTGAAGCTTCTTCCACTTTATTTTAAAAATTGTAATTAATAGAAGGGTTACATTATATTTGTCAGATAGAAGGTGCATTACTTCACAAAAATTGATACCCTTCTCATGCTTTTGTCCCCCTTTCCTTCCCGCCTCATCCTCCCCTCACATTTTCCCCCTTTCCTATCCTATTTCAAATAAACAAATAAATATACATGCAATATACCGGATAGCAAGGTAAGATACTGTAACAATATGAGATAACCAAGGGACAACACAAGAGATGAGAAATAGCATAGTACATTAAGAACAACAGTAACACCTCATATGGTTCTTGTTTCTATATCCTGAATGTCTGTTCATTTAGCCTCATCCTATGTGGCCTTATGTATGTAGGATTTGCCCTATTGTAAACCTCTGCTAAGAGAGTTCAAGGTTTATATTAAATATGAAAAATGACAGAAACCATTGACCCTATGCTCATCTCAGTCTGAATTACTTCACTTAATATGACTTTTCCTAAGTCTTTCCATTTCCTTTATGTCATTCTTTCTGATGGCAGCATAGAATTCCACTGTTAATATATACCACAGCTTGATGACCCAATCATCTACTGAGGAGCATTTATGTTTGTTCCATAGATTTGCTGTGGAAAATAGTCTTGCAATGAACATCATTGTGCTAGTGTGTTTAGTATGCCCTTGGTTCTGGACCATTTGATAATGTCAGGTAGTGGAATTGCTGGATCATAAGGGAGCTCTATGTGTAGTCTTGTGAAAAACCACCATACTGGTTTCCATAGTGGTTCAATGAATTTGCGCTGCCAACAATAGTATAGTAATGATACCTCTTGGCCACTTCCCCACCAGCATCGGTTATTATATTTCTTGATCCTGGCCATTCTACCTGGAGTGAGATGGAATCTTAGAGTTGTTTTGATTTATAATTCTTTTATGGCCAGAAACATCGAGCATTTCTTCATGTGTCTATAGGCCACTCTTATTTCTTCTTCAGAGAATACTCTAAATCTTTGGCCCATATTTTAATAGGATGATTGTTTGAAAATTAGTTTTGGAGTGATTCAATTTTTTGAGCTTTTGATATATTTTAGATATTAGGCCTTTGTTTGTTGTATGGTTAGTGAAGATCTCCTCCTCTGTAGGCTTTCACCCTTAAAATTTATACCTGGTTTGATTCAAGCAATATACTCCTGCAATAACTTCTACTTAGGTAGGTGAGTTACAAATACTATGATGTGAAGGCAGTCCAACTAAGACCTTTTGTGAGACTCTTAAATTCATTTAACCACCAGGAACGAAGGGCTGGGGATAGTGACTCATGCCTACCTAGTGAGGAAGCCGACGTCCTCACATGTAAGATTACAGTTCTGTTTGAAGTTTAGCCTGTCCGTTAATTGTTTGAGCTTCTTATCTCAATTGGCCACCAAAATCTTCAGTAGAACTGTGGATCAAGTGGTAGAGTGCTACCCTTATGGGGAAAAAAAAGAACAGGACCAGGAATTTGGCATAGAGGTAGATTTGCTTGCCTAGCATGCATGAACATCTGGGTTCAATTCCTCAGTACCACATACACAGAAAAAGCTGGAAGTGGTGCTTTGGAGCAGAGAAAGTGCCTAGGCTGTCATTTCAGGCCTCAGGACTGGGAAAAAAAGCCCAAGGTCAATGCACTGATTGTTTAGAATAGCAATGATTTAGAATAGTATCGTAAAATACAAGTCCCATATTTCTTAGCAAGTTTTTAACATTTTTTCAAACTAACACAGGAATCACTTCATGTGGTTGAAATGTTTATTTTGCTACATTCTGTGGAGGTTTCATTCAGTAGTTAGTTGGTCTACTATTTTAAGCATCTTCAAGGAATCCTTGAATGAGCCTGTGTGAGAAGATTCTCACTTCATGGCCACTAGAAAGTAAGACGATATTATGGCTTGGCCTAGTGGTAGAGTGCTTCCCTAGCATGCATGAAGCCCTGGGTTTGATTCCTTAGTTACCACATGCACATAAAAAGCCAGAAGTAGTGCTGTGGCTCACGTGTTAGAACACTAGCATTGAGAAAGTTCAAGGATAGTGCCCAGACCCGGAATTCAAGCCCCATGACTGACAATAAAAAAGAAATAATATGCTTAATGGAACACTATGTTAAAACGATATATTTTTGGAGTATCATGTAAAATTCTGAGCAGTTACTGGTTACTGACACATATCTGATTTTCTTCAGCCTACTCACTCTGTCTGCAGTAAGAGTTGTGGTCCTGGATTCAGAAAATCTCCTCAGGAGGGCAAGGCTGCCTGTTGCTTTGATTGCACACCTTGCCCAGACAATGAGATTGGTAATGGAACATGTAAGCTCATGTCTTCGGGGGAAATTCATACTGTCTCCTAGTATCTTCATCCATGCAAGTCAATACAAATGCAGAATTGCAAATTCAAATTCTTCCTCCTTCACTTAGTAATTTAATTGTGACAGTGGTTGCTACGTCTCTTCAGGGGGAAAAAAGACATGGGCTCTGATTTACATGTAGGATTTTTTCTAGTCTGTTGTATGTATGTTTACTCAAATACTCAGTAATGTAACTTTAACTTCTATCACATTACGTGCAAAGAATTTTTAAGAACAAGAACTATATCTTCAATATTATGTTCGAACTACAAAGAAAACACAGATTTTGCACATCTTTACTTCCTATTACTTAGAAATCTTGGTGCAGCAGAGCAAGTAATCTGGGTTAGGGTGATTTAATTATCAGGTACAGGGGCGGGAGTTTGGCCTAGTGGTAGAGTGCTTGCCTAGCATGCACAAAGACCCAGGTTCAATTCCTTGGTGCCACATACATAGAAAGGCTGAAACTGGTGCTGTGGCTCAAATGGTAGAGCTCCAGCCTGAGGAAAGCCCAAGGACAGTGCTCAGGGCTGGAGTTCATACCCCAGGCCCAAAAACAATAACAAAAAGAATAAGAATCAGGCACACATATTGTGCATAGCATGACTTTATATCTTCAAAGAGTGATTTGATTATCTGTTCCTGTACAGATGAATAGAAGATACAAACATAACAACTGAAAGGTAGGACCACAGTGTGCTACAGAGACATACAGGAACAAGCAAGGTTTACTCCACAAATGTTTCTTTTTTGCCAGTGCTGGCCCTTGAACTCATGGACTGGGCAGTGTCCTTGAATTTCACAAGGCTATTTTTCTACCACTTTAGCCACAGCACCACTTCCATCTTTTTCCGTGTATGTGGTCCTAAGGTATCAAGCCACAGAGCATCATGCATATTTGGCAGTCACTATACCACCAGGCAACAATCCTGGCCCCAATATATAAAATTTTGAATGAGGGTTTGACTTGTGTACATAAGTCTGTGAGTTATGT
This sequence comes from Megascapheus bottae, assembly GCA_024803745.1. Classification (NCBI taxonomy): domain Eukaryota; kingdom Metazoa; phylum Chordata; class Mammalia; order Rodentia; family Geomyidae; genus Megascapheus; species Megascapheus bottae. Next base: position 1,193,810 of record JANJXV010000128.1, on the reverse strand, counting down.
CAGCATGAAGAAGAAATGAAATAATTTGTAGGAATAATTTCAGTGTTTCTGAATCTGTCCAGGTTTGTTTTATGGCCTAAGATGTGGTATATTTTTGAAAATGTTCCATGTGCTGCTGACAAAAACGTATATTGTGTTGTTGCTGGGTGGAATATTCTGCAAATGTCTGTTAGATCTAGTTGGTCTATATAGTTGTTCAGTTCTAAGGTTTCTCTGTTGAGTTTTTGTCTTGTTGATGTGTCCATAGGTGAGATTGGTGTGTTCAAGTCGCCGACAATCACTGTGTTTCAATCTATGTATGGTTTCACTGTAAGTAAAGTTTGCTTGATGAAGATCGGAGCTCCGGGATTGGGTGTGTAAATATTTAGGAGCATTATGTCTTCTGGGAGGAAAGATTCCTTTAGTAGTATGTAGTAACCTTCTTTGTCTTTTCTTACTAATTTTAGTTTGAAGTCTATTTTATCTGATATGAGGTTGGCAACACCAGCCTGTTTATGGGGACCGTTAGCTTGATAGAGTTTATTCCAACCTCTCATTTTCAAAAGATGATTCTTTTTTTTGGGTAAGATGTGTCTCTTGAAAACAGCAGAACGATGGCTCTTGCTTTTTGATCCAACTAGACAGCCTATGCTGTTTAATTGGAGAGTTGAGTCCATTGATATTGAGAGTTAGGATTGAGAGATATTTATTAGTTTCTACCATTTTTAAAAGTTTTTATTAGGGCCTGTGTCTTGACAGTTCTTGTGGTCTTTAGATGGTATGCTGTTTAGGTGCCATTTCTTTCCCTATATTGCATTTATTTTGGTTTTCTATGTATAGAACATCTTTCAGAATTCTGTGTAGTGTAGGTTTGTTGTGACATATTGTTGCAGCTTTTCCCTGGAATGGAATGTTTTTATTGTTCCCTCAGTTATGAATGAGAGCTTAGCTGGGTACAGTATTCTTGGTTGGTAGTTATTTGAGTTAAGGGCATGACATATATGCTTCCAGTCACTTCTTGCTTGCATGGTCTCTGGTGAGAAGTCTGGGGTTATTCTGATTGGTTTTCCTTTATAGGTTACTGAACCCTTTTCCCTGGCTGCCTTTAGGATCCGTTCTTTGGTTTCTATTAACGATGTTCGGATAGCGATGTGGCGGTGGGATGTTCTTTTCTGGTCAGGTGTGTTTGGGGTTCTAAAAGCTTCTTGTATCTGGATGGGTCTGCCCTTCTGGATATTTGGGAAATTCTCTGAGATGATTCCCTGAAGTATATTTCCAATACCATTGACCACTTTCTCCACGCCCTCCTCAATACCAATTAGCCTTAAATTAGGCTTCCTAATTGTATCTTGGACCTCCTGAAGCACTCTCTCATTTTTCCTAGATTTGGATTGACTCATTTTCTGTTCTTTCTCTATAATAACTAAATTATCTTCAGCCCTGGAAATTCTCTCCTCTGCATTGTCTAACCTGCTATCAAAGCTATCTACTTTATTTTTTATCTCCCTTGTATCTAATTGCTCATTTTTGATGCCTTGCATCTCTTCTTTTAGATCATGTATGGATTTCTTTAGCTCCTTGATTTCCATTTTAGTGGTTATCTCAGTATCTTTATTTTCTTTGGACATTTGCTGGAGTTCGGTCACTTTTTTATTTGTGGATTCTATGAATTCATCCATCTTTCTTTGAAAAACTTTTATTATGGCCTCCTTTATGTCTTCTTCTTTTTCACTTATCACCTTGTTTATAGTTTCCTCTTGTTTAGCTATGGCTTCCTCCCTTATCTTTTTGTTTATATTTTCATAAAGGATGTTTATCAATTGCATTTGTATAGCACTTGGAAGAGTCTCCTCTAGGTTTGCCAGTGACTGTGCCATTGTCTGTTTACATTGGGTGGGGGATGTTTATTCTTGATTTGACATTTTTCTTGAGTTTCTTGTTCTCCCCATTTGAAAATGGGAGCAAGATTAATACTAAACACGATTATAGTTTTTCAGATATAACCAACCTAGACCTCTGTAGCTGGCAGACACTAGATGTTCACAAGTTTTTATTGGTGTTATCACTCTTTCTTTTTGTGCACTTACAGACCAGTCTAATACAACCACTGATAAGCGATTTATACCCAAAACAATAAGCCTCTCAATCCAATTTATATTGTCTTTGAGTCCCTCTGAGCCTAGAGAATAATTAAACACCTAGATATACAGTATTGCTCAACAGCCATCAAGTGTAGATGCGTGCAGTACAAGGGTTGAAAGATGAACAGAGGTCCAGAGATAGAAAGATAGAATGAGAGAGGTCAGGGGAGGTACAAGAGGATTAATGTAGGAGTGTAAGAATATTGTAGTAATGAAGAAAAGGTACATTGTAAGGATAACTGACCTAAGTTGGTAAGTAGGTAGCATATTTGAGTACAAAGTATTAGAATAAAACTTATGTGTTGCTGCACGATTAGCTCTTAGCCCAACCAGTGGCCTCAGAGTGGACCATGAGATGGGTCTGCGAGCTTCAGTCTGAGCACGGTTTGCAGATGTTTTCCTGTGCTGCTTCCAGGGGCGGCCCCAAGCCAAGGGACTGGGGAGTGAGAGTTTCCAGGGGCTCTCAGCAGGACCAGCAAGGTACCCCTCTGTTCCCAGGGGTGGGGCCCAGCTGAGGACATGGGCTCCAAGAGCAGAGATGCGCATTTCTGATTCTCAGAAAGCAAGCTTGGCTGCTGGTCGGCCCTTCAGATCCCTGCTGTGTTTCCACTGCTTTGTCAGAGAGTCTGTGACAGTCGGGGGCCCCTGGTTGCTGTCTTGCTCAGGATTCCCAGCTGAAGGATGCCTCGCTCAAGAATTGAGGGGGGCAGATGCTGGCTCTTGTTTTCTTGCACACCCTACCCGCTGTTGTAAGCCAGGGTCCCAGCGCCTTCCACTCTCCAGATCCAGTGGCCTGAGAGATGATCCTCGTGGGCCGGTGGGAGCTGGGACAGCTCTGCCTCCCCTGGTGGGGTGCTTAGTCTTAGGGTCTGCCCGCTTGTCAGTCTTCAGTCAGAGGGCTGGGGGTTGAGCCGGTTGGGCTGGTGGGATTTTGGACAGCGCCGCCTCCCTTGGTGGGGTGCTGGATCTTAGGTAGCCCACCTGTCAATCTCCAGTCAATGGCCTGAGGGAGGGGGCTGTTGAGGGAAGGGACAGGCTCCTTGCCCCCCTGCTCCCGCCAGTCTTTCTCAAGGGGGGTGGAAGGGTCTGAGTTAAGTTTGATTGCTTGCCACCGCTCTGCTTTCCTGTTGTGTTTGGGGACGCGCTGTATTACTCACGCATCTGTGTCCATCTGCGGGTGATCCACGGTGGTGGGGAGTCTTTCAATCCCATCGGGTCTCGCCACTGCCTGTGTTCCATGTCTGGTTTCTGCTGCTTGCTGTTCTGATTACGCATCTGGGTTCCGCTGCTTCCTCCGTTCGCACACTCCCAGACCACAAAGGCATCAAATTGGAACTGAACACACATATCCACCAATGAAAACCCTGTAACTAATGGAGTCTGAACAACACATTGTTGAATCACCAATGGGTCATCGAAGAGATCAGAAAAGAAATCCAACAGTTTATGAAATTTAACAATAAGTAGCACACAAAATACCAACTCCTTTGGGACACAGCAAAGGCAGTACTCAGAGGAAAATTTATAGCGCTGAGTGCGTACAACAACAAGTCGGAAAAATCGCAAACCAACAAGTTAATGTCTCACCTTAAGCTCCTGGAAAAAGAGCAACAAACCAAACCTAATCCTAGTAGAAGAAAGCAAATTATAAAAATCAAAGCAGAATTAAATGATTTGGAATCCAAAAAAACTATAAAAAGAATCAACAAAATAAGGAGTTGGTTCTTTGAAAGAATTAACAAAATTGACAAACCGTTAGGAAATCTTTCCAAAAAAAGAACAGAGCATATCGAAACAAATGATATCGCCTACGAAAATGGTAATATCACGACAGAAATAACCAAGATCCAGAATACCTTGAGGGAATACTGCTCAAATATTTACGACAACAAATTTGAGAATGTAGAAGAAATGGATGAATTCCTAGCCAATATTCACATACCCACACTGAAACAAGAAGACCTAACCCAACTCAACAGGCCTATTTCAAGCTCTGAAATAGAAATGGCAGTAAGAGAACTTCCACCTAAGAAAAGCCCAGGGCCAGATGGATTCACAGCTGAATTCTATAAGGTCTTCAAAGCAGAGCTCACACCAATATTCCTTAAGCTCTTCAACGAAATTGAAAATGAAGGCTCTTTACCAAACTCATTCTATGAAGCCAGTATAAACCTCATCCCCAAACCAGACAGAGATTCATCAAAGAAAGAGAACTATAGACCTATTTCTTTGATGAACATCGATGCAAAACTTCTCAACAAAATACTGGCCAACAGTCTACAATGACTCATCAAAAAAATTATACACTACGATCAAACTGGATTCATCACAGGGAGGCAAAGCTGGTTCAACATATGCAAATCAATTAATATAATTCAACACATCAACAGGAGCAAGGACAAAAATCATATGATTGTCTCAACAAATGCGGAAAAGGCATTTGACAAGATCCAACACCCCTTTATGTTAAAAGCTAAGGAGAAATGAGGAATCCATGGAACATTCCTCAATGTAATAAAGGCTGTGTATGAGAAACCCACTGCTAGTATTACACTTAATGGTGAAAATATAAAGCCATTCCCTCTAAAATCAGGAACGAGACAAGGATGCCCACTCTCTCCACTACTCTTTAATATAGTACTAGAATTCCTAGCCAGTGCAATAAGGCAAGAAGCAAGCATAAAGGGGATCCAAGTAGGGAAAGAGGAAATAAAACTATCCCTCTTTGCAGATGATATGATTCTGTATTTAAAGAATCCTATAGACTCTACTCCTAAGCTCCTTAAGCTGCTTCAAAACTTTGGAAGAGAAGCAGGCTATAAAATCAACCCTCAAAATCAACTGCCTTCCTTTAGGCCAACAGTGAGAGGAACGAGGTAATAATCAGGAAAGAAACTTCTTTCACAATAGCCTCAAAGAAAATAAAGTACCTAGGAATTAGCTTACCTAAGAATGTAAAGCACCTTTTTGACGAAAATTTTAAAACCCTAAAAATGGAAATTAAAGTAGAACTAAGGAAATGGAAAAACTCCCATGCTCCTGGATTGCAACAATCAACATTATGTAAATGACCATCTTGCCAAGAGCTATCTACAAATTCAATGCAATAGCCATCAATATCGCAATGGCATTCTTTAAAGAAATAGAAGAGGCAATTCAAAATTTCATATGGAATAATAAAAGACCCCGAATAGCAAAAACATTTCTTAGCAGAAAGAACAGCGCTGGAGGAATTCCAATTCCAAACTTTAGACTCTAATACAGAGCTATAATTATCAAAACAGCTTGGTACTGGCACAGGAATAGGCCTGAAGACCAATGGGAATAGAACTGAGGACTCAGATATTAAACCACAGACTGATGGCCACCTAATCTTTGCCAAGGGAGCCAAAAAATAGAATGGAATAAAGACAGCCTCTTCAACGAGTTGTGATGGCAGAACTGGTTAAGCACATGCAGAAAACTAAAGTTGGATCCTTCTTTGTCACCTTGCACTAGAATTAACTCCAAATGGATCAAAGACCTGGTGGTAAAAGCTGACACACTGAATACTTTACAGGAAGGATTAGGAGATACACTAGGTCTCCTTGGCACAGGTAGAAACTTTCTTAATAAGGACCAAGCAGCACAACAAATCAGAGAAACGCTGGATAAGTGGGAATGCATTAAACTGCAGAGCTTTTGTATGGCAAAGGACATAGCTAGTAAACTAATCAGGAAGCCTACAGAGTGGGAGAAGATCTTCAACAATCAAACAACGGACAAAGGCCTCATATCTAAAATATATCAACAACTCAAAATTTGAATCACTCCAAAACTCATCTCCAAAGTAACAACCATCCCATTAAAAAATGGGCCAAAGACTTAAAGAGAATCTTCTCTGAAGAAGAAAGAAAAATGGCCTATAGACACATGAAGAAATGCTCAACATCTCTGGTCATAAAAGAAATGCAAATCAAAACAACTCTAAGATTCCACCTCACTCCAGTTAGAATGGCCAGGTTCAGGAAAATGAATAATAACAGATGCTGGAGGGGATGTGGCCAGGACGGATCACTACTACACTGTTGGTGGGAGTGCAATCTCGTTCAACCACTATGGAAAGCAGTGTGGCAGTGCCTCCAAATGCTAAACATAGAACTCCCCTATGACCCAGCAATTCCACTACTTGGCATTTACCCAACCATCCAGAATCTAGGGCATACTAAATCCACTAGCACAACAATGTTCATTGCAGCACTATTCACCATAGCAAAGATATGGAACCAACCTAGATGTCGTTCAGTTGACGAGTGGATCAACAAGTTGTGGTATTTGTACAGAATGGAATTCTGTGCTGCTGTCAGAAAGAATGACATCACTCCATTTGTTAGGAAATGGAAAGACTGAGAAAAAATCATATTAAGTGAAGTAAGCCAGACTCAAAGGAACTTAGTCTCAGTGGTTTCCCTCATTTGTCATAATCAGTAGACATCTTGGGCTCTACTAGCAGAGATGTGCAATAGGGCAAAATCTTAATAAGGCCATATAGTATGAAGCTAATTGAAAGGACCTCCAGGATATTGAAACAAAAGCCATGTAATGAATGGTTGTTGTCCTTAACGTACTATGTTGTCTCTCATCTCCTTTGCTGTACCTTGGTTATCTCATATTGTTATAGTATCTCACTTTGTTGTCTGATATATTGAATTTATTTGTATTTAGTTATTTGAAATTTGATACGGAAGGGGGGAAAAGGAAGACGGGTGGGGGATGTGGGGGGGAGGGAAATGGGTACCAAGACATGTGAAAGGGTATCAATGTATGTGAATTAATGCACCTTCTATCTGAAAAATGTCATGTAACCCTTTTACTAATTACAATAAAAAATGTGAGAAAAGGAAATTAAAGCAGAACTAAGGAAATGGAAAAACCTCCCATGCTCCTGGATTGGAAGAATCAACATTGTGAAAATGACAATCTTGCCACGGGCTATCTACAAATTCAACGCAATACCCATCAATATCCCAATGGCATTCTTTAAAGAAATAGAAGAGGCAATTCAATATTTCATACGGAGTAATAAAGACCCCGTATAGCAAAAACACTTCTTAGCAGAAAGAACAGTGCTGGAGGAATTTCAATTCCAAACTTCAGACTCTATTACAGAGCTATAATTATCAAAATAGCTTGGTACTGGCACAAGAACCGGCATGAAGAACAATGGAATAGAACTGAGGACCCAGATATTAAACCACAGACCTATGGCCACCTAATCTTTGACAAGGGAGCCAAAAAATAGAATGGAAGAAAGACAGCCTCTTCAACAAGTTGTGCTGGCAGAACTGGTTAAGCACCTGCAGAAAACTAAAGTTGGATCCTTCTTTGTCACCCTGCACTAGAATTAACTCCAAATGGATCAAATACCTGGAGGAAAAAGCTGACATACTGAAAACTTTACAGGAAGGAATAGGAGATACACTAGGCCTCCTTGGCACAGGTAGAAACTTTCTTAATAAGGACCAGGAATCACAACAAATCGGAGAAAGACTGGATAAGTGGAACTGCATTAAACTGCGGCGCTTTTGTATGGCAAAGGACATAGCTAGTAAATTAATTAGGAAGCCTACAGAGTGGGAGAAGTTCTTCAACAACCAAACAACGGACAAAGGCCTCATATCTAAAATATATCAACAACTCAAAATTTGAATCACTCCAAAACTAATCTCCAAAGTAACAACCATCCCATTAAAAAATGGGCCAAAGACTTAAAGAGAGTCTTCCCTGAAGAAGAAAGAAAAATGGCCTATAGACACATGAAGAAATGCTCAACATCTCTGGTCATAAAAGAAATGCAAATCAAAACCACTCTAAGATTCCACCTCAATCCAGTTAGAATGGCCAGGATCAGGAAAACGAATAATAACAGATGCTGGAGGGGATGTGGCCAGGAGGGATCACTACTGCACTGTTGGTGGGAGTGCAATCTCGTTCAGCCAGTATGGAAAGCAGTGTGGCAGTGCCTCAAAAGGCTAAACATAGAACTCCCCTATGACCCAGCAATTCCACCACTTGGCATTTTCCCAACCATCCAGAAACAAGGGCATACTAAATCCACTAGCACAGCAAAGTTAATTGCAGCACTATTCACCATAGCAAAGAGAAGGAACCATCCTAGATGTCCTTCAGTGGATGAATGGAACAACAAGTTGTGGTATTTGTACACAATGGAATTCTGTGCTCCTGTCAGAAAGAACGACATCGCCCCATTTGTTAGGAAATGGAAAGTCTTAGAAAAAAATCATATTAAGTGAAGTAAGCCAGACTCAAAGGAACTTAGGCTCAATGGTTTCCCTCATTTGTCATAATCAGTAGAAACCTTGGGCTCTACTAGCAGAGATCTGCAATAGAGCAAAATCTTGATACATAAGGCCATATAGTATGAAGCTAATTGAAAGGACCTCCAGGATATTGAAACAAAAGCCATATAACGACTGATTGTTGTCCTTTATGTACTATGTTATCTCTCCTCTCCTTTGCTGTCCCTTGGGTCTCTCATATTGTTACAGTATCTCACTTTGTTATGTGATTTATTGAATTAATTTGTATTTGGTTATTTGAGATTTGATAGGGAATGGGGGAAACGAAGACAGGTGGGGTGTGGAGGGGAGGGTAATGGGTACCAAGACATGTGAAAAGGTATCAATGAATGTGAATTAATGCACTTTCTATCTGGCAAATATCATGTAACCCTTTTATTAATTACAATAAAAAACATTAAAAAAGAAATAATTTGTAGGGCATTAAAAATGGCAATAAATAATATGAGTAATCATCATTGGCAGCAAATAGTTTCACTCAGAGAAAAATATGAGAATGTAAGAATTATTGTAAGAACATGAAGAATGCATAAAGGTAATACTGAGCATATCTGGTAATATTTACTTTATGCTACTAAATTTTCACATGTCAGAATGTTTGTTTTTTAAGTACTGAAAAGGGACTATTGAGAATTTTCTTATGAGATTTGGAGCAGTGTGAGAAATGCCAACACAGTATGCCAACACAGTATGCCAACACTTAGAGGAATCAGTGCTTCCTCAGAGCTGCAAGTTTCCTGGCTTCTGGAGAACCTTTGGGGGTGGCCTTGGCTTGCATGGCTCTTTCTTTATCTACACTCACAGCAGTTGTTCTTAGGGTGTTTGTGAAATATAATCACAGTGCTGTTGTCAAAGCTAATAACCAGGCTCCCAGCTACATCCTGCTCTTCTCCCTCATCTTCTGCTTTCTCTGTTCCTTGCTCTTTATTGGCCATCCCAACACAGTCACCTGCATTCTCCAGCAAACCATATTTGGAATTGTGTTCACTGTAGCTGTTTCTGCTGTCTTGGCCAAAACTCTAACTGTCGTTCTGGCCTTCAAGGTCAATCTTCTAGCGATAAGAATGAGGTGGCGACTCATATCAGGGGCTCCTAACTTCATCATTCCCATCTGCACCCTGATCCAGGTGACTCTCTATGGAATTTGGCTGGGAAACTCTCCTCCCTTCATTGACACAGATGCATACTCTGAACATGGTCACCTCATCATCTTATGTAGCAAGGGCTCTCTCACCTCTTTCTACTGTGTCTTGGGATACCTGGGCTCCCTGGCCTTGGCCAGCTTCACTGTGGCTTTCTTTGCCAGGAACCTGCCTAACACCTTCAATGAAGCCAAGTTCCTGACCTCAGAAAGCTGTTGTTCTGCAGTGTCTGGCTCACTTTCCTGCGTATTTACCACAGTGCCAAAGGGAAAGTCATGGTGGCTGTAGAGGTCTTCTCTATCTTGGCCTCCAGTGCTGGACTTCTGGGCTGAATCTTTGCCCCCAAGTGCACATCATGTCGTTAAGGCCAGATAGAAATTCTCTGCATGGCTTCTGGTAAAGAAGACATCTTCAAACAAATAGGCCCTCTTAACTGAAATTTAAATATTTGACCAAATATACCCATTTGTGTTCTTAGAATCACGTCAACATATGAGTGACATTCATTTCTCTAGTAATGGTACAGTCACAAGTAGTAGCCAGAGCCAGGTAATTGTGAATTTTATTCTGTATTTTTTGGTTCTTTCTATTTGCTCTTTATTTAACCTTCCATCTCCTTTCATCTTCACTGTTATATTTTGTGTGTCTATGTGCTTGTGTGTATGTGTGTGTGTATCTGTGTGCATGTGTGTGTGTGTGTGTGTGTGTGTGTGTGTGTGTATGTGTGTGTGTGCATGTATAATAGGGCTTGAACTCGGCCTGGCCACTGGCCCTGAGCTCTACACCTCTAGGATTCCACATTCCCCTTTAGCCAAGTCCCACTTCCCTTTTTCTACAGGTTAATTGGAGATAAAAGTCTTAGGTCCTTTTGTTCACAGGCTGCTTTGAAGCTTGATCCTCAGATCTCAGCCTCCTGAGTAGCTAGGATTATAGGCATAAGCCTCCACAACCAACTTCACTATTATATTTTCACTTCTGACTTGTTTCCTTATATTGCTTTATTAATAACTTGTCTAAAATTTCTTATTTTGTTTCAGTTCTGGGGCTTCAACTTAAAGTTTGGGTACTGTCACTGAGTATTTTTGTTCAAAGCTAAGTGCTTTACCTCTTAAACCACAGCCACACTGTTGGATCTTTCGTGGTTAACTGAAGATAACATTCTCATGGGCTTTCTTGTCGAGGTTGGTTTCCAACTGTGTTAATCAGAAATCAGGTCTTTGAGTACCTAGGAACTAAATTTTAAAGTACATTAAATTCTTGCATGCATATCATTTTGCTGCTTAGTCCTCAAATACATTTCAATAATATTTTCCTATTAACATGTTCCATGATTTCATATACTCATTACTGCATTTTATTTAATAGTTTCTATTCCCACATCTGCTTTTTGTAGTATTTATAAATCTGTTTGTTTGAATCAATCTACCTTGCCCCATCCTCTCTAGTTCCCTTCCATCTCTCTTTTCTTTTTCCCTATTTTACATCCTCCTACTTCTTCTCTATGGTTTTCTATAAGGCTTCTTTTTCTATATGGTTTTTAGAATGTCAGTATTGCTTATATATCCTACAAAAATATACTTCTAATGTATATTACAATGTATTAGATTTATGAAGCAATAGCTGAAGAAAAATGTGGATTCCTAAGTTTGCTTATACATTGCTGGATATGCTTTTCAACATATCCTTGTTCAATTATTTTTTCATATATTTTTATTATAATTAACATAAGGGTTATATTACATTCGCCAGATAGAAGGTGCAAAGTGCATTAATTCACATACATTGATAACCTTTCTCCTGTCTTGGTCCCAATTTTCCTGCCCCCCACCCCTACCGCTCATCTTGTTTTCCTCCCTTCCCTATCCAATTTCAAATAACCAAATACAAATATATCCAATATATCAGATAACAAAGTGAGATAGTGTAACAATATGAGATAACCAAGGGCCAGTGAAACAGATGAGAGATAACATAGTATATTAAGGACAACAATCACTCATTATATGGCTTTTGTTTCTATATCTTAGAGGTCCTTTCATTTAGCGTCATACTATAGGGCCTTATGTGTCTAGGTTTTGCTCTATTACAAATCTCTGTTTAATTATTTTTAAATTGTGGAACATAATTATATTAGATATGTACTTGGTTACCTGATGATTATGACAATGTTACATTTCTATTACCTTCTTTTTATGAAATGTATTATTCATTATTTTATATAGACTGAATCATTGGGCTGTATACATGTTTAAAGAAACATAACTATTTAAGACATAGTGTCACATAATGGCCATCCTTCCTGTTCATTTTAATTTTACCTTTATAAATTTATGTTTCTAATAAGTAAGTGATTATATACTGACAATCACTTACTGACAGTGGACTTTTATTACTTTAGTTTGAAATTGGAAGTATAACAATGTATTGGCTAAAAATAACACTGTGCTTATGTTCCTTTTAAAAGGGACAGTACTGAGCAAATATTTCTAAACTGTTAATATTTTATAAGAGATGGTGAAACTCTTTGTTTCTAATGAAGCTCATTTTTTTAATTTCTCCTTAATTTTTTCAACAGAGTTGGTTATTGTTGAGTTAAGCACTGCTTACACATTCAGTAACAATCCAATTAACAATTATCACAATATACAAACTCCCCAGTATCAACTGTGTAGAAGTCAGAGTGCATGTTGACCATCAGGAAGGAGAGCAGTTTATCAAGTCTGAGTAAGGAATAAGAGACATGTGCTGGTCCTTAAGACATTCCATCCATGTTGTGCAAATGTTATACCCATTGTAGATAGAAGCTCTGGTGTTAACAATAGTGATAATAAGCATAAAAATCAAGCTGAATGGCCGGAAGTTTGGCCTAGTGTTAAAATGCTTGCCTAGCATACAGGAAGACCTGGATGTGATTCCTCGGTACCACATACACAAAATATGCCAGAAATGGTGCTGTGGCACAAGTGGTAGAGTGCTGGCCTTGAGAAAGCCCAAGGACAGTGCTCAGCACCTGAGTTCAGGCCTCAAGACTGGCAAAAATATCAAGAGGGCAGGTAAAGGCTTTCTACTCCCTGAAATGATAGTTCATGAGATGAGAAGGCCACTCAAAGTGATAGCAAGTATTTCAGGGAAGTACATCTTAAATACACATAGTATTTTATGTATTTATAGATTCAGTGAAAAGGGCATATGTATGACTGGACTGAGTCCCCTTTCATTAGGATGATGTCCCCAGGCTTCTGATCACCTTATTTTCACAAAATCAGAGTGAAACTCCATTACCATCATGGTTGAATGATGTCACATACTTTAACATTATAATTCCTGCTGAAAGGATATAGAAAATATCTTCTTAAGCACAGAAGAAAAGTATATAAAAAGGAACAACTCTTTTAGATGCAGAAAACCAAGATCAAACACAATTCATAGCAAATATACTGGTAATAAAAACAAGATACATCTATTACCCTATCTACAGAGGAGGCTGAGATCTGAGGATCATAGAGCCAGTTTAGGCAGGAAAGTCCATGAGACCCTCAAGTACAATTCACCAACACCACTCCCCAAACTAGAAGTGGAGCTGTGGCACAAGTGGCAGAATGCTAACCTCTGAGTGCAAATACTCAGAGACAGCACCCAGCCCAATGACCCCTACACATATCTACACACACACACACACACACACACACACACACACACACACACACACGGACAGGAACACGTGAAGCAGACTTTCATGCATCATCTAGGGTGGGGCAAATCTTTCACTTAGTCTTCCACATTTGAGTATATGTGACAATCCTTGGATCCTATTGGCCTTCACATTCCTAGTCTTCTCTTGATTAAAAGAAAAAAGATGACAAGCAAGGATGTTTTTCAGATAAAGATCAAACAAAATTCTTTGAAATAGGAAATTTAAGTAGCCAAGTAAAAGGAAATTAGCAATCACATTTATAATCTGGAAATAAATACTACATTCTAACATACTTCTATCAGAATCGTACAACACATACTCTTGGTCTTTCATAAGCTGAAAAATCTAGTCTCATTACTTTTGCCTCAATTCTTCTCCCTGTAGTTTGAAATGAACATGTGGCCTGTATTTTCTCTCCTTACCCCAATGTGATAGCAGAGCTGAAACACTGATTTCCTAGAAGAGAGACATGAAAAGGCTCTTTAAAATACAAGGAACTTTGGTAGGAAATTGGTCATAATGCAGTAGTAAGGACGGTAATGCAAATATATTGTACTAGTCTCACACAGTCCAGTTATGGTAAAATTGCATTGACTACTTTATTGAGAACATTTTATTCAAAGTTCCTGATTCCTTAGAATGAAAAAATTTTCACATTTCAAGTAGAAAAAATACTGTGTTTATGGACTAAGGTTTGATACTTAGTTTACATTGAATTTCAAAAAAAGGGAGTTAAAATCTTATGTTTTCGTAAAGATTGCAACATATATGCTTTAACAGCCTTTTGGTTAAAGGAAAGATAGCCTTCTTTTGTTTGAGTTTTTGTTTTGTCTTTTAGTTGTGGGGCTTGAACTCTGGGCCTGATATTCATCTCAAGGCTATTGCTCTATCACTTTGAGCCACAGCACCACATCTAGTTTTCGGGTAGCTAATTGGAGATAGGAGTTTCATGGACTTTTGTACCTGGGCTGGCTTTAAACCAGAGTTCACAGATCTCAGACTCCTGATTAGCTAGGATTACATGAGCCACCAGCACCTGGTTTGAAAATGAATTATACTGAAAACTGAAGATGAAAAAAATTCAGTGCCATGTCACTCTGACAAACAGTTAAAATTCCCTGACTTCTTCTGAGATTGGGGAGAAAAGGGTAAAGTATCCAGATGGAAATATTGTTTTTTTTGTTTTGTTTTGGTATGTTTTGTTTTGCCATTTCTGGGGCTTGAATGTAGGACTTGAAAACTGTCTTTGGTTTTTCTTAAGGCTAGTGCTCTACCACTGGAGTCACAAAACCACTTGCTGCTTTCTTTCTGTGTATGTGGTACCAAATATTGAAGTAGTGTTAGAGGGCAAACACTCAATCACTTAGACCACAATATTGATTTGAAAAATTGGGGCTTTGGCAATGTTCTGTCATAAAACAGATTTCCCACATTCCTGACCACTTCAGAACTGTATGAAACCATAGATTCCTACACTAAAAAAAGTGAATCTGAGATCTGAACTTATACAATTCTACTCTTCACATATCCACTCTTCAATGACAATGAAAAAATAAAATATCAATGTAAATATTGTAGCCAAGAACAATGAAACAAGGAAATAATTTTTCAATGGAAATGAAACAATTTTCAACAAATCTCAGACACAAAACTTAAAAGACAACACACTAGAAATTGAGAAGTGTAACAAAAGTGTTCACATGCATGACAATGAAAAAAAGCCTCAGAAAAAAAGGAAAATTATGCTTGTGTAAGATATATAAATGAATAATTAGATATCATCATAAAGACTACAGAGAAATTATTCATGTATAAAGTGACGTTAAGGAAGCCATTACTACTTTTTCTCAGTGGGGCACTAGCAGAAGAGGACAAAAAAAATTCCTGGGGCCGGGCGTTTGGCCTAGTGGTAGAGTGCTTGCCTAGCATGCACAAAGATGCAGGTTCGATTCCTCGGTACCACATACACAGAAAAAACTGGAAGTGGTGCTGAGGCTCAAGTGGTAGAGCTCTAGCCTTGAGATAGACCAAGGACAGTGCTCAGGGCCTGAGCTCAAGTCCAGGACTGGAAAAAAAACCAAAACAACAAAAAAACCATTCATGAAGGTTAAAAATTAATGTATTCACACAGTATGAAGAACAGTAAGCTGAATAGACTATATCAACAGCTTCTGCACTGTAGGAACTGTTTAAAGGAATTTTCTAGAGAAGGAAAATGTATGTTATCTCTGAGTACAAAAAAAATTCAGGGCCGGGAGTTTGGCATAATGGTAGAGTACTTGCCTAGTAGAAGGAAGATTAGGGTTTGATTTCTCTGTACCACATTCATAGAAAAAAGCTGGATGTGGTGCTGCGGCTTAAGTGGAAGAGATGTAGCCTAACCATGAGGTAGTTCAAGGACAGTGCTCAGGCCCTCAGATCAAGCCCAGGTCTAGCAAAAAGAATTGCAGTATAAAATATAATTACATGAATGTGCAGCAAAATATCAGCTGAATTGTGATGAGTGCACAGAAATCATGAGAAGTTTGTGCATATTCTCTAAGGAAAAAACAAATAGAAAACATATGACCATGCATAGTTATCTCTGTGGATCAATGATCACTTCATATTTGAATTATCTACATATAATAATTACAATATAAAGACAGTAAACTAGAAGAGAAGGACTAATTCCTGTTGCTAAACAAAAAAAATCTTTAAATATAAAGATACACATTATGGAGTGGTCCTGGATGTACACTTTGGTGGAATCAAAATTTCAGCTATACAGAAGAAAATAATCTGACAGATGTATATGAAACAATGATGATCACATTTAAGAATATCTGGGAAATCTCCAAGGAATTCAGTTTTAAAGTAGTTTCATCACAACAGAATGGTAATTAGGAGCTCATATATCAATATTTATATCAATTTCCTCACCTGAACACTTCCACAATGTAGACATGAGCAATGTATTACATTTTAACTTGTAAATAGATATGGATATCTTAAAAATAATTAAACATGAAGAGACATAGACATAAAGGCATAACAAATATATTTACATGAAACTGTATGACTAAAGGAATAAAGGGACTAATTAAGATTACAGTTATTTCCTAGAAATATACTGATCTTTAATAGGTTTTTTGATAAAAGGTATGCTAAAGAGAGCATCAAATCACAAGAGAAAGAGAAAACCAAAATCAAGATCCATAACTCTATGTGGTGATTTTGAGGCATGTAGATCAGTAATAGATTAAAAAGTCTAGAATGTCAGAAACGACACTGCTGCACTTCATATCATGTTCCATCTATTGAACTCATTTAACGTGACAGAACATTTCATGACAGCAACTGCAATGTACACAATCTATCAAATAACATAGTGCATTCACCACCAGATGATGCCATATTCTACAAAATACATTATAGATTTTAACTTTCATAAATATTGTATTATATGCTCGGTATCTATAAAGCTATACTGAAATAAAACTAGAAAGCAGCAGGTTTAAATCCTCTGGAGAAGCAAACAAGTAATCACAAATTTTAAACTGCACACACAAAGGGAAGTCTTCAGGAAACTTAAAGGTTCCCAGAATACAGAGACAACAAAAATGTAGGTTACTAGCAGTGCGCTCACTTAGTACCCAGTATGCTTGAGGAAATAGGGTCAACCTAGAACACCATACAAAAGTGTCCAAGTATATGATAATATATTTTTTTCTTTTTTTATTGTAATTAGTAAAAGGGTTACATGATATTTGCCAGATAGAAGGTGCATTAATTCACATACATTGATACCCTTTCACATGTCTTGGTACCCATTCCCCTCCCTCCTACACCCCCCATCCATCTTGGTTTTCCCCCCTTCCCTATCAAATTTCAAATAACCAAATACATATAAATTCAATATATATGATAAAATATTTAAGAAGAAAAGCATCTTTGTCCACAGAGGACATTAGTGTCTATATAGTAACATGTGCAAACATTCCTGGAATTAGTGGATTTTATCAGTATCATATCATACAAAACCAGAATAATACACAATACATAATTTGTTTACATTTATTATAAATTCTTCTGTTAATTATATTAACTCAATTATCTTAGTTATATTATTACAGTTTATTGTATTAACATTTTATTAACTGTGTGGATTAATAATTATGCTAGATTTATACTGAAATAAATTCAGACAACATACTATATAATACATATAATATACTTTGTAGACACTATACAATTATATAATATATAATATCCATTACATAATGAATAATATGTATTACTATATAGAATGTCATATATACTATATAATTGTATATGCACTACAGAATGTGTATAGTATAGTATTTACAATTACATAGCACAGAATATGAATATTATGTGATGTATGTGTATCATATAATTTTACACATAAAATTATTATGCATATGTATGCATTATTACATATTGTATTATATAATATATTAAAATAATAGTATATTAATTATATGTATTGTTATAATACCATTCCATATGCACTATATAATTTACGTATCATTTATAGATGTAAGTATAGATATATACTTCTCGGTGCTGGTCCCAGGTTTTGAACTCAGTTCCTGGGTGCTAAGACTGAGCTTTATTGCTCAAGATATTTCTCAACCAATTGAGCCACAGCTCCACTTCTGAGATGTTGAGTTTGGTTTGGTTTCATTTCGAGGTGTGTGTGTGTGTGTGTGTGTGTGTGTGTGTGTGTGTGTGTGTGTTTGGTAGGAATTGGAGATTAGAGTCTCATGGCCTTTTCTAACCAGGCTGACTTTGAACTCTGATCCTTGGATCTTAGCCCCCTGAGTAGTTAGGATTATAAGCATGAACCACAAGTGGTTGGCTATAATGAATTTTCTAATACAAAGTAATTACTGTATAAAAATATAAACTCCTAAAATTAAAAGACAGTAATAATTCAATTTTCTCTTCTCTTCTTTAAGTCACTAGATTGTAAGAAAAGGACAGTTTTCACTTCAAATCAGAAAGAGATACATTCAAATGTTGATTTGAGTCAAATGATATCATTTTGACTTAATTTATAGAAATGTAGAATAACTCATTGTCCTTGTCTTCATAGCTCTAGGGCCTGAGGTATAGAAAATTTCATGAGAATATTTTTGCTTCATTGGAAGGATCTAAATATAATTCTGACTCACGTGGCCAGGCCATTGACATGCATGCAGATGTACCCATTTGAAGAGTATAATTCCAATGCCTACCAAAAGTCACGCCCTCAAAGCTAAATAGATCTATCAGTAGTGCTCTTTTACAAATATCTGGATTCATACATGTACAAATATCTATATTTAAGAGTAGTTAAGGACCTGATGGCAGATTGTGGTAGAAAATGCATTTATCCTCATCATTTGTTCAGCAAAATAATGGGAGGCTTGGAGAAGTGTGTGTGTGTGTGTGTGTGTGTGTGTGTGTGTGTGTGTGTGTGTGTATGTATCTATATGGTACCTATGTCAGTATGTGTATCAGTGTTGGGGCTTGAATTCAAAGCCTGGGAACTGTTCCTGTAACAATTTGCTCAAGGCTAGTGCTCTAACACTTGAGCCATTGGTCCACTTCCAAATTTTTGTGGGTTATTTGGAGAAAAAGTGTGTCACAGACTTTTCTGCTTGGCTGGCTTTGACCTTGATTCTCAGATCTCTGCCTCCTGAGTAGTTAGGGTTACAATCATGAGCCACTGGCACCCAATTAGGAGTATGGAGAAGCTCTGTGCTCAAAATTGCAGAGCTGAGGAATGGCCCAACCAAATGTAACTTCTGCCTTCTTATGGCCTGGGCAAGCACCAACATTCTGTTTTAACATCCAACATTCTGATTCTGTTCCAGCAGATCTCAGATTTCCCCATTTTAAGTAGAACAACTTGTTCTCCTTGTTCTTAATTGGGAAGAAATAGAAGTGTTTAGAAAATACACTACGAATCTAGGACAAAACAGCTTAGAAAGTGTGCATTTTACCAGGCATGGTGGCTAACGCCTGCAATCCCAGCTACTTAGGAGTTTGAGATCTGAGGATCAATGTTCCAAACCAGCCTAGGCACTAAAGACCGTGAGATATTCCCTCCAAGTAATCACTAGAAAAGGGGAAGTAGGGCTTGGATCAAGTGTGGAGTGGTAGCCTTAAACCGAAGAGCTCAGAGACAGCGCCCAGGTCCAGGGTTCAACTTGCATGATCCTCAAAAATAAATTGTGCATTTCATATTATGGATAGCATATAGCCCCAGAGATCTCAATCATGTAAATGAACAAGGAAGGAGGATACTGGGAGAGATGAGAATTAGGCTCATTCTAACCACAGCCATTGCCTTCTATGTATCGTGTGATCCCCAAGAGCACAGAACAACTAGGTCAACCAAACATAAGTAATGGGCAAAGATGTCCATCTGCTGGCTTTCTCCAGACACTGTAGCCAACACCAGAGGCAGCTTTCAAGTTCAAAATAATTCATAAAGAAAACCTGAAGGTCTTTGACCCTAAAAAGGAAACTGTTTCCTTGGCAACAAGGTTTCATATTGCAAGAATAGAGAGAGAAGTTATTGAAAACAAAAACTAAGACTTTTTTCTGATATTCATAGACTCCATCAACATATGATAAACTCTAAGAAAACGAAGATTGTGTGAGAATAACGTGCTCAATGGGGAAGCTAAGACAGAAGTGAATCAACAAACAAAATAACTTTTCCAAACATAGCGTACTCATGGATAGGATCAAGCTGTACTTGATACAAATTCAGCAAATATTTATTCACTATTTTCTATGATGTAACTGTGTGTGTGTATGTGTGTGTGTGTGTGTGCGTGTGTGTGTGTGTGTGTGTGTGTGTGTGTGTGTGTGAGTGTGTGTCTGTGTGTGCTCACGTACCTGATGGTTCTTGGGGTTGAACTTAGTGCTCTTTGAGCTTTTGTGCTCAAGGCTAGTGATTTATCATTTAAGCCAACCACTCCATTTTAACATTTTTAATGCTTCATTGGAGATAAGATTTTCACAAGCTTTCTTCCAATCCTCAAATCTCAGCCTCCTGAGTAGCTAAGATTGCAGGTGTGACCAACTGGTTTCCACCTAAATACGATTGTGTTCCCCAAAGCTCTCTTCTAAAGGTTTTTGTCGTAAGATTGATACATACTATTTTAACTTTGAGAAGTATTGCCTAGTTGAAAGTTACTGAAATTATATCCTCAAGTTGGATTATAAAATTCTCTCTCTCTCTCTCTCTCTCTGTCTCTCTCTGTCTCTCTATCTCTGTCTCTGTCTCTGTCTCTCTCTCTCTCTTTCCATCCCTCCCTCCCTCTCTCCCTCCTAGCTCAAAATGTAAATACTCAAATACATATTCTCATCCTTATATGACACCTTCATGATAGACCCAAATCTTGGAACTGTGATTCAAAATAAACCTTTCAGGTATTTTATTGTAGCAGTGTGAAACTAAGATAGCACTTTATATATAGCTCTGTAATAGGGATGGGGGAGGGAAATGGGGACCAAGACATGAGAAAGGGTATCAATGTTTGTGAAGTAATGCACATTCTATCTGGTCTATATAATGTAACCCTCTATTAATTACAATAAATATATATATATGGATGAAAAATGCACTTTACTAGTTAATTTCACATAAATTTCCCTCTATTCATTCAAAGGAATATTAAACATAGAGACAATATTTAAGAGAGTCATTTTATTTTAGGGGAAGTTTTTGTCAATTATCGAAGTCATTTTATGCTTTTCATTAAAGTACAATTTTTTAAATGAGTCTAACCAGTTTCTTTTTTATTTATTCTCATAACTTGTTATTCTTAAGAAATTTCTGCTACTCAACTCAGGTGTCTGGGATGTGAGGATCTCTATTCAAAGCCAGCGAGGGCAGGAAAGTCCGTAAGACTTACCTTCACTACCTGACAAATGTAACTGTAACCCCTGTATATACTACCCCTACAATAATATACAATTAGAAAAAAGTCTTACCTTCAATTACCTAGCCAAAACCTGGGAGTGAAAGTATGACTGAAGTGATTGAGTACAATCCTTGAGCAAAATAGCTAAGGGACACTGCCCAGGCTGAAGTACTGACAGGATACAAAAACGATTTCAAAAATACCATTGGAGGTTATAGCTATTGAAATATTTATATTGTACTTTGTAGATTGTTCAGGTCAGAAAACTTTTTCAGAGAAACTTTGATTATAGATCCTTCATAATTTGCTGGCTGACTTTAGATTCTAACGCCCCAAGGAGAATGTGACTCTTCTCTATAAGTGCAAAACAGATCAGATTATAAATCTCTGATCAGAATGAGAAGGTAAGAAAACAAACCCAACAAAGTAAAGATGTCTTGCTGGAAAAAAGAAAAGCATTTTATTTGAACCACTCATAGATGTCTGAAGGGTTTGTCATTTTAATAAATAAAACTTTTGATCTCAATGCACCTCTGAAGGCTGTTATAGCAACTTCCTAGAACTCACTTCGACTGGAAACTTTATTTTTATTTCATTTTTATTTTTTGTGCCAGTCTTTGCTTGAACTCAAGCATGAGCACTGTCCTTATACTTCTTTTTGCCCAAGGCTAGAACTCTACCATTTGAGCCACAGTTCCACTTCTGGCTTTTTGGTGGATCTTTGCAGATATGAGTATCACGTAATTTCCTGCCTGTGCTGGTTTCAAATCATGATCCTTGAATCTTAGGCCCCTTGAGAAGGATTTTGACCATTAGCCACAGGCAACGCATTGGATATTTTTATTCACACATAATGCACCTATGTCATTTATATTATGTTGCATTTAGTGTAAAAATCTGGAATATTTCTGAAATACAATTGTCTTCAAACCAAATAATTCTCAAGTCTTCACTTTAAATGTAACACATTTCCTATTATCCCTGACCTAAATTCTGTGATCAACAGCTTTCTTCCTCAGATATTTCAAGTACCAGATGTTGATTCATTTAGGTAGAAGAGAATGTATAAAGTCAGCATATAATCAAAGAAACACAGCCAAGACAGATTTTGCTCATCTAGGAAGAAACTGCCAGGGCTTCCCTGACTGGAACATGAATTATAAACAACACAACTCAATACACCTTTCAATGGCATGTTGGTAAGAACAATTTTAGAAATGAATCTGTCATTGTAACAGTAAGAGAAAGTGAGTTCCAGGATTTTACCTCATTTTTGGAAAGCTGGAGCAGTGGACCATTAGGGAGCAAAGGTAATTTTTCCATAGTATGATAATAGAGAATAACGTTTCTAGTGACACAAAGATCACACACACACACACACACACACACACACACACACACACACACACACATACAACCCCCCCACACAAACACAATGCTAATATGAAGCAGAAAGAATCCCAATACCAGCTACTCATGGGTCATTTGAAAAGGCCAAACTTTGTGTCTGGACAAAATTATCAAAAAAAGGAAAGAGAGGGGCTGGCAGTTTGGCCTCGTGGTAGAGTACTTGCCTATCATGAATAAAAACCTTGGTTCAATTCCTTGGTGACAAAAACATAGAAAAAGGCACAGGTAGTGCTGTGGATCAAGTGGTAAAGATCCTAGCTTGAGAAAGCCCAAGAACAGTGCTTAGGCCTTGAGTTCAATCCCCAGGACTAAAAAATATAATAAAATAAATTTTATAAATCAAAGAGATTTATAAAACACCATCCCTAGGTGATTATAAATCAAGAAACATTGAACCATGGAATTATTTAATATCTGAATCGTTTGAGAACAACAATAATTCAGGTATGCTCTTCTAATAAATAATATCAAAATCATGTACCATATCACTTTTTAATATTTAAAAAGTAATATAGCCATTGGCAAATCAGTAAAAATTATCTAGCATACCAAGCTGAGAGTTTCAACTGAATAGCAAAAACAGATGATAGAAAATAAAGATACACAGGTAGAAAGACAGATCAATCAAACAATAGATAGATAGATTACATACATGCATATATACATACATACATACATATATACATACAAATGTACATACATACATATATACATACAAATGTACATACATAGGCAGGTACATAGATAGATGATAGATAAATTGATTGAAGATAGATATCCAAAGGATAATGATAAATGGTTGGGTGGATGATTGATAGATAGCAATAAGTAGAAGATAGTTAGATGGGGGGGGGGTGGTAGACCAACAATTTAATGGGTCACTTTAAGTTCCTGTGAAAAGAGGAACAAACCAACCCTAATCCCAGTAGAAGGAAGCAAATTATTAAAATCAAAGCAGAATTAAATGAATTGGAGTCCAAAAAAAGGTATAGAAAGAATCAACAAAACAAGGAGTTTGTTCTTTGAAAAAATTAACAAATTGAAAGACCCTTAGGAAATCTTTCCAAAAAAAGCAGAACATACCGAAATAAACAAAATCACAGACGAACATGGTAATATCACGACCAAAATTACCAAG
Source organism: Megascapheus bottae (assembly GCA_024803745.1). Taxonomy (NCBI): domain Eukaryota; kingdom Metazoa; phylum Chordata; class Mammalia; order Rodentia; family Geomyidae; genus Megascapheus; species Megascapheus bottae. The sequence goes on along the minus strand of JANJXV010000128.1, from coordinate 1,170,019 downwards.
AACCAGAGCATCATGAGGGAATACTTCTAAAAAACTTTACGCCAACAGATTTGAGAATCTAGAAGAAATGGATGAATTTCTAGCCAATATTAACATACCCACACTGAACCAAGAAGAACTAACCCAAACAGGCCTATTTCAAGCACTGAAATAGAAATGGTAATAAGAGACCTTCCACCTAAGAAACGCCCAAGGCCACATGGATTCAAAGCTGAATTGTAAACGGTCTTCAAAGCAGAGCTCACACCAATACTCCTCAAGCTCTTCAATGAAATTGAAAATGAAGGTTCTTTATGAAATTCATTCTATGAAGCCAGCATAACCCACATCCCCAAACCAGACAGAGATTCATAACTGAAAGAGAACTATAGACCTATTTCTTTGATGCACATCGAGGCAAAACTTCTCAACAAAATACTGACCAACTGTCTACAACAACTCATCAAAAAATTATACAGTATGATCAAACAGGATTCATGACAGGGAGGCAAAGCTTGTTCAACATACGCAAATAAATTAATATAATTCATCACATCAACAGGAGCAGGGACTGTCTCAATATATGCAGAAAAGGCATTTGACAGTATCAATACCCCTTTATGTTAAAAGCTCTGGAGAAATTAGGAATCCAAGGAACATTACTCAATATAATAAAGGATGTGTCTGACAAACCCACAGCTAGTATTATACTTAATGGTGAAAAGCTAAAGCCATTCCCTCTAAGATCAGGAATGAGACATGGACGCCCACTCTCTCCACTACTCTTTAACACAGTATAAGAATTCCTAGCCAGTGCAATAAGGCAAGAAGCAAGCATAAAGGGGATCCAAGTAGGGAAAGAGGAAGTAAAACTATCCTGCTTTGCAGGATAGTAAAACTATCCTGTATTTAAAGAATCCTATAGACTCTACTCCCAAGCACCTTGAGCTGATTCAAAACTTTGGAAGAGTAGAGGCTCTAAAATTAAACCTCAAAAATCAACTGCCTTCCTCTACGCCAACAGTGAGAGGAATGAGGCAACAATCGGGATAGCAACTCCTTTTGAAATAGCCTCAAAGGAAATAAAGTACCTAGAAATTACCTTAACTAAGAATGTAAAGGACATTTTAAAATCATGAAAAAAGAAATTAAAGCACAACTGAGTACACGGAAAACCTCCCATGCTCCTGAATTGGAAGAATCAATATTATGAAACTGACAATCTTGCCAAGGGCTATCTACAAGTTCAACACAATACCCATCAATATCCCAATATCATTCTTTAAAGAAACAGAAGATAAAATCCAAAATTTCATATGAAATAGTAAAAGACCCCGAATAGCAAAAACTCTGCTTAGCAGAAAGAACAGCACAGTAGGAATTTCAATATCAAACTTTAGCCTCTATTACAGAGATAAAATTATCAAAAGAGCTTGGCACAGGCACAAGAACAGGCCTGAAGAACAATGGAATGGAACTGAAGACCCAGATATTAAACCACAGACCTGTGGCCACCTAATCTTTGACAAAGGACCCAAAATTAGAGTGGAAGAAAGATAGGCTCTTCAACAACTGGTGCTCACAGAACTGGGTAAGCACCTGCAGAAAATTAAGTTGGATCCTTCTTTGTCACCCTGCACTAGAATTATCTCCAAATGGATCAAAGACCTGGAGGTAAAACCCGACACATTGAAAACTTTAAAAGAAGGAATAGGAGATACACTAGGCCTCCTTGGCACAGGTCGAAACTTTCTTAATAAGGATCAAAAATCATGACAAATCAGAAAAAGGCTGGATAAGTGGGACTGCATTAAACTTCAGAGCTTTTGTATGGCATGGACATAGCTAGTGAACTAATTAGGAAGCCTACAGAGTGGGAGAAGATCTTCACCAACCATACAATGGACAAAGGCCTCATATCTAAAATATATGAACAGATCAAAAAATTGAATCACTCTAAAACTAATCTCCAAAGTAACAACCATCCCATTAAAAGATGGACCAAAGACTTAAAGAGAGTCTTCTCTGAAGAAGAAACAAAAATGGCCTATAGAGACATGAAGAAATGCTCAATGTCTCTGGTCACAAATGAAATGCAAATCAAAACACCTCTAAGATTCCACCTCACCCCTGTTAGAATGGCCAAGATCAAGAAAACTAATAACAACAGATGCTTGAGGGGATGTGGCTAGGAGGGTTCACTACTACACTGTTGGCGGGAGTGCAAATTCATTCAACCACTATGGAAAGCAGTATGGCAGTTCCTCAAAAGACTAAACATAGAGCTCCCCTATGACCCAGCAATTCCACTACTTGACATTTACCCAATCAAACAGAAACAAGGGCATACTAAATCCACTAGCACAACAAAGTTCATTGCAGCACTATTCACCATAGCAAAGATATGGAACCAACCTAGATGCCCCTCAGTTGATGAATGGATCAACAAGGTGTGGTATTTGTACAGAATTGAATTTTATGCTTCTGTCAGAAAGAATGACATCGCCCCATTTGTTAGGAAATGGAAAGACTTAGAAAAAATCATATTAATTGAAACAAGCCAGACTCAAAGAACTTAGGCTCAATGGTTTCCCTCATTTGCCATAATCAGTAGAAACCTTGGGCTCTTCTAGCACAGATTTGCAATAGAGCAAAACCTTGATACCAAAGGCCTTATATTATGACACTAAATGAAAGCATATCTAGAATATACAAACATAAGCCATATAATGAATGATTGTTGTCCATAAGGTACTATGTTATCTCTCATCTCTTTTGTTGTCCCTTGGTTATCTCATATTTTTACAGTATCTCACTTTATTACCTAATGTATCGGATATATTTGTATTTGGTTATTTGAAATTGGATAGGGAAGGGGGAAAACAAGATAAGGGGTGGAGATGGGGGAAGGGATATGGGGACCAAGACAGGTGGAAGGGAGTCAATGTATGTGAATTAATGCACCTTCTATCTGGCAAATATCATGCAACCCTTCTATTAATTACAATAAATATATACGAAAAAAAGAATCCCTTCTTGAACACTTGTTTATTAAACATGAAAGAAGCACCCACTTATTACTTGACTACAATAACTGTAACCTCTCTGTATATCACCTTTACCATAAAAATATTTGTCGCATGAATAAAATTTAAATAAAGAAGGATTCATACATACATCATATTCTTAGTTTTAGATCCCAAACGCACATCTGTGTGTGCAAGTGTGTGTGTGTGTATGTGTGTGTGTGTGTGTGTGTGTGTTTGTGCGTGTCTGTGTGTCTGTGTGTCTGTGTGTGCCAGTACTGGGGCTTGAATTCAGAGCCTAAGTTCTGCCTCTTAGCTTTTTCACTCACGGATGGTACTTCACTCTTGAGCCATAGCTCCACTGTAGGCTTTTTGATAGTTGTAAAGAAGAGCCTCATGTTCCTCTCTACCTGGGCTGGCTTTGTACTCAGATCTCAGTCTCCTTAATAACTACAATTACAAATATGAACCCCCAATGCCTAGCATTCAATGTATTTTCAGGGTAATGAATTCATTAGTATTATGTCTTTAAGAAATGTCTAGTATGAGGATATCTTTTAAAAGAAACCAAACTAAGGGATAGCAAAAGTGATGAGAGATAACATAGTACATTTAGGACAACAATCACACATCATATGGCTTTTGTTTGTATATCCTGGAAGTCTTTCCTTTAGAGTCATACTGTATGGCCTTACGTATCTAGGTTTTCTTCTATAGGAAGTATCTGATAGGAGAGTCCAAGTTTCTACTGATTATGACAAATGAGGGAAAACATTGAGCCTATGTCTGAGTCTGGCTTACTTCACTTAATATGATTTTTTCTAAGCCTTTCTATTTCCTTACAAATGGGGGGATGTCATTCTTTCTGATAGTAGCATAGAATTCCATTGTGAATAAATAACACAGGTAGCATTGTACCACTTCAAGCACATATTCTTCCTGTCTTTTTGCTAGTGAATTAGAAATATATCTCCTGAGTAGCTAAGATTCCACTTGCGAGCCAAAAGCACCAGCTCATCATGCCTTTATATTCTATATTCATTTTTCATTTCCTGGTAGTTTAAAGAAAATAATTGATAAAGCTAAAACCTTCAAAAAACTCCATTTGTATGCTCTACTTTTCCTTCATCTTTGCCAAGAAATTGGACAATATTTCCCATTATCTTGAATACTTATGTTTTAATATTACCAATTTGATATGCTCATGAATCCAGTCTCTTTATATAATTTTCCAGTACCAAACTTCACATTTAAACAATATCACTCATAGCTGACCAAGAGGATGATATCCAAAGAGCCTCAATGAAGGCAAGCTGGAGCAGAAAGTTCCATGATACCCTTTTTGAAAATTTTTTTAAAAATTTTTTTCATATATTTTTATTGTAATTAATAGAAGGGATACATTATATTTGGCAGATAGAAGGTGCATTAATTCACATACATTGATACCCTTTCTCCTGTCTTGGTCCCCATTTCCCTCCGCACCACCCCCACCCCTCATCTTGTTTTCCCCCTTCCATAACCAATTTCAAATAACCAAATAAAAATTTATCCAATATATCACATAACAAAGTGAGATAGTGTAACAATATGAGACAGCAAATAGATGAGACATAACATAGTACATTAAGGACAAAAATCACTCATTATATGGCTTTTGTTTCTATATCCTAGAGGTCCTTTCATTTAGTATCATACTGTATGGTCTTATGTATCTAGGTTTTGCTCTATTGCAAATCTCTCCAAGACACTCATATATGCAGTTAACCAATGGTAAGCCAGAAGTAGATGGGTGGCTCAAGTGATATGAGAGAGAAAAAAGGATGTGTGACAAGGTATAAATATGACCATAAATACAATCAAAGTACATGGTATCTTAGGTAGAACAATATGAATCAGTTAGGTGGCAAAAGTACCGAATTGTGTAACAATTGAGAAAAAATTTGGAGCATCAGTGGATGTAGAGTTGAGTCAAATCTCTAACTTACCAATTTCTAGTTGCAGCAATACACTTATCTATATGAATAACTTCATGAATAAATACTCATGTCTGTAATTAATACCAAACATAAAATTTTACCTAACCCAGACCATACTTTTCTTCATTTCTGCAGATAGATAAGAAACATCAATATGTTGAAACTATACTGCTTAATATGTTTATCTTAGCACTAATGTGCAAAAGGACTAAAATATGTTTGGGGAAATTTAAGAGAAGGAAAATTAGAAAAACATAGGCAAATAGTGGTGAGGAAACAAAATAAGCTAAGGCAAAGATCTTTTATGTCTGCATAATTAACTACTCAGAAATCTGAGATTTGTGGACCATGTTTGAACCCATCCTCAGTAGGTGTGTCTAAGAGACTCAATCTCTATTTAACATCCAAAATATGGCAGATGTGGAGCTGTGGCTCAAGTGGTAGGGCACTGCCCTCCATCCAAAAAGCTCAGGGAGAGTGTGCAGGTGCTGGGATCCCAGGGCCAGCACAAAAGAAATAAAGATAAGGAAACATCAGTGACATATAAGATAAAGATATATATGTAATATATCAGGTTTATCACTGCCATTTTAGCTCCCAAACGTGGGCAAATACCCAATGACCCACTTGTCAACCAAGCAGTTGAAAAATAATAGAGGCAGTGACATTTTTTCTTACAATACATGTGGAGTAGGCTGTTAGAGTTTCTTAGAGTTCCAAATAGCCATTTTCTTATGCCTCCCCCGTCCCATCCCATCTCCTCCCTTCCCCTTTTCTTCCCTTCCATTTTCTTTGTATAGGCATTTATTACTGAGGCCCTGTTCCAGGACAAGAGCCAAGGATATATATGTACATGAGTAAACCAAAACTTACTGAGGGCAGACAAAAGTATATCATAAAAAATCTTTTACAATGCCTGGTCATGCCTGAATCGTGAAGCATATCTGACATGAAATAGTGTTACAGTGGTTAGTTTGTAAAAGTAACTATTTGTCTGCAGTAAAAGAGAATGTGTGTGTGTGTGTATTTGTGAGTGTGTGTGTGTGTGTGTGTGTGTGTGTGTCTTAGTGTGTATGTGTCTTTGGGCATGAAATCAGAGGCCAGATACTGTCTTTGAGCTTATTTTCTCAAGGCTAGAACTCTGCCACCTGACCCACAGCTCTCCTTCCAGATTTCGTGGGTAATTGGAGATAATAGTCTCACGGATTTTTATGTTGGTGCGTGCTTCAGACCTTAGTCCGCAAATACCAGCCTCCAGCATAGTGAAGAATATACAGTCATGAGCCACCAGCCTACAATAAGAATTTTTATTGATGTCCTCACTATACAAGTTACCAAACAGATCTTCTCAGACCACTTGTCTGTGAGGATGGAAATGTTTCTGAAGCCTTTTAGTATAGAAATCATGCCACTGACTCTGGTTGATAGTAATAACATCATTTAATCCCCTGCAATAACAACTTGGATGGAGTGGATAAAGTAATGCTGGAAGTGAGGAGCTTACAGATATGGAAGGGAAGGAAACCAGAGTGCTCTCCTACTAGCAGGTAGAATATTACCACAAACAGAATCAAAATAAAACAATGAAAATAAACTGTTTCAAGTGCATAGGGAGTAGGATGTCATAGTAGTACAGATGGCTAACATCATCTGTGTACCTAGACTTCCCTCACCTGCTTCCCATCTTGAGAACAAAATGGTAAATGGAAATAAAATATTGAGTTACTTATGGCTTGTATGTTCATCCCTGGTATCATCTCTGTTACTGCCATCTGATTCCCGAGTGTAAAGAAGGAAAAACCCAGACATCATCACATTTCCATCCACATATGCTCAATATTTCATTGTAGAAAAGCAGCTAGTTCCAAGGACCTGACAGAAAGGGGAAGCTGGAGAAGACTGAGGGTAAAAATCAAAGGACACATCTCTGAAATATCTGTCCAGCTGAAATTCTGGCTAAAAGATGCCCACAGTGTCAGGTATATATGATCATATATCTTTGTATAGGTGCAGTTTTGTCTGTATTGACACTGTAGCTCATCTTCCACCAAATCTTTTGGTGAAGCCACAGGCAGAATATGTAAACCTCTTTTATTGTGGCTCTACAGCTGTGGCTATGCATCTTGGAAAATACCACGACTTGGAAAACATGTTTTCAGATTCTCCTTGTTCATCTCAGGTGATATGGATTTCCTCCAAAATCACAGTGAGGCCCCAGGAAGGAAGTTAACTTTGATAAGTTTGGTTCAACATCTGTGCCAAGGAACTACTTTCATGATAGCCATTTAGGATGATGCAACTGGATTGCATCAGAGGATGCTACATCAGATGCACATAGAAATGGCTAGAAAAAACTCTTTCCCAGTGACATGTCAACCAAAGTTATTAGGGCATCATACACAGATGGTCAATTTGCACACCAAATTGCCATAAGATCCACACATTACTATTTGATTCAAGCTATTGTACAGTGGCCTCCACAAATGCAGCCATATGCTATTTCCTAATTCAGCAATGACGTTGGTGAAACCAGCAATTTCATGTCAATAAAGTCATTGTCATAAATATGTTGCACATTTGTATTCTGACATTGCTCCTTCAAACTGTGCCAGAGCCAGCCAGAATCAAGGCAGGATTCCTGATTTAGGGCGTGAGGATGAGAAGAAAAACACAAGAAACAGATGGGGTCGGTAGGTCTACAGCTTAAGACGGGAGCCTAAAGAGAGAGCAGATTTATATTGTAGCACCATTAATTTTTGGTTCTAGTCTTATATACTATCTTAGAAACAGGAAACATCCAGGGGTTACTTTCATACAAAACAACAAGCAAGTTTCAGACATAGCACCCCAACAAGAAGCGATAAACCCAGAAAGTTCACAATACTGTTGACACAGCTCAAAGTTGGTAAGCGTGGCATCTTTCATTATGATACAAGTTGTTTTTCATGGCAGCTCATCTCCTGTCTGCCTTGCTCTAAGCAGTACTGCAGGTGCAAGCTCAGTCTGACTCCACACTCAGCCCCCCAATAAAACTGGTAACTTATACTGAACTTTCAACACACACAAATCTGTTTTTTTCATGATGTACTTGTCTGAGAACATGTAATAGAAGAAAAAGTTCTCTATTACAAGCCTTAATATTATAGCTAACTATGATTTCTACTTGTCAAAATATATAAGACACATTTTCAATGAAGACATCTCAATGGCCTTGAAAATAGATTTACTTCAGGATTGTAATCCCATTCTGTACTTTCTAATGAGAATTCCATTCTATTGTAATAGCCTATTCATTACATTTTGTATGATCATAATTAAGAGTCACAAATTTTTATGTCTATATAGTTGTGTTTACCTTGTCCATAGCATTGGGTAAGGAAATATGGAGTCATTTCTCTTGTACTGATTGGATCAAATAGCCCAATATTAAGGACAGCATGTATCTTTTGTTCCTTGGTCTTGACTTCTATCAGTCAACATGAATCGCATTAGATTCATCTACATACCTGCAAATGCCATTATTTTATCTTGTCTATTGGTTATGTAGTATTCCATTATATATATATATATATATATATATATATATATATATCACATGTTTTATCCATTCATCTGCAGTAGGGCATCTGGATTGTTTCCACCCCTTGGCTATTGGGAATAATGCAGTAATGAACAGAGCTGAGCAGGTATCCTTATCATATCCTGGGTTATGATGTTCAGGATAGAAAAGAGAGACTTATCAAAAGAAGAGGTTAAAATTGCAGAAAGCATATGAGAAAATTCTCATCATCCATGTTCATAAAGGAAATGCTAGTAAAAACAACCCTAAGATACCATCTTACCCCAACAAGAATGGCCAAGATTTTGAACTCAGACAATGACAGATGCTTGTGGGGTTGTGTAGATAAAGGAACGCTATTGCACTGCTGGTGGGATTGCAAGCTAATTCAGCCACTCTGGAAAGCAGTGTGGAGGTTTATTATAGGATCTTTTCATGACTTAAAATTTTAAATTTTCACTATTGTAAGTTAACCATACAAAGTGCTTATATAGAAAGAATACATATATACGTGCAATGGGCCTCATTCCCACAAGCTAGCTGTTATGCTTAATATAAAGCTCTTTATACTTCCTTGTGTAACCTACTTGAATGATGTGTAATTGTTCCTTGGCCCTTAATTTTGGCAGCATTTATTATTAGACTTCCTAAAGGACATCGTCATCAGAGTGAGAAAAAATTCGATCTCAAGTAGGAGAAGATGATGTAAATAGCAGGGAAGAAATTATGTCTCCAATGAGCAACTAGTATCTCTCCATAGAAGAGTTTTAGGTGGACATTAGGCTTTCCAGTCTATGGATTCACATCAAGGAAGCTATAATGATACAGAGGTCTTCTCCAAAGAATCAGTGAGCCAAGTCAGAGGTGGTAACAGTAGCAGAGTCAGCCCAGCTGGTGGGCTTTGCCTGAAATTAAATGGGTGGAATAGGAGCCCACTGCTCAATCAGCCACCGTCAAACATAGAAACAGTTAACTGTCCTGTGAGGACTAGTTCTACAGATCATGGAGGTCTCATTGTGAATCATGTGTATTTCCGTGATGAAGTGTTTTATCTTCCAAGTGTGCTCTCCTACAATTCTCCACCCACTTCTGACACCTATCCAGGTCCTGTGGGATCCTGAAAAAAGCCAGGTCGGAGTGGAGGCTCTTCCTTGAACAGTTGTGAGCTCTCCCAAAAATTCAGCATTGTTGCTGGCCTACTGACAGCCTTGATCTCCCCTCCGACTACCGCGGGGTCATTGGCCACCTGTTGGTGTCGGGGAGGGGAGCCAGGCCAGCTGGGGGCTGAGCAACCAACTATATGGATGAGCTTTGGTCTCCCTTTTTTCTGTTTAAATTCAAACTGAAGGAACAGCTGAAGCCCACATGCTTTGCCAATGTTGTCATGGTTACTTTTCCCTGACTCAGCTCACCTATTCTTTGGTTTATATGTGGAGAATTAAATCTTACTTGGTGTTGGTTCCTAAATGCATAAATCCTGAGGGGAAAATAAACTCTGCTTCTGTGGAGAGAGTTTTACTTTTCCCTATTCTCCTTTGGCCATCATCTCCTACTCAACATTGAAATTTGTTTTGCTAGTCTTACAGCTTGAACTCAGACCACTATCCTTGAGGTTTTCCAAAGGTAGAAAGGCACTATTGTCATCTCTGTGACTGATTTACTGATCATAATAAAAAAGTTCCCAGTCGTTCCATGTAATTACAAAATTTGCAAGTCTTTCTTTCAGATAGAAACATAGAAATCTATTGTGAATTAATAATATACATAACCAAAGCACTACTTCCAGATTTTTCTGTTTCCGTTGAAATGTCCAGATTTAGGTATCCTCAGAGAACACCAGGAGACCACCACAGGTGCAAAAAGCAAAAGGGTCTTTATTGCAGGGCAAGCTCCAGGCTGGACTCACACCAGCACATTCTAAAGTAGCAGGGCCAGCTGGGAGTGAATCTCAAAAGGCGTGGGGAAGTGATTTTTACTTGCAATGGTAGGAGGTTAGGGGAAATCCCATCACAGTATACCCTGGATGGATAGAATTTGAACAAAAAGATCATTTGTGTTTTGATTGGTTCTGAAGTCTTCCCCAAACCGTTGTTTTATGCCCATAGTCTCTGCCTTCCTGTGGTTGTTGCTGGGGGACCTAATATTATGGTATGGCAGAGGACTTTAAGGAAACTGCAACTCATTGGCAGGGAAGCAAAACTTAGGGTTGGGCCTAGTTTTTCTTCTTTGCAAATTTACAGTATGTCATGGCAACACTTCTAGCAGCTATGTTTCTTTACAGGAAAGCTAGATGAATTAAAATAGTTGATCCTGATCCCTCACTGTGGCACCAAGGACTCAAATCCAGGGCTTTGTGCATACTAGGTAAGCAGTCTACTACTAGGTCACCCTCCCAACCCTCAACACTGTCTTTTATCTCACTCCAGTGACAATCTCTATGAAGAAGACTAGGAATATATGCTGCCAAAAACGAAGGTAAAGGGGAAACAAGCACATGATTAATGCAAGTTAATTCATGTGCTAAGGAAATTGGTATGGATTTTTTTTTACAAGAAATTATATTTTTTGTAGTCTGAGTTCCCATTGCATGCACACACACATGCACATGTCTTAATAACATATGATGAGAATTTTAGAATTAAGTGTATATGGATATACATATCTGATATTATGGGCCTCACTTCTAGCCAGAATTTCAGCTGTGTAGTTGCTTTGGGGATGTGCCTTTTGATTTTCACCGTCATTATTCACCAGCTTTCACACTCTCTCAGGTCCTTGGCTGGCACTAGCTGCTTTTCTACAATGAAACCTCGAGCACACATGGATGGAGATGTGATGATTTCTGGGTTTTTCCCTCTCTACACTTTGGGAAGAGAAGGCAATACCAGTGATGATTCTAGTCATGAAGAGAACAAGCCGTAAGTAACTCAATGTTGCCTTTTCATGTACGGTTTTGTTTTCAGTATGAGCTATAGCTGTGAGAACTCCAAGTGCACATATGAATGTTCTGTGTTCTCTACCCTGAACTTCCATCCCTATGCACAAGAAGTAGATTACTTTCATTGTATTATCTTGTAGCTACTGTGGAGTAATTTTCTATCTGGTGTTAGGAGAGGATTTGTGGTTTGCTATCTTTCCAGGGCTGTAATCTCTACACTTTATTCCAGGTTCCCTGTATCTCCTCCATACCAGCTGGCAATGTAGAATACGAAGTAATGCTATTACAAACAAACTGAATCAGTGGCATGAGTTCTGTACTAAAAGTCTGCAGACCCATTTCCTTCCATGATGACCAGTGGTCTGAGATTTATTGGCTAATACTTACATTGTGAGGGTAGTTATAAAATTTTTACTGTAGGGTGGTGGTTTATGACTGTGATCCTAAGTACTAAGAAGGCTTCTGTCTGATGATTGAAGTTTGTAGCCAGCCTATGAGACTTTAATCTCCAATTAAACACTCAAATATGGAAGTAGACCAGTAACTGAAGTGCCAAAATCCTAGCCTTGAGAAAATAAACTCACAAAGAACATTTTGCCACTCATTTCATTCTCTAGAACCCACACACATACACAAATACTCCCCTCTCTCTCTCTCTCTCTCTCTCTCTCTCTCTCTCTCTCTCTCTCTCTCTCTCTCACACACACACACACACACATACACACATACACTTTATTATAGGCAAGTAATCACTGTTTCCAACTAAGCATTGCATCATTATTTAATGTCAGATATGCTTCACAATCTAGACACAAACAGTTATAAAAATCTCTCACTAATAAATGGCTGTATAAAGTAAAGAACTTCAAGAAAAGAACATAATTTCAAGATAATCTGGAAACATATTCCTTGCCTGTTGCAGGATAAGATGTCATTGCCTCTATATTTTCATTCTTCTCAATTGTTTGTTTGACAAGTGTATCCTGAGATTGCCTCCCATAGCTTGAAGAGAAGGTGGCAGTGCTAAAAATTATTCTCTTCCCTGGTATAGAAAATATATATATTTGTATATGGTGCTGGTTTGTTTGCATATCTTTATTTCTGTTCTGCTGCTTTTGGGAACTATTCTTGAACTTATTGGCTCAAGGATATTGCTCTACCATTTGAGCCACAGGTTCATATCTGGCACTTTTGGTTGTTAACTTTAAATTAATTGTCTCCCAGACTCCAAGTCTAAGATGAGATCAACACATAATCCTCAGATGTCAGCTACAAGGGAAATTAGAAATGCAGGCATGAAGCATCAGTACTCAGCTTAGCATATTTTTCTTACTCAACTGTATCTACCCATGTTTTGCTGATTTTCCTTCTCTTAATTGCCCAGAATATGTCTGACTATTTTTTATTAGTATTCTAAGAAACATTAAATGTTATACTTTCAGCCGGTGGGTATTTCTTAGATATCAATAGATATGAAGAGAAGTGTAGCTTGGATTAAATACAATTTTATATGTGGTATTGAGCACAGATGGCAATATTTTCTCAGGAAATTCTTTCCTGTAGAAAACTGGACTACTGCAATTAGATATTAGTAGGCTAGATATGGATACTCAATTTTACACCCACTGATGTTCCAAAATATTGTTATATTATTATAAATTTTGGTACTTTGCCAAATGCTTTGAAGACCTTATAGAATTCAGCTGTGAATCCATCTGGCCCTGGGCTTTTCTTAGGTAGAAGTCTCTTTTGACATTTCTATTTCAGTGCTTGAAATAGGCCTGTTTAGTTGGATTAGGTCTTCTTGGTTCAGTGCGGGTATGTTAGTATTGGCTAGAAATTCATCCATTTCTTCTAGATTCTCAAATTTGTTGACATAAAGGTTTGAGAAGTATGCCCTCATGATGCTCTGGATCTTGGTAAATTCTGTCGTGATATTACCATTTTCATATGTGATTTTATTTTGGTATGCTCCTTTCTTTTTTTTGTAAGATTCGCTAAGGGTCTGTCAATTTTATTAATTTTTTCAAAGAACCAACTCCCTGTTTTTATGATTCTTTCTATAGTTCTTTTGGTCTCCAATTCATTTAATTCTGCTTTGATTTTAATAATTTGCTTCCTTCTACTGGGATTAGGGTTGGTTTGTTGCTCTTTTTCCAAGAGCTTAAGGAAACACATTAAATTGTTGGTTTGCGATATATTCAATTGGTTATTGTAGGCACTCAGATTTATAAATTTTCCTTTAAGTACTGCCTTTGCTGAGTCCCAAAGGAGCTGGTATTTTGTGTGCTCCTTTTTGTTATATTTCATAAACTGTTGGATTTCTGTTCTGATCTCTTCGATGACTCATTGGTGATTCAACAATGTGTTGGTCAGTCTCCATGAGTTACAGGGTTTTCGTTGGTGGAGATGGGTGTTCAGTTCCAATTTGATGCCCCTGTGGTCGGAGCAAGTGCAGGGAATAATTTCAGTGTTTCTGAATCTGCCAAGGTTTGTTTTATGCCCTAAAATGTCTATTTTGGAAAATGTTCCACGTGCTGCTGAAAAAAAAACGTATATTGTGTTGTTGCAGATGTCTGCAGATGTCTGTTAGATCTAGTTGGTCTATACAGTTGTTCAAATTTAAGGTTTCTCTGTTTAGTTTTTGCCTGGTTGATCTGTCCATCACTGTGTATGGTTTCAGTGAAAGTAAGGTTTGCTTGATAAAGTTCAGTGCTATTGAACAATTTTTAATGAGAGGAAAACTTTGTATTATAAACTCACAGCAGAATTTAACCATCAGAAGGAGGTATTTCATGGTAGACTCATTCCAAATACCTCTCATTTTCTCACACCACCATGAAGATATTACCAGATTCACAGATTTTGTCAGGACAGTTAACCCTTCAAAATTCCCAGAGGATTTTTATCTGGCAAGGCTGTGGTTTCTCTCATTTAATTATTCAGTTTCTGAGCGAGACTGTGTTACATGGGAGAACTGTCTTCATCATCTTTCCTTATGGTGGTCGAGGCATATTTTTGACATGGCCATGTCTGAAGAGAGTTACAACATATATAATGCTGTGTATGCTCTGGCCCATGCCCTCCATGAAACCTTTGTTGATCAAACAGAATTGACACTGATGAGTATTGGGAAAAGGATGCTGCCTTCCCCTACACCGGTCATTCCCTTTGTTGGAACAGCAGAGTCACATTTTTTCGTTTATTTCTGGTCTGTTTTTTTCTGGTAAATAATTTAGCTTTTAATTTATGCTTTATTTTTATTTTTAAATTTTTATTGTAAAGATTATGTATTAGTACATTTATTTTTAAAAGTATTACCCCACCCTCCTTTTCCCCTATTCCCCCATTCCTATTGTCCTCTCCCCAAATTGTAAACTTCATTTCTAACATAGGGTGTAGTGAGTATCATGTTTGTATTGGTTGAAGCTTTTCCACAACATTCTGTAAGGGGATTTTATAGAGAATTAAATGAAGTACTTTCAGATCATTTTTGTAAAGCTCAAGAGCAGCTTCTTTTCTTTTTATTTTCTTTGTCAGTCTTGGGGCTTGACCTCTGGATACTTTCCCTGAGCTCTTTTTCCTCAAGGCTAGAACACTACCATTTTGAGCCACAGCTTTCACTACCAGTTTTTGAGTAGTTACTTGGAAATAGGAGTCTCAAAGGGTCTTTTTTGACTGGGTTGGCTTCAAATTTCAATTACCATATTTTAGCTTCTTGAGTAGCTAGGATGATACAAGTGTGAGACACTTGCAACTGACAAAAGATACTTTTATTTGTTTAAATATTTGAAGGTACTCCTAACCTGTGTTCATGTGCACGTAAAGAAATATTTGACATAAAAGAAATGAATGTCACATTCCATTTAATTTTTTGTGATCCAAATGAGTCAGCATGCTCACAGCTATTATATTCTAAATTAGGTATCTGGTTGTAGTCTCTGAGTTTCTGTAATATTATCTGCAATTATAATCTGTAATTATATATATACCTTTAATAAGCCCAACTTTCTGTAGGTCATGGGGCTTGAACTCAGCCTGGATAGTGTCCCTGCGCTCTTCATCTCAAGGCTACCATCCTACAACTGGGCCAGGGCATTTCCCCTGAGCTCTTCAGCTCAAGTCTACCACCCTACACTTCAGCCAAGCCCCACTTCCCATTTTCTGGGTTAATTGGAGATAAGAGTCTCAGGCTGGCTTTGTACCTTAATTCTGAGATCTCGGCCTCCTGAATAGCTAGGATTACAGATGTGATCCACCACACCTATTTTAATAACTGCACCCTTTTTTTAAAAAGCGTATCCAGTTTCACAATCCTGCTGGAAACAATTATATTTTGGATGAAGAAAGAAATTAAAGGCAGAATATGATATTTTCAACATTTGGAATTTTCCAGAGGGTCTTCAACGTAAAGTGATGCCCCACATGGTCATCAGCTGTACTTATCAGAATATAGGATAGAGTGGGCCTTAGGATTTACCGAGGTGGATTTGATAAAAATCATCATAATTTCAATTACACAGAACTAAGCAAAAATCTGAAATTTATGCCCCTCTTTCTCATTTATGCCCCACCATTGT
The DNA here is from genome assembly GCA_024803745.1 of Megascapheus bottae. Lineage (NCBI taxonomy): Eukaryota > Metazoa > Chordata > Mammalia > Rodentia > Geomyidae > Megascapheus > Megascapheus bottae. The sequence goes on along the minus strand of JANJXV010000128.1, from coordinate 1,153,958 downwards.
ACATTTAAGTATATCCAGCTTCAAAATTTTTCTATTCTTGAGTCTTGGGTGGAAAGAATCAGTAAATTTGGGAATGTTGATGTATAATCAAAGATAAAGCCTGCTTTAACAATTTCCATCTTTGTGACAATATTCCTGAGTATAAATTTATAAAGCTGAAAGGTTCATTTGATCGCTTTTGTGGGTAAGTCAAGCAGTGGTTAGTTGGCCTGTTAAATGGGTATCTGTGGTGACAGAAATTAATGTAATGGCAAGATGTTGCTTGTCTTTGTACATATCTTCACCTGAATGATATTCAGGGGGCTTGTTGGAATTCTTGAAAACAAATAAAATGAATTCCTCTGTGAAAAATAGAAGAACTCCTCAGCAGTAGGGCATATTGATGTTTTCCTGCACTGTTCATGGCAGAATGTGTTGGTGAGGGCATTGGCTGACAACCACATAGTCCCATCATATATGTCCATAGGGAAAGCAGTGGCCACAATTTTCATGCACACAGACAAAGTCCAGACTTGACAATTTCATCCACTCAAAGCACAGACACTGATTTCTGAATTAGATTATAAATCAGTGCCAATGTATGACTTCCAAATTCCGGAATAAATCCAGCAAATGTGGCAATTCATTGTACAGATGATGAGTCACTTAGAATCACCTTTTACCTGTGCATTGTTTTTTATTTTTGCCAGTCCTTTGGCTTGAGCTCAGGGCCTGAGCATTGTCCTTGGAGTTTCTCAAGGCTAGCACTCTACCACTTGAACCACAGCATCACTTCTGACTTTTTCTATGTATGTGGGGTGCTGAGGAATTGAACCCGGGTCTTCGTGCATGCTAGGCAATCACTCTAACCACTAGGCCAAACTCCCAGCTCATACCTGTGCATTTTTTAACTATCATGGGACATGGATTTGTATTTATATGTGATGCCACTTCAGACAAGACAGTTTATATACTTAAAGCACACAATAATGAAATTTCTAATGTTGATCTGAATAGTCCAATCAAAGCGCTATCTTGTCACTGCTTCAGCAGACAAATACATGAAGATCACCTCTTAGGAGACATGCCAAGTCTTTGCATTCCAGGAGCATGCAAATGGGAGTTCTATTCTTTATGTTGCCATATTCTAATGTGAGGTCAGAAAGCAGGGTTTCACGTGTAAAATGTAACCATTATATCCATAGTATTTGAAACATCTCAATGGCGTGAGAGGCTTAGAAATTCTCAAAACTCATCAATTAGTAGACCTCTGAGGAGCATCAATTCACAGACACTAATGAGATCTTTGTTAATGAAGATCACAGGATTTTCTTATGTTGATGGTGGCCTAACAATGTCTCATCTGTACCTAGAGCTGAGCAGAGGACCAGAAATAAAATTCATTTCTTACTGCCTGATGTGTATTTATGGGGGAAGATACTGATAATACAGAGCTTGATATTTTGTGGCTGCCATTACCTGGGTAGTATCTAGAGTGAACATTTGTGATTTCTAGATAATTTCTAAGTAGCTACTGATATCTTTCTTCCTTTCTTTTTCTCAGATATCTCATTCAGTTTGCAGTGACAATTGTGAATCTGGATTCAGGAAATCCCCCCAGGAGGGAAAGGCTGCCTATTGTTTTGATTGCATCCCTTGCCCAGAGAATGAAATTGCTAATGTGACTGGAAAGCATATGTCCTATGTAGTCATTCTCCAACTCTCCACATTTTTCTTAATTCATCTAACTTGATAAAATAGTTCTAAATTACGATGGTAGGAAAAAAATAGTTCTTTCCTTATGCTATTTCTTCTTTGTGTGTGTGTGTGTGTGTGTGTGTGTGTGTGTGTGTGTGTGTGTGTGTGTGTCTGTGTGTGTGTGTTGTGTGTGTGACTTGTGCCTGGGCACTGTCCCTAATCTTTTTTACTCAAGGTTAATATTCTAACACTTGAGGCACAATTATACTTTACAGCCCTTTTGGTGGTTAATTGAGATTAATTCTCACAGAATTTTCTGTCCCACTGAATTCAAACTGAGATCTTGAAAATATCTTTCTAAGTTTCCATAAGGCCTGAGCCACTGGCACTTGGGAAAACTGCTTTTTATAATAACACAACTGTCGGATTTGGATATATAGGTGTTTATTTCAAAAACTTCTCTCCTCTCTCTATTCAGCAAGTTGAGTTGAACCTCTATCAAAAATAATGTGAAGTATTATGTAGAATAGTGTCTTTATGTTTTTTTAATTAGGATTCAACTACAATAAAACCCATAAAAATTTATTTCCACTGCTTACAACTGCTGTTTCCACAGAGCAAGTGATCTGAAAGCTGAGTTTACTTTAACAAAGTAGATACAAGTGTTATGCATACATAACGTGACTACTGAGCTTTAATGAATTCTTTGGTTCTTGTTCTACAGGATGTGAGGTGAGAAATATAACGTGCTAAATTCAAGAGTGTGCTAAAAGGCTTCTATTAATGTTAGCCAAATACATAGGAAAGTATAAGTTTTATTATCGATAATTTTGAATGATGTTCACTGAATTGTGTATACAGTAAAGAACATTAATATTGTACCATCATAAATTTTAATAATTATTGCCAAGATACTAGAAATTACAAAACTATCACAATATCACTATCTATGATAAGAACTAAAGGTAAAAAGGAGTTGCATTCAGAAAGTAAAAAATAGAGCATGGTGTCTCTCTCCCTTTGACAGCACCCAAACTCTGACAGAGTGTTTCCCTGCCTTTCTGCTTATCCGTGTGCTTCTTTGCTTGCCTTCTTCCTTATTTATTCACTTAATAAAGATCCAGAAAGATTTCTTAACACTAAAAAATAGAACACAGGAATCAAGGTGAATTATGGTGGTAGAGAGAGATAGAAATAGAATAGCAGATATTTCTTGAAGTATCTGTGAATTCTTGCTTTTACCATCATAAATACTGCCATGTTAAATTTAAATCTAAAGGGTGATTGCCAAATTTCCTATGAAGAAAGGAAACTATGGATCACAGACTAATGATAATTCATATTCCTCCCTAGATATGGAGCAATATGTGAGGTGTCCAGATAATCAATATGCCAACCCAGAGAGAAACCATTGTCTCCTAAAATCTGTAAGTTTTATGGCTCATGGAGAAACCTTAGGAATGGCCCTGGACTTTATGGCTGTTTGATTCTCTATTCTCACTTCTATTGTTCTAAGAGTTTTAGTGAAACACCACAGCACTCCAAACATTAAGGCCAATAACCAGGCTCTCAGCTACATCCTGCTCATCTCCCTTATGTTCGGTTTCCTCTGCTCCCTTCTGTTTATTGGCCATCCCAACCCAATCACCTGCATCCTACAGCAGATCACATTTGGAATTGTGTTCATCTCAGCAATTTCCACAGTGCTCCCAAAAACTGTGACTGTGGTCCAAGCATTCAAGGTCACTTCTCTAGGAAAAAAGAATAAAGTGGCTGTTGTTATCAGGGGCTCTTATTTTCATTATCCCCCTCTGCACCCTTATCAAGGTGGCAATCTCTAGATTCTGGGTCACAGCCTCTCCTCTTTCATTGATACAGATGCACATTATGAATATGGCCACGTCCTCAAGTTTTCTTCACAAGTTTCTATTGTGTTGTGCGATACCTTGGCTCCCCAGCCCTGGCCAGCTTCGCTGTAGCTTTCCTTGATAGGAACCTACCTGATGCTTCCAATGAACCCAAGTTCCTAACATTCAGCATGCTGTTGTTCTGCAGTGTCTGGGCTAATTTTCTGCCAGTATATCATAGCACCAAGGGGAAGAACATGGTAGCTGTGAAGATATTCTCTATCTTGTCTTCCAGTGCAGGGCTCTTAGGCTGCATCTTTGCCCCCAAATGTTACCTCATCATGTTGAGACCAGAAAGAAATTCTGTATATGGCTTCAGATATAAAACACATACTAGAGGAACAAAGCCTACCCTACATGACTAATGTGAATGGTCATGGGATAGAAGATCTGAACTTAATCCGTATTTCTTTCCTGGAATTACATTAGATAATAATATAGATATTTCTTCAATGAGGAGGAGATTGGCGGAAGATGGCGGCGGTTCAATGTGAGTCATTCTGAGGTCCCACCAAGATGCAATTTCTGGCTGCCTAGGGGACAGTTCTCTACCAAAAATTGATTAGCGCAGAACTGCTAAATGGAGACAGAGGCACACAGAGCCTGCGGGAGCCAAGAGCCGACACCTGGCCGTGCGTGGAGCTGCCAGCTTCACGGAACCAGAGAATCCTGCAATTTGTGAGTATCTCTGAGGAGAAGTTTCCACTTTGGCTCACAGAATGGCATGGGGAGGGTGCCCCCTCAGGCACCAGCTGAGAGCAGCACCATCTTGACTGCTGTCAAAGACCCGACCAAATCAATTGGAGCCTGCGAGGTGCTGCTGGCAGTGCCACCATTCTAACTGGCAAAGGATTTCCCAGAGATACCTTAGGCAGAAATCCAACCCTGGTGCTTCTGAAGTCTGTCCCCACCACTGAGCCACAGATCTGGTAAACAAAGCCGTCCGCAAATCTTTCATCTTTGTTTTCCCAATCAAGCAATCTGATCTAAAAAACCACAAAGCCAAATCAGAAGAGAAAAATACTTTGTGAATTGTTTGGATCCCGAAATCAGTGGAGACAAAAGATTCCTACCCTGCCCACCACCCCGCCCCCCAAAAACCTGAAGAATAACCTTTTTTGTTGTTGTTGTTGTTCTTCTACCCCTATTCATTTGCATCTTCAGGAGTTCCTATTTTCTCTTTGCCATTTTACCTGCACCTTTTATTAAACGTTATGATTCATTCTTTTTTTTTTCTTTTTTTTTTCTGTTCTCTTCTCCCACATTCCTTCTGCCACTGTGGTTTTTCCGAGAAACACTGGGACAGCTCTGAGTGTAGTCTAAATAAAAATGATATCTATATTGATACTGTCACCTGGTTTTTAATCTCCTGGTTCTCAACCATAGAATCTCTTGGGTAAGAACTCACAATACTGAGGAATCTCCCCCAAACTTTTTTTTCTTTTTTTGTTGTGTTCTCTTTTGTTTTGTTTTGTTGTTTTTCTGTTTCTTTTTTTTTCAATTTGTATCATTGAAATCTCCTATATCTACCTCCCCCTTTTCTCTCTATATTCTTCTTATTACTCTTCTTATTTTCTTAAGTTTTATCTAAGTTCTTCTAAACTGTGAACAAAAATATTACCTTTCTATCATCCTAGGTCAATTATCCTTACACTATAACTTTTATTCATTACTATAATAACTTACATTCCTGCATTATTCTTTTCCTACCTCCCTTATTGTATTTCATATTATTTTTCTATCTCTGGTCCTCTGATCATCCTTCAACTCTTATAATGCATGGATCTACATTTGAAGGTTGCTGAGCAATGATGTGTATCTAGGTGTTCAATTACATTCTAGGTTAGGAGGGACTTAAATACAATAGAGATTGGATTGAGGGGCTTATTGTTTTGGCCATAAATCGGTAATCTGTGGTTGTATTAGATTTGTATGTAAGTGCACAAAAAGAAAGAGACAGTGATATTACCAATCTAAAGGTGTGAACATCTATTGTCAGCCAACTAAAAAGGTCTAGGTTGGTTATATATGAAAAATTATAACCTTGTTTAGTATTAATCTTGCTCCCATTTTCAAACGGGTAGAACAAGAAACTCAAGAAAATTGTCAAATCAAGGAATAGCATCTCCCACCCAATACAAACAGGCAATGGAGCCATCAGTGGCAAATCTAGAGGAGAGTCTTCCAAGTGTTATACAAATGCAATTGATAAACATCATTAATGAAAAGTGTGAAAATATAAAGAAAGAGTAAGGGAGGAAACCATAGCTAAACAAGCGGAAACCATAAACAAGGTGATATGTGAAAAAGGGGAAGCCATAAAGGAGGCCATAAAAAAGGTTTTTCAAAGAAAAATGGATGAATTCAGAGAATCCACAACAAATAGGTGACAGAAATCCAACATGCTACTAAAGGGGTCTTTCCTCCAGGAGGACATATCCATCCTAAATACCTACACACCTAATCTCAGAACACTGACCACATCAAACAAACTCTACTTTCACTGAAAACATACATAGATCGAACTAGACAGATTGTTGGTGACATAACACACCACTCTCACCTATGGACAGATCAACCATGCAAAAACTCAACAGAGAAACCTTAGATTTGAACAACTTTATAGACCAACTAGATCTACCAGACGTCTGCAGATTGTTCCACCTAGCAACAAGACAATATATGTTTTTTTTCAGCACCACACAGAACATTTTCCAAAACAGACCACATTTTAGGGCATAAAACAAACCTGGGCAGATTCAGAAACACTGAATTTATTCCCTGCACTCTCTCAAACCACAAGGCCATGAAATTGGAACTGAACACCCATCTCCACCAACAAAAACCTTGTAACTCATGGAGACTGAACAACATATTGTTGAATCACCAATGAATCATCGAGGATATCGAACAGAAATCCAACAGTTTATGAGATTTAACAAAAAGGAGCACACAAAATACCAGCTCCTTTTGGGTATGGCAAAGGCAGTACTCAGAGGAAAATTTATACCTCTGAGTGCCTACAATAACAAATTGTAAATATCGCAAACCAACAATTTAATGTGTCACGTAAAGCTCCTGGTAAAAGAGGAACAAACCAATCCTAATCCCAGTAGAAGGAATCAATACATTTTTTCACACCATTCCCCAGAGCTTTCTGGATTCACAGATTTTGTCAAGGCAGTTAGCCCTTCCAAATACCCAAAAGACTTGTTCCTTGCTATGCTGTGATCTCTCTCTTTTAATTGTTCACATTCTGAGTCTGACTGTATAACATGGAAAAACTGTCCTCACTAAGCTTTCTTGGGTTGGTTGCCTAGGCACATTTTTAACATGACTTGTCTGAACACAGTAACAATATATACAACACTGTGTATGCTGTGGCCCAGGCTCTGCATGAACTCCTTGTTCATCAAACAGAAGTACAAGCAATGGGAAATAGGAAAGGGATAGTATCTTCCTCTGTACAGGTAAGGCCTTCTCTTTTGGATGACTCAAACTATGAGCCAAGTCACTTCCTAAAGGTATTTCTTACCATATCACATTAAAATTTTCAGATATTTTTCCAAACTGAAGAAATTATAGTTCTGTACATGTTTGTTAGGCAGTCTAAACATGTGTTCATGTGCTCTTAAGGAAGAACATGCCAATAACAAGGACCAAATGAATTCCATGTTTTACAAATTCTTTAAGTTACAAATAGACTCAATGTATTTGTAACTAATGTTTTGAAAAAGAACAAATGTATACACTTCCCTATTAGTTTCTACGGTCTGCTGAACAATAGTAACTACATATACATATATATGTGTATGTGTGTGTATGTATGGGTGTGTGTGTGTGTGTATGCATATATACTTGTAAGTGACCTACTTGCATTCTACTGTAGGTATTATAATTTTCAGGAACTTAAACTATAGACTCTGATAGAGTTTATGTTTGTGGCAAACTGGAAATAGCTATATGAGAAATGTCTCATTTATGATTATGTGAAATAAGAGTCTCTTGAAAAAAAGCTTTCTACTCCTTTGCCAATTGACCAAGATTCAGAAAGATTATTTTCACTCCTTCAAAGATTTTCCTCTGGAGTACTTCATTAGATGTTTCTTCTACCCTTGAATTCTTAATCAGAAATTAAAAGCAATCAGGAACTTTGCTCAGTTCAGGTTTTCTAACTGAACCTTGGAATATACTTCACAATAAGATAATGTATCTCTTTCTGATACACTATTTTCTGAAAAACATCATTATTTTATAATCCTGGTGGAGATCAGGTGATTTTAGATGACAAAAGCAAATTTGTGGCAGAATATGACATTGTGAACATTTGGAGTTTTCCAGAAGGTCTTCATCTTGATGTGAAAATAGGAAAATTTTCTCCAAATGTTCTACATGGTCATCAACTGTCTTTATCTGAAGATATGATAGAGTGGGCCATAGAATCAACAGAGGTGGCTTGCATTTAACGGTAATATTTTAAGGATATAGAGGTTAACTTTACCCTAAAAATGTATAGCTGATTGGATGGGAACAAGTGATTCCTATAACGGTAGCTATTCAGGTCTGACTATCACGGGCTTGAAGTCAATTCAAGCAGGAATACCTGGACAACTGTTATCTTAATTTAACCATCACAAAATCAGGTCTGTGTGCTGGTGACTGATGCCTGTAATCCTATCTAATCAGGACGCTGCCTTGCTCAGATATAAAACTACAGACGAATTTTAAGCCTAACAGTTTGCAAGGTCTGTGAGACTCTGTCAATATATAACCAATAAAATAAGCTTGAGCTCTTGGTCAAATGGTACAGTGCTAAATTTGAGTAAGAAAAGGTCTATTATACTGTCTGGACCCTGAATTCAAGCTCCAAAATCAGCATCCCCCTAAGAAACTGTAAATTTGTTTCTAAATATTTATTTATCAAAAATACAATTTGCATATTTGTTAGCATGTTCCAACCTTGTTATAGGTTATCTGAGGGATCACTTTATGTGTTTGAATGGTTAATTTTGATCTCTTCTGTGGAAGTTCATTTAATTGTAGGTTGGTCTGCTACACAGATATTTTTAAGAAAGGAATCTTTGAATAAAATCATTGAATTTGTGAGAAAAAGATTCTCCCAGTACAGACACTGAAAAAGTAAGAACATAATATGTATATGTGGTTCACATGATCCTAAATTGGGAGCTCTGTGCTTTACCTTATAGCATATTTTTTAGTTCTTCCTCCTTGCTCTTTACCATTTCACAGATGGTTAGGAGACATGAAATGACATGAATTCAAGGATGCTCCACAAAGATTTACATTCTCAATATTAATTTCTGAATTTTAAAAGTTCATGTATATCAGTAGTTCAAGAGACTACAGAACAACCTGATAGTACATAAGCCTTTTAGGTCACATGATGTGCAAACCATAACACCATTTAATTAACGGACTGGATTTATATGTGTAGAAATACTTTGTTTCAAAATCCAATTATTGGAAATAATAGAACGTTGGGAGAATTAGGAAAAAGGCTAAACAGATACTGGCACTCATTTGATTTTTTTAGCCTACTCACTCTGCCTGCTGTGAGAGTTTTGCTCCTGGATTCAGGAAATCCTCTCAGAAGGAAAAGGCTGCCTGTTGCTTTGACTGTAATCCTTGCTCAGAGAATGAGACTGCTAATGAGACAGGTATGTTCTCGGCTTTGGGAGAAATTTATACTCTTGCTAGTGCCCCTGAAACCCATGCAAATGTGTGAGAATATTGTGCGTTAAGAATCAGTCTTCCTTCTTTTACTTAGTAATTTAATTGTGACAATGGATGATACTGCTTTTTATTTTTTTTGCCAGTCCTGGGCCTGAGCACTCTCCTTGGGTTTTCCAAGGCTAGAGCTCTTGAACCTCAGTACCACTTCCGGCTTTTTGCTATGTGTGTAGTGTATCAAGGAATCGAACCCGGGTCTTTGTGAATGCTAGGCAAGCCCTCTACCACTAGGCCAAACTCCTGGCCCCAAATACTGCTTTTTGAGAAAAATACAGTGGGTTCTGAATTACATATACGATTACCTTTTCTGGAGTCTATTGTATTCATGTTTATTCAACTACTCCGTAATTTAAATTTGATCTCTGTTACATTATATGAAAAGCCCTTTTAATTACAAGGTCTCAGTTCTCTCCAAATTATTTTTATATTATAAGGGAAACACAGATCTTCCACAGCTTTGCTTCGTGTGGGCAGATATGTTCTTAAAACAGAGCAAGTGTTGGGTCAGGTTTGATGTAAGAAGAAGCTACAAATGTTGTACATATCATGAATTTATACCTTCAATAAATGATTTGGTTCTGGGTTCCTTACTGCATGACAGGTGAGTAGCAGAGACAAATATAACTGCAAGGAAGGGCCACAGGGCAAGTATTCATGTTGCACATAGATGTACAGGAGAGTACAAGCTTTCCTATTCACCTTGTTGGGTACATTGAGTTGTACATGAAAGGATGAGAATTATGATGGAAGCATGAAGAAATATAGAGAATAATTGTTATGTTATTAGATATGCAGGACACAACATGCATGATAGTCATCTCAAGTAAACAACTTCAACTTGGATTGTGGCAGTCAATATGAGAACATATTAGGTATAAAAATAGTAATGAGCATACCTTATAATATTTAGTGAAAATATTGTTTAGCTAGTAATTATTGACATGTCAAAAATATATCTACATAAGGATTTATTAATTTCCTTTTAAATTCTTTAAGAGGGCCTGATTGTTATTTGAGTTCTGCACCATATGTGGAGCAATGTGTGAGTTGCCCAGATCATCAGTATGCCAACAGAGAGAAACAAGTGCTTGCAAAGAGCAACAAGTATCCTAGGTTATGGAGAGCCGTTAGGGATGGCTAAACATGTATATCTCTTGTTTTTTCTATACTCACAGCAGTTGTTCTTGGGGTGTTTATGAAACATCAGAACACCCCTATTGTCAAGGGTAATAACCAGGTTCTCAACTACATCCTGCTCATCTCCCTCATCTTCTGATTTCTCTTTCCTTTGCTCTTTATTCGCTGTCCCAACACAGTCACCTGCATTCTACAACAAACCGCATTTGGAGTTACATTCACTGTAACTGTTTCTGCAGTCTTGGCTAAAATTTTAACTGTAGTTCTGGCTTTCAATGCCACTTCTTTTACTTTTTTTCATAATTCTTTGCTAAAATGTGTGTTTTCATTACTTGTCCTGGAGCTTGAACTTAAAACCTGGCTATCATCCCTGGGTGTTTGATTAAAGCTGGGGCTTTAGCACTTCAACTACCCACATCACATTTGGCTATTTGCTGGGTAATTAGAGATAAGAATTTTTCTTCTGGTTGTATTCAAACCGTGATCACCAATCAACAGCTTCCTGAGTGTCTAGAATTATAGATATTATTCTATATTTTATATTATACTAACTTTCACTATGCTGTTTAATCCTTACATACATTCTGTTAGCATTTTCCCCTGAAGAATGCTCCTATATGGACTTATGTATCTAGGTTATAGAAACAAAGCCATATAATGAGTGATTGTTGTCCTTAAGGCAATATGTTATCTCTCTTCTCTTTTGCTCTCCCTTGGTTATCTCATACTGATACAGTATTTTACCTTGTTATCTGATATATTGTACATATGCTTATTTGGTTATTGGAAACAGGATAGGGAAGGGGGTAAACAAGAGGAGGGGCTGGGGTGGAGGAAGGGAAATGGGGACGAAGACATGAGAAAGTGTATCAATGTTTGTGAAGTAATGCACTTACCATCTGGTGTATATAATGTAACCCTTCTATTAATTACAATAAAAATATATGGTTAAAAAATGTTCCATATTTTCATATGCTCATATTGGATTTATGGATTAATACCCAAGAAGGAATAGACAAAAATAGCTTGCTTAAACATGGCTGAATGCTTCCCTGAAGTATATTTCCAATACCATTGATCTCTTTCTCCAGACCCTCCTCGATACCAATTCGCCTTAAATTAGGCTTCCTAATTGTATCTTGGACCTCCTGTAGCGTTTTCTCATATTTCCAGATTTGAATTGACTCATTTTCTGTTCTTTCTCTATAACAACGCAATTATCTTCAGCCTCGGAAATTCTCTCTTCTGCATTGTCTAACCTGCTATCAAAGCTATTTACTTTATTCTTCATCTATCTTGCTTCTAATTGCTCATGTTTGATGCCTTGCATCTCTTCTTTTAGATCATGTATGGATTTCTGTAGCTTCTTGATTTCCATCTGAGTGGTTAGTGGTAGGTCCGACTGGAAGAAATGACTTCTTCCCTTGGCTCTCTCCCACTGCACCCTGGAAATCCCCGCCCAGCACCTTTAACCCTGGCAACTGGCATGCCTGGGAGTAGTGGGAGGTCCCCACTGAGGCATTTCCCCATCCTCTGAGATCACATCTGTTTCTGCTGTGTCTATATCCCTCCCCCTACATAATCACTCACTTCCCGTCCTAAGCTCTGTTGCTCCCCAGACTCCATCTTGGGCGGCAGGAGTCTGCTCTTTCCTCATGCAATAAACCCTCTTCGCCTGAACTGCATGGAGTTTCCTTTGGCAAACCTTACAGTTAGCTCAGTAGCTTCATACTCTTTGGACATTTGCTAGAGTTCAGTCACCTTTTTGTTTGTGGTTTCTATGAATTCATCCATTTTTCTTTGAAAAACCTTTATTATGGCCTCCTTTATGGCTTCTACTTTTTCACATAACACCTTGTTTATGGTTCCCTTTTGTTTAGCTATGGCTCCCTTCCTTATCTCTATCTTTTTATTGTCACATTTTTCATTAAGGATATTTATCAATTGCATTTGTATAGCACGTGGAAGACTCTCCTCTAGGTTTGCCAGTGATTGTCTGTTTATATTGGGTGGGGGATGTTATTCCTTGATTTGACAGTTTTCTTGAGTTTCTTCTTCTGCCCATTTGAAAATGGGAGCAAGATTAATACTAAACAAGATTATAATTTTTCAGATATAACCAACCTAGACCTCTGTAGCTGGCAGACATTAGATGTTCACAGTTTTTGATTGGTGTTATCACTCTTTCTTTTTGTGCACATACAGACCAGTCTACACAACCACTGATAACCGATTTATGACCAAAACAATAAGCCTCTCAATCTAATCTCTGTTGTATTTAGGTCACTCTGGACCTAGAATATAATTGAACACCTAGATATACAGTATTGCTCAATAACTATCAAGTGTAGATCCATGCATTATAAGGGTTGAAAGATGAACAGAGGACCAGAGATAGAAAAATAGTATGAGAGAGAACAGGGGAGGTATGAGGGAATAATGTAGGAGTGTAAGATTATTATAGTAATGAATAAAAGGTATAGCATAAGGGTAAATGACCTAAGTTGATAAGCAGGTAGCGTATTTGAGTACAAAGTTTGGAAAGAATTAGATAAAACTTATGAAAGTAAGAAGGATAATAAGAAGAATATATTGAGAAAAGAGGGAGGTAGATATAGGAGATTTCAATGATGAAAAATTTTAAAAAGAAAGAAAGAAAAAAAGCAAAGTAAGACAAAAACAACAACAAGCACAGAAAAACAAAAAAAACATACAGAACGAAAAATAGAGAAACAAAAACCAAAAACAAACAAGCAAAATCATCAACAACAAAACAACAAGAAAAAAAACAAAATCAAAAAAAGAAAAGAAAAATAAAAAGGTGGGAGGAGATTCCTCACCATTGTGAGCTCTTACTTAAGAAATACTAGGGTTGAGACTAGGAGATTAAAAAGCAGGTGACTGTATCAATACAGATATCGTTTGTATTCAGATGGTACCCAGAGCTGTCACTAAGTTTCCAGGAACAACCACAGTGACATAGGGATGCTGGAGAGGAAAGAGAAAAAAAAAGGTGTAGGTAGGGTGGTGAAGAGAAAATAAGAACACCTAAAAATGCAAATGAAAAAAAGGGATGGAAGAAAAAAAAGAAAACAAACCCAAACAAAGAAAAAGAACAAAAAAAATAAAAAAGGGTATTCTTCAGGATTTTTTTTTGGGGGGGGGGGTCAGGGCAGGGAAGGAAAATTGTGTCTCCACTAAATTTGGAATGTAAACACTTCAGAAAGTCTTTTTCTTTTGTGATTTGGCTATGAGGTTCTTCAGGTCCGATTGTTTGTTTGTGAAAGCAAGCTGAAAGATTCGCAGGCAGGTTTTGTTTACCAGGCTTGTGGCTGGCACAGGCGATGGACTTCAGCAGCGCTGGGGCCAGATTTCTGGTTAAAGGATATCTGGGAAATCCTTTGCCAGTAAGAAAGGTGGTGCTGTCAGGAACACCTCCCCGGTTATAATTGCTTTGGCCAGGTCTTTACCAGTATTCAAGATGGCGCTGCTCTCAGCTTGTCAGGGAGGGGCTCCCTCCCAATGCCAATCCTCGAGCAGAAGTGGAAACTTCTCCTCGGAGGTACTCACAAATTGCTGGATTTTCCTGTTCCGTGAAGCTGGAAGGTCCCTGCATGGCCGGGTGTCGGCTCTGATCTCACGAAGGCTCTGTGTGGCTCTGTCTGCACCTGGTTGGTTTGTGGTGCTGAGCAGTGGTTCTGCTCAGATTCAGAAGAGACGCTGTGTCTCCGCGGCCACTCCAAGTGGCTGGAACTGGTCCCAGCTGTCTTCTTTGTGCTGGATTTCTACATTTTCCCTCTGTGACTCAGGTCTTTGTATCTCACTAGAAATTTAACAAAAAGTAACACACAAAATACCAGCTCCCTTGGGACATGGCAAAGGGAGTACTCAGAGGAAAATTTATATATCTGAGTGCCTACAACAACAAGTTGGGAAAATCGCAAACCAACAAGTTAATGTGTAACCTTAAGCTCGTGGAAAAAGAGCAACAAACTAACCCTAATCCCAGTAGAAGGAAGCAAATTATTAAAATCATAGCAGAATTAAATGATTTTGAATCCAAAAAAAACTATAGAAAGAATCAACAAACCAAGGAGTTTGTTCTTTGAAAGAATTAACAAATTGACAAACCCTTAGCAATCTTAGCAAAAAAGAGGAGAGCATACTGAAATAAACAAAATCGCAGACGAAAATGGTAATATCACGACAGAAATTACCAAGATCCACAGTATCATGAGGGAATAATTCTCAAAACTTTATGCTAACAAATTTGAGAATCTAGAAGAAACGGATGAATTCCTAGCCCATGTTAACATACCCACACTGAACCAAGAAGAACTACCCCAACTAAACAGGCCTATTTCAAGCACTGAAATAGAAATGGCAATAAGAGACCTTCCACCAAAAAAGGCCCAGGGCCACATGGATTCACAGCTGAATTCTATAAGGTCTTCAAAACAGAGCTCAAACCAATACTCCACAAGCTTTTCAATGAAATTGAAAATGAAGGTTCTTTACCAAAATCATTCTATGAAGCCAGTATAACCCTCATCCCCAAATCAGACAGAGATTCATCAAAGAAAGAGAACTATAAACTTATTTCTTTGATGAACATCGTTGCAAAACTTCTCAACAAAACACTGGCCAACCGTCTACAACAACTCATCAAAAAGATAATACACTATGATAAAACAGGATTCATCACAGGGAGGCAAAGCTGGTTCAACTTACACAAATCAATTAATATAATTCAGCACATCAACAGAAGCAAGGACAAAAATTACGTGATTGTCTCAATATATGTAAAAAAGGCATTTGACAAGATCTGACACCCCTTTATGTTAAAAGCTCTGAAGAAAGTAGGAATCCATGGAACATTCCTCAATATAATAAAGGCTATGTATGACAAACCCAAAGCTAGTATTACACATAATGGCAAAAAGCTAAAGCCAATCCATCTAAAAACAGGAATGAGACAAGGATGCCCCCTTTTTCCACACCTCTTAACATAGTATTAGAATTCCTAGCCAGTGCAATAAGGCAAGATGCAAGCATATAGGGGATCGAAACAGGGAAAGAGGAAGTAAAACTTTTCCTCTTTGCAGATGACATGATTCTGTATTTAAAGAATCCTATAGATTCTACTCCCAAGCTCCCTGAGCTGACTCAAAACTTTGGAAGGGTAGCAGGCTATATAATTAACCCTCAAAAATCAACTGCATTCCTCTATGCAAACAGTGAGAGGAATGAGGCAATAATAAGGAAAGCAACTCCTTTTGCAACAGCCTCAAAGAAAATGAAGTACCTAGGAATTACCTTGCCTAAGAATGTAAAGGACCTTTTTGATGAAAACTTTAAAACCCTGAAAAAGGAATTTAAAGCAGAACTGAGGATATGGAAAAAGCTCCCATGCTCATGGATTGGAAGAATCAACATTGTGAAAATGACAATCGTGCCAAGGGCTATCTAAAAAATGCAACACAATACCCATCAATATCCCAATGTCATTCTTTAAAGAATAGAAGAGGCCTATCTAAAATTTCATATGGAATAATAAAAGACCCCGTATAGCAAAAACACTTCTTAGCAGAAAGAACAGCGCAGGAGGAATATCAGTACCAAACGTAAGACTCTATTACAGAGCTATAATTAACAAAACAGCTTGGTTCCTGCACATGAACAGGCCTGAAGACCAATGGAATAGAACTGAGGACTCAGATATTAAACCACAGACTTATAGCCACCTAATCTTTGACATGGGAGCCAAAAATATAGAATGGAAGAAAGATATCCTCTTCAACAGCAGGTGCTGGCAGAACTGGTTAAGCACTTGCAGAAAACTACAGTTGGATCATTCTTTGTCACCCTGCACTAGAAATATCTCCAAATGGATCAAAGGCCTAGAGGTAAAAGTCGACCCACTAAAAACTTTACAAGAAGGAATAGGAGATGAACTAGGCCTCCTTGGCACAGGTCAAAACTTTCTTAATAAGGACCAAGAATCACAACAAATCAGAGAAAGGCTGGATAAGTGGGACTGCATTAAACTTCAGAGCTTTTGTATGCCAAAGAACATAGCTAGTAAATTAATTAGGAAGCCTACAGAGTGGGAGAAGATCTTCACTAACCAAACAATAGACAAAGGCCTCATATCTAAAATATATCAACAGCTCAAAAAATTGAATCACTCCAAAACTAATCTCCAAAGTAACAGCCATCCCATTAAAAAATGGGCCTATGACTTAAAGAGAGTCTTCCCTGAAGAAGAAACAAAAATGGGCTATAGACACATGAAGAAATTCTCAACATCTCTGGTCATAAAAGAAATGCAAATCAAAACAACACTAAGATTACACCTCACTTCAGTTAAAATGGCCAGTATCAGGAAAACTAATAACAACAGAAGCTGGACGGGATGTGGCCAGGAGGGATCACTTCTACACTGTTAGTGGGAGTGCAAATTCATTCAGCCACTATGGAAAGCAGTATGGTTGTGCCTCAAAAGGGCAAACATACAGCTCCCCTATGACCCAGCACTTCCACTGCTTGACATTTAACAGTCATCCAGAAACAAGGACATACTAACTCCACTAGCACAACAATGTTAATTGCAGCACTATTTACCATAGCAAATATATGGAACCAACCTAGATGTCCCTCAGTTGATGAATGGATCAACAACATGTGGTATTTGTACACAATGGAATTCTATGCTGCTGTCAGAAAGAACGACATCCCCCCCATTTGTTAGGAAATGGAAAGACTTAGAAAAAAATCATACTAAGTGAAGTTAAGGCAGACTCAAAGGAACATATGCTCAATGGTTTCCCTCATTTGTTTTAATCAGTAGAAACCTTGGGCTCTCATACCAGAGATCTGTAATAGAATAAAATCTAGATACATGAGGTCATATAGTATGATTCTAAATGAAAGTATCTCCAGGATAAAGAAACAAAAGCCGTATAATGAGTGATTGTTGTACTTAATGTACTATGTTATCTCTCATCTCTTTTGCTGTGCCTTGGTTATCTCATATTGATACAGTATCTTACTTTCTTATCTGATATATTGGATATATTTGTATTTGGTATTTGAAATTGGATAGGGAAGGGGAGAAAATAAGATGGGCAGGTGGTGGGAGGGTAATGGGGACCAAGACATGTGAAAGGGTATCAATGTATGTGAATTAATGCACCTTCTATCTGGCAAATATCATGTAACCCTTTTATTAATTACAATAAAAAAGAGAGACAAAAACAAAGAAGATGAAGTTCAGGTTTGGGGGGTGGGAAATGGGGACCAAGACATGAGAAGGGATATCTATGTTTGTAAAGTAATGCACCTTCTATTTGGTGAATATAATGTAATCCTTCTTTAATTACAATAAAAATATATATGTAAAAATAAAAAAACTAAAGTTGAGATATGCGGAGAAAAAAACAGAAAAATGAAACAAAAAACAAAAAAAATTGTTGAATGCATTTTTCAAATTTTATTAATCACTTTACATTATATATACAATTGTATATGTTATATATACATATTTTTTCTTTTTATGTTATCACTTAATGTTGTTACAATATATACCAAGAAGATATTTTATTTCTAGTGCTTTATCATTCGTTATTTTAAACAGATTGAATTACTGTGTTCTACATATTTAAAGAAACATATGACTCTTTAACACACATAATCACATAATATTAGTATTTCACATTCATTTACACATTGCACTACACATTTATTCACATTGTACTTTTCTTCTCACCTTTGTGTTTCCAATAGACACCTATTACATTAGTTTTATACTGGAAATATAATAATGTAGTTGTCAAAAAACCCATTGTGTTAATGTTTGTTTTAAATGGGACACTACTGTGCAAATATTCCTAAATTGTTAGCATTTTCATTAAATATATGGTGACAATATTTCAGTTTCTATTGAAGTTCATAATTTAGTTTCTGATTTATTTTAATAAGTTATTAAATGGGGTTGGATTATTATTCACAAGTAAAACAGTGATGTCCCATTTAGTAAGAATCAACTCATACTCGTCAGAACACATGAATTCCCCAATACCCACTATTCTTATGTCAGTATGCATGTTGGCCATCAGAAAGGAAATAAGGTTATGAAGTCTAATTAAGACAATGACACGAGAGATGATGCTTTATATATCCTGTCAATGATGTGCAAATGGTATAGTCATTAGAGAGGTGAAGTTCTGATGTTAACATTGGTGATAATCAAACATCATAAAATGACAGAATATTCAAATTTTACTGCTCACTAAGATGAGGGCTCACTGGCCACTCAATCTTGTAACATATATTCCAGGCTTTGGCTCATCTTATTTTCATAAGAGGCACAAAAACAGAGCAAAACTCTGGTACTTTTAGGGTTAAATGATGTCACACAATTTTACTTTTATTGCCTGTTGTGAGGATACAGAAAGCCATATGCTCATGCACACAAGGAAAACAAATGAAATAAAACTCAACACCTCTTTTAGACACAGTGTGTTAAGCTCAAATGAAATCCCTAGTATCAAGGTTAATGGAAATTACTAGAAACAGCGGAGCTCTGTGGCTCACACTACTCATCCTAGTGATTCAGGGGGATGAGATCTGAGGTTCAAATACAGCCCTGGCAGGAGGTCCTAAGAAACTTATCTTCACTTAACAACCAGAGAACCAGATGTAGAGCTGTGGCTCAAAGTGGTAGGATACAAGCCTTGAGCCAAAAACCATTCAGGTAGAGGGTGTCTATTCCTCGAGGACAAGCCTCAACCCAGAGAAAAGATTCAGAGAAGCAGTATGTTTCTTAGGCTAAAATTCCTGAAAACAAACAAGTCAGTGAAATGCTGGAGGCAGAGAGAAACAAATTTCAAAACACTGAATGAAAATTGCTGGTACTTCTAATAGACTCTGCAAACTAAAACTCCACTCTAGAGATTAGCCTTGCTAGAGGTTAACCTGGCTACTGAGATTTGGGCTGCAGAAATTCTGATATTGATGCTTGTAAATCATGCCTCTATTTGCTTGTTATGAAGCCAATGTCAAAGAAAAACCCTGGAATGACAATCATGTAGCTTCAGCTCTCTAAGCAAATGTGTGCTATAGCACTGGCAGTTTTCATCCAGTTCTTCAAAACAAAACAACAAGTCAGAGTATTATTTTATGACATCCGTAACAACAATCACAGACTTTAGAAAAAGAATTCAATGAAAGTTTCAGTGGGACCCACACACTTTTTAAGTAAAAAATATGCAACATATATATTTGATAGAGGATGGTTGGTGGAAGTGAATGGAAACATGCCGCTCATTAGTCATTTATTCTTCAAGAAAAGCCATCCACAAACACCTATATTGCAGTTGTTGTGTCAGCAAATTTTGGTGAAAGTGAAAGCATAACAGAATGTCTACTGACAGAAAAACAATACAATAAAGACATGGTAAGAATGAATTAATACCATAACAGCTACCTCATGAGGACTGAAGTAAAGCGATAATTGATGTATATAGATACTCTTTCTTGTAGATTGATACTATTTCCTGGAATAAATCAGCAATGCACTACAACAGGACAACCCATCAGGTTCATGGCTTTTCCGGTGGCTGAGTTCTGAAGATCATATTTCAAAGCCAGTGTAGGCAAGAAAGTCTGCAATTAACCATCACATTCCTCCCCAAGATGCCAGAAGTGAGCTATGGTCCAAGAGGCAGAACGCTAACCTTAGGCAAAAAAGATCAAGGAGAGCACCTAGGCTCTGGTTTTAAGACACACATACACACACACACACACACACACACACACACACACACAAACACACGTGTGTGAGGGCGTTCATGTGCACATACATGTGAAGCCCATTCCAGGCATCAGATAGGGAATGCCAGTCTTTCACTGATTCTTAGTAATTTCCATTCATGTAGCAAGCCTTGGATACAGTGATCTCCCCATTCCTACTCCTGTTATTGTTAGATATTCTTTGTTCTTCTCTGCATTAAAAAATGACAAGTAGGGTTGGGGGCATGGCCTAGTAATAGAGTGCTTGCCTACCATACATGAAGCCCTGGGTTTGATTCCTCATTATCACATACACAGAAAGAGCCAGAAAAAATGCCATGGCTCAAGTGGTAGAGCTCCAGCCTTGAGAAAGCTCATGGAAATGCCCAGCCCCGGAAATCAAGACCCAGGACTGGCAGAAAATGACACCAGAAATTTTTTTCTGTTTAAAACCAAAAATACTCTTAAAAAGTATTCAAGTAAAAGTAATTTACTCATTATATCGTTTCTGGAATTAAATAGTACATTCTGACATAATTCTATGTGAGTACCATGGCACACACTCTTGATATTTTGCAAGCAATCTGCTTTTGTGTAACAACTACTAAAGCTAGTTTTACCCCTTTTGTTTCCATTGTTCTCCCTTTAGGTTGAAGGAAAGAAGTAGAGTGTATTTTCCCTACTTACTCCCAAGTGATAGCCTACCCCACTAAAATACAACTAGAACACTGACATCTTAGAAGAGAAGCATGAAAAGTCTTATTAAAGTACAAAAAACAGTTATAATTCAGTATTAAGCAGGGACTCTCAAATATAGTGCATTACTACTCTTACAGATTTTAGCTATTGTTAAATTCTGATGAAGTTTTTACTGAGAAAATTATGTTCAACCCTATTGATTCCTTTGAATGAAAGGAAGACTTTCATATCATTTACAGTAAAAGCACAGAGTATATGGCCAAAGATTGGATGTTCAGTTTTCACTGAATTTCAAACACAAGAAGTTTAAATCTTACATTTTCTGAAATGTTGCAATACAGAGATTTAAACATAGGTGTTTATAAATAATAGCTTTATACAGAGAAAAAGTCCTTTATCATGTTTCACATCAGCTAGTGACAAAATTCCCTGAATGCTCCTGACATAAGAAAGAAGACAGCAATAATTCCCAACTGAAACTTTGGTGTTTTGTCTAAATTCCTCCAAGCAAACCTATTTCCCACATGCCTAAGCATCTCCTAAATATCTACATCCAAAGATTCCTATAGTAGAACAAAGTGTATTTCATGTCTGAATGTATGCCAATTTAGTATTACAATGTCCACTCCCCAATGTCAATGAAGAAAAAAATAAGAAAATAAGATGTTAAAATTCGACTAGCCAATGGATGTATTGAGGTTGTAAGGTAAGGTTAGGGTAGGGAGGGTTGTTTTTTTTTTTTTGAGAAAGAAATAAGAATGGCCACAAGACACATAAAGATGTGTTCAACATCTCTACCCATAAAAGAGCTGCAAACTAAAACATCACTGATATTCCACCTCATTTCAATTAGAATGGCCCTTATCAGGAAACATAACAACAAATGCTGGTGGGGATGTGGCTTACATGAAACTCTACTGGACTGTTGGTAAGAATAACCCTAAGACTAACCTGAAACCCAAACCTAACACTAACCTAAACACTAATCCTAACCCTAACCAGAACCCTACCCAGAACCCTAACCCTAACACATATCCAAACCTGAATCCTAACCCTGATCTGAATCCTAACCCTATCCTGAACCCTAACCGTAACCCTAACAGGAACTCAAATCCTAAGCCTACTCCAACATGAACCCGAATCCTAACACTAAACCGAACTAGAACTGGAACCCCAATATTAACAGTAACCCCAACCATAACCATAACCTGAAAACTAATCCTAACCCTAACCCTAATCCTATCCTGAACCTGAACCTGAACCCGAACCGGAGGCAGAACGCTATCCCTAACCCTAAACGTAATCTGAAACCTAATCTTAATCCTAACCCTAACCCTAACCCTTACCTAACCCTAAACTAAAACCTACACTGAGTCCTAAGCCTAACCCAAACTTGAACCCGAACCCTAATTCTATCTCTAAACCTAACTCTCACCATAACAAGAATCCTAACTCTAATTCTAAACCTAACCCTGTGAGAACCCGAACCCCAAATCTAAACCTAACATTAAACCTAACCGAAACCAATCCTAACCAGAAACCTAAGCCTAAACCTAACCCTAATTGTAACCCTTACCTGAACCAAAGAGCCTAACCTCAATCCTAACGTACAAAAGAAACCTACACCAAATCCTGACCCTAACCCTAAATTGAGCATGAACCCAAACCCTAACCTTTATCCTAACCCTAACTAAAACACGGACCCTAACATTAACCCTAATCTAAACCCTAACCCTAACGCAAACAACCCAATCCCTAAACGTAACAATAACCATAACCTGAAACTGTAACCCTAACCCTAACCTGAAACCTAACTCTAAATCTTACCCAAACTCTAACCCAAAATCTAATCCTTGGCCTAACCCTAACCATAACCCTAATCCAGAACCCTAACCCTAACCTGAAACTTAACCCTAAATCTAACCTGAACCTAACCCAAAACCTAACCCTAAAACTAACACTAACACTAACCCAAACCTGAACAGAAACCCTAAGCAGAATCCTAAGGACAACCCTAACCAGAATCCTAACCCTCACACGAAACTTTTCCCTAACATGAACAACAACCCTAAGCCTAACCCAAACCGTAGTCATAATCCTAACCATACCGGAACCCAACCCAGAACCCTAACCCTAACCCGAAACCAAAACTGAGCCCTAACCCGAACACTAACCCTAACATGAACCCTAACCATACCCCTAAAATGAACCCAAAAGCTAACCCTAAAATGAACGTGAATTGAACAGGAGGCGAACCCTAACACTAACCCTAATCCTAACTGTAACCTGCAAACTAATTCTAACCCTAAACAGAACCCTAACCCTATCCCTTACCGGAACACGAACCTGACCCTGAAACTGAAACCTAACCCTAATCTGACACCTAACCCAAATCCTACCCCTACCCTCAACCCAAACCATATCCCTAACCCATACCCTAATGCAGATGCTAACCCTAATCCTAAAAAAAACCTGAACACTAATCTGAATATTAAGCTTAACCTTAACCCGGAATCTAAACCTAAGCGGACCCCAAATGCTAACCCTAACCCTAACCAGAACCCTAATCCTATCCTGATACTGAACCCTAACTCTAACCCTAAAAAAACTCTAACCTGCATCCTAATCCAAATACAAAGCTAACCCTAACCCTAAACAGAAACCTACACTGAGTCCTAACCCGATCCAAACTTGAACATAATTCCTAATACTATCCCTAAACCTAATTCTAAGCATAAACCTAATCCAAAGGTGAAACCTAACCCTAATCTAACCCAAACATGAACCCTAACTCGAACCCAAAACCAAACTAAAACCAAAACCAAAACCTAAAGCTAATCTAACACGAAAGTGAAAATTAACCCCAACCATAAGCCAAACTCTAATCCTAACCCTAACATTAACCCTTACCCGAACCCTAAACTTAGCACTAACCTTAACCTGGACCCTAACCCTAATCCTAAAAACAACCCAATAAAAAACAACCTAACCCTAACTGGAACGTGAACCCAAACCCAACCCTAACCCTAACCCTAACCAGAATCCTAATCCTAACCCTAACAAGAACCCTAACCTTACATGAATCCTAATCCAAACCCTAAAACGAACACTAACCCAAACCTTAAACCTAACCCTAACCCTAAGCAGTCCCCTACCCCTAACCTAATCTGAAATCGGACCCGACCCTCACCATCACCATAACCTGAACCCGAACTTAACCCTACCCTAACAATAATCCTAACCCTTACCTAAGCATAACCCTAACCAGAGTCCTAACCCTAAGGCCAACCATAACTCAACTATGAAACCTAACACTAACACTAACTGTAATCCTAAACTGCATCCTAACACAGCATCCTAACTCTAACCCAAACCCTAACCTGGCCAGAAACCATAACCAAACCCTAACTTGAAACCTAACCCTAACCTGAACTCTAACCTGAAACCTAATGCTAACACAAAATCCAACCCTAACCTGAACCCTAACCCTAACCTTAACCCAAGCCTTAACCTAAACCCTAATCATCAGTGGAAACCTTACTCTAAACCTAACCCAAACTTGAACCCTAACTCTAAACAGAACCCTAAACCAAACCCTAAACCTAAACCAAACCATAACACAAACTGTAACCCTAACCCTACCCATAACTATAAACCAAACCCTAACCCTAACTCTAACCCTAAATATAACCCCCATTCCAAACTCTAACTTGAATCCAAACCCTGACCTAACACTAACCCTAAGTCTAACCCAAATCCTAACACTAAACCAAACTCTAAACCTAATCCTAATCCTTAAAGAAACGTAACCTTAACTTGAAACGTATTCTGAAACAGAACCATAACCCTAACCCGAACGACAAACCTAAACCTAACCTAAACCCTACCCATAAACAGAACCCAAACCCTAACTCTAACCCAAATCCTAAATCGAAACTTAACCCTAACCTGAAACCTACCCCTAACCATAATCCTAACCCAAACCCGAACCTAACCCGAAGGCTAACCGAATCCAAACCGTAAATGTAACCTGAACTTAACCCTAAACCTAAACCCAAAGCCTAACCCTAAGCTGAACCAGAAATATAAGCCAAACCAGATCCCTCACCCTAACCCTAACCCTATCCTGAACCCTAACCCAAACCCTAACAATAACCCAAAGCCAAACTGTAAACCTTCCTCTAACCCTAAACCAAAAAGTAATCCTAAACTTAAACTTAACCCTAATCCGAACACTTACCCTAAGCAGAATCTGAACCCTAACCCTAACTCTAACCCTACCACTACCCCGGACACTAAGCCTAAACCAAACCCTAATCCTAACCATAACCCTAACCCAAAACCTAACCCAAACCCTAACTCCACACCTAATTCTAAACCTAACCATAACCATAACTTGAACCCAAACTGAACCCTAACACGAACACTAACCCTAACCTAACATGAAACCTAACCTTAACCTGAACCCCAAACGTAACCCAAACCCTAACCCTACCTCTAAACCATAAACCTAACCCTACCCCTAAACCAAAACCAACACCAAATCCTAACCATAACCCAAATGTGAACCAGAACTGTAATTCTATACCTAAACCTATGGCTAACCCTAATCTAACCTGAACCCAAAATCTAACCCTAACCATAACACTAACCAAAACCAAATCTTTACCCTAATCCATAACCCTAACCTGCCCCGAACTCTAACGCTTACCTGAATCCTAACCATATCCCAAATGCTAACTCTAACCTGAACATGAATCCAAACCTGAAAACCAATCCTCACCTGAACGCTAATCCTAACCATAATGATACACCTAACCCAAACCCTAACAGGAAAACTATCAGTAATTGTAACCCTAACACAGACCCGAACCCTAATCCAAACATGAACCCAAACCCCAAACCCAACCTTAACCTGAACCCTAACACCAGCCCTAACCCTAACCTGAAACTGAAACCTAAACCCAAACCTAACCCAAATCCTAACCCTAACCGTAACCCTAACACGAACCCAAAATCTAACCCTATCCAGAAACAAGCCCTAACCCTAACCCTAAACCGAACTCTAATCCTAACCCAAACCAGAACTCAAACCCAAACCCTATCAGTAACCCAAACCCTAAATCTAAACCAACCCTGAACCCTAACCCTAAACAGAACAGAACCCTAACTCTAACCTAAATCTGAACCCAAAGCCGAATAATAACCCTAACCTAAAACCTACCTATAACCCCAACATAACCATAATCTGAAACCTAATCTTAACCCTAAACTTAATCCTAAACAGAGCCCTAACCCTAACCTGAACACTAAACCTAAACCACCCGAACCTGAACCTGGAATCTAACGCTAACCCTAACCCTAACCTGAAACCTAATTTAAAACCTAATCATAATTCTAAGCTGTAACCTATATCACATCGTAATCATAACCGTAACCATAACGGGAACCTGAAACTAACCAACCAAACCCGAATTAAAACCCTAAAGCGAATCCTAACCCTAACAGAAACCTAACCCTAACCCGAACCGAACGGTAAACCTAACCCTAACACTAACTCTAACCCCAAACCGAACTTGAATCCTAACCCTAAAACTAAGCCCCTTCCCGAACCCTAACCCTAACTCTAACCAGAACCCTAACCCAAATCCTACTTCTAACCCTTAACCTAAGACTAAACCGAACCTCAACCTTAACCGTAACTCTAAACCAAACCCTAATCCTAACAATATCCAGAACCCAAATATGAAACCTTAACTTAACTAGAATCTTAAATATACCCCTGACCCGAATGATAACACTAATCCTAACCCGATCCCTAACCCAAAACCTAAACCTTGTCTGAACCCAATCCTGAACCCCTATCATAACTCTAACCCTAAATCTAAACCTATTTCTACCCCCAAAACTAGCCATAATCACAATTAACCTGAACCCTAAACATAACCCTAACCTTAACTTTAATCCAAAAACTAACATGAACCCAAACCCTAAAATGAACACTAACAAATCCTAAACTTAAACCTAACCCTAAGTCTAGCCCAAGCTCTAACCCTAACCCTAATATTAATCCTTACCCAAACCCTAACCCAAAATCTATCCCTAACTATAACCTATCCTGAAAGCTAACCCGAACGTGAACCATAATCCTAACCCTAAACATAACTTGAAACCTAACCCTAACCCTAACCCTTAACCAAAACCTACACTGAATCCTAACCCTATCCCTAACTTGAACACAAACCCTAATCCTATCCCTACACCTAACTGTAAATTTAACCCTAAATCTAATATTAATCCTTCTCTAATACCTATCCCAAACCCAAACCCTAACCCTAACAGTAAACTCAACCCCAAACCTAACCAGAACCTAACCCAAAACTTAAACCCAACCTTAAAATTAAGGTAAACTGAACACTAACCAAAAACCTATACCTAACTATAACACCGATTCGACCTGTACTCCAATCCTGAACCCTAATCCTAACCCTACCCTAGACCTAACTCGAACACTAACCCTAACTCGAATCCGAACCTAACCCAAATATGAACCCTTACCTAATACCTAAACTGAACCTGAAAACCCAGACTAACTCTAAACTTAACGTGAATACAAACCTGAACTCTCAATATAACCCAGGCCCGAACATTGTCCCTAACGTTAACCAAACAGGAAGCTGAAACCACAAATTCTACATCATTCTGAAGAGCCTGGCCGTCCTTGCCAGAAAAGCCAGGCTCTGGCGATTCCAGAGCTCTGAGGAACACAAGTGTGGCCCACACAAGGAGACAAGGCAGGTGGACAAAGATCTGCTCTGTGTGCAGTGCTCCTGCTCTCAGGAGCACGAGTCTCACAGTCACCATCCCATGGAAACGGCTGCTGAAGAGCAGCAGGAGGCCATCTGCAAGCTGATGCCCACCATCTGGAACAAGGTACAAGAGAACAAGAGGAACATCCACAAGAACAGGAGACTCATCGTCCAGTGGGTTCGCTATGTGAACCTGTACAACCAAGGAGGTTTTTGCAATGCTAGATCAGGAATGCCATGAAGAGGAAAAGCAGCATTCAGAGACTTCTCAGCCAAGGAAGACAGGGTTTTGGGAACTAGGCCAAATGGAGAGCCAGATAATTAAGAAGAGGTGCCAGCTCCAAGAAACCTACCAGGAGCTGATCCAGACATACCAGAAGCCAGACCTGGAACTTCTCCAGGCTGTCAAATTAACACAGGAGAGTTGTAAGGGAGTGCTGGTCTTCATCCCTGGCCCTCTGAGGCCACAGCTCCGTACTCTTCCAGTCCCTGGAATACTGGAGATATTCAGCCAGTACCAAGTGGGCATTTCCTTGTGAGAGGTTGCCCGCAATCAAGATGAGCTGCATGCTCCTCCGAGAGGTTGGAGCCGCCCCTGGAGACGCACTTGGGAATCCTGCTGAACACTCCATCCACTCGACCGCCTTTGGGGCCCAGGTCTTCAGCTTGGGGAAACATTACTGGGAGCTCAGTGCCAATGGTTCTTCCACCTGGGCTGTGGGAGTCTGGAGGGACTCGGCGGTATGGAGACACCTCCTCATGGATGAGTCTCAGGACCTCTTTCTTTCTTAACTATGAAATCCAACACCTATTACCATCTGTTCACCACTTCTCCACTTGTGTGTCACTACATGGAGATTGCCTTTGGACCTTGTTGGTGTCTTCCTTGACCTGGACAGTGGGAGTGGGAGCTTTTGGAATGTTTCCAAGACATCCCTTATCTGGAGATACCCCAGTGGCACTCTCCAATTTCCGGTCAGGCCTGTTTTTCACAGGGGCAACCCATTGCAGTGAGTGGAGATCCTTTCCAGGTGTTGGGGACTCTTCACCTGAGAACCTGTCTCACAAGTGTTCGCCATCCCAACTCAACAAACAGGTAAGCCAGGAGCTCTCTGGCCTGTGGTGTCAGCTATGGGGAAATGGTGAACAGGAAGATCACAGTCCAGAAGAGACCATGCCAAAACACAAGAGCCTCTTCCAAAAACAAAAGCCATAACAAAGCAACAGCAAAGCAACAACACACCCCACACCAAATGAAACCAAAACCAAAAAGTGAACGACTCCTCCCCCCTAACCCTAAGCAAAAAAGCAGTAACACCAAAGCAAAAACAAGGAAAACCGTAATGACAACCAAATGAAAGCAACAAATACGCAAGCCAAGTCAGGTTTTGGTCATTTGGCCCAGTGCAATGGAGTGCTTGCCTCGCTGGATCCCATTCCTTGGGACCACATTCCTAGAGAAAGCTGACTGAGATCCTCCTGTTCCTACTTTCCCCATAGGTGAGATGACCCTAGTGCCCTGAGGGCCCTAGTGCTCCTGGCTTCCATGTCTGTTGAGTTGGGATGGTGATATCTTCTGAGATGAAAGCAGGCCTCAAGGGGTGAAGACCCTGCCCAACAGAGGTTGCTAAGGAGTTCCAAAAATAAACTGTAGGAGGATGCCCCAATACCATGACATACACTCCTTCAGCTATCTTTAGGAAAGACAAGGCAGGATGGATGTTTCCAGCGAGCTTGCCCACCTTGTTTGGTTAAGTCATAAAGTATGAGATGGAGATAAATGAGTTGGGGGAGGAGGAAGGAGAAAAGTAGTTTTGGGGAGGGGTGTCTCAAGTCTGAACATCCTAGCTACTCAGGAGGCTGAGATCTGAGGACTGCAGTTCAAAGCCTGCCTGGCAACTACAGGACCTGAGACTCTCACCTCAAAAGAATCATTAGAAAAATGGGAAATTGGGCTTTGGCTCCAGGGGAAGGGCAGTAGCCATGAGCTGTACTTTAGGGACATGGCCCAGAGTTCAAGCCCCATAACCCACAATGCAAGCAAGGAAGCAAAGAAACCAGACAAGAAAAAGGCCAAAATGGGAAAAAAGGAAGAGCCTTTTGGCCATGGGGTCAAACCTCACTTTCACTGAAAATTCCCCTGAAATGGCTAGTGGTCAGAAGCATTTGCCTGAAAAAGGAATTGAAAGGTGTTGTTGCTGTTGCTGCAATGTAAATTCCAGCACCTATTGATATGTAAATCAATTTCCTGGCACAGGTGCATTGTTGCAAACCCTTCTGGGGGCCCTGTCCATCCCAGCATAAATAAGAGCATTGGTCAGCCTATCAGGCCTCTCAGAGAAAGGGCCACCCCAATGACACCTTCTGTGTTGGGAGCTTGGATAGCACCTCTGAGTGTGAGAACAATAGGATCTGCCCTTTTCATTCTTGTTCATCTTCGCTTTGGTCTTTTATCCGGTCACTTGTTGGGTCCGTGGTTCGTTCAGTCAGTAGGTCAGTCGGTCTCGGGCAGTCAATCGGTCTCGTTGGTTGTGGAGCTTGTATTGCGCCATTGAGTGTGAGAGCCGTAGGATCTGCTCACAAGTTGTTGCCATCCCAACTCAACCAACCGGTAAGCCAGGAGCTCTCTTGCCTGTTGTCTCAGCTATGGGAAAGGGTGATGACTGTTCTAGACAAACCTGAGGTCAAGCTGCCTGGGACAAGTTGCATTAGGGATTAAGGGTTTTAGGAGTTTCATTAAAAGTAACTGGGCAAAGAAAATGTTAGTGTCAACGCTTGGCATAATGAAAGTGCTAACAAAAACTTACCTATTGTCATATTTTAAAAGAATTTCCTTCACATATAATGAGGCTTATTGTTGCCCAAATTTCTATGTGTCATTTCACTGGATAGTTTGAAACAACACAAAGAAGACTTCATTTTTAATAGGATTTCATGATCAGATCTAACTGTAATATAGATAGGAATTATTTTCTCTAAAGGCAAGACAAAAGAATGCATGTCTTTCTACCTCTTCCTATGTCACTTCATTTGTTACTCCTGGGACTGGAACTCAGGACGTGGGCATTGTCCCTGAGCTTTTTGTCCCTCAAGGGTTGAACTCTCTATATAACTTAAACCACGGTTTCACTTCCAAAGTTTTTCATGTATTTTTGTTGTAATTAATAGAAGGGATACATGATATTTGCCAGATAGAATGTGCATTCATTCACATACATTGATACCCTTTCTCATGTCTTGGTCCCCATGCTCCACCCACACCACTCCCCCCCCAACTTGTTTGTCCCCCCTTCCATATCCAATTTCAAAAAACCAAATACAAATATATCCAATATATCCGATTACAAAGGGAGATACTGTAACAATATGAGATAACCAAGGGACAGCAAAACAGATGATAGATAACATAGCACATTAAGGACAACAATCACTCATTATATGGCTAGTGTTTCTATATCCTAGAGGTCCTTTCATTTAGCGTCATACTATATGGCATTATGTATCTAGGTTTTGCTCTATCACAAATCTCTGCTAGAAGAGCCCAAGTTTTCTACTGAATATGACAAATGAGGGAGACCATTGAGCCTATGTTCATTTGCTCTGGCTTACTTCACTTAATGTGATTTTTTTCTAAGTCTTTCCATTTTCTAACAAATGGGGCAATGCCATTCTTTCTGACAGCAGCATATAATGCAATTGTGTAAAAATACCCCAAATTGTTGATCCACTCATCAACTGAGGGACATCTGGGTTAGGTCCATATATTTGCTATGGTAAATACTGCTGCAATGAACATCATTCTGTTAGTGGATTTTGTATGTCCTTGTTTCTGGAAATTGGGTAGATGCCTTGTAGTGGAATTGCTGAGTCACATGGGAGCTGTATGTTTACTCTTCTAAAAAAATGCCATACTGCTTTCCTTAGTGGTTGAATGAATTTCCACTCCCTCCAACAGTGTAGTAGTGATCCCTCCTAGCCACATCCCCTCCAGAAGCTGTTGTTATTAGTTTTCTTGATCCTGGCCATTCTAACAGGCGGTGAGGTGGAATCTTAGAGTTGTTTTGATTTGCATTTCTTTTATGACCAGAGATGTTGAACATTTTTTCATGTGTCTACAGGCCATTTTTATTTCTTCTTCAGAGAAGACTCTTTTTATGTCTTGGCCCATCTTTTAATGGGATGGTTGTTGCTTAGGAGATTAGTTGTGGAGTGATTCAATTTTTTGAGCTGTTGATATATTTTAGATATGAGGACTTTGTCGGTTGTATGGTTCTTCTCCCATTCTGTAGGCTTCCTAATTAATTTACTAGCTATGTCCTTGGCAATACCAAAGCTCTGCAATTTAACGCAGTCCCACTTAACCCGCTTTTCGCTAATTTGTTATGATTCTTGGTCCTTATTAAGGATGTTTGGACCTGTGCCAAAGAGGCGTACTGTATCTCCTATTCCTTCTTGGAAAGCTTTCAGTGTGTTGTCTTTCACTTCGAGGTCTTTCTTCCATTTAGAATTAATTCTAGTGCATGTTGACAAAGAAGGATCCTACTTTAGTTTTCTGCAGGGGTTTAACCAGTTCTCCCAGCAACAGTTGTTGAAGATGCTGTCTTTTTTACATTGTATTTTTTGGCTTCCTTGTAAAGGTTAGGTGGCCATAGGTCTGTGGTTTTATATCTGGGTCCTCAGTTCTATTCAATTGGTATTCAGGCCTGTTCTTGTGCCAGTACCAAGCTCTTTTGATAATTATAGCTCTGTAATAGATTCTAAAGTTTGGTATTGAAATTCCTCCTGCACTGTTCTTTCTGCTACGAAGTGTCTTTACTATACTGGGTCTTTTATTATTCCATCTGAAATTTTGGATTGCCTCTTCTATTTCTTTAAAGAATGACATTGGGATATTTATGGGTATTTTAGAAATGAGGCCTTTGTCCGTTGTTTGGTTGGTGAAGATCTTCTTCCACTCTGTAGGCTTCCTGATTAGTTTACTAGCTATGTCCTTTGCCATAGAAAAGCTCTGCAGTTTAATGCAGTCCCACTTATCCAGCCTTTCTCTGATTTGTTGTGATTCTTGGTCCTTATTAAGAAAGTTTCGACCTGTGCCAAGGAGGCCTAGTGTATCTCCTATTCCTTCCTGTAAAGTTTTCAGTGTGTCAGCTTTTACCTCCAGGTCTTTGATCCATTTGGAGTTAATTCTAGTGCAAGGTGACAAAGGAGGATCCAGCTTTAGTTTCCTGCAGGTGCTTAACCAGTTCTGCCAGCACAACTTGTTGAAGAGGCTGTCTTTCTTCCATTCTATTTTTTGGCTCCCTTGTCAAAGATTAGGTGGCCATAGGTCTGTGGTTTAATATCTGGGTCCTCAGTTCTATTCCATTGGTCTTCAGGCCTGTTGCTGTGCCAGTACCAAGCTGTTTTGAGAATTATAGCTCTGTAATAGAGTCTAAAGTTTGGAATTGAAATTCCTCCAGCGCTGTTCTTTCTGCTAAGAAGTGTTTTTGCTATATGGGGTCTTTTATTATTCCATATGAAATTTTGGATTGTCTCTTCTATTTCTTTAAAGAATGACATTGGGATGTTGATGGGTATTGCATTGAATTTGTAGATATCTCTTGGCAAGATTGTCATTTTCACAATGTTGATTCTTCCAATCCAGGAGTATGGGAGGTTTTTCCATTTCCTTAGTTCGGCTTTAATTTCCTTTTTTAGGGTTTGAAAGTTTTCGTCAAAAAGGTCCTTTACATTCTTAGTTAAGCTAATTCCTAGGTACTTTATTTTCTTTGAGGCTATTGTGAAAGGAGTTTCTTTCCTGATTATTGCCTCGTTCCTCTCACTGCTGGCCTAAAGGAAGGCAGTTGATTTTTGAGGGTTGATTTTATATCCTGCTACTCTTCCAAAGTTTTGAATCAGCTCAAGGAGTTTGGGAGTAGAGTCTATAGGATTCTTTAAATACAGAATCATGTCATCTGCAAAGAGGGATACTTTTATTTCCTCTTTCTCTACTTGGATCCCCTTTATGCTTGCTTCTTGCCTTATTGCACTGGCTAGGAATTCTAGTACTATGTTAAAGAGGAGTGGAGAGAGTGGGCATCCTTGTCTCGTTCCTGATTTTAGAGGGAATGGCTTTAGATTTTCACCATTAAGTGTAATACTAGCAGTAGGTTTCTCATACACAGCCTTTATTACATTGAGGAATGTTCCATGGATTCCTAGTTTCTCCAGAGGTTTTAACATAAAGGGGTGTTGGATCTTGTCAAATGCCTTTTCCGCGTCTATTGAGACAATCATGTGATTTTTTCCTTGCTCTTGTTGATGTGTTGAATTATATTAATTGATTTGCGTATGTTGAACCAGCTTTGCCTCCCTGTGATGAATCCAGTTTGATCATAGTGTATAATTTTTTTGATGAGTTGTTGTAGATGATTGGCCAGTATTTTGTTGAGAAGTTTTGCATCGATGTTCATCAAAGATATAGGTCTATAGTTCTCTTTCTTTGATGAATCTCTGTCTGGTTTGGGGATCAGGGTTATACTGGCTTCATAGAATGAGTTTGGTAAGGAACCTTCATTTTCAATTTTGTTGAAGAGCTTGAGGAGTATTGGTGTGAGCTCTGCTTTGAAGACCTTATAGAATTCAGCTGTGAATCCATCTGGCCCTGGGCTTTTCTTAGGTGGAAGTTCTCTAATTGCCATTTCTATTTCAGAGCTTGAAATAGGCCTGTTGAGTTGGCTTAGTTCTTCTTGGTTCAGTGTGGGTATGTTAATATTGGCTAGGAATTCATCCATTTCATCTAGATTTTCAAATTTGTTGGCGTAAAGGTTTGAGAAGTATTCCCTCATGATATTCTGGAGCTTGGTAATTTCTGTCGTGATATTACCATTTTCATCTGCGATTTTGTTCATTTCGATATGCTCTCTTCTTTTTTTGGTAAGATTTGCTAAGGGCTTGTCAATTTTGTTAATTCTTTCAAAGAACCAACTCCTTGTTTTGTTGATTCTTTCTATAGTTTTTTTGGATTCCAAATCATTTAATTCTGCTTTGATTTGCTTTCTTCTACTGAGATTAGGGTTGGTTTGTTGCTCTTTTTCCAGGAGCTTAAGGTGAGACATTAACTTGTTTGTTTGCAATTTGTCCAACTTGTTGTTGTAGGCACTCAGCGCTATAAATTTTCCTCTGAGTACTTTCTTTGCTGTGTCCCAAAGGAGTTGGTATTTTGTGTGCTCCTTACTGTTAAATTTCATAAACTGTTGGATTTCTGTTCTGATCTCTTCGATGACCCATTGGTAATTCAACAATGTGTTGTTCATTCTCTATGAGTTACAGGGTTTTCGTTGGTGGAGATGTGTGTTCAGTTCCAGTTTGATGCCTTTGTGGTCTGAGAGTGTGCATGGAATAATTTCAGTGTTTCTGAATCTGTCCAGGTTTGTTTTATGGCCTAACATGTGCTCTATTTTGGAAAATGTTCCATGTGCTGCTGAGAAAAACGTATATTGTGTTGTTGCTGGGTGGAATATTCTGCAGATGTCTGTTAGATCTATTTGGTCTATATAGTTGTTCAGTTCTAAGGTTTCTCTGTTGAGTTTTTGTCTTGTTGATCTGTCCATAGGTGAGAATGGTGTGTTAAAGTCACCAACAATCACTGTATTTCGATCTATGTATGGTTTCAATGTAAGTAAAGTTTGCTTGATGAAGTTCGAAGCTCCGGGATTGGGAGTGTAAATATTTAGGATCGTTATGTCTTGTGGAGGAAAGATCCCTTTAGCAGTATGAAGTAACCTTCTTTGTCTTTTCTTACTAATTTTGGTTTGAAGTCTATTTTATCTGATATGAGGATGGCAACTCCAGCCTGTTTATGGGGGCCGTTAGCTTGATAGAGTTTATTCCAACCTCTCACTTTCAAAAGACGGTTGTTTTTTTGGGTAAGATGTGTCTCTTGAAGACAGCAGAACGATGGCTCTTGCTTTTTGATCCAACTAGACAGCCTATGCCGTTTAATTGGGGAGTTAAGCCCATTGATATTGAGAGTTAGGATTGAGAGATATTTTTAAGTCCTACCATTTTTAAAAGCTTTTATTTGGGCCTGTGTCTTGACAGTTCTTGTGGTCCTGAGATGGTATGCTGTTTGGGTGCCATTTCTTTCCCTATATTGCATTTATTTTGGTTTTCTATATATAGTACCTCTTTGAGAACTCTCTGTAGTTTTGGTTTTGTTGGGACATATTGTTGCAGCTTTTCCCTGGAATGGAATGTTTTTATTGTTCCCTCAGTTATGAATGAGAGCTTAGCTGGGTACAGTATTCTTGGTTGGTAGTTATTTGACTTAAGGGCATGACGTATATGCTTCCAGTCACTTTTTGCTTGCATGGTCTCTGGTGAGAAATCTGGGGTTAATCTGATTGGTTTTCCTTTATAGGTTACTGAACCCTTTTCCCTGGCTGCCTTTAGGATCCTTTTTTTGGTTTCTATTGATCCAGTTCGGATAGCGATGTGGCGGTGGGATGTTCTTTTCTGGTCAGGTCTGTTTGGGGTTCTAAAAGCTTCTTGTATCTGGATGGGCCTGCCCTTCTGGATATTTGGGAAATTCTCTGAGATGATTGCCTGAAGTATATTTCTAATACCATTGACCTCTTTCTCCACGCGCTCCTCAATACCAATTAGCCTTAAATTAGGTTTCCTAATTGTATCTTGGACCTCCTGAAGCGCTGTCTCATTTTTCCTAGATTTGGATTGACTCATTTTCTGTTCTTTCTCTATAATAACTAAATTATCTTCAGCCCCGGAAATTCTCTCCTCTGCATTGTCTAACCTGCTATCAAAGGTATCTACTTTATTTTTCATCTCCCTTGCTACTAATTGCTCATTTTTGATGCCTTGCATCTCTTCTTTTAGATCATGTATGGATTTCTTTAGCTCCTTGAGTTCCATTTGAGTGGTGAGCTCAGTAGCTTTATTTTCTTTGAACATTTGCTGGAGTTCGGTCACCTTTTTATTTGTGGATTCTATGAATTCATCTATCTTTCTTTGAAAAACCTTTATTATGGTCTCCTTTATGGCTTCTTCTTTTTCACTTATGACCTTGTTTATGGTTTCCTCTTGTTCAGCTATGGCTTCCTCCCTTATCTCTTTGTTCATATTTTCACATTTTTTCATTAATGATGTTTATCAATTGCATTTGTAAAGCACTTGGAAGAGTCTCCTTTAGGTTTGCCAGTGACTGTTCCATTGGCTGTTTACATTGGGTGGGGTGGGTGGGGGATGATGTTTCTTGATTTGACATTTTTCTTGAGTTTCTTGTTCTGCCCATTTGAAAATGGGAGCAAGATTAGTACTAAACACGATTATAGTTTTTCAGATATAACCAACCTAAACTTCTGTAGCTGGCAGACTCTAGATTTTCACAAGTTTTGATTGGTGTTATCACTCTTTCTTTTTGTGCAGTTACTGACCACTCTAATAATCCATTGATAAGCGATTTATACCCAAAACAATAAGCCTCTCAATTCAGTCTCTATTGTCTTTAAGTTCCTCTGAGCCTAGAGAATAATTCAACACCTAGATAATTCAACACCGAGGGGGCCCCTCGGTGGTGTCTTGCTCAGGATTCCCAGCTGGAGGATGCCCCGCTCGAGAATTGAGGGGGGCAGATGCTGGCTCCTATTTACCCGCACCCCCTACCCACTGTTGTAAGGCAGGGTCCCAAAGCCCTCCACTCTCCAGATCCAGTGGCCTGGGAGAGGAGCCTGGTGGGCGGCTGGGAGCTGGGACAGCTCCGCCTCCCCTGGTGGGGTGCTGAGTCTTAGGGTCCGCCCGCTATTCAGACTCCAGTAAGAGGGCTGGGGGTTGAGCCCGTTGGGCAGGTGGGAGTTGGGACAGCCCCGCCTCCCTTGGTGGTGTGCTGGATCTTATGGGTAGCCTGCCTGTCAATCTCCAGTCAATGGCCTGAGGGAGGGGGCTATTGAGGGAAGGGACAGGATTCTAAATTCCTTGCCCCCCTGCTCCCACCAGTCTTTCTCGGGCGGGGTGTTGGGGTCTGAGATAAGTTCTATTGCTTGGCACCTGCTCCGCTTTCCCAATGTGTTTGGGGACGTGCCCTATTACTCATGCCTCTGCGTCCGTCTGCGGGTGTTCCATGGTGGCGGGGAGTCTTTCATTCCCCTCGGGTCTCGCGCTGCCTGTGTTCTGCTTCTGGGTTCCGCTGCTTGCTGTTCTGGTTCCGCATCTGGGTTCCGCTGCTTCTGCTTTTCACGGCTTGGTCCGGCGCCAGCTGCCGGTTTCCGCGGCTTTCCGCTGCTTTGTGAGGCTTTCCGCGGTTTTCGGGTCTTGGATCCAGCGGCGAGAGGTGGGGGAGGGGTCCTTGCGTTCTGAATTCTTTGAGAAAGTTGGATGTGAGCTTTATCTGGATTTCTTTTCCAGTTTGAGTCCTTCTCCGTTGCTTTTTGAGTTTGTTGTTGTGGATTTCTTAAGGTAGTTTGCTCGTGGGACTCCCTGGTTCTCTCTTTTTGTCAGAGAGAGCTAGGCTGCATCCCTATTGTCTCGGCGCCATCTTCTCTGGAAACCCATAGTGTTTAATTTATTAGATGAGTTGTTGTAGATAGTTGGTCAGTATTTTGGTGAGAAGTTTTGCTTTGATGTTCACCAGGGAAATAAGTAGATAGTTCTCTTTCTTTTATGAATCTCTGTCTTGTTTGTGGTGAGGGTTATACTGGCTTCATAGAATGAGTTTGGTAAAGAGCCCTCATTTTCACTATCCTTGAAGAGCTTGAGTAGTATTGGTGTGAGCTCTCCTTTGAAGACCTTTAAGAATTCAGCTGTGACTCCATCTGGCCCTGGGCTTTTCTTTGGTGGAAGGTCTCTTATTGCCATTTCTATTTCAGTGATTAAAATAGGCCTGTTTAGTTGGGGTAGTTCTTCTTGCTTAAGTTTGGTTATGTTAATATTGGCTAGAAATTCATCCATTTCTTCTAGATTTTCAAATATGTTGGCGTAAAGGTTGGAGAAATATTCCCTCATGATGCTCCCGATCTTGGTAAATTCTGTCGTGATATTACCATTTTCATCTGTGATTTTGTTTATTCCGGTATGCTCCCTTCTTTTTATGGTAAGATTTGCGAAGGTTCTGTCAATTTTGTTAATTTTTCTAAGAACAAACTCCTTGTTTTGTTGATTCTTTCTGTAGTTTTTTTGGACTCCAATTCATTTAATTCTGCTTTGAGTTTAATAATTTACTTCATTCTACAGGAATTAGGCTTGGTTTGTTGCTCTTTTTCCAGGAGCTTAAGGTTGCACATTAAATTGTTGGTTTGCGATATTTCCAATTTGTTATTGTAGGCACATAGATTTATAAATATTCCTCTGAGTAATGCCTTTGCCGTCTCCCAAAGAGCTGATATTTTGTGTGCTCTTTTTTGTTAGATTTCATGAACTGTTGGATTTCTGTTCTGATGTCTTCGATGACCCACCCATTGGTGATTCAACAATGTGTTGTTCAGTCTCCATGAGTTACAGAGTTTTCGTTGATGGAGATGTGGTTCAGTTCTAATTTGATGCTCTCTTGGTCTCAGAGAGTGCAGAGAATGATTTCAGGGTTTATGAATCTGCCCAGGTTTTTTGTATGGCCTAAAATGTGGTCTATTTTTGAAAATGTCCCATGCACTATTGAAAAAAAATCGTATATTGTGTTGTTGTTGTTGCTGGATGGATTGCCTCTTCTATTTCTTAAAAGAATGACACCGTGATATGATGGGTATTGTGTTGAATTTGTAGATAGCCGTTGGCAAGATTTTCAATTTCACCATACTGATTCTTCCAATCCAGGAGCATGGGAGGTTTTTCCATTTCCTCAGTTTTGCTTGAATTTCCTTTTTCAATATTTTAAAGTTTTTATCAAAAATGTCCTTTACATTCCTAATTACGTTAATTCCTAGGTACGTTATTTTTTGAGGCTATTACAAAAGTAATTGTTGCGCTGATTGTTGCCACATTCCTCTCACTGTTGGCCTAGAGGAAGGCAGTTGATTTTTGAGGGTTAATTTTATACCCTGCTACCCTTCCAAAGTTTTAAATCAGCTCAAGGAGCTTGGGAGTAGAGTTTATAGGATTCTTTAAACACAGGATCATGTCATCTGCAAAGAGGGATTGTTTTACTTCCCCTTTCCCTATTTGGATCCACTTTATGCCTGTTTCTTGCGTTATTACACTGGCTAGGAATTCTAATACTATGTTAAAGAGGATTGGAGAGAGTGGGCATCCTTGTCTCATTCCTTATTTATTGAGAATGCCTTTAGCTTTCCACCATTAAGTATAATACTAGCTGTGGGTTTGTCATACGCACCCTTTATTATACTGATGCATGTTCACCAACCATACAATGGACAAAGGCCTTCTTCTCTGAAGATGAAGGAAAAATGCCCTATAGACATATGAAGAAATGCTCAACAATTCTGGTCATAAAAGAAATGCAAATCAAAACAACTTTAAAATTCCCCTTCACTCCAGTTAGAATGGCCAGGATCAAGAAAACTAATAAGAACAGAAGCTTGAGGGGATGTGGCCAGGAGGGATAACTACTACACTGCTGGTGGGAGTGTAAACTCATTCAACAACTATGGAAAGCAATATGGCATTTCCTCCAAAGTCTAAACATAGAGCTCCCCTATGACCCAGTACTTTCACTACTTGGCATTTACCCAATCATCCAGAAAAAAGGACATACTAAATCCAGCAGAACAACAATGTTCATTGCACCACTATTTACCATAGCAAAGATATGGAACCAACCTAGATGTCCCTCAGTTGATGAATGGATCAACAAGATGTGGTATTTGTACATGATGGAATTCTATGCTGCTGTCAGAAAGAATGACATCGCCCCATTTGTTAGGAAATGGAATGACTTAGAAAAAATCATGTTAAGTGAAGTAAGCCAGACTCAAAGGAATTAGGCTCAATGGTTTCCCTCATATGTCATAATCAGTAGAAACCTTGGGCTCTCCTAGCAGAGATTTGCAATAGAGCAAACCCTTGATACAAAAGGCCATATAGTATGATGCTAAATGAAAGGATTTCTAGTATATAGAAACATAAGCCATATCATGAATTATTGTTGTCCATAAGGTACTATGTTATCTCTCATTTTTTTGCTGTCCCTTGGTTATCTCATGTTGTTACAGTATCTCTCTTTGTTACCTGATTTATCGGATATATTTGTATTTGGTTATTTGAAGTTGGATAGGGAGGGGGGATACAAGATGAGGGTTGAGGGTGGGTGGAGGGAAATTGGGACCAAGACATCTGAAAGGGTGTCAATGTATGTTTATTAATGCACCTTCTATCTGGCAAATATCATGTAACCCTTCTATTTATTACAATAAAATATATTAAAAAATTATCTTTTGTTTAGAACTGATTATATATAATGTGTAATACATATTTTAAAAGATTTATATTTACAGTATTTTATAATATGTATTATATATTACATATCATAGACTGAGTATGACATATATAGTATATTATATATAAAATATTTTTATGGAATGCTTTTCCATAAATAGTATATATTTTTGTTATTTAAAATTACAGTGTT
Source organism: Megascapheus bottae (assembly GCA_024803745.1). Taxonomy (NCBI): domain Eukaryota; kingdom Metazoa; phylum Chordata; class Mammalia; order Rodentia; family Geomyidae; genus Megascapheus; species Megascapheus bottae. Next base: position 1,112,613 of record JANJXV010000128.1, on the reverse strand, counting down.
TCCAAAAAATCATGTGCTTCTTAAACTATAGGCATATAATAATAACAATACAATATAATTTTGTAATAAAAACTAGGTGAGGTGAGAATCTAGAGCCAGTGGAATGCATTTTGGAATGGAAGTTGAAGCATCATTGTGTTCTAGGATCATGGTTCTCACTGTTGACAAAAGCTGAATGTATGTCTACCCTGACATAACAAGGGCAAATGCATGTAAGATATTCACTAAAATCATCAGCATAGATCACAATCCAGAATAGGTGGGAATTAAAAACTATCAAAATATCAATTGCATTAAAATGGATGAGTAGAATCTTAGAACAATTATTTAATTGAGCAGTACAGTGATGAGACAACATAAACCACCAAACACACAACAGTGTAGGTGATACAACTAAGCAAAATGAGGGCATATGATACACTTCTGTTTATGTAGGAATAAAAAACTGACCATGTGCTTTTATCAGTAGCTTCTGTCTATGATCCCAGCTACTCAGGATGCTGAGGTCCGATGATAGTGGTTTGAAGCCAGCCTAGGAAAAGTCATGAAATTTTGCTCATAAATGGGTATGGGAATGATCACAATATTTCTTTCATCCAGAAATGTCTGAACTGATTCAGCACATTTGTTATGAAGGTCTCATAAGCCTTTTTGTTTGGTCTGAAATCCAGAAAGTCTGGGGCCTTTTGCCTTCATATACCATCAGTGGTTCTTTTTTCTGTAGTTATTAGAGAACTAGCTCTCAAATGTCAAGAAATCTTGTTTATAGCTCTGGTTTGCCAGCTAAGCTGAAAGGTCATGAATTTTACTTTCTCAGTGTTACCAAAGGAAGAAAAACTGTCATAATGGCTTAGTGTGTGTATCTTGACTGAGATTTTCTTTAAGTAGATTAAATAGGATTGTTGCCAGAAAAATTACATGAGACTTAGCATTTAGTGTAATACAGGTGCTTGATGTGAGGCAATTCACTGTTTGAAAATGTTTCTCAGTAGCACATACAACATGGTGATAAATGAATAAACAATAAGGAGCAGAATTTTCTTATGAGAGTCAACTATAGCTGGGCACTGGTGGCTCATACCTGTAAATCCTGGCTATTCAAGAGACTCTTTTTTCTTTCTAATTATTTGGAGTTTTATACACTTTACTGCCTGGCTGGCTTTGATCTGAAATTCATTTCAAGAGAATGAGATCTGTGGATAAAACTTCAAAGCCAACTCAGGCAGGAATGTCTATTAGAAACTTTACCTCAAATTAGACACCAAAAATCCAGAAGTGTGGCTCAATTGGTAGAGCACTATCCTTGAACAAAAGTGCTCAGGGACAGTGCCCAGGATCTACATTCAAACCCTAAGACAGGTAGACATATATAAGCAAAAAACGTGAAACACCGGCCGGGAGTTTGGCCTAGTGGTTAAAGTGCTTGCCTAGCATGCATGGAGACCCGGGTTCGATTCCTCGGTACCACATATATAGAAAAACACCAGAAGTGGTGCTGAGGCTCAAGTGGGAGAGCTCTAGCCTTGAGAAAGTCCAAGGACAGTGCTCAGGCCCTGAGCTCAAGCCCAGGACTGGCAAAAAAAAAAACCTGAAACACCAAACAGAATGACATTGCAGATGTATCAAACATCAATCATCTAATAACAAGGAAAACCAGTATTGGAGTTACTGCCTACCTCTAATCATGTCTTTATCTTATATTTCTTACAAATTTGTTGTGGTTTCACATATTGCAAAGTGTATGATTTGGTGACTTAGAATTTTGGATTGTGGGGCCGGGAGTTTGGCCTAGTGGTAGAATGCTTGGCTAGCATGCACCAAGACCTGGGTTCGATTCCTCGGTACCACATACACAGAAAAAAGCCAGAAGTGGTATTGAGGCTCAAGTGGTAGAGCTCTGTCCTTGAGAAAGTCCAAGGACAGTGCTCAGGCTCATCCTCCTAATCAGCTAGGATTAGAGCTTAAGTTACTGGTCCTTGGCTTAACCTACAATTTGGCACTCATTTTCTATTTATATTAATTCCTTTTCTCCATGTATTTCCCAATTAATATTTTTATTGAGTAGTTTAACCTATTAGTTCTACCTAGATTTTGTACTCTTTTTGTGTGCGTGTGTGTGTGTTTTTACTTTCTTGGGCATTTCATTGTACATCTTTAACTTATTACAGTCTAGCATTGAATCCAATTTTATTACAATTATAAGGTATTATAAGATATTGTGTTATAGAATCAACAAGAGCTGCCTAGCTCTTGTATCTTGTGTAGTACAGCACAGCCCTGTCCTCTGAAATTAGTGGTGTCAAAACATCACCATCATCAACATCAAAACAATAACCACAGTCCCGATAAGGTCAGGGACATGGCTCCTGTGATACAGGACTTGTCTAGCTTGAATAAAGCTCTGTACCTGCAGCATTTTCAAAACAGATGCCAACATAAAATGATTGTAGTAGGGCCAGGGTTTTAACATTGCATACACCGAAACAACCTTGTTTTCATCCCCAGTAGAAAAAAACAAAATCTATGAAATCTTGAATTTGTGCACTTTTTTCCCTTTGTGGATAGGTTATAAACATTACAATGCTTCTTAATCTTTTAGTTCAACCTACTAACCTTCCAAGATTTTTAAATAATAAAGACCATTCTTGATTATCTACCAAAGTTATTACAATTTGTGGTTTCAGTTATTTTATTCTGCTTGTAGGATTTCTGTTCACATATTTTGAAGTATGAAATCTGGGTTTTGATTACTACTATCCCCACCCATGGTTTTGTCAGTCCAGGTGCTTGAACTCAGGGTCTGGGCATTATCCTTGATCCTCTTTTGCTCAAGGCTAGTGCTCCACCCTTGGCCTACATTGTCATTTCCAGCTTTCTCTGTGGTTAACTGAAGGTAAAATCACACAGAGTTTTCTGTTTGGGCTGGCTTTGTATCATGATCCTCAGATGTCATGTTCCTGAGTAAAAAGGATTAAAGATGGATGCCAATTCTTACTCTTTTTATGTTCCTGGGAAAACATATTATTTATCTTTTAATTCTGAGAGGTATTTTCTACCAGATAATAACTTCTAGGCCCAGAGAATTTTTTTTAAATTCTGGTTTGTTTTTCCTTCTAGACTTCACTATTTCACTAGAAAATATGTGGCTGTTTGCATCCCTTTTATATGTAATGTTTCTAATCCCCAAAGACTTTTTAGACATTTTATTAAGTGAAATAAGCCAGACCCAAAGAAACATCCATGATTTCCCTCAATAGTAATTCTTAGTACACACCTAGGACTCTCCTAGCAGAGGATCACAAAATCTTTCTAGATATGGTCATATAGGATGAGAGCAAGCGAAATGAACTCCAGGATATGGAAACAAGAGGTTTATCTTGGGAATTGTTGTTCTTAATATACAATGTGAAATTATTTCTGTTCTCTTTTTTCCCTTGTGGTTTACATCATGTTGTTACTGTATATGACATTGTTATGTAGCATTTTGTAAATGCATTTATGTGAAAGAAGAAAGGGAAAGTAGAAAAAACAAGATGATTGGGAGAGGGTGGGGAAAGAGAAAAATGGGAAAAAAACCTGGGAAGGGGTAACAATGTTCAAGAAGTAATTTACCCACTATCCACGAATGTAACAGTTACCCCTGTAAATATCACCGTGGAAATAAAATACAGTAATAAAAAATATTCAACAGCAACAAGAATATAAAAGACATTTTTTAATTTCAAGGGTATTATTATGTAAATTTGGCCTTAGATATCTTTTCATTAATTATGTTAGGAGAATATTCTGTTTCAATCTCAGCATGTATAAGTAAAAAATAAATCAAATTTGGGAAAAGTTTGGCCAGAATTTCTTCAGAACGTTTCCATCATTTCTTCTGTGCTCTGTTTGAGAACCAGGTAATTACTTAACCAGTTCTTTCATAAGATGAACATCATAGCATTATGTTCTTCTTTTGTGGTCACAGGGCTTGAACTCAGGGCCTGAGCAGTGTCTCTGAGAATATTTTGCGCAAGGCTATTACTCTACTTCTTAAACCAGAGATCCTCTTCTGGCTTTTTGGTGCTTAATTACTATTTAAAAACTTAAAAGCCTCATGGACTTTTCCTGCTTGGGCTGGATTTGAACTGTGATTCACAGATCTTAGGCTCCTGAGGATCTAGGGTTACAGATGTGAGCCACCAGTTCCAGCCAGCTAATGTTCTGTTCATATTTGGGTTTATTTTAAATAATTTCAATGTCTATGTCTTTAAGATAGTCAATATTTATTTTGATATATTTCATCCTTTCTCAAATTAATCCAGTATATTTTGATCTGAATATAGATTTCATCTTTGATAATTGAATTCACTTCTTTTTCTTTTTCTTTTGTCCTGATCTGGGACTTGAATTCAGAGCTTGGGCACTGTCCTTGGAATTTCTCAAGGCTAGTGCTCTACCACATGAGTGTCACAGCACACTTCTGGTTATTCCTGCGTATGTGTTACTGAGGAATCAACCCCAGAGTTCTTGCATGCTAGGTTAGACAAGCACTCTACCACTGGGCCATGCTCCCAGCCCCATTCTTTTTATGTATTTTCTAGCTTTCTATTTCATATGCTCAAGCCTGGCTTTGCCTTGCCTTTTTTGCCTTTCCTTTCTTTTTTGTTCTGGTAGCAGGACTTGAACTTAGGGAATCACACTCTTTCTTGGTTGTTGGCTCAGGGCTCTACTATTTCAACCATGCCTCCAGCTTCTTAATGCTCAGGCTGGCTTCAAACATTCATCAGATCTCAGTCTTCTGAGTAGCTTGATTACAAGTGTGAGCAGTGTTCACATGGCTTTGAAATTTTTGCTTTGTTTGTTATTAATTGTTGTTATTTTAAGTCATATCCTAGATGTTTTTCGTTTTGAAGGGGCTTCTAGATAGTTTGAGAAAAAATTATCCGTGTTTATGTTTGATATTTGTTCTTGGATATGTTGAAGATATTTGGGAAGTTAATTCTTTTGGGTCATGATTTAAATTTTATAAACAAGGGCAAAAGAAATGTTTCATCTAGAGTTAATTATTTACATATTACTGAGGCCAAACCCTTGTTAGTATTCCATAAACTATAAAATTTTCCATTTGGGGGATTTGGTTAAACACATATCTTGGCATTTTTGAGGTATAAACATTGCTCTCCTAATAATTTCTGTTGGATTTTTCCAAAGCCTTGGGTAATTTCCTTCTCTACTTGGTTAATTAATAGTCAAATGAAGATTGTAGGCATCCTTCTGGAGTTTCTGATCGTTGTGTGTTTGTGCAGCTCTCTCCTCTCCTGTGCTCTTATAACCATGGAAATATTTCCAAGATTCTCAGATCGTCTTTCCTCTGAGTGATTGGTAGACACCCAGGCCAAGGTGTGTGAAGACTTCCAATGAAGTCAAACAAATGCTCTCTAATTAATCAGGAGTCTATTAGGTTTTGAGGACTTTATATTTTTCTCTTCCACTGTGTGTGTGTGTGTGTGTGTGTGTGTGTGTGTGTGTGAGAGAGAGAGAGAGAGAGAGAGAGACAGATACAGAGACAGATATCCAGAGACAGAGAGATAGAGAGAGAGACAGACAGACAGACAGACAGACAGACAGAGAGAAAAATCCTTCACTTCTTGAAGCTGTTTCTTATCTATTTTGTTTATTTTCAGATTTATTGATTAGGAGGTAAGATAAATCTATAATCTTCTGGGTTTTTTTCTTTTGTTGCTGTTTTATGTTTCCTTTGTGATAGTCCTGGGGCTTGAACTCAGGGCTTGGGCAGTGTCCTTGAGTTAGTGCTCTACCACCTAAACTATACAAACAGGTCCAAATTTTCAGTGATTAATTAGAGATAAGTGTCTCATGGAGTTTATTGCCCTGGCTGGCTTTAAATTCTAATCCCCAGATCTCAGACTCCTCAGTAGCTAGGATTACAGACATGAGCCACTGGTGTCTTGCCATAAGTTCATATTATTTTACTCTATTTTTATATACATGGAAATAAAAATTAACTATAATGAGAAAGTGATGACATGTAAATTGTCAAATGAAGTGCAGAAACTAACATTTATTGACTGTGCCTGTCTTGGGCTCTGCTCCGGCACCATTAGCTCAGCCAACATATGAGAGTAGCCACCATATGAGAGTAATACAATGAACTTAATTTATAGTTAAAGCAGATCCCAGAGTGTTTTATATAGCCATTCATTCTCTAAATGGCAGAGCTAAGAATTAAACCTTAGTCTGCTGACAGAGTGCAGTCTGGTTTTTTGTAAAAAGACATCCTCATACTAGACATTTATTAAAGACTTTACACTAATGAATTCACCTACTTGAAAGTGCATTGAAAGCTAGGCATTGGAGGCTTGCATTTGTAGTTGTAGTTGCTCAGGAGACTGGGATCTGAGTACAAAGCCAGCCCAGGTAGAAAAGATCATGAGGCTGTTATTTACAAGTAACCATCACAAAGCCTGAAGTGGAACTTTGGCTCAAGAATGAAGCACCAGCCTTGAGTGAAAAAGCTAAGAGTCAGAACTTTAGCTCTGAGTTCAAGCGCCAATACTGGCACATACACACACACACACACACACACACACACACACACACACACACACACACACACTTGCACACACAGATGTCTGAGCAGTCTATCCTAAGCTTGCTTCATGGAAGCTCGTGTAAGACCTGTTTTTCTCATTTATAGTCAATACCTCACATAATTTTACGAAGAGAATAAATGAGAAATTGTTATGGAACTAAAACTAACTAAAATATGATGTATGTATGTATGTATGTATGTATGTAGGAAGGTATGTATATCTCTACTTTCTTCTTTAATTCAGTTTCATTTTTCTTTGCCATTCCTGGGCCATGAACCCAGGGCCTGGGCAATGTTCTTGGACACTTTTTGCTCAAGACTAGCGCTTTGCCACATGAACTATAGCACCACTTTCAGCTTTTTCTCTGTATGTAGTACTCAGGAATTGACCCCAGGTGGTTTTGCATGGTAGGATAGTACTATACCACTAGGCTATGCTCCCAGTCCCCCCTGACTTATCTTCTACTTATCTATCATCTATCATCAATCTTCCTGCTATGTATCTATCTATATATCTATCTATGTATCTATCATCCATCCAACCATTTATCATTAGTCTTTTTGGTATCTGTCTTCCCTCCATAAATCCACCTATCATCCATCTATGTACCTGTCTATATAGGTACGTATGTACACACGTATGTATGTATGTATGTATGTATGTATGTATGTATGTATGTATGTGCATGTGTGTATGCATATATGTAGGTATGTTTATATATATATGTATATACGTATGCATGTATGTATCTCTCTGTCTGTCTGTCTGTCTGTCTCTCTGTCTGTCTTTCTGTCTGTCTATCTATCTGTCTATCTATATGTCTATCGGTCTGTCTGTCTACCTGTGTGTCTCTATTTTCTATTGTCTGTTTTTGCTATTCATTTGAAATTCTCATGTTGGTATGTTGGACACTTTTTACTGATTAGCCAATGGGTATATTTCTTTCTGAATATTAAAATGTGATGTGGTACATGTTTTTCACATGATTTATTTGAAGAACATACCTGAATTATTGCTGTTCACAGCCAATTCAGCAATTGCATTGCTCAATGCTACTTGATTTATACTGACCTAGGATAGTGTCTTATAAATCTATTTCCTTTTTAAAATTTATTTTATTATTTTTTCCAGTCCAGGGGCTTGAAATAAGGGCCTAAGTACTGTTCTTGAGTTTTCTAAAGTCTAGAACGTTACCACTTTAGTCACAGCATCATCTCTGGCTTTTTTTGTTTGTGCCACCAAGGACTGAACCCAAGTTTTTGTGCATGCTAGGCAAGCAATCTATCACTAGGCCAAAATTCCAGCCCCTCTCTTTCCATTTATATGATAATTTTGTCCTGACACAGGGAAGATACAGACTTTGACCTTTTCAAATGACCCAGGAGTAGCTGATTTTGGAATTCTTTCAGCTTCATTTTAGTCTTGTGTGTGTGTGTGTGTGTGTGTGTGTGTGTGTGTGTGTGTGTGTGTGTGTGTGTGTATGTGATCTTTGTCTCCCTAGAAACAGGTAATTCTCTATCACCATACTATAGTGCTTTCTCTTGATCCTCTGCTTCAGCTTTCCAAAAATGAGGTAAAATCCTGGAACTCACTTTCTTTTACTAAGTTTTTAACATAGTTTCTATTGTAATTAATAGAAGGGCTAAATTGTATTCACCAGTTAAAAGGTACATTACTTCACAAACATTGATACCCTTTCTCATGTCATGGTCCCCACGTCCTTTCTCAAGCCCCCACCCCTCATCTTGTTTTCTTCATTTCCATATCCTATTTCAAATAAACAAATAAGCATATATACAGTCTATCAGATAACAGAAAAATACTGTACCAATATGATATAACCAATGGAGAGGAAAGAGATGAGTGGTAACATAGTACATTAAGGATAACAATCACTCATTATATGGCTTGTAATACTACATCCTGGTGAACCTTTCATTGGGCTTATACTGTAGGTCCTTATGTATCTAGTTTTTGCTCTATTGTATAACGCTGCTAGGAGAGCCCAAGGTTTCTACTGATTATGAAAAATGAGGGAAACCTTTGAAATTATGATCCTTTGAGTCTGGCTTATTTCACTTAATATGATTTTTTCTAAGTCTTTCCATTTCCTTACAAATGAGGTGATGTCTTTATTTCTAACAGCAGCATAGAATTCCATTGTGTATAAATACCACATCTTGTTGACCACTCATCAACTGAGGGGCATCTGGTTTGGTTCCATATCTTTGCTATGGTAAATAATGCTACAATGAACATTGTTGTGCTAGTGGATTTAGTATGCCCTTGTTTCTGTATGATTGGGTAAATTCCAAGAAGTGGAATTGCTGGTTCATAGGGGAGCTCTGTGTGTAGTCATTTGAGGAACTGCCATACTTCTTTCCATAGTGGTTGAACGAGTTTGCACTCACACCAGCAGAGTAGTAGTGATCCCTCCTGTCCATATCCCCACCAGCAACTTGTTGTTACTAGATTTCTTAATCCTGGCCATTCTAACTGGAGTGAGGTGGAATCTTAGATTTGTTTTGATTTGCATTTCTTTTATGGCCAGATATGTTGAGCATTTCTTCATGTGTCTCTAGGCCATTATTATTTCTTCTTCAGAGAAGACTCTCTTTATGTCTTTGGCCCATGGGATTTTTGTTACTTTGGAGATTAGTTTTGGAGTCATTCAATTTTTTGGGCTGTTGATATATTTTAGATATGAGGTCTTTGTCTGTTGTATGGTGAGTGAAGATATTCGCCCATTCTGTAGGCTTTCCATTTAACTTGCTAGCTACGTCCTTTACCCTGCAGAAGCTCTGCAGTTTAATGTAGTCCCATTAATCTAGACTTTCTCTGATTTGTTGTGTTTCTGGGTCCTTTTTCAGAGAGTTTCGGCCTATGCCATGGAGACCTACAGTACCTCCTACTGCTTTTTGTCAAGTTTTCAGTGTATCTGCTTTTAACTCAAGGTCTTTGATTCCTTTTCAATTCATCCTGGTGCAGGGTGACAAAGAACAATCCAACTTTAGTTTTCTACAGGTTCATAACCAGTTCTGGCAGTACCACTTGTTGAAGAGGCTGTCATTCTTTCATTCTACATTTTTGGCATGCTTATCAAAGATTGGATCGCCACAGGTCTGTGGGATGATATCCAAGTCCTAAGTTGTATTCCATTGGTGCAGCTCTTGTCCCAGTATCAAGCTGTTTGGGTTGCTATAGCTCTGTAATACAGTCTAAGGATTGGTACTGACATATTTCCAGTGCTGTTGTTTCTGCTGAGAATTGTTTTTGCTATATGGGTCTTTTATTATGCCATATAAAATTTTGGATTGCCACATCTATTTCCTTAAAGAATGGAATGGTGGTATTGATGAGTATGCAGTGAATTTGTAGAGAGCCCTGGGCAAGTTTGTCATTTTCATTATGTTAATTCTTCCAATCCAGGAGCATGGGAGGTTTTTCTATTTCCTAAGTTCTGCTTTAATTTCGTATTTCAGGGTTTTAAATTTTTCATCAGAAGTTCCTTTACATACTTAGTTAAGTAATTCCTAGGTACTTTATTTTCTTTGAGGCTATTGCCAAAATAGTTCCTATTCTGATTGTTGCCTCATTCCTCTCATTGTTGGCGTAGAGGAAGGCAGGTGATTTTGGGGGGTTAATTTTATGCCCTGCTACCTTGCCAAAGTTTTGAATTACCACAAACAGCTTGGAAGTGGAGTCTATATGGTTATTTAAATACAGAATCATGTCATCTGCCAACAGGAATATTTCACTTCCCCTTTCCTATTTGGATCATATTTATGCTTGCTTCTTGCCTTATTGAACACACTAGGAATTCTAATACTATGTTTAAGAGAAGTTGAGAGACTGGCCATCCTTGTCTTGTTCATGATTTTAGCGGGAATGTGTTTAGTTTGCCCCATTAAGTATTATGGTAGCTGTGGGTTTGTCATACACAGGAGTATTGGATCTTGTCTCAAACCAACAGTTATATATTATACCTTAACAGCTTGGATAAAGAGCAACAAACCAATCCCAATATCAATAGAAGGAATTAATTATTAAAAATCTTTGCAGAATTTAATGAATTTACAGACAAAACACATAGAAAGAATAAACCAAAGAAGGAGTGGCTCTTTGAAATGTTAACAAAATTGACATACCATAAGCAAATTACCCCCCCACACAATTGGCAGCATACCAAATTAAACAGAATGATTTAAAAGAATGGAAATATCATTAAAAATTTACCAAATACAAACCCTCATATAGGAATATTTTCCAAACCTTTATGCCAACAAATCTAAGCTTCTAGAAGAATTGGATAAATTTTTATGCAATATTGACATACCCCAACTCAACCAAGAAGTCCTAAACCAAATAAACAGACCTATGTAGAGTACTGAAATAGAAATGGCAATAGGAGACCTCCCATCCTAGAAAAGTTCAGGCCCTATGGATTCATAGCTGAATTACATAAGGCCTTCAAATTCGAGCTCACACCAATACTCCTCAAGCTCTTTAATGAAATTGAAAGAGAAGACTTTTTACCAAACTCATTTTATGAAGCCAGCACAACCTTCTTCCCAAAACCAAACAGGGACTCATCAAAGAATGACGTCTATAGAACTATATGTATGATGAATGTTGATGCAGAACTTCTCAACAAAATACTGGTCAACCATCTTCAACAACTCATCAAAAAATTATGCACTATGATCAAACAGGATTCATTAGAATAATGTAAAACTGGTTCCATACACAAGTCAGTAAATATAATTCACATCAACAGGAGCAAGTAAAAGAATCACCTAATTATCTAAATAGATGCAGAAAAGCTATTTAATAAGATAAAACATGCCTTCATGCTAAAAGCTCTGGAGAAACTGGGAATCCATGCAGCATTCTTCAGTATAATAATGGATGTGTATGACATACACACAGCTAGCATTATACTTAATGGCAAAAAACTAAAGCCCACTCTATCCACTCATCTTTGTGTACTATTAGAATTCCTAGCTAGAGCAATAAGACAAGATGCAAATATAAAGGGTATCCAAATAGTAAAAGAGGAAGTGAAACTTTCTTCTTTGCAGATGACATGATTCTATATTGAAAGAATCATATACATTTCACTCACAAGTTGCTTGAGCTGATTTGAAACTTGAGCAGGAAGCAGTGTATAATATTAACCCTCAAAAATCAACTGCTTTCTTATTTGCCAACAATGAGAGACAAGGCAGAAAATCAGAAAAGCAACTCCGTTTGCAATAACCCCAAAGAAAATAAAGCACTTAGGAATTAATGTAACTAAGAATTTAAAGGACCTTTATGATGAACACTTTAAAAAAACTGAAAAAGGAAATTAAAGCAGAACTGAAGAATTGGGAAAACTTCCAATGTTCTGGGATTGGAAGAATTAACATCATGAAAATGACCATCCTGCCAAGGACTATCTACAAATTCAATGCAATACCCATCAGTATTCCAATGTCATTCTTTGCGGAAATAGAAGAGGCAATTCAAAATTTAATATGGACTATTAAATAACCCTGTATATATTGTTACAATATTTCACCTTGTTATCTGATATATTTTATATATACTTAATTGTTTATTTGAAATTGGATAGGGAAGGGTGGACATCAAGATGAGTGAGGGGGATGGACATGGGGACTATGACATGAGAAAGGGTATCAACATTTGTGAAGAAATGCACCTTCTATCTGGTGAAAATAATGTAACACTTCTATTAATTACAATAAAAATATATGGAAAAAAGACCCTGTATAGCACAAACAATCCTTAGCAGAAAGAACAGCTGGGGAGCAATATCAATATCAATCTTTAGACACTATTACTGAGCTATAGTAAGCAAAATAGCTTGTTATTGCCATATGAATAGGACTGAGGACTAATTTAATATTAGTGAAGACCCAGAAGGCAACCCCACCTAATCTTTGTTAAAGGAGCCAAAAAATAGAATGCAAAAAAGACAGCCTCTTCAACAAGGGGTGCCGGCAGAATTGGTTAAGCACACACAGAAAATTAATGTTGGATCATTCTATGTCACCCTGCATCCGGATTAATCCCAGATGGATAAAAGTCCTTGAGGTGAATCAGATTCTCTGAAAACTTTACAAGAAGGAATAGGAGAGACAATGGGTCTAATTGACACAGGTCAAATTTTCTTAATAATGACTCAGAAGTACAACAATCTAGCATGCTAACATCAGGTCACTTCCCTATGTGCTGGTTCTCTTTATAATTTAATATGTTTTAATTGTTTGTCAGCAGAAATTCAAACATATATGGAATACCTTACATTTGGAAATCTGCATCATGAAATGTTTATCCTCCAGAGTCTTCATGGAAACACCGTTAAGTGATTTAAGTTCATTTTTTCCTCTTAAAAATGTAATTAATGTGTAACTATATTCTGAAATGGAGTTGAATCATGTTGACCAAAGTGATGTAAATATTCAAATTCAGTGTCCTGTTTTACACATTTTTATGTGTCCAATCACAACCAAACTATTTTGTTTGGGTAGATATGATCCCTTCATTAGTTATTTAAAAAATATAATTAGATAGTTGGATCAATGATAAATAGATATGGATATGTAATAATATGTAAAGATTGTATGTATACATTCCAATTAAAAAATCTTCTAATTATGGAAAACAGAATTCCCTCCTTAGATCTTATAATGTGACTATCTGGAGTTCAGTATAATTTATTATGTCCAAGTGTATATTTTTTTCTTTTCCCACCTACTGTGTTTACTTATACATTTATATAGATATTTTAGATAGAAAACTATGAAGGAAACAATGCAACCAATATATCTGTGGGTCTGGCTTACTTCATATAATATTTTTCCACATCTTTCCCTTTCCTTCTGAATGGTGCAGAATCTAACGGAAGTAGGGAATTTCAATATCACCTTTCTTGATAAATTTGTCCTTTGTGGGACTTTATCCTGAGTCCTGGAAGCAATGCTAGCTGCTGAGAAATTCTTAGCCACTATGTTGACTTCAGCTCTATATGCCTCCCACCTTTGCACACCAAAACCAACAAATGTGCTGATTATTTCCTCACAGACCTTTTTTCTCTATGAACACACTTCACACCTTGGAAACTGTAACCAGGCATCCCAGGATACCCTAAATTGTGAATGATCCTTATTTTTCTAGTACCCATATATTAAAGAGCTAAAACTTAAAGCATTACAATATGGATAACAAAAAAGGAAACATTTTGTTTAGGTAGTAACTTCAAAGAGCTCACAAAATAAAAGCAAGAATTGACAAATGGATTACATCAGACTCTTTAGCACAACAAGTAAACAATATGTGGTATCAGGAACATCATTGTTTCCTTAGGCAATAGTAAATGGATGCATGTGTGGAGGCATCTGTATGTGGAATTCTTATTGAAACCTGCATGAATCAACTACCAACGTTCTGTAGCTGTTTTGGGCAATGGGTGTGTGAATTGACCATCTGAGTATGATGCACTAATATCTTTGGTTGACATCTCACTACATACAATTTTTTCTACCCATTTCACTGCATACCTAAAATGGCATACTCTGATGCAATCCAGCTGAATCATGCAAAATGGCTTTCATGGAAATAGTTTCTGGACACAGACATTAACCAAACACATCAAATATACCCTCCTCCATGGGAGTCACTCTCTGGTGTCTTGGAGGAAATCATAGCACCTGGGATAGTGAAGGAGAATGTGCCAGCATGTTTTCCAACTCGTGTTTTTCTCCTGCATGCAAGTCCAAAAATGCAGAGCCCCAGGGAAGTTTATTACTCATTCTTCCCGGGAATTCCCTATAGGCTTGCACATCTACTTCTACAGCATACATCTCTATCAATAAAAAGACATATAAGTACATATACAGAGATTTATGAATACACATGCCTGACCCAGTGGACCCCACTTCCAGCCAGAATTTCAGCTGGGCAGATGATTCAGAGATGTACCATTTGATTCCATACACATTCATCTTCAGTTTCCTCTCTCTGTCAGTTTCTTGGCTGGCACTAGCTGCTTTTCTACAATGAAGCAGCAAGCACACATGGATGGAGATGTGATGATTGATGGGTTTTTTGCTCTCTACACTTTGGGAACCAATCGCAGAAACAGTGATGATTCTGGAGATGAACAGTACATTCCGTAAGTACCTCAACATTTCATTTCCATTTGCGGATTTGTTTTGGGGATGGGCATGGCTGATGGAATTCTATGTTTACACACGTATACTCTCTGTATCCTCTACCATCACCTCCTATCCCTATGCAAGGGAAACACCTTAGTTTCGTTATTTTATCTTGAATCTACCTTTAAGTGATTTTCTGCCTGTTTGTTGAAGAGGATCCTTAGTTTCCTTTTGTGTATCATCTTTCCAGGACAGTAAGCTCTTCATAATTTTTACTTCTTTTATCTCGTTTTTGTAGAAGCTCCTCCTTTTTTCTTTTTTCTTGATACTGCATTTTCAAACCATCTCCTTTACTGTTTTAATTGAGATTTTATTATAAAGGTGAAATATAGAGAGGTTAAATTTATGTAATTCAAGTAAGGAGTGCCTCTTTTTGAACAGTGTCACTCTTTCCTCATTTTCTCCCACTCTTTGACCTCCTAACTCCACTCCACTCCCCACATCAAACTGTAAAGTTCACTTCGAGTACAGTGTCTCATATCACTGAGTTGGCTCATCCTTTGACTTACTCTTTCTGCTTGATTATTTCATTCCTTTTACTAACTTGAAGATTGTTATTTCTAGTTCTTTGAGATTCTGTGTAAATTCTTCAGTTTAATGTCCATTCCCTTACTTTCAATTATTTTTATTTTATTTTAAGTTTTTAAATCTTTATTGTACATGATGAACAGAGTAGTTACATAATTCAGATAATGAGTATATTTCTTGTTGAGCAGTGTATATCCCTCCTTTATTTTCTGTTATAACCATTCATACTTGACTCCATGCCAAGTTGTGCAGTATGTTACCACCATACTATCTAATGTCTGCTGAATTGGTTCACCCTTTGTCCTGCCCTTTCTGTGTTTCACATTCTATTCCCCAAATCAGACCATCTTATATGCAAGATAAAGTAGAGAAATAAAAACGATGATGAAAGGGAGTAAACAAAAGAAAAAAGATAGGGAAAATATCAGAAAAAAAGAGGAAAAAAGAGCAGCAAATAGTACTATAAAAATCTTGCGTTCCTTGAGATGTAGTGCAGATTCTTTAGCTCAGTATCTGTCTGCTTGATTTAACAAAAAGTTACAGTTTCCTGTTATTCCTCCCACCCCGTTTTATATACATATGGTTTTCATTTTCATTTGTTCCAAGTATAAGTTTATTTAATGGAATTTGTCTTGAAAAACAATTCACTATCATAAATTATTTATTTAATTAAGTTGAACACTTTTCTCATTATTATTTTACTATTTAATTATGATACACAAGTGATTCATTTAACTTTCATACTATGTGAATCTTTTCCTCATTAATTTCTGGCCCTCTTACCGTATGTCTGCATGTGTGCTCAATACACTTTCAATGTTATTTTTTAAAATATGGCTGACTTTGTGTCCCAGAATACTCAGTATGTTCATGAGCAAAGTTTTATCCAGATGTTGAACAAAATATTCTGTGAGTCTGTATGAGGCTATCCTGATCAAGTGTGAAATTGAACTCTGATTCTTCCCTCTTAATTTTGTGTGGATGATCCCTCCATAAAATCTTCAGCTAGTATTTTACTGAGGACTATTCAAATTCCGATTAACATAGTTCAGTGGTTGGATAATGTGTAAGTAAGTACACATTTCAAACTGCAATTTCATCTTGCAAATTTGATCTTTCATTACATTACAATTGTGTCACTTTTTGTCACTTAGATTCAAGTCTATTGGAAGTGATATGTTAAGATATGGCAGCTTTCTTTTAGATTTCATTTGCATGGACTACCCTTTCTTATACTAACTGACGGGCGTGATGGTGAAGTGTGTTTCTTGACATCAAGGTATCCGTTGACCTTGAGTTTTGCTACATTTAGCCATTCTAACTCTTTTTTGGCCATCGGGGCTTGCATTCTGGGTCTGGGCATTGACACACAGTTTTTCACCTCAAGACAACCACCCTACCCTTGAGCCACACCGCCACTTCCAGTTTTCTAGCAGTTAACTAGAGATGAGTCTCACAGAATTCAGTTCCTGAGCTGGCTTTGAACTTTTATCCTTAGATCTCAGCCCCCAGGATAGTTAGGATGAGAGATGTGAGTCACCGCACCTGGCCATTCTAAATTTATTGGTAGAATTACTGGCATTTCCCTTCACAGTCATGGTTGACAGATCACATCGCAAGACAGCAAATATGTGACTTGTTCTCTGCGTTACCTGAAGCTACTTCCACATTGTTTTAAGAATTGTAATTAATAGAAGGGTTACATTATATTCGTCAGATACCCTTCTCATGCTTTTATCCACCTTTCCTTCCCGCCTCACCCTCCCCTCAACTTTTTCCCCCTTCCTGATCCTATTTCAAATAAACAAATAAATATACATGTAATATACTGGATAAAAGGTAAGATACTGTAACAATATGAGATAACCAAGGGACAACAAAAATGATGAGAAATAACATAGTACATGAAGAACAACAGTAACACCTCATATGGGTCTTGTTTCTATATACTGAATGCCTTTTCAATGTGGCATTATGAATGTAGGTTTTGCCCTACTGTAAACCTCTGCTAAGAAAGTTCAAGATTTATATTAATTATGAAAAATGATGGAAACCATTGACCCTATGCTCTTCTCAGTCTGAATTACTGCACTTAATATGCCTTTATCTAAGTCTTTCTATTTCCTTTATGTCGTTCTTTCTGATGGCAGAATAGAATTCCCCTGTTAATAAATACCACATCTTGATGACCCAATCATCTGCTGAGGGGCATTTAGGTTTGTTCCATAGATTTGCTGTGGAAAATAGTCTTGCAATGAGCATCATTGTGCTAATGCATTTAGTATGTCCTTGTTTGCGGACCACTTGGTAATGCCAAGTAGTGGAATTGCTGGGTCATAGGGGAGTCTTTTGAGAAACCACCATACTGCTTTCCATAGTGGTTGAATGAATTTGCACTGCCAACAATAGTATAGTAGTGAAACCTCCTGGGCACATCCCCACCAGCATCAGTTGTTATGTTGCTTGATCCTGGCCATTCTAACTTGAGCGAGATGGAATCTTAGAGTTGTTTTGTTTTGCAATTCTTTTATGGCCAGAAACATCGAGCATTTCTTCATGTGTCTATAGGCCACACTTATTTCTTCTTCAGAGAATACTCTAAGTCTTTGGCCCATCTTTTAATAGGATGGTTGTTTGGAGATTAGTTTTGGAGTGATACAATTTTTTGAGCTTTTGATATATTTTAGATATTAGGCCTTTGTTTGTTGTATGATTAGTGAAGATCTCCTATTCTGTAGGCTTTCAACATTAAAATTCATACCTGGTTGGATACAAGCAATATACTCATGCAATAACTTCTACTCGGGTAGGTGAGCTACAAATACTATAATTTGAAGGCAGTCCAACTAAGAACTTTTGTGAGACTCTTAAATTAATTTAACCACCGGGAACGAAAGGCTGGGGTTAGTGACACGTGCCTATCTACTGAGGAAGCCGCCGTCCTCACATCTAAGATTACGGTTCTGTTTGAAGTTGAACCTGTCAGAAAATTGTTTGAGATTCTTATCTCAATTGGCCACCAAAATCTTCAGAAGAACTGTGGGTCAAGTGGTAGAGTGCTTCCCTTATGCGAAAAACAGTCTGAGACCGGGAATTTGGCATAGACTTAGATTTGCTTGCCTAGCATGCATGAACACTTGGGTTCAATTCCTCAGTGCCACATACACAGAAAAAGCTGGAAGTGGTGCTGTGGACCAAAGAAAGCACCTAGGTCTTAGTTCATGGCTCAAGACTGGGAAAAAAAAGCCCAAGGTCAATGCACAGATCCTGATATCAAACCCCAGGAACAGTGTCAAAAAGTAGACATTAACACTGATTGTTTAGAATAGCAATGATTTAGAATACCATCATAAAATAGAAGTCCCATATTTCTTAGCAAGTTTTTAACACATTTTCTTTTTTTTTGCATTTTTTCATTGTAATTAGTAAAAGGGTTACATGATATTTGCCAGATAGAAGGTGCATTAATTCACATACATTGATACCCTTTCACATGTCTTGGTACCTGTTTCCCTCCCACCCAGCGCTGGTCTTTCTGCTAAGAAGTGTTTTTGTTATACGGGGTCTTTTATTATTCCATATGAAATTTTGGATTGCCTCTTCTATTTCTTTAAAGAATGACATTGGGATGTTGATGGTTATTGCATTGAATTTGTAGATAGCTCTTGGCAAGATTGTCATTTTCACAATGTTGATTCTTCCAATCCAGGAGCATGGGAGGTTTTTCCATTTCCTTAGTTCTGCTTTAATTTCCTTTTTTAGGGTATTAAAATTTTCATCAAAAAGGACCTTTACATTCTTAGTTAAGCTAATTCCTAGGTACTTTATTTTCTTTGAGGCTATTGTGAAAGGAGTTTCTTTCCTGATTATTGCCTCGTTCCTCTCACTGTTGGCATAAAGGAAGGCAGTTGATTTTTGAGGGTTGATTTTATAGCCTGCTACTCTTCCAAAGCTTTGAATCAGCTCAAGGAGCTTGGGAGTAGAGTCTATAGGATTCTTTAAATACAGAATCATGTCATCTGCAAGGAGGGATAGTTTTATTTCCTCTTTCTCTACTTGGATCCCCTTTATGCTTGCTTCTTGCCTTATTGCACTGGCTAGGAATTCTAGTACTATGTTAAAGAGTAGTGGAAAGAGTGGGCATCCTTGTCTCGTTCCTGATTTTAGAGGGAATGGCTTTAGATTTTCACCATTAAGTGTAATACTAGCAGTAGGTTTCTCATACACAGCCTTTATTACATTGAGGAATGTTCCATGGATTCCTAGTTTCTCCAGAGCTTTTAACATAAAGGGGTGTTGGATCTTGTCAAATGCCTTTTCCGCGTCTATTGAGACAATCATGTGATTTTTATCCTTGCTCCTGTTGATGTGTTGAATTATATTAATTTGCGTATGTTGAACTAGCTTTGCCTCCCTGTGATGAATCCAGTTTGATCATAGTGTATAATTTTTTTGATGAGTTGTTGTAGACGATTGGTCAGTATTTTGTTGAGAAGTTTTGCATTGATGTTCATCAAAGATATAGGTCTATAGTTCTCTTTCTTTGATGAATCTCTGTCTGGTTTGGGGATGAGGGTTATACTGGCTTCATAGAATGAGTTTGGTAAGGAACCTTCACTTTCAATTTCGTTGAAGAGCTTGAGGAGTATTGGTGTGAGCTCTGCTTTGAAGTCCTTATAGAATTCAGCTGTGAATCCATCTGGCCCTGGGCTTTTCTTAGGTGGAAGTTCTCTAATTGCCATTTCTATTTCAGAGCTTGAAATAGGCCTGTTGAGTTGGCTTAGTTCTTCTTGGTTCAGTGTGGGTATGTTAATATTGGCTAGGAATTCATCCATTTCATCTAGATTCTCAAATTTGTTGGCGTAAAGGTTTGAGAAGTATTCCCTCATGATATTCTGGATCTTGGTAATTTCTGTCGTGATATTACCATTTTCATCTGCGATTTTGTTTATTTCGATATACTCTCTTCTTTTTTGGTAAGATTTGCTAAGGGCTTGTCAATTTTGTTAATTCTTTCAAAGAACCAACTCCTTGTTTTGTTGATTCTTTCTATAGTTTTTTGGATTCCAAATCATTTAATTCTGCTTTGATTTTAATTATTTGCTTTCTTCTACTGGGATTAGAGTTGGTTTGTTTCTCTTTTTCCAGGAGCTTAAGGTGAGACATTAACTTGTTGGTTTGCAATTTGTCGAACTTGTTGTTGTAGGCACTCAGCGCTATAAATTTTCCTCTGAGTACTTTCTTTGCTGTGTCCCAAAGGAGTTGGTATTTTGTGTGCTCCTTACTGTTAAATTTCATAATCTGTTGGATTTCTGTTCTGATCTCTTCGATGACCCATTGGTGATTCAACAATGTGTTGTTCAGTCTCCATGAGTTACAGGGTTTTCGTTGGTGGAGATGTGTGTTCAGTTCCAGTTTGATGCCTTTGTGGTCTGAGAGTGTGCATGGAATAATTTCAGTGTTTCTGAATCTGTCCAGGTTTGTTTTATGGCCTAACATGTGATCTATTTTGGAAAATGTTCCATGTGCTGCTGAGAAAAACGTATATTGTGTTGTTGCTGGGTGGAATATTCTGCAGATGTCTGTTAGATCTAGTTTTTCTATATAGTTGTTCAGTTCTAAGTTTTCTCTGTTGAGTTTTTGCCTTGTTGATCTGTCCATAGGTGAAAGTGGTGTGTTAAAGTCACCGACAATCACTGTATTTCGATCTATGTATGGTTTCAGTGTAAGTAAAGTTTGCTTGATGAAGTTTGGAGCTCCGGGATTGGGTATGTAAATATTTAGGATCGTTATGTCTTCCTGGAGGAAAGATCCCTTTAGTAGTATGAAGTAACCTTCTTTGTCTTTTCTTACTAATTTTGGTTTGAAGTCTATTTTATCTGATATGAGGATGGCAACTCCAGCCTGTTTATGGGGGCCGTTAGCTTGATAGAGTTTATTTCAACGTCTCACTTTAAAAAGATGCTTGTCTTTTTGGGTAAGATGTGTCTCTTGAAGACAGCAGAACGATGGCTCTTGCTTTTTGATCCAACTAGACAGCCTATGCCGTTTAATTGGAGAGTTGAGTCCATTGATATTGAGAGTTAGGATTGAGAGATATTTATTAGGTCCTACCATTTTTAAAAGCTTTTATTTCGGCCTGTGTCTTGACAGTTCTTGTGGTCCTTAGGTGGTATGCTGTTTAGGTGACATTTCTTTCCCTATATTGCATTTATTTTGGTTTTCTATGTATAGAACATCTTTCAGAATTCTCTGTAGTGTTGGTTTTGTTGCGACATATTGTTGCAGCTTTTCCCTGGAATGTTTTTATTGTTCCCTCAGTTATGAATGAGAGCTTGGCTGGGTACAGGATTCTTGGTTGGTAGTTATTTGACTTAAGGGCACGACATATATGCTTCCAGTCACTTCTTGCTTGCATGGTCTCTGCTGAGTAATCTGGGGTTATTCTGATTGGTTTTCCTTTATAGGTTACTGAACCCTTTTCCCTGGCTGCCTTTAGGATCCTTTTTTTGGTTTCTACTGATCCAGTTCAGATTACGATGTGGCAGTGGGATGTTCTTTTCTGGTCAGGTCTGTTTGGGGTTCTAAAAGCTTCTTGTATCTGGATGGGTCTGCCCTTCTGGATATTTGGGAAATTCTCTGAGACGATTGCCTGAAGTATATTTCCAATACCATTGACCTCTTTCTCCAGACCCTCCTCAATACCAATTAGCCTTAAATTAGGCTTCCTAATTGTATCTTGGACCTCCTGAAGCGCTCTCTCATTTTTCCTAGATTTGGATTGACTCATTTTCTGTTCTTTCTCTATAATAACTAAATTATCTTCAGCCCCGGAAATTCTCTCCTCTGCATTGTCTAACCTGCTATCAAAGCTCTCTACTTTATTTTTCATCTCCCTTGCTACTAATTGCTCATTTTTGATGCCTTGCATCTCTTCTTTTAGATCATGTACGGATTTCTTTAGCTCCTTGATTTCCATTTGAGTGGTTAGCTCAGTAGCTTTATTTTCTTTGAACATTTGCTGGAGTTCGGTCACCTTTTTATTTGTGGATTCTATGAATTCATCCATCTTTCTTTGAACAGCCTTTATTATGGCCTCCTTTATGACTTCTTCTTTTTTACTTATCACCTTGTTTATGTTTTCCTCTTGTTTGCTATGGCTTCCTCCCTTATCTCTTTCTTTATATTTTCACATTTTTCATTAATGATGTTTATCAATTGCATTTGTACAGCACTTGGAAGACTCTCCTCTAGGTTTGCCAGTGACTGTTCCATTGGCTGTTTACATTGGGTGGGGGAGGTGGGAGGTGTTGTTTCTTGATTTGACATTTTTCTTGAGTTTCTTGTTCTGCCCATTTGAAAATGGGAGCAAGATTAGTACTAAACACGATTATAGTTTTTCAGATATGTCCAACCTAGACCTCTGTAGCTGGCAGACTCTAGATGTTCACAAGTTTTGATTGGTGTTATCACTCTTTCTTTTTGTGCAGTTTTGGACTAGTCTAATTATTCATTGATAAGCGATTTATATCCAAAACAATAAGCCTCTCAAACCAATCTCTATTGTCTTTAAGTCCCTCTGAGCCTAGAGAATGATTAATCACCTAGATATACAATGTTGCTCAACAGCCATCAAGTGTAGATCCATGCAGTACAAGGGTTGAAAGAGGAGCAGAGGTTCAGAGATAGAGAAATAGAATGAGAGAGGTCAGGGGGTAAGTAGGTAGAGTATTTGAGTACAATGTTTGGAAAGTATTAGAATAAAACTTACGCGTTGCTGCACGACTAGCTCTTAGCCCAACCAGTGGCCTCACAGTGGACCATGGGATGGATCTGCGAGCTTCCGTCTGAGGGTGGTTTTTGGACGTTTTCCTGTGCTGCTTCCAGGGGCGGCCCCAAGCCAAGGGTGTGGGGATTGAGAGTTTCGGGGGCTCTCAGCAGGACCAGTAGGAGGCCCCTCTGTTCCCAGGGGCGGGGCCCAGCTGGGGACGTGGGCTCCAAGGGCGGAGCTGTGCCTTTTTGGTTGTCAGAAGGGGAGCTTGACTGCTGGTCCGCCCTTCAGATCCCTGCTGTGTTTCCACTGCTTTGTCAGAGTCTGTGACTGTGGGGGGGGCCCTTGGTGGTGTCTTGCTCAGGATTCCCAGCTGGAGGATGCCCCGCTCGAGAATTGAGGGGGGGCAGATGCTGGCTCCTATTTACCCGCACCCCCTACCCACTGTTGTAAGTCAGGGTCCCAAAGCGCTCCACTCTTCAGATCCAGTGGCCTGGGTGAGGAGCCTGGTGGGCGGCTGGGAGCTGGGACAGCTCCGCCTCCCCTGGTGGGGTGCTGAGTCTTAGGGTCTGCCCGCTCCTCAGTCTCCAGTCAGAGGGCTGGGGGTTGAGCCCGTTGGGCGGGTGGGAGTTGGGGCAGCCCCGCCTCCCTTGGTGGGGTGCTGGGACTTATGGGTAGCCCGCCTGTCAATCTCCAGTCAGTGGCCTGAGGGAGGGGGCTGTTGAGGGGAGGGACAGGATTCTAAATTCCTTGCCCCCCTGCTCCCGCCAGTCTTTCTTGGGCAGGGTGTTGGGGTCTGAGTTAAGTTCTATTGCTTGGCACCCACTCCACTTTCCCGATGTGTTTGGGGATGCACTGTATTACTCACGCCTCTGCGTCCGTCTGCGGGAACTCCTCGGTGGTGGGGAGTCTTTCACTCCCCTCGGGTCTCCGCCACCGCCTGTGTTCTGCATCTGGGTTCAGCCGCTTACTGTTCTGGTTCCGCGTCTGGGTTCCGCTGCTTCCACCGTTCGCTGGCCCGGTGCTGTGCTGGTTTCTGCAGCCGTTGGGCTCCCAGCCTGGTGGCCTCCACTGCCGCCACTTTTCGTGGGTTAGAGCTGGTTCCCGCCCCCGCTTTCCCTGCGTGGAGCCGGTGCCCGCTCAAGCCGCTTTTAGTGGCTTGGTCGGTTTAACACATTTTCAAAGTAACACAGGAATCACTTCATGTGGTTGAAATGTTTATTTTGATACATTGTGTGGAGGCTTCATTCAGTGGTTAGTTGGTCTACTATTTTAAGCATCTTCAAGGGATCCTTGAATGAGCCTGTGTGAGAAGATTCTCACTTCATGGCCACTAGAAAGTAAGACGATATTATGGCTTGGCCTAGTGGTAGAGTGCTTGCCTAGCAAGTAAGTTACCACATACACACAAAAAGCCTGAAGTGGTGCTGTGGCTCACGTGCTAGAACACTTGCATTGAGAAAGTTCAAGGATAGTGCCCAGTCCCTGAAGTCAAGCCCCATGATTGGCAATAAACAAGAAATAATATGCTTAATGGAACATTATGTTAAAACGATATTTTTTGGAGTATTATGTAAAATTCTGAGCAATTACTGACACATATCTAATTTTCTTCAGCCTATTCACTCTGTCTGCAGTGAGAGTTGTGGTTCTGGATTCAGAAAAATCTCCTCAGGAGGGAAAGGCTGCCTGTTGCTTTGATTGCACATTATGCCCAGACAATGAGATTGCTAATGGAACAGTTAAGCTCATGTCTTAGGGGGAATTCATACTGTCTCCTAGTATCCTCATCCATGCCAGTCAATACAAATGCATAATTGCAGATTCAAATTCTTCCTCCTTCACTTAGTAATTTAATTGTGACAGTGGTTGCTACTTCTCTTCGGGGGAAAAAGAAGACATGGGCTCTGATTTACATGTAGGATTTTTTCTGGTCTGTTGTATGTATGTTTACTCAACTACTCAGTAATGTAACATTAACTTTTATCACATTACATGCAAAGAATTTTTAAGAACAAATCTATATCTTCAAGATTCCCTTTGAACTACAAAGAAAACACAGATTTTACACATATTTACTTCCTATTACTTAGAAATCTTGGGGCAGCAGTGCAAGTATTCTGGGTTGGGTTGATTTAAGGATCAGGCACAGGGTCGGGAGTTTGGCCTAGTGGTAGAGTACTTGCCTAGCATGTACAAAGACCCAGGTTCAATTCCTTGGTACCACATACATAGAAAGGCCAGAACTGGTGCTGTGGCTCAAATGGTAGAGCTCCAGCCTTGAGGAAAGCCCAAGGAAGTGCTCAGGCCCTGAATTCAGACCCCAGGACTGAAAAAATAAAAAAAATCAGAATCAGGCACAAGTATTGTGCATAGCATAACTGTATATCTCCAAAGAGTGAATTGATTATCTGTTTCCGTACAGATGACTAGAAGAGACAAACATAACAACTGGAAGGAAGGACCGCAGTGTGCTACAGTGACAGAAGAACATGCAAGGTTTCCTCCACAAATGTTTCCTTTTTTGCCAGTGCTGGCCCTTGAACTCATGGACTGGACAGTGTCCTTGAGTTTCTGAAATTCAAGGCTCGGTTTCTACCATGGTAGCCAAAGCACCACTTCCATTTTTTTCCAGGTATGTGGTCCTAAGTTATCAAACCCAGAGCTTCATGCATATTTGGCAGGCACTGTACCACTAGGCAACACTCCTGGCCCCAAAATATAAAATTTTGAATGAGGGTTGGACTTGTGTACATAAGTCTGAGAGTTATGTCCTCATGAAGAAGAAATGAAATAATTTGTAGCGTATTGAAAATGGCAGTAAATAATATGAAC
The DNA here is from genome assembly GCA_024803745.1 of Megascapheus bottae. Lineage (NCBI taxonomy): Eukaryota > Metazoa > Chordata > Mammalia > Rodentia > Geomyidae > Megascapheus > Megascapheus bottae. The sequence continues at coordinate 1,086,661 of JANJXV010000128.1, read as the reverse complement.
AATCATCACTGGCAGTAAAGAGTTTCACTCAGACTAAAATATGAGAATGTAAGAATTAGTGTAAGTACATGAAGAATGCATAAAAGTAATACTGAGCATATCTGGTAATATTTACTTTATGCTACTAAATTTTCACATGTAAGACTGTTTGCTTTTTAAGTACTTAAAAGGGACTAATGAGAATTTGATTTTCTTATGAGATTTGCATCAGTGTGTGCAATGCCAACAAAATTTGCCGACACAGTATGCCAAAACTGTATGCCCACACAGAGAGGAATCAATGCTTCCAAGAGCTGCAAGTTTCTTGCCTTATGGAGAACCTTTGGGGGTGGCCTTGGCTTGCATGGCTCTTTATCTACACTCACAGCAGTTGTTCTGGGGTATTTGTGAAATATAAGAACACTGACATTGTCAAGGCTAATAACCAGGCTCTCAGCTACATCCTGCTCATCTCCCTCATCTTCTGCTATCTCTTTTCCTTGCTCTTTATTGGCCATCCCAACACAGTCACCTGCATTCCACAGCAAACCATATTTGGAATTGTGTTCACTGTAGCTGTTTCTGCTGTCTTGGACAAAACTATAAGTGTAGTTCTGGCCTTCAAGGTCAGTCTTCCAGCAAGAAGGATGAGGTGGCTACTGGTATCGGGGCTCCTAACTTCATCATTCCCATCTGCACCCTGATCCAGGTGACTCTCTATGGAATTTGGCTGGGAAACTCTCCTCCCTTCATTGACACAGATGCATACTGTGAACATGGTCACCTCATCATCTTATGTAGCAAGGGCTCCCTCACTGCTTTTAAATCTGTCTTGGGATACCTGGGCTCCCTGGCCTTGGCCAGCTTCACTGGGGATTTCTTTGCCAGGAACCTGCCTAACACCTCAATGAAGCCAAGTTCCTGACCTTCAGAAAGCTGTTGTTCTGCAGTGTCTGGCTCACTTTCCTGCCTATTTACCACAGTGCCAAAGGGAAAGTCATGGTGGCTGTAGAGGTCTTCTCTATCTTGGCCTCCAGTGCTGGGCTTCTGGGCTGAATCTTTGCCCCCAAGTGCACATCATTTTGTTAAGGCCAGATAGAAATTCTCTGCATGGCTTCTGGGACAGAAGATATCTTCAAGGGGCCAGGAGTTTGGCCTAGTGGTTAAAGTGCTTGCCTAGCATGCATGAAGACCCGGGTTCGATTCCTTGGTACCACATATACACGAAAAAAAGCCGGAAGTGGTGCTGAGGCTCAAGTGGTAGAGCTCTAGCCTTGAGAAAGTCCAAGGACAGTGCTCAGGCCCTGAGCTCAAGCCCAGGACTGGCAAAAAAAAAGAAGACATCTTCAAACAAATAGAACCTCTTAAGCCGAAATTTAAGTATTTGACCAAATATACTCATTTGTGTTCTTGGAATCACTTCAACATATGAGTAACATTCATTTCTCTAGTAATGGTACAGTCACAATTAGTAGCCAGAGCTAGATAAATGTGAATTTTTTCTGTATTTTTTGTTTTTTTCCATTTGCTCTTTATTAACCTTCCATCTCCTTTCATCTTCACTATTATATTTTGTGTGTGTGGGTGTGGGTGTATTGTGTGTGTGTATGTGTGTGTGTGTGTATGTGTGTGTGTCTGTGTGTGTGTGTTCGTGTGCGTGTATAATAGGGCTTGAACTTGGCCTGTGTCGCTATCCCCTCGGCCGGCAAGGAAGCCGCAACAAGTGAGACTTCTTCTCGAGCAGCAGTTTATTCAGCAAGCTTACAGCTATGCCGGGTCGACCCCGACTTCCTCAATACCCTGGGCTTTTATAGGCCCATCCTCCAATCACGTTTGCTTTCTTATAATTCTATAGCCAATAATATAAGTACACCTCTATAGTACATTCTAAACAAGTAGTAATATGGCATTACACATACTTCCAATCATGCATAAAGCTCATGAACAATCACATCTTTTCCTGGAAACTTTCAGACAAACAACTCAGTGGCGCAACCACAAAGGCGGATGCCAGCGCCATCTTGTAATGGCGAATGTAATAGCTCTCTACATCTCCCCCTTTTTTCTTTTGGCTGAAAGTATAGAGAATTCGAGTAGGAATTCAGAGACTGGCCAGATCTCCAAACGCCTTCCCTATTTTCTCATACTGAGGGTAAGGGATCATGCCTGTCTTAGGTTGGAGAGATGCCTCTTGGTTCTTACACGTCTTCAACATCCGATACTCGAGCATTGGAGTCTGTCTTAGGTTGATACCAAGACCAATCTCTACTCTTACCCGTCTTTGACTACTGATCCAGCATACCCAGCCACACTTGGGGGGATTCTTGTTGCTGAAGAGCCATAAGGGCTTGTTTAATGACCATGTGATCACGTTTTCTTTGTCTGATAATTTGTCTGCGCAAAACCAAAACAAACCAACACAACAATCCTCATCCAACACATAAAATAACAGTTAAGGACACGCTCCCAGCCCATTCTTTAACCCAACCAAGGGATTGAGAAATCCAATCTACCAATTCTCCCACAGTAGCAATGTTTACACGGGTGGAATTAACAATCATAATTTCATGCCGTAATTGATTAGTAAGATTTTCAAACTCTTGAGTCCAAGATCCTTGAAGTATACGACCCAATTCCCGGGATAAATTTGCAGCATAGGAAAGATTATAATCCAAAGAAGTAATACATAAACCAGATGTGGTTCCTACACACATTAATTGAGCAAATTGAAACATATAATCCATTTGTTCTTGCAACAAGTCCACTCTTTGATTTAAAATCATAAGTCCTCGGGCCAAATGCTGATTCACTTGCACTTGAGTATCCATAGCTTGTGAAACCGCTTCGGAAAGTGTATTTACAGCAGTCGCAGTCTGAATGGAGGTAACCATAGCGGCAGCAGATGCAACAGCAGTTGCAATCAACGAAGACACCAAAATAATCAAAGCAGTCACTCCAAAATCACGTTTTGATCTTCTTTTCAATTTCACTATTAAATTCTTTTCAGAAGCTTCTACTGGAATAGGAATAAAAGTAGGCATACGCATAACCACAGCAGAATCAAACTCACTAACATTCCAGCACTGACTTAAATAACATACAGTAGAGGAACAATTTATAATTCCATCAACAACATCAAATGAATTAAAAATAACAAACATAAAAGGAAACCATACACATACAGGGGTAGGGCCATAACTGCCATTAAATGCACAATAATCTAGGGTAACATTATTTCTTGGTGCCATAGTTGTACAATGACATGGAGTTGATGCCTTAGTTGTACAAGAACACGAAGTTGAACTGGGGCAACATGGCCCTGAACCGGGACAGACCATCATAAAATCACTTTTAATGGTACTATTACAATGCCTAAACTCTCCTCCATTAATAAAAGCCAAAGCATTACTAACACTACAAGCATATTTCCCACAAATTAGTCAAACATCAAAAGGATTCTCAGTATCTTCATCTGCTCTTTGAAAAATATAATCACGTCTACATGGAGCATGGGTAAAATTCCCAAAATCAGCAATAGCAGGGGAAAAACGAAAACCAGAAGCAACATGAGCATATCTATAACTCTGACAACCTGTCCACTCCCAGGGCCACCAAGCACCACTAGTACATTTTGGAAACAATAAAGGAAAACTTTTTGTAGATCCATATTGAATTTCCCCAATTTTCACATGATCTCCATAAGATGGAACATACCCCGAATATCCCACCAATCCTGCCTTTTGAGTTAGCGTAGAAACTGTTGTCAAATCACCATTTTGCTGGGGATAAAACATTCCCATATTTTGTCGAAGAAGAATTATACAGGCACTCAAATTCATAGATAAAGTAAAACACAAGGTTCGAGTTAAATTCAAACTTAAGGAAAAATTTCCACGTCCAGAATCATAAGGAATAGAAGGTAATTTCAAGGAACTGTTAGTGGTGAATATATATGGATATACTTTGGAAGTACTAGTCACTGGCATTGGCAGGGGGAACGTCTTCATTATTGCCCACAGTATTCGAGTCTCCATCAGTGGCCACAACAGCATCATCAGTAGCAGCAGCATCGACAGGATTTTCATGACGCTCATCCTTCTGCACTTTCCTCACCAAACGTTCCGGCACCCAAATAGGATCTTGTGATTTCTGTGGAAACACACAAACAGCTCCTCGTACCCAAGAGAGCATGGGGTCTGGCCCATTCCATTGGCCAGTTAATACATCCTTCCATTTTACAAATCCTTTATGCAATCCTATAGCTGGTGAAACATGTCTATCAGCGGCAGAATGGCCTTGAATATCCAAATTTAAAAAATTTAAAGTAAAGAGGACTAAGGAAATTCTCTCTTTAGGTGTCCTCTTATGTCCAATTCCCTCCTTTTGTTTTTGTAAATAAATTTTTAAGGTGCGGTGAGCACGTTCCACGATACCTTGTCCTTGAGGATTATAAGGCAGTCCATGTGACAACTGCACTCCCATGGTTTGGCAAAATTGAAGGAATTGTCTGCTAGTATAAGCAGGGCCATTATCAGTTTTTAATAGATAAGGCATGCCCCAGGAAGCCCAAGCTTCCAGGCAATGAGTAATTACATGATGAGTTGTCTCTCCACTTAAAGGAGTGGCATGAATAATTCCTGAACATGTATCAATTGAGACATGTAAAAATTTCAACTTTCCAAACTCCATAACATGGGTGACATCCATTTGCCAAATTTTTAAAGGAAGAAGACCATGAGGATTAACACCCAATGACGCAACCGGTAGGTGGGTAACACATTTTGGACAATTTAACACAATTTGTCTGGCCGCTTGCCGGGTTAACTTAAACTTAGATTGTAAAGTACGGGCATTAACATGAAAATGACTATGAAATTCCTGAGCTTGTCGTTCCGGGGTAAAAACAGTAAAGGCCATTTGCACACATGTGCACTTATCCACTACATCATTACCCAAACTAATTGGTCCGGGTAATCCTGTATGGGCACGTATATGAACTGGAAAAAATGGAGCTTTGCAGGCACAAATTAATTCCTGCAATTGTGCAAATAATTTATAAACACTACTACTTTTGCTGATAACCCCAGCAAGTTCTAAACTTTTCAAGGCATTTACTACATAAAGGGAATCAGAAATAATATTAAAAGGAAAGGGACAATTCTGAAATACAGCAATAACAGCTTGTAACTCCACCTTCTGTGCCGATCCAGGTTGAAAGTGACATAAAACTGGTTGCTGTCCTTCAATTAAATAGGCCCCTAATCCATTCTTAGAGCCATCGGTAAAAATATTAACTGCTCCAATAATAGGTTGTTTTGCTGTAACTACCGGAAAAACCATGGGATGTTCTTTAAAAAACTGTAAAAAAGGACTCTTAGGATAATGATTATCTATTTTTCCTGTAAACATACAATTTAAAATAGCCCATTCATCGATGGTGGCACTTAAAACTTGAATTTGATCAGAAGTATAAGGAACTATAAGAAGATTAGGTTGACAACCAAAGTGTTGTATACTAAATTTAATACCCAAAATGGACAAATTTGCAACGGCTGTGGGATAGTATTCAATTGATTTTGCAGGTGACAATTTAGGGTGAACCCACGCCAAAGGTCCAGTCTGCCACAAGACTCCTGAAGGCTGTTTAAAAGAAGCCAAAATAATTAAAGAAATTTCTAGTCCTGGTTCTATTCTTTGTAAAAATGCTGAATCTAATCTTTCTTCCAAGACTTCTAAAACTCTTCTGGCTGCAGGGGTTAACATTCTTGGTGAGTCTAAGGCAGAATCACCTTGTAATATATCGAATAAGGGCTTTAATTCACTGTTGCTCATAGGGAGAGAGGTTCTAATCCAATTAATATCTCCCATCAGTTTCTGGAAGTCATTTAAGGTCTTAAGGTTGTCTTTTCGTAGTTGCCATTTTAAAGGCCTTACTTTTTGAAATGTTATAATGCTCCCTAAGTACTGAGATACTTTATATTTCTGAACCTTTTCAGGGGCTATGAATAAATTCTTATTTTCCGAATATTTTATTAATAAGGCAAAGGCTTCATCCAATATTTCCTGATTTTTAGAGGTCAACAAAATATCATCCATATAATGTAAACACCTCACTAATGGAAATTCTTTCCGTAGGGGGAGTAACGCGGTATGTACATACAGCTGACACAAGGTGGGGCTGTTAGCCATTCCTTGGGGCAATACCACCCATTCAAAGCATTCATCCGGACTTTCTTGATTCACAGAAGGCAGGGTAAAAGCAAATGTACAGGTATCCACATCATTCAACGGAATGGAAAAGAAACAATCTTTTATATCAATGACAACTACAGGCCAGCCCCGAGGTAGAGCAGAAAGTAAAGGCAGCCCTCGCTGCACTGGCCCCATGATCTGCATTTGATTAATAATAGCACGCAAATCATGCAATAATCGCCATTTTCCAGATTTTTTCCTAACAACAAAAATAGGAGTATTCCAGGGGGAGATTGAGGGACGAACGTGTCCCAGTTCTAATTGTTCCTGTACTAAATTTCGAGCCGCAATCAATTTTTCAGAGGGAAGTGGCCACTGAGGAACCCATACAGGTTCCTCTGTTTTCCAACGAATGGGTATAATATCCTCAGTGGCCCCTAGGGAAAACCCAGGCCTTGATTTTTTGGGAGTTGTACTACTGATAATGGGGAGGTGCGTCCCTGTAACTGTTTTCCCAGCCCACAGCCTGGTTGAAATCCCATCTTAGACATAATTTTTTCTGCTTTACTAAAAGAGTTATTGGTAAGTTTAAAGTTCATTTGCTGTAAAATATCTCTGCCCCAAAGGGAAATAGGGACAGCAAGAACAAATGGTTGAAATATACCTTTATGCCCTTCCTCATCTTTCCAATTTAAAAAGGCAGCACTTAATTGTGGATTAGAGGCATAGCCCAAACCTTGAAGCGTTTGGTTAGTTATTTTCAGGGGCCATGACTCAGGCCAATCGTGTTGTGAAATAATACTTTTGTCAGCCCCTGTATCCAAAAGGCCCATAAAATGCTTTCCATTGACTGTTAATTTACACATAGGTCTTTCACTGAGATCCAGGGACAAAAATGCTGCTGTTCCTGAAGAGCCAAAACCTTGTTGTCCTCGAATATTATCTTTAGCAGGAAAAATTTTATGATGACTAGGAAGTAATAATAATTGAGCTATACGATCTCTAGGGGAAATAGCCGTTATGCCCCAGGGTGACTCAACCATAATTTTAACTATTCCCTGATAATCTGAATCTATCACTCCTGGATGAATATTCAAACCTTTTAGGGTAGACGAAGAACGTCCTAATAAAAGTCCTACTGTATTCTCAGGGAGGGGGCCTTTAAAATCTGTATTAATGAGTTGAACTCCCATCTTAGGAGTTAATATGAGTCTGGTGGTGGAACAGAGGTCGATGCCTGCGGAACCCGGAGTGGCTCGCCTCGCTGACTCGGATGTCTGAGGGTCGGCCATGTTTCGGGAGGCGGCGGGGAGGCAGTTGTCATGGCCCCATATATTTGAGGGCCCTGGGGATGTGGGCCCCGGAGGCCGTTTTTTGGCAGCTGAGAATCTTGTGGGGGCAAGGGCCGTCCTTCCTTATCCTTCACTGAACGACATTCACTAGCCCAATGGTTGCCCTTTTTACATCTGGGACAAAGACCTGGTAAAGCGCACCCTACTGGTTGGTCCCCAGTCCTTCCTTTTTCAGGACAGTTTGTTCTCATATGTCCTGGTTTACCACATCTATAGCAGCTACCACTTCCCTTTTTTCCTTGTCTAGTCATTTTAACAACCGCTGCAGCCAAACCTGCATTGGTTAGAGGTCCTCCAATTTCTCTACATACTTTCAACCAAGCCTCAATTCCTTTGGTCTTATAGGGAGTGATGGCAGTCCTACATTCCTTGGTACATTGCTCATATACTAGCTGTTTTACTAAAGGCATGGCTCTATCTGCATCTCCCCAGACTTTACTGGCTGCCTCAACCATTCTGGCCACAAAATCAGAAAAAGGTTCAAGAGGACCCTGAATAATTTTGGTCAAATTTCCAGCCACTTCTCCCCGATTAGGGAGGGCCTTCCAAGCTCGAATGCAGATAGCATTAATCTGAGTATATACTTCATTTGGATATCCATTTTGATCATTCACGAAATTTCCTTCGCCTAGAAGCATGTCTCTGTTCCAGAACGGTCTGCCTGCCTCCACGTTTCTCGCTTCCTGTTCATTGGCAAATTCCATCCAAAAAACTTTCCATTCTAAATACTGTCCAGGACTTAAGCAAGCTTTCACTAAGGAAGACCAGTCTGCGGGGGTCATGGCATATCTACTAAATGCCTCAACAAGGGCTTGCGTAAACGCCGCATTAACCCCATAGGTTCTTACTGTCTCTGCTAAAGTTTTAACAGTTTTGTAATCTAATGGTTCATGATATCTCTGTTGATTTGGCGACTCAAAAACAGGACAACCTAAGCAAAGATCATTTTCAGCCTGTCGCCAAACCTCTGCGTGGCGTGTACACCCTGACCCCCTAATTGGTGGGGGGTCTGGAGGAGGTGGAACACTTAAATCTTCCCAATGTCCTGTACGTAAATTCTTTCGGGCTTCTTTTGACCTCATTAAGCATGCCTCAAAAGCACCTTCCTCAGCCTCTAAATCATCCATCTCCCCCTCTTTTGGCAGAGGCGGATAGATAGAGGGTATCACTCTTTCAGTTATCCTAGTAGGTATTTGTCTTTCCATGGGCTCCTCTGTCACACTACTCTGCCTAGACAGGGACAAGGATCTATTCTCTTCTTTAAATTCCTCTAGAGCTATCTTTCCTTCCACCAGGGCAGTGCCGCACCATTCATCAGTCATGCAGCTCCTAACTAATTTCCATATAGGCTTCACTCCTGGTCCGAGTCTGCCCTTTTCCGCAGTTCTATCTAAATCTTTCCCTAGCTTTTCCCAGGCAGGGAGTGAGAGGTTCCCAGAAACTGAGAACCAAGGAGCCACCTCTTCTATATTTAATAGAAAGAGTCTGAGTGTACTTTGTTTCACTTTCAATTCCTTTGCTCGCAAAAGAGCATCTAAAGCTGTTACTAATTGTGTAGATTCCGAGGCCCCCATCTTATTATGGAGAAAACCTCCCGCTCTTTCTTTATCTACAGAAAAGAGCAAAAGTAATTGGTCCCCTCTGCCCAGGACTTTAATTGGTCCTACTCTCCCAAGACGTTAATAGGTCTCTCTTATCTTGGACTTTAATTGGTTCCCCTTACCTGGGAAACTTGCCAGTGCACCGCCTCGAGTTCTGAAGTCTGTTGGAAATGAAAGGGCCCCGTACGGGCCACCAGATGTCGCTATTCCCTCGGCCGGCAAGGAAGACGCAACAAGTGAGACTTCTTCTCGAGCAGCAGTTTATTCAGCAAGCTTACAGCTATGCCGGGTCGACCCCGACTTCCTCAATACCCTGGGCTTTTATAGGCCCATCCTCCAATCACGTTTGCTTTCTTACAGTTCTATAGCCAATAATATAAGTACACCTCTATAGTACATTCTAAACAAGTAGTAATATGGCATTACACATACTTCCAATCATGCATAAAGCTCATGAACAATCACATCTTTTCCTGGAAACTTTCAGACAAACAACTCAGTGGCGCAACCACAAAGGCGGATGCCAGCGCCATCTTGTAATGGCGAATGTAATAGCTCTCTACAGGCCTGGCCACTGTCCCTGACCTCTACAGTTCTAGGATACCACATTCCCCTTTAGCCAAGTCCCCCTTCCCATTTTCTAGAAGTTAATTGGAATTAAGAGTCTCAGGTCCTTTTGTTCCCGGGCTGCTTTGAAACTTGATCCTCAGATCTCAGCCTCCTGAGTAGCTAGGATTATAGGCATAAGTCACCACAACCAGCTTCACTATTATATTTTCACTTCTGACTTGTTTTCTTATGTTGCTTTATTAATAACTTGTCTAAAATTTCTTATTTTGTGTCAGTTCTGGGGCTTCAACTTAAAGTTTGGGTACTGTCACTGAGTATTTTTGTTCAAAGCTAAGTGCTTTACCTCTTATGCCACAGCCTCACTGTTGGGTCTTTGGTGGTTAACTGAAGATAACATTCTTATGAGCCTTCTTGTCCAGGTTGGTTTCCAACCGTGTTAATCAGATCCCAGCTCTTGAGAACCTAGGAACTAAATTTTAAAGAACATTAACTTCTTTCATGCATATCATTAGGTTGCTTAATCCTCAAATACATTTCAATAATATTTTCCTATTAACATGTTCCATGATTTCACATACTGATTACTGCATTTTATTTAATAGTTTCTATTCCCACATCTGCTTTTGCCGTATTTATAAATCTGTATGTTTGAATGAATTTACCTTGCCCCATCCTCTCTAGTTCCCTTCCATCTCTCTTTTCTTTTTCCCTATTTTTCCTTCTCCTACTTCTTCTATATGGTTTTCTGTAAGGCTTCTTTTTCTATATGGTTTTAGAATTTTAGTATTGCTTATATATTCTACAAAAATATAATTCTAAGGTATATCACAATGTATTAGATTTATGAAGGAATAGCTGAAGAAAAATGTAGATTCCTAAGTTTGCTTATAAATTGCTGGATATGCTTTCAACATATCTTTGTTTAATTATTTTTTTCATATATTTTTATCATAATTAATACAAGAGTTACATTACATTCACCAGATAGAAGGTGCAAGGTGCATTAATTCACATACATTGATATCCTTTCTCCTGTCTTGGTCCCCATTTCCCTCCCCCTCACCACAACCCCTCATCTTGTTTTTGCCCCTTCCCTATCCAATTTCAAATAACCAAATACAAATATATCCAATATATCAGATAACAAAGTGAGATAGGTAACAATATGAGATAATCAAGGGCCAGCAAAAGAGATGAGAGATAACATAGTACATTAAGGAAAACAATCACTCATTTTATGGCTTTCGTTTCTATATTCTAGAGGTCCTTTCATTTAGCGTCATACTATAGGGCCTTATGTATCTAGGTTTTTCTCTATAACAAATCTCTGTTTAATTATTTTAAAATTATGGACCATACTTATATTAGATATATACTCGTTTATCTGATGATTATAACAACGTTACAATTCTATTACCTTCTTTTTTGTAATGCATTATTCACTATTTTAAATAGACTGAATTATTGGGCTGTATACATATTTAATGAAACATAACTATTTAAGACATGGTGTCACATAAGGGACATCCTTCCTGTTCCTTTTCATTTTACCTTTATAAATTTATGTTTCTAATAAGTAAGTGATTATATACTGACAATCACTTACTGACAGTGGACTTCTATTACTTTAGTTTAAAACTGGAAGTATAACAAAGTATTGGCCAAAAAATAACAATGTGCTTATGTTCCTTTTAAAAGGGATAGCATTGAGCAAATATTTCTAAATTGTTAATATTTTATAAGAGATGGTGAAACTCTTTGTTTCTAATGAAGCTCATTTTTTTATTTCTTTTTAATTTTATCAACAGAGTTGGTTTGTTATTGTTGAGTTAAACACTGCTTACACATTCAGTAGCAATCCAATTAACAATTATCACAATATACAAACTCCCCGATATCAACTGTGCAGAGGTCAGAGTGTATGTTGACTGAGTAAGGAAAAAGAGACAAGTGATGGTCCTTAAGACATACCATCCGTGTTGTGCAAATGTTATACCCACTGTAGACAGAAGCTCTGGTGTTCACAATAGTAATAAGCATAAAAATCAAGCGGACAGGCCAGAAGTTTGGCCTAGTGTTAAAATGCTTGCCTAGCATACACGAAGACCTGGGTACCACATACACAAAATATGCCAGAAATGGTGCTGTGGCACAAGTGTTAGAGTGCTAGCCTTGAAACAGCCCAAGGACAGCGCTCAGGACCTGAGTTCAGGCCACAAGACTGGCAAAAAAATCAAGAGGGTATGTAAAGGCTTTCTACTCCCTGAAATGATAGTTCATGAGATGAGAAGGCCACTCAAAGTGATAGCAAGTATTTCAGGGAAGTACATCTTAAATACACATAGTATTTTATGTATTTATAGATTCAGTGAAAAGGGCATATGTATGACTGGACTGAGTCCCCTTTCATTAGGATGATGTCCCCAGGCTTCTGATCACCTCATTTTCACAAAATCCGAGTAAAAATCCATTACCATCATGGTTGAATGATGTCACATACTTTAACATTATAATTCCTGCTGAAAGGATATAGAAAATATTGTCTTACACGCAGAAGAAAAAGTAAAGAAAAAAAGGAACAACTCTTTTAGATGCAGAAAACCAAGATCAATTACAATTCATAGCAAACATACTGGTGATAAAAACAAGATACATCTATTACCCTATCTATTGAGGAAGCTGAGATCTGAGGATCATAGAGCCAGTTTAGGCAGTAAAGTCTATGAGACCCTCAAGTACAATTCACCATCACCACTCTCCAAATTAGAAGTGGAGCTGTGGCACAAGTGGCAGAATGCTAACCTCTGAGTGCAAATGCTCAGAGACAGGACCTAGGCCCAATGACCTCTACACACATCTACACACACACACAAACACACACACACACACACACACACACACACACACACACGGACAGGAACATGTGAAGTGGACTTTCAGGCACCATCTGGGGTGGGGCAAATCTTTCACTTAGTCTTCCACATTTGACTTCATGTGATGATCCTTGGATCCTATTGGCCTTCACATTCCTAGTCTTCTCTTGATTAAAAGAAAAAAAATGACAAGCAAGGATGTTTTTCAGATAAAGATCAAACAAAATTCTTTGAAATAGGAAATTTAAGTAGCCAAGTAATAGGAAAGTAGCAATCACATTTATAATCTGGAAATAAATACTGCATTCTAACATACTTGTATCAGAATCGTACAACACATACTCTTGGTCCTTCATAAGCTGCAAAATCTAGTCTCATTACTTTTGCCTCAGTTCTTCCCCTGTAGTTTTAAATGAACATGTGGCCTTTATTTTCTCTCCTTACCCCAATGTGATAGCAGAGCTGAAACACTGACTTACTCTAAGAGAGACATGAAAAGGCTCTTTAAAATACAAGGAACATTCCTAGGAAATTGGTCATAATGCAGTACTAAGGACGGTAATGCAAATATATTGCAACAGTCTCACACATTCTAGTTAATGTAAAATTGCACTGACAACTTTACTGATAACATTTTATTAAAAGCTCCTGATTCCTTCGAATGAAAAAGATTTTCACATTTCTAGTAGAAGAAATACTGTGTTTATGGACTAAGGTTTGATACTTAGTTTACATTAAATTTTAGAAAAAGGGGACTTAAAGTCTTATGTATTCTTTTTTTATTATTTTTATTTTATTTTTCATTGTAATTAGTACAAGGGTTTCATGATATTTGCCAGAAGGAAGGTGCATTAATTCACATACATTGATACCCTTTCTCATGCCTTGGTACTCATTACCCTCCCCCCCACACACTCCCCACCAGTCTTGGTTTTCCCCCCTTCCCTATCAAATTTCAAATAACCAAAAACAAATAAATTCAATGTATCAGATAACAAAGTGAGATACTATAACAAAATGAGATAACCAAGCGACAGCAAAGGAGATGAGAGACAACATAGTACATTAAGGACAACAATCATTCGTTGTATGGCTTTTCTTTCAATATCCTGGAGGTCCTTTCAAATAGCTTCATACTATATGGCCTTATATATCAAGATTTTGCTCTATTGCAGATCTCTGATAGTAGAGCCCAAGGTTTCTACTGATTACAACGAATGAGGGAAACCATTGTGCCTAAGTTCCTTTCAGTCTGGCTTACTTCACCTAATAAGATTTTTTCTAAGTCTTTCCATTTCCTAACAAATGGGGAGATGTAATTCTTTCTGACAGCAGCATAGAATTACATTGTGTACAAATACCACATCTTTTTGATCCACTCATCAACTGAGGGACATCTAGGTTGGTTCCATATCTTTGCTATGGTGAATAGTGCTGCAATGAACATTGTTGTGCTAGTGGATTTAGTATGTCCTTGTTTCTGGATGGTTGGGTAAATGCCAAGTAGTGGAATTGCTGGGTCATAGGGGAGTTCTATGTTTAGCCTTTTGAGGCACTGCCACACTGCTTTCCATAGTGGTTGAACGAGTTTGCACTCCCATCAACAGTGTAGTAGTGATCCCTCCTGGCCACATCCTTTCCAGCATCTGTTATTATTCATTCTCCTGATCCTGGCCATTCTAACTGGAGTGAGGTGGAATCTTAGAGTTGTTTTGATTTGCATTTCTTTTATGACCAGAGATGTTGAGCATTTCTTCATGTGTCTATAGGCCATTTTTGTTTCTTCTTCAGAGAAGACTCTCTTTAAGTCTTTGGCCCATTTTTTAATGGGATGGTTGTTACTTTGGAGGTTAGTTTTGGAGTGATTCAATTTTTCTTTTTTCTTTTTTTGCCAGTCCTGGGCTTGAGCTCAGGGCCTGAGCGCTGTCCTTGGACTTTCTCAAGGCTAGCACTGTACCACTTGAGCCTCAGCAGCATTTCCGGCTTTTGTCTATGTATGTGGTACCAAGGAATCGAACCCGGTCTTCGTGCATGCTAGGCAAGCACTTTAACCACCAGGTCAAACTCCCGGCCCCCTGATTCAATTTTTCCAGCTGTTGATATATTTTAGATATGAGGCCTTTGTCCATTGTTTGGTTGGTGAAGAACTTCTCCCAGTGTATAGGCTTCCTAATTAATTTACTAGCTATGTCCTTTCCCATACAAAAGCTCCAGAGTTTAATGCAGTCCCACTTATCCAGCCTTTCTCTGATTTGTTGTGATTCTTGGTCCTTATTATGAAAGCTTCTACCTGGGCCAAGCAGGCCTAGTGTATCTCCTATTCCTTCCTGTATAGTTTTCAGTGTGTCAGCTTTTACCTCCAGGTCTTTGATCCATTTGGAGTTAATTCTAGTGCAAGGTGACAAAGAAGGATCCAACTTTAGTTTTCTGCAGGTGCTTAACCAGTTCTGCCAGCACAACTTGTTGAAGAGGCTGTCTTTCTTCCATGCTATATTTTTGGCTCCCTTGTCAAAGATTAGGTGGCCATAGGTCTGTGGTTTAGTATCTGGGTCCTCAGTTCTATTCCATTGGTCTTCAGGCCTGTTCTTGTGCCAGTACCAAGCTGTTTTGAGAATTATAGCTCTGTAATAGAGTCTAAAGTTTGGAATTGAAATTCCTCCGGTGCTGTTCTTTCTGCTAAGAAGTGTTTTTGCTATACAGGGTCTTTTATTATTCCATATGAAATTTTGAATTGCCTCTTATATTTCTTTAAAGTATGCCATTGGGATATTGATGGGTATTGCGTTGAATTTGTAGATAGCCCTTGGCAAGATTGTCGTTTTCACAATGTTGATTCTTCCAATCCAGGAGCATGGGAGGGTTTCCCATTTCCTTAGTTCTGCATTATTTTCCTTTTTTAGGGATTTAAAGTTTTCATCAAAAAGGTCCTTTACATTCTTAGTTACGCTAATTCCTAGGTACTTTATTTTTTTTGAGGATATTGTGAAAGGAGTTTCTTTCCTGATTATTGACTCGTTCCTCTCACTGCTGGCCTAAAGGAAGGCAGTTGATTTTTGAGGGTTGATTTTATAGCCTGCTACTCTTCCAAAGTTTTGAATCAGCTCAAGGAGCTTGGGAGTAGAGTCTATAGGATTCTTTAAATACAGAATCATGTCATCTGCAAAGAGGGATAGTTTTATTTCCTCTTTCCCTACTTGGATCCCCTTTATGCTTGCTTCTTGCCTTATTGCACTTGCTAGGAATTCTAGTACTATGTTAAAGAGTAGTGGAGAGAGTGGGAATCCATGTTTCGTTCCTGATTTTAGAGGGAATGGCTTTAGATTTTCACCATTAAGTGTAATACTAGCAGTAGGTTTCTCATATACAGCCTTTATTACATTGAGGAATGTTCCATGGATTCCTACTTTCTCCAGAGCTTTTAACATAAAGGGGTGTTGGATATTGTCAAATCTTATGTTTTCTTAAAGAATGAAACATATATACTGTAACAGCCCTTTGGTTAAAGGAAAAATAGCCTTCTTTTTGGGGGGGTTTTGTTTTGTCTTTTAGTCGTGGTGTTTGAACTATGGGCCTGATATTCAGCTCAAGGCTATTCTCTACTACTTTGAGCCATAACACCACTTCTAGTTTTCTGGTAGCTAATTGGAGATAGGAGTCTTATGGACTTTTGTACCTTGGCTGTCTTTAAACCACAGTTCGCAAATCTCAGACTGCTGAGTAGTTAGGATTACATGAGCCACCAGCACCTGGTTTGAAAAATGAATTATACTGAAAAGTGAACAAGAACAAAAATTCAGTGCCTTGTCATCCTGACAAACAGTTAAAATTTCCTGATTTCGTCTGAGATTGGGGAGAAAAGGGTAAACTATCCAGGTGGAAATATTGGGTTTTTCGTTTTGTTTTTGTATGTTTTCATTTTGCCATTCCTGGGGCTTGAACGTAGGGCCTGAGCACTGTCCTTGGGTTTTCTTAAGGCTAGTGCCCTACCACTGGAGTCACAGAACCACCTGCTGCTTTTTTTCTGTGTATGTGGAACCAAAATTTGAACTAGTGTTAGAGAGCAAACACTTAACCCCTTTTTTTCAGTTTTTTTATTTTAAATCTTTTTTATTATAATTAGTAAAAGGGTTACATGATATTTGCCAGATAGAAGGTGCGTTAATTCACATACATTGATACCCTTTGACATGTCTTGGTACCCGTTTCCCTCCCCCCCCACACCCCCCACCCGTCTTGGTTTTCCACCCTTCCCTATCAAATTTCAAATATCCAAATACAAATAAATTCAATATATCAGATAACAAAGTGAGATACTATACCAATATGAGATAACCAAGGGACAGCAAAGGAGATGAGAGACAACATAGTACATTAAGGACAACAATCATTCATTATATGGCTTTTGTTTCACTATCCTGGAGGTCCTTTTAATTAGCTTCACATTATATGGCCTTATGTATCAAGATTTTGCTCTATTGCAAATCTCTGCTAGTAGAGCCCAAGGTTTCTACTGATTATAACGAATGAGGGAAACCATTGAGCCTAAGTTCCTTTGAGTCTGGCTTACTTCACTTAATATGATTTTTTCTAAGTCTTTCCATTTCCTAACAAATGGGGCGATGTCATTCTTTCTGACAGCAGCATAGAATTCCATTGTGTACAAATACCACAACTTGTTGATCCACTCATCAACTGAGGGACATCTAGGTTGATTCCATATCTTTGCTATGGTGAATAGTGCTGCAATGAACATTGTTGTGCTAGTGGGAACACTCAACCTCTTAAGCCACAATATTGACTTGGAAAATTGGGGCTTTGCCAATGTTCTGCCATAAAACAGATTTCCCAAATTCCTGACCACGTCAGAACTGTACAAAACCAAAGATTCATACATTGAAGAAAAGTGAATCTGAGATCCGAACTAATATTATTCTGCTCTTCACATATCCACTCTTCAATGACAATGAAAAAATAAAATATCAATGTAAATAATATAACCATGAACAATAAAACAAGGAAAAATTTCTCAATGGAAATGAATGAATTTTCAACAAATCTCAGACACAAAACTTATAAGACAACACACTAGAAATTTGTAAATATAATGAAGGTGTTCACAGGCATGACAATGAAAAAAAGCCTCAGAAACAAAGGAAAATTATGCGTGTATAAGAAATATCAAGAATAATTAGATATCATCAGAAAGACTACAGCGAAATTATGCATGTATAAAGTCACTTTAAGGAAGCCATTACTACATTTTCTCAGTGGAGCACTAGGAGAAGAGGACAAAAAAATACATTCATGGGGCCGGAATTTGGTATACTGGTAGAGTGCTTGCCTAGCATGCACAAAGATGCAGGTTCGATTCCTCAGTACCACATACATACAAAAAAGCTGAAAGTGGTGCTTAGGCTCAAGTGGTAGAGCTCTAGCCTTGAGAAAAACCAAGGACAGTGCTCAGGCCAGAGCTCAAGTCCAGGACTGGCAAAAAAAGGGAAAGAAAACCTAAAAAAAACATTCATGGGGATAAAAATTAATGAATTCATACAGCATGAAGAAAAGTAAACTGAAGAGACTATAACACCAGGTTCTGAATTGTAGGAACTGTTTAAAGGAATTTTCTAGAGAAGGAAAATGTATGTTATCTCTGAGTAAAAAAAAAAATTCTTGGCCGGGAGTTTGGCATAATGGTAGAGTACTTGCCTAGTATGAAGGAAGATCAGGGTTTGATTTCTCTGTACCACATTCATAGAAAAAAGCTGGATGTGGTGCTGCGGCTTAAGTGGTAGAGATGTAGCCTAACCATGAGATAGTCCAAGGACAGTGCTCAGGCCCTGAGTTCAAGCCCAGGTCTAGCAAAAATAATTCCAATATAAAAT
This sequence comes from Megascapheus bottae, assembly GCA_024803745.1. NCBI lineage: Eukaryota > Metazoa > Chordata > Mammalia > Rodentia > Geomyidae > Megascapheus > Megascapheus bottae. The sequence continues at coordinate 1,068,212 of JANJXV010000128.1, read as the reverse complement.
ATAATTACATGAATGTGCAGCAAAATATCAGTTGAATTGTGATGAATGCACAGAAATCATGAGAAGTTTGTACATAATTTCTCTGGAAAAATCAAATAGAAAACATACAAACATGCATAGTTATCTCTGTAGATCAATGATCACTTTATATTTGAATTATCTACAAAAATAATTACAATATAAAGACAGTAAACTAGAAGAGAAGGACTAATTCCTGTTGCTACACAAGAAAAACCATCTTTAAATATAAAGATACATGTTATGGAGTGGTGCTGGATGTAAATTTTGATGGAATCAAAATTTCATCTATACAGAAGAAAATAATCTGACAGATCTACAGTAAAAAATGATGATCACATTTAAGAATATCTAGGAAATCTCCATGGAATTCAGTTTTAAGAAACTTCATCACAACAGAATGGTAATTAGGAGCTCATATTTATACCAATATTTATAACAATTTCCCCAACTGGACACTTCCACAATGTAGACATGAGCAATGTATTACATTTTAACTTGTAAATAGATATGAATATCTTTCAAATAATCATGAAGAGACATAGATATAAAGGCATAACAAATATATTTATGTGAAACTGTTCAAATAATATCTCAGGAAAAGGATGACTAAAGGAATAAAGGTTCTAATTAAGATTACAGTTTTTTCCTAGAAATGTACTGATCTTTAATAGGTTTTGTGATAAAAGGTATGCTAAAGAGAGCATCAAATCACAAGAGAAAGAGAAAACCAAAATCAAGGTCCATAACTCTATGTGGTGAGTTTGAGGGATCTAGATCAGTAATAGATTAAAAAGTCTAGAATGTCAGAAGCGACATTGCTGCGGTTCATAGCATATTCCATCTATTGGACTCATTTAACGTGACAGAACATTTCATGACAGCAACTGCAATGTACACAATCTATCAAATAACATAGTGCATTCACCACCAGATAATGCCGTATTCTACAAAATACATTATAGATTTTAACGTTCATAAATATTGTATTATATGCTCTGTATCTATAAAGCTATACTGAAATAAAACTAGAAAGCAGCAGGTTTAAATCCTCTGGAGAAGCAAACAAGTAATCACAAATTTTAAACTGCACACACAAAGGGAAGCCTTCAGAAAACTTAAAGGTTCCCACGATACAGAGACAAGAATGTAGGTTACTAGCAGTGAGCTTACTTAGTACCCAGTATGCTTGAGGAAATAGGGTCAACCTAGAACACCATACAAAAGTGTCCAAGTATATGATAACATATTTTAAGAAGAAAAGCATCTTTGTCCACATAGGACATTAGTGTCTATGTAGTAACATGTGCAAACATTCCTGGAACTAATGGATTGTATCAGTATCATATCATACAAAACCAGAATAATACACAACAAGGCATAATTTGTTTACATTTATTATAAATTCTTCTGTTAACTATATTAACTCAATTATCTTAGTTATATTATTACACTATGTTCTATTAACATTTTATTAACTGTGTGGATTAATAATTATGCTAGATTTATATTGAAATAAATTCAGATAACATACTATATAGTATATATATATACTTTGTGGACACTATACAATTATATAGTATATAATCTCTATTACATAATGAATAATATGAATTACTATATAGTAGTCATATATACTGTATAATTGTATATACACTATAGAATGTGTATAGTATATACAATTATATAGCACAGAATATGAATATTATATGATGTATGTGTATCATATAATTTTACACATAAATTAGTATTCATATGTATGCATTATTACATAGTGTATTATACAATACATTAAAAATAGTATATTAATTATATGTATTGTTATAATATCATTCCATACACACTATATAATTTACATATTATTTATAGATGTAAGTATAGATATATACTTCTCAGTGCTCGTCATAGGCCCTGAACTCAGTGCCTGGGTGCTAAGCCTGAGCTTTATTGCTCAAGGTATTTCTCAACCAATTGAGCCACAGCTTCACTTCTGAGATGTTGGGTTTGGTTTGGTTTCATTTTGAGGTGTGTGTGTGAGTGTGTGTGTGTGTGTGTGTGTGTGTGTATGTTTGGTCGGTAATTGGAGATTAGGGTCTCATGGCCTTCCCTACCCAGGCTGGCTTTGAACTGTGATCCTTGGATCTTAGCCCCCTGAGTAGTTAAACTGCAGAGCTTTTCTATAGCAAAGGACATAGCTAGTAAATTAATTAGGAAGACTACAGAGTGGGAGAAGATCTTCACCAACCATGCAACAGACAAAGGCCTAATATCTAAAATAGATCAACAGCTCAAAAAATTGAATCAATCTAAAACTAATTTCCAAAGTAACAACCATCCCATTAAAAAAGGACGAAAGACTTAACGAGAGTCTTCTCTGAAGAAGAAACAAAAATTTCCTATAGACACATGAAGAAATGGACAACATCTCTAGTCATAAAAGAAATGCAAATCCAAACAACTCTAAGATTCCACCTCACCCCCAGTTAGAATGGGCAGGATCAAGAAAACTAATAACAACAGGTGCTAGAGGGGATGTGGCTAGGAGGGATCACTACTACACTGTTGGTAGTAGTGCAAACTCTTTCAACCACTATGGAAAGCATTATGGCAGTTCCTCAAAAGACTAAACATAGAGCTCCCCTATTACCCAGCAATTCCACTACTTGGTATTTACCCAATCATCCAGAAACAAGGACATACTAAATCCACCAGCACAACAATGTTCATTGCAGACTATTTCCCATAGCAAAGATATGGAACCAACCTACATGTCCCTCAGTTGATGAAAAGATCAACAAGATGTGGTATTTGTACACAGTGGAATTTTATGTTGCTGTCAGAAAGAACGACATCACCCCATTTGTTAGGAAATGGAAAGACTTCGAAAAAAATCATATTAAGTGAAGTAAGCCAGACTCAAAGGAACTTAGGCTCAATGGTTTCCCTCATTTGCCATAATCAGTAGAAACCTTGGGCTCTCCTAGGAGAGATTTGCAATAGAGCAAAACCTTGGCACCAAAGGCCATAGAGTATGACGCTAAATGAAAGGATCTCTAGGATATAGAAACATAAGCTGTATACTGAATGATTGTTGTCGTTAAGGTACTATGTTATCTCTTATCTCTTTTGCTGTCCCTTGGTTATCTCATATAGTTACAGTATCTCGCTTTGTTACCTGATATATCAGATATATTTGTATTTGAAATTGGAAAGGGAAGGGGAAACAAGATAAGGGGTGGGGGTGGTGGGGAGGGAAATGGGGACCAAGACAGGTGAAAGGAATCAATGTATGTGAATTAATGTACCTTCTATCTGGCAAATAACATGTAACCCTCCTATTAATTACAATAAAAATATATGAAAAAAGAAGCCCTCCTTGAATACTTCCATAACTAACCTCTCTGTATATCACCTTCACAATAAAAATATTTGTAGCATGAAAAAAATTTTAAAAAAGAAGGATTCATACAAACATCATATTCTTAGTTTTAGATCCACAAAACACGTCTGTTTTGCAAGTGTGTGTGTGTTTGTATATGTGTGTGTTTGTGTGTGTCTGTGTCTGTGTTTGTCTGTGTTTTCCAGTACTGGAGCTTGAATACAGAGCCTAAGTTCTGTCTCTTAGCTTTTTCACTCAAGGATGGTACTTCACTCTTGAGCCATAGCTCCACTTTAGGCTTTTTGATAGTTAGTTGTAAATAAGAGCCTCATGATCCTCTCTACCTGGGCTGGCTTTGTACTCAGATCCCAGTCTCCTAAAGGACTATGATTACAAATAGGAACGTCCAAAGCCTAGCATTCAATGTAATTTCAAGGAAGTGAATTCATTAGTATTATGTCTTTAAGAAATGTCTAGTATGAGGATATTTTTTAAAAGAAACCACACTAAGGGATAGCAAATGTGATGAGAGATAACATAGTACATTAAGGACAACAATCACACTTCATATGGCTTTTGTTTCTATATCCTGGAAGTCTTTCATTTAGCGTCATACTATATGGCCTTATGTACCCAGGTTTTGTTCTATAGTAAATATTTGATAGGAGAGTCCAAGGTTTCTACTGATTATGACAAATGATGGAAACCATTGAGCCTATGTTCCTTTGAGTCTGGCTAACTTCACTTAATATGATTTTTTCTAAGCCTCTCCATTTCTTTACAAATGGGGAGATGTCATTCTTTCTGATAGCAGCATAGAATTCCATTGTGAATAAATAACACAGGCAGCATTTTACCACTTGAACCATGTATTCCTCCTTTAATTTTGCTAGTGAATTAGCAATATATCTCCTGAGAAGCTAAGATTCCACTTGTGAGCCAAAAGCACCAGCTCATCATGCCTTTATATTCTATTTTCATTTTTCATTTCCTGGTAGTTTAAAGAAAATAATTGATAAAGCTAAAACCTTCAAAAAACTCCATTTGTATGCTCCACGTTTCCTTCATCTTTGCCAAGAAATTGGACAATATTCCCATTATCTTGAATTCTTATTTTTTAATATTACCAATTTTATATGCTCATAAATCCAGTGTCTTTATATAATTTTCTAATACCAAACTTGACATTTAAACAATATCACTCCACTCCTCCCACTCTTACTTGTGGAAAACCGTAGAGGTCCAACTTCAGCAGTTGTTAATGTCGATGGTCCTGTAAGTGCTGCTAGAGATTTGATCTCTCTCTCTCATATAGGAGTAGTTTGTGATGAAATAGTTCCCCAAGAGGCTGTTGAAGTGATTTTTAAATGCTTTTCAAGACTTACAGTGAACATTACATACATCAAACCCAAGACTCAAGTTATGTAAAGATCAGGGTTTTCATTGATCTCTTCATAGCAAAAGTCAAGGCCAAAGAAAATTGGTAGTTCTTAAAGATAAATCTGTGAACAGAGCACTGAAATTTAGAATTACTTCAATAAAGATACATCTGTGAACAGAGTATAGAAATTTAGGAGTACTTCAAAGCTCATGATTTTGATGGATTGAATGCTTGCTCCTTTGCCAATGAGTATGTATAAACATGAACCACAATGGGAATGGAACATTAATGCAGTGTAGATAGGATTAAGTAAGGACTTGAAGAGAATTTTTCATGAATGAGATTCAGAAACTTATTTCAGCAGAGAAAGTGGTCTATTAACTGATGTACACCCACAAACCTGTCATCCATTAACAATAGAGTAGGCTTTCAGCAGATACCATACATTCTATTACCATTATCTCAGAGTCACTAGCTCTACCTGTGTGAAAAATCTTATTTTGAGACACTCCAGTTTATGTTACGATGACATGAACCTATAAAAATGAAGAGATTTGATCTGAGCAGGAGTTGCATGCTAGACACAAGGTATTTAAGTGCTATTCCTCTGTTGTAGACGTTAAGGTGTATATATTTCTGGTATAGTATTTAATTTCTAATTAAATACCTGCAACCTCAAGTGAAGAAATAACATTGTAAGGAGAGAACTTGCAGATTAGTACCTCAAAGAGTCCCATAGAGATAGTATGAGTTTATATTTTCATTGCTTATTTACATGTTGGTAAAGTTTGTCATGCAAATGCCATGAAAACTGGAGGCTTCTCATTTCATTGATAACATTAAAATATATTCATAGGTAGATAATTTACAGTCCAACTAGTCATTCATGCACATTTGTATCTGGATATATCTCCATAAAATGAAACAGTCAGTGTTCATGCTAATGTTCTGGATCACAGAGCCTGATTCTGAAAATCATTGCTTAATTTCTTTAATATAAAATATATGAAGCAGAAGGTAAATTTAGAAAGTAAATTTATTCCAAATGTACTAGACACTTCTCTGGACAAAATCACAATGGAATCCTTTAAAAATATAATTTGTACTAAGTCACAGACAAAATAAAAATTATAAAAAAAGAATTGCAGCTTTTTTGATGGTAAAAATTACAAATTGGGGATATCTCAAGAAAATAAAACTATTTGTTCCTGTAATCATAGCTGACCAAGAGGATGATACCCAAAGAGCCTCAATGAAGACAAGCTGGAGCAGAAAATTCCATGATACTGTTTTTTAAATTTCTTAAATTTTTTTTCATATTTTTTATTGTAATTAATAGAAGGGATACATTACATTTTCCAGATAGAAAGTGCATTAATTCACATACATTTATACCCTTTCACCTGTCTTGGTCCCCATTTCCCTCCGCACCACCCGCACCCCTCATCTTGTTTTCCCCCCTTCCCTATCAAATTTCAAATAACCAAATACAAATATATCCAATATATCAGATAACAAAGTGAAATAGTGTAACAATATGAGATAACCAAGGGACAGCAAAAGAGATGAGAGATAACAGTACATTAAGGACAACAATCACTCATTATATCGCTTTTGTTTCTATATCCTTGAGGTACTTTCATTTAGCATCATACTGTATGGTCTTATGTATCTAGGTTTTGCTCTATTGCAAATCATTCCAAGATATTCATATATGCAGTTAACCAATGGTAAGCCAGAAGTAAATGGGTGGCTCAAGTGATATGAGAGAGAAAAAAGGATGTGTGAGAAGGTATAAATATGGCCATAAATACAATCAAAGTACATGGCATCTAAGGTAGAACAATATGAATCATTTGGGTGGCAAAAGTAGCCTATTGTATAACAATTGAGAAAAAATTTGGAGCATCAGTGGATGTAGAATTGAGTCAAATCTCTAACTTACCAATTTCTAGTTGCAGCAATACACTTACCTATATGAATAACTTCATGAATAAATAATCATGTCTGTAATCAAGACCAAACATAAAATTTTACCTAACCCAGTGCATAGGGAGTAGGATGTCATAGTAGTACAGATGGATAACATCATCTGTGTACCTAGAGTTCCCTCACCTGCTTCCCTTCTTGAGAACAAAATGGTTTATAGAAATAAAATATGGAGTTACTTATGGCTTGTATGTTCATCCCTGGTAGCATCACCGTTACTGCCATCTGTTTCCCGAGTGTAAAAAAAGGAAAAACCCAGAAATCATCACATTTCCATCGACATATGCTCAATATTTCATTGTAGAAAAGCAGCTAGTTCTAGCCAAGGACCTGACAGAAAGGGGAAGCTGTAGAAGACTGAGTATAAAATCAAAGGCCACATCTATGAGATATCTGTCCAGCTAAAATTTTGGCTAGAAGTTGCCCACAGTGTCAGGTGTATATGCTCATATATCTTTGTATAGGTGCAGTTTTGTCTTTGTATTGACACTGTAGCTCATCTTCCACCAAATCCTTTGGTGAAGCCACAGGTGGAATATGTAAAACTCTTTTATTGCGGCTCTGCAGCTGTGGCTATGCATCCTGGAGAATACCACGATTTGGAAAACATGTTTTCAGATTCTCCTTGTTCATCTCAGGTGATATGGATTTCCTGCTAGATCACAGTGAGGCCCCAGGAAGGAATTTAACTTTGATAAGTTTGGTGCAACATCTGTGCCAAGGAACTACTTTCATGATAGCCATTTAGGATGATGCAACTGGATTGCATCAGAGGATGCTACATCAGATGCACATAGAAATGGCTAGAAAAAACTCTTTCCCAGTGACATGTCAACCAAAGTTATTAGGGAATCATACACAGATGGTCAATTTGCACACAAAATTGCCATAAGATCCACACATTACTATTTGATTCAAGCTACTGTACAGAGGCCTCCACAAAAGCAGCCATATGCTATTGCCTAATTCAGCAATGACTTTGGTGAAACCAGCAATTTCATGTCAATAAAGTCATTGTCATAAATGTGTTGCATATTTGTATTCTGACATTGCTCCTTCAAACTATGCCAGAGCCAGCCGGCATCAAGGCAGGATTCCTGATTTAGGGGGTGAGGATGAGAAGAAAAACACAAAACACAGATGGGGTCGGGAGGTCTACAGCTTAAGACTGGAGCCTAAAGAGACTGCAGGTTTATACTGTAGCACCGTTTATTTTTGGTTCTAGTCTTATACACGATCTTAGAAACAGGAAACATCCAGGGGTTACTTTCATACAAAACAACAAGCAAGTTTCAGACATAGCACCCCAGCAAGAAGCGATAAAGCCAGAAAGTTCACAATACTGTTGACACAGCTCAAAGTTGGTAAACATGGCGTCATTCATTATGATACAAGTTGTTTTTGATGGCAGCTCATCTCCTGTGTGCTTAGCTCTAACAGTACTGCAGGTGCAAGCTCAGTCTGACTCCACACTCAGCCCCCAACAAAACTGGAAACCTATACTGAACTTTCTACACACACAAATCAGTTTTTTCTGGTAATGTATTTGTCTGAGAACATGTGATGATAGAAGAAAAAGTTCTCTATTACAAGCCTTAATATTATAGCTAACTATGATTTCTACTTGTCAAAATATATTAGACACATTTTCAATGAAGACATCTCATGGCCCTTGAAAACAGATTTACTTCAGGATTGTAATCCCATTCTGTACTTTCTAATGAGAATTCCATTCTATTATAATAGCCCAATATTAAGGACAGCATGCGCCTTTTGTTCCTTTGGTCTTGACTTATATCACTCAACATGATTTGCTCTAGATTCATCCACATACCTGCAAATGCCATTATTTTGTCTTGTCTGTTGGTTATGCAGTATTCAATTATCTATCTATCTATCTATCTATCTATCTATCTATCTATCTATCTATCTATCTAAATCACATTTTTTATCCATTCATCTGTAGTAGGGCTTCTGGATTGTTTCCATCCCTTGGCTATTGTGAATAGTGCAGTAATGAACAGAGCTGAGCAGGTGTCCTTATCATATCCATGGTAATGATGTTCAGGATAGAAAAGAGAGACTTATCAAAAGAAGAGGTTAAAATGGCAGACAGCATAAGAGAAAATTCTCATCATCCATGTTCATAAAGGAAATGCTAGTGAAAACAACCCTAACATACCATCTTACCCCAACAAGAATGGCCAAGATTTTGAACTCAGACAATGATAGATCTTTGCGGGCTTGTGGAGATAAAGGAACCCTACAGCACTGCTGATGGAATTGTATGCTAATTCAGCCACTCTGGAAAACAGTGTGGAGGTTTCTTTTTCTTTTTTCTTTTTTTCATATATTTTTATTGTAATTAATAGAAGGGTTACATTATATTTGCCAGATAGAAGGTGCATTAATTCACATACATTGATACCCTTTCTCACATCTTGGTCCCCAATTCCTTCCCCCCCACCCCCACCCTCATTTTGTTTTCCCCCCTTCCCTATCCAATTTCAAATAACCAAATACAAATATATCCGATATATCAGGTAACAAAGTGGGATACTGTAACAATATGAGAAAACCAAGTGACAGCAAAAATGATGAGAGATAACATAGTACATTAAGGACCACAATCATTCATTATATGGCTTTTGTTTCAATATCCTGGAGGTCCTTTCATTTACCATCATTCTATATGGCCTTATGTATCTAGGTTTTGCTCTATTGCAAATCTCTGCTAGGAGAGCCCAAGGTTTCTACTGATTATGACAAATGAGAGAAACCCTTGAGCCTAAGTTCCTTTGAGTCTGGCTTACTTCACTTAATAGGATTTTTTCTAAGTTTTTCCATTTCCTTACAAATGGGGCGATGTTGTTTTTCTGACAGCATCATAGAATTCCATTGTGTACAAATACCACATCTTGTTGATCCACTCATCAAGTGAGGGACATCTAGGATGATTCCATATCTTTGGTATGGTAAATAGTGCTGTAATGAACATTGTTGGGCTAGAGGATTTAGTATGTCCTTGTTTCTGCACAATTGGGTAAATGCCTAGTAGTGGAATTACTGGGTCATAGGGGAGCTCTATGCTTAGTCTTTTGAGGCACTGCCATACTGCTTTCCATAGTGGTTGAATGAGTTTGCACTCCCACCAACAGTGTAGTAGTGATCCCTCCTGGCCACATCCCCTCCAGCATCTGTTGTTATTAGTTTTCTTGATCCTGGCAATTCTGACTGGAGTGAGGTGGAATCTTAGAGTTGTTTTGCTTTGTTTTTAATTTATTTTTTATTGTAATTAGTAAAAGGGTTACATGATATTTGCCAGATAGAAGGTGCATTAATTCACATACATTGATACCCTTTCACATGTCTTGCCACCCATTTCCCTCCCCCCCACACCCCCCACCCGTCTTGGTTTTCCCCCCCTCCCTATCAAATTTCAAATATCCAAATACAAATAAATTCAATATATCAGATAACAAAGTGAGATACTATAACAATATGAGATAACCAAGGACAACAATCATTCATTATATGGCGTTTGTTTCAATATCCTGGAGGTCCTTTCAATTAGCTTCACATTATATGGCCTTATGTATCAAGATTTTGCTCTATTGCAGATCTCTGCTAGTAGAGCCCAAGGTGTCTACTGATTATGAAGAATGAGGGAAACCATTGATCCTAAGTTCCCTTGAGTCTGGCTTACTTCACTTAATATGATTTTTTTCTAAGTCTTTCCATTTCCTAACAAATGGGGAGATGTCATTCTTTCTGACAGCAGCATAGAATTCCATTGTGTACAAATACCACAACTTGTTGATCCACTCATCAACTGAGGGACATCTAGGTTGGTTCCATATCTTTGCTATGGTGACTAGTGCTGCAATGAACATTGTTGTGCTAGTGGATTTAGTATGTCCTTGTTTCTGGATGGTTGGGTAAATGCCAAGTAGTGGAATTGCTGGGTCATAGGGGAGTTCTATGTTTAGCCTTTTGAGGCACTGCCACACTGCTTTCCATAGTGGTTGAACGAGTTTGCACTCCCACCAACAGTGTAGTAGTGATCCCTCTTGGCCACATCCCCTCCAGCATCTGTTATTATTCGTTTTCCTGATCCTGGCCATTCTAACTGGAGTGAGGTGGAATCTTAGAGTTGTTTTGATTTGCATTTCTTTTATGATCAGAGATGTGGAGCATTTCATGTGTCTATAGGCCATTTTTGTTTCTTCTCCAGAGAAGACTCTCTTTAAGTCTTTGGCACATTTTTTAATGGGATGGTTGTTACTTTGGAGATTAGTTTTGGAGTGATTCAATTTTTGAGTTGTTGATATGTTTTAGATATGAGGCCTTTGTCCGTTTTTTGGTTGATGAAGATTTTCTCCCACTCTGTAGGCTTCCTAATTAATTTACTAGCTATGTCCTTTCCCATACAAAAGCTCTGCAGTTTAATTCAGTCCCACTTATCCAGCCTTTCTCTGATTTGTTGTGACTCTTGTTCCCTATAAAAAAGTTTCTACCTGTGCCAAGGAGGCCTAGTGCATCTCCTATTCCTTCCTGTAAAGTTTTCACTGTGTCAGCTTTTCCTCCAGGTCTTTGATCCATTTGGAGTTAATTCTAGTGCAAGGTGACAAAGAAGGATCCAACTTTAGTTTTCTGCAGGTGCTTAACCAGTTCTGCCAGAACAACTTGTTGAAGAGGCTGTCTTTCTTCCATTCTATTTTTTGGCTCCCTTGTCAAATATTAGGTGGCCGTAGGTCTGTGGTTTAATATCTGGGTCCTCAGTTCTATTCCATTGGTCTTCAGGCCTGTTCTTGTGCCAGTACCAAGCTGTTTTAAGGATTATAGCTCTGTAATAGAGTCTAAAGTTTGGAATTGAAATTCCTCCAGCGCTGTTCTTTCTGCTAAGAAGTGTTTTTGCTATACGGGGTCTTTTATTATTCCATGTGAAATTTTGGATTGCCTCTTCTATTTCTTTAAAGAATGACATTGGGATATTGATGGGTATTACATTGAATTTGTAGATAGCTCTTGGCAAGATTGTCATTTCCACAATGTTGATTCTTCCAATCCAGGAGCATGGGAGGTTTTTCCATTTCCTTAGTTCTGCTTTAATTTCCTTTTTTAGGGGTTTAAAGTTTTCATCAAAAAGGTCCTTTACATTCTTAGTTACGCTAATTCCTAGGTACATTATTTTCTTTGAGGCTATTTCTTTGAGTTCTATAAGGTCTTCAAAGCAGAGCTCACACCAATACTCCTCAAGGTCTTCAACGAAATTGAAAGTGAAGGTTCCTTACCAAAGTCATTCTATGAAGCCAGTGTGGAGGTTTCTTATAGGATCTTTTTATCACTTAAAATTTTAAATTTTCATTATTGTAAGTTAACCATACAAAGAGCTTATATAGAAAAAATACATATATATGTGTAATGGGCTTAATATCATAAAACTCTTTGTACTTCCTTGTGTAACCTATTTACATCGTGATCAGAGTGAGAAAAAAGTTCCATGTGAAGTAGAAGAAAATGATGGAAAGTGCAGGGAAGAAATTATGTCTCCAGTGAGCAACTGAGGTCTTCTCCAAAGAAACGGTGAGCCAAGTCAGAGGTGGCAACAGTAGCAGAGTCTGCGCAGCTGGTGGTCTTTGCATGAATTTAAATGGGTGGAATAGGAGCCCACTGTTCAGTCAGCCACAGTCCAACATAGAAACATTTCAACTGTCCTGTGAGGACTAGTTCTACAGATCATGGAGGTCTCAGTGTGAATCATGTGTATTTCCCTGATGAAGTGTTTTATCTTCCAAGTCTTCTCTCCTATAATTCTCCACTCAATTCTGACACCTATCCAGGTCCTACGGGATCCTGAAAAAAGCCAGGTCGGAGTGCAGGCTCTTCTTTGAACAGTTGGGAACATTGTTTCTGGCATACTGCCAGCCTTTCTCTTCCCTCCCCACCACCGCGGAGTCATTGGCCACCTGTTGGGGTCTTGGAGGGGAGCCAGGCCAGCTGGGGGGTGAGCAAACAACTCTATTGATGAGCTTTGGTCTCCCTTTTTTCTGGTTAAATTCAAACTGAAGGAACAGCTGAAGCCCACATGTTAGGCCAATGTTGTTATGGTTACTTTCCCTGACTCAGCTCACCTATACTTTGGTTTATATCTGGAGAATTAAATCTTTCTTGGTGTGAGTTCCTAGATGTATAAATCCTGATGGGAAACTAAAACTCTGCTTCTGTGGAGAGAGTTTTCCTTTTCCCTATTCTCTTTTGGCCATCATTTCCTACTCAACATTGAAATTTATTTTGCTAGTCTTGCAGTTTGAACTCAGAGCACTATCCTTGAGGTTTTCCAAAGCTAGAAAGGCACTATTGTCATCTCTGTGACTGATTTACTGATCATAATTAAAAAGTTCCCTGTCTTTCCATTTAATTACAAAATTTGCAAAGTCTTTCTTTCTGATAGAAACATAGCAATCTATTCTGTATAAGTAATATACATAGCCAAAGCACTACTTCCAGATTTTTCTGTTTCCGTTGAAATGTCCAGATTGAGGTATCCTCAAAGAACAATGGGAGACCACCACAGGTGCAAAAAGCAAAAGGGTCTTTATTGCAGGGCAAGCTCCAGGCTGGACTCACACCAGCATATCCTAAAATAGCAGGGCCAGCTGGGAGTGAATCACAAATGGCTTGTGGAAGTGGTTTTATTCGCAATGGTAGGAGGTTAGGGGAGATTCCATCACAGTATTCCCTGGATGGATAGAATTTCAACAAAAAGATCATTTGTGTTTTGATTGGTCCCGAAGTCTTCACAAAACTATTGTTTTATGCCCATATTCTCTGCACTTTTGGTTGTTAACTTTAAATTAAGAGTCTCCCAGACACCAAGCCTAAGATGAGTTCAACGCATAATCCTCAGATGTCAGCTTCAAGAGAAATTAGAAATACAGGCATGAAGCATCAGTACAAAGCTTAGCGTATTTTTCTTACTCAACTCTATCTACTCATGTTTTGCTGATTTTCCTTTTCTTAATTGCCTAGAATATGTCTGACTATTTTTATTAGTATTATAAGAAACATTAAATGTTATGCTTTCACCCGGTGGGTGTTTCTTAGATATCAATAGATATGAAGAGAAGTGTAGGTTGGATTAAATACAATTTTATGTGTGGTATTGAGCACAGATGGCAATATTTTCTCAGGAAATTTTTTCCTGTAGATAAGTGAACTACTGTAATTAGATATTAGTAGGCTAGGTATGGGACTCAATTCTACACCCAATGATGTTCCAAAAATATTGTTATATTATTACAAATTATGGTACTCTGCCAACTGCTTTGAAGACCCTACAGGATTCAGTTGTGAATCCATCTGGCCCTGGGCTTTTCTTAGGTAGAAGTCTCTTTTGACATTTCTTTTTCAGTGCTTGAAATAAGCCTGTTTAGTTGGGTTAGGTCTTCTTGGTTCAGTGTGGGTATATTAATATTGGCTAGAAATTCATCCATTTCTTCTGGATTCTCAAATTTGTTGGCATAAAAGTTTGATAAGTATGCCCTCACGATGCTCTGGATCTTGGTAAATTCTGTCGTGATATTACCATTTCCATCTGTGATTTTGTTTATTTTGGTATGCTCCCTTCTTTTTTTTGGTAAGATTCGCTAAGGGTCTGTCAATTTTGTTAATTTTTTCAAAGAACCAACTCCTTGTTTTGTCGATGCTTTCTATAGGTTTTGTTTTTTGGATTCCAAGTCATTTAATTCTGCTTTGATTTTAATAATTTGCTTCATTCTACTGGGATTAGGGTTGGTTTGTTGCTCTTTTTCCAGGTGCTTAAGGTAACACGTTAAATTGTTGGTTTTAGATTTTTCCAATTTGTTATTGCAGGCACTCAGATTTATAAATTTTCCTTTGAGTACTGTCTTTGCTGAGTCCCAAAGGAGCTGGTATTTTGTATGCTCCTTTTTGTTATATTTCATAAACTGTTGGATTTCATATCCTTGATGACCGATTTGTGATTCAACAAAGTGTTGTTCAGTCTCCATGAGTTACATGGTTGTCGTTTTTAGAGATGGGTGTTCAGTTCCAATTTGATGCCCCTGTGGTCTGAGAGAGTGCAGGGAATTATTTCAGTGTTTCTGAATCTGCCCAGGTTTGTTTTATGCCCTAAAATGTGGATACTGTCCTTGCCCTCTTCATCTCAAGGCTACCATCCTACCCCTGGGCCAGGGAATTTCCCCTGAGCTCTTCAGCTCAAGTCTACCACCCTACCCTTCAGCCAAGACCCAATTCCCATTTTCTGGGTTAACTGGAGATAAGAGTCTCAGGCTGGCTTTGAACGTTAATTATCAGATCTCGGCCTCCCGAATAGCTAGGATTACAGATATGATCCACCACACCTGGTTTAATAACTGCACCCTTTTTTTTTAAAGAGTATTCAGTTTCACAGGCTTGCTGGAAACAATTATATTTTTGGATGAAGAAAGAAATTTAAGGCAGAGTATGATAGTTTCAACATTTGGAATTTTCCAGAAGGTCCTTAATGTAAAGTGATGCCCCACATGGTCATCAGCTGTCATTATTGGAATATAGGATAGAGTGGGCATTAGGAAGTACTGAGGTGGGTTTGATAAAAATCATCATAATTTCAATTACACAGAAGTAAGCAAAAATCTGAAATTTATGCCCCTCTTTCTCATTCATGCCCCTCCATTATACATTTAAGTATATCCAACTTCAAAAATTTTCTTATTCTTGGGCCGGGAGTTTGCCCTAGTGGTAGAGTGCTTGCCTAGCATGCACGAAGACCTGGATTTGATTCCTCATTACCATATACGTAGAAAAAAGCCGGAAGTGGTGCTGAGGCTCAAGTGGTAGAGCTCTAGCCTTGAGAAAGTCCAAGGACAGTGATCAGGCGCTGAGCTCAAGCCCAGGACTGGCAAAAAAATTTCTTATTCTTGAGTCTTGGGTGGAAAGGAATGGTAAGTTTGGGAATGTTGATGTATAATCAAAGATAAAGCCTGCTTTAACAAGTCTCCATTTTTATGACAATATTCCTGAGTATAAATTTATAAAGCTGAAAGGTTCATTTGATCGCTTTTGTGGGCAAGTCATTCAGTGGTTAGTTGGCCTGATAAAGGGATATTTGTGGTGACAGAAATTAATGTAATGGCAAGATGTTGCTTGTCTTTGTACATATCTTCACCTGAATGGTATGTAGGGGGCTTGTTGGAATTCTTGAAAACAAATAAAATGAATTCCTCTGTGAAAAATAGAAGAACTCCTCAGCAGTAGGGCATATTGATGTTTTCCTGCACTGTTCATGGCAGAATGTGTTGGTGAGGGCATTGGCTGACAACCACATAGTCCCATCACATATGTACATAGGGAAAGCAGGGGCCACCATTTTCATGCACACAGACAAAGTCCAGACTTGACAATTTCATCCACTCAAAGCACAGACACTGATTTCTGAATTAGATTATAAATCAGTGCCACTGTATGACTTCCAAAGTCCAGACTAAATCCAGCAAATGTGGCAATTCATTGTGCAGATGATGAGTCACTTAGAATCACCTTTCACCTGTGCATTTTTTAACTAGCATGGGACATGGATTTGTATTTATATGTGATGCCAATTCAAACAAGACAGTTTAGATACTTAAAGCACACAATAATGAAATTTCTAATGTTGACCTGAATAGTCAAATCAAAGCATTATCTTGTGACTGCTTCAACAGACAAATACATGAAGATCACAGACCTCTTAGGAGACATGCCAAGTCTTATGCATTCCAGGAGCATGCAAATGGGAGGTCTATTCTTTATGTTGCCATATTCTAATGTTTATACTTTGTAAGGTCAGAAAGCAGGGTTTCACGTCTAGAATGTGACCATTATATCCACAGTATTTGAAACATCTGAATGACGTGAGAGGCTTAGAAATTCCCAAAGCTCATCAAATAGTAGACCTCTGAGCATCATCAATTCACAGACACTAATGAAGTCTTTGTTAATGAAGATCACAGGATTTTCTTACGTTGAAGCTGGCCTACCAATGTCTCATCTGTGCCTAGAGCTGAGAGGAGGACCAGAAATAAAATTCATTTCCTACTGCCTGGTGTGTATTTATGGGGGAAGATACTGATAATACAGAGCTTGATATTTTGTGGCTGCCATTACCTGGGTAGTATCTAGAGTGTTTGTTGGATTTCTTGTCCAAAAAAGAACAATTTCATCACATGGTAACTGTAAGCATAAAGAAAGTTATGAAGGGCCTCGTGTTCATATATCACTATAAAAGAGATATCTGTGATTTAGAGCATGCTTTGAAAGCTTCAATTTGGGTTCTTTCTCATAGTCCTTCAGTATTTCACATATGAGAAAGTCACAACATATAATGACATAAACTCAAGGAAGTTTCATAGTGTTGGCTAGAAAGACATACTCTTTTACCATTATCCATTATTTTTAAAAGCTCCACTTTCCTCAATAGTTCAATAAGCTGAATGTCAAGACTGTACTATACAAGTTATTTGGAATTTTTATTTTGGAATCTATAGCAGAATTTAATGAAATGATTAGATTTAGGCACGAAGTATTATGCTTGACAGTTGAATTATTTAAAAAGAGTGAACACTTGTGATTTCTAGATAATTTCAAAGTAGCTACTGATACCTTTCTTTCTTCCTTTTTCTCAGATACCTCATTCAGTTTGCAGTGACAGTTGTGAATCTGGATTCAGGAAATCCCCCCAGGAGGGAAAGGCTGCCTGTTGTTTTGATTGCATCCCTTGCCCAGAGAATGAAATTGCTAAGGTGACTGGAAAGCATATGTCCTATGTAGTCATTCTCCAACTCTCCACATTTTTCTCAATATTCATCTAACTTGATAAAATAGTTCTAAATTACGATGGTAAGAAAAAAATTGTTGTTTCCTTAAGATATTTGTGTTGTGTGTGTGTGTCTTGTGCCTGGGCACTGTCCCTAATCTTTTTTATTCAAGGTTAATATTCTAACACTT
This sequence comes from Megascapheus bottae, assembly GCA_024803745.1. Classification (NCBI taxonomy): domain Eukaryota; kingdom Metazoa; phylum Chordata; class Mammalia; order Rodentia; family Geomyidae; genus Megascapheus; species Megascapheus bottae. Next base: position 1,050,435 of record JANJXV010000128.1, on the reverse strand, counting down.
GAGGCACAATTCTACTTACAGCCCTTTTGTTGGTTATTTGATTATAATTCTCACAGAATTTTCTGTCCCACTGAATTCAAACTGAGATCTTGAAAATATCTTTCTAAGTTTCCATAAGGCCTGAGCCACTGGCACTTGGGAAAACTGCTTTTTATAATAACACAAACTGTGGGGTTTGAATGTATAGGTGTTTATTTCAAGAAATTCTCTCCTCTCTCTATTCAGCAAATTGAGTTGAACCTCTATCAAAAATAATGTGAAGTATTATTTAGAATAGTGTCTCCATGTTTTTTTAAAATAGGTTTCAACTACAAAAAAAACAATAAAAATTTATTCCCACTGCTTGCAACTGCTGTTTCCACAGAGCAAGTGATCAGAAAACTGAGTTTACTTTAACAAAGTAGGTACAAGTGTTATGCATACATAACATGACTACAGAGCTTTAATGAGTTCTTTGGTTCTTGTTCTACAGTACGTGAGGTGAGAAATATAACGTGCTAAATTCAAGGGAGGGCTAAAAGGCTTCTATTAATGTTAGCCAAACACACAGGAAAGTATAAGTTTTATTATCGATAATTTTGAATGGTGTTCACTGATTTGTGAATACAGTAAAGAACATTAATATTGTAGCATCATAAATTGTAGTAATTATTGTCAAGATACTAGAAATTACAAAACTATCACAATATCACTATGTATGATAAGAACTAAAGGTAAAAAGTAGTTACATTCAGATAGTAAAAATTAGAGCATGGTGTCTCTCCCCTTTGACAGCACCCAAACTCTGACAGAGTGTTTCTCTGCCTTTCTGATTATCCATGTGCTTCTTTGCTTAACTTCTTCCTTATTTATTCACTTAATAAAGATCCAGAAAGGTTTCTTAACACTAAAAAATAGAACACAGGAATCAAGGTGAATTATGATGATAGAGAGAGATAGAAATAGAATAGCAGATATTTCTTGAAGTATCTGAGAATTCTTGCTTTTGCCACCGTAAATCCTGCCATGTTAAATTTACCATTAAATGGTGATTGCCAAATTTCATTTGAAGAAAGGATACTATGGAACACAGGCTAATGATAATTCATATTCCTCACTAGATGTGGAGCAATATGTGAGGTGTCCAGATAATCAATATGCCAACCCAGAGAGAAACCATTGCCTCCTAAAATCTGTAAGTTTCATGGCTAATGGAGAAACCTTAGGAATGGCCCTGGACTGTATGACTGTTTGCTTCTCTCTTCTCACTTCTATTGTTCTAAGAGTTTTAGTGAAACACCACAACACTCCAATTGATAAGGCCAATAACCAGGCTCTCAGCTACATCCTGCTCATCTCCCTTATGTTCGGTTTCCTCTGTTCCCTTCTGTTTATTGTCCATTGCGACCGAATCACCTGCATCCTGCAGCAGATCACATTTGGAATTGTGTTCAGCTTAGCAGTTTCCACAGTGCTCTCACAAACTATGACTGTGATACAAGAATTCAAGGTCACTTCTCTAGGAAAAAGAATAAAGTGGCTGTTGTTATCAGGGGCTCTTAATTTCATTTTCCCCCTCTGCACCCTTATGCAGGTGGCAATCTCTAGATTCTGGGTCAAAGCCTCTCCTCCTTCATTGACACAGATGCACACTATGAATATGGCCACATCCTCGTCGTGTGCAATGAAGGTTCCTTCCCTGCTTTCTATTGTGTTCTACAATACCTTGACTCCCTGGCTCTGGCCAGCTTTGCTGTAGCTTTCCTTGACAGGAACCTACCTGATGCTTCCAATGAACCCAAGTTCCTAACATTCAGAATGCTGGTGTTCTGCAGTGTCTGGGCTAATTTTCTGCCAGTATATCATAGCAGCAAGGGGAAGAACGTGGTAGCTGTGAAGATATTCTCTATCTTGGCTTCCAGTGCAGGGCTCTTGGGCTGCATCTTTGCCCCCAAATGTTACCTCATCATGTTAAGACCAGAAAGAAATTCTGTCCATGGCTTCAGATATAAAACACGTACTAGAGGAACAAAGCCTACCCTACATGACTAATGTGAATGGTCATATGATTGAAGTTCTGAACTTAATCCGTATTTCTTTCCTGGAATTACATTAGATAATAAAATAGAAATTATTTCAATGAGTAGGAGATCGGCGGAAGATGGCAGCAGTTCAGTGTGAGTCATTCTGAGCTCCTGACATGATACAACTTCTGGCTGCCTAGGGGACAGTTCTCTACCAAAAGTTTATTGGCACACAAATGCTGAATGCAGACAGAGGCACACAGAGCCTGTGGGAGCCAAGAGACGACACCTGGCCATGCACCGAGCTGCCAGCTTCACGGAACCGGAGAATCCAGCAATTTGTGAGTACCTCCAAGGAGAAGTTTCCACTTCTGCTCACAGAAGGGCATTGGGAGGGTGGAGGGTGCCCTCTCATGCACCAGCTGAGAGGGGCACCTTCTTGACTGCTGGCAAAGACCCGGCCAAAGCAATTGGTGCCTGAGAGGTGGTGCTGGCAGTGCCACCATTCTAACTGGCAAAGGATTTCCCAGAGTTACCTTATCCGGAAATCTGACCCTGGTGATTCAGATGTCTGTCCCCAGCGCTGCGCCACAGACCTGGTAAACAAAGCCGCCAGCAAATATTTCAGCTTTGTTTTCCCAATCCAGCACTCTGATCCAAAAAACCACAAAGAAAAATCAGAATAGAAAAAGACTTTGTGAAGTGTTTGGATCCCGAATTTAGTGGAGACACAAGTTTCCTACCATGCCCACCCCCCCAAAAAAAAACCTGAAGAATACCCTTTTTTGTTGTTATTGTAGTTCTTCCATCCTTATTCATTTGCATTTTTAGGAGTTATTATTTTCTCTTTGCCATTTTACCTACACCTTTTATTAAAAGTTATGATTCATTCCTTTTTTTTTTCTCTTCTCCTTTCCCGCATTCCTTCAGCCACTGTGCTCATTCCTAGAAACACAGTGACAGCTCTGGGTGTAGTCTAAACAAAAATGTATCCATATTGATACTGTCACCTGCTTTTTAAGCTACTGGTTCTCAACCCTAGAATCTCTTGGGTAAGAACTCACAATACTGAGGAATCTCCCCCAACCTTGTTTTTCCTTTTTTGTTGTGTTCTCTTTTGTTTTGTTGTTGTTTTGTTTCTTTTCCTTTTTAAAATTTGTATCATTGAAATCTCCAATATCTACCTCCCTCTTTTCTTCTTAATGCTCTTCTTATTTTCTTAAGTATTATCTAAGTTCATCTAAACTTTGAACAAAAATATTATACCTGTCTATCACCCTAGGTCAATTATCCTTACTCTATACCTTTTATTCATTACTATAATAACTTACATTCCTGCTTTATTCTTTTCTGACCTCCCTTATTGTATTTCATATTATTTTTCTATCTCTGGTCCTCTGATCATCCTTCAAGTCTTATAATGCATGGATCTACATTTGAAGGTTGTTGAGCAATGCTATGTATCTAGGTGTTCAATTACATTCTAGGTTAAGAGGCACTTAAATAAAATAGAGATTGGATTGGGGGATTACTGTTTTGGTCATATATTGGTAATGTGTGGTTGTATTAGATTTGTATGTAAGTGCACGAAAAGAAAGAGAGAGTGATATTACCAATCTAAAAGTGTGAACATCTATAGTCAGCCAACTAAAAAGGTCTATGTTGGGTATATCCGAAAAATTATAACCTTGTTTAGTATTAATCTTGCTCCCATTTTCAAATGGACACAACAAGAAACTCAAGAAAATTGTCAAATCAAGGAATAGCATCTCCCACCCAATATAAACAGGCAATGGAGCCATCAGGTGTGAATCAAGAGGAGAGTATTCCAAGTGCTATGCAAATGCAATTGATAAACATCATTAATGAAAAGTGTGAAAACATAAAGAAAGAGATAAGGGAGGAAGCCATAGCTAAACAAGCGTAAACCATAAACAAGGTGATATGTGAAAAAGGGGAAGCCATAAAGGAGGCTATAATAAAGGTTTTTCAAAGAAAAATGGATGAATTCACAACAAAAAGGTGACCGAAATCCAACAAGTGTCCAAAGAGAATAAAACTGCTGAGATTACCACTCAAAGGAAAATCAAGGAGCAAAAGAAATCCATGCATGATCTAAAACAAGAGATGCAAGGCATCAAAAATGAGCAATTAGAAGCAAGGGAGGTGAAGAATAAAGTACAAAGCAGGTTATACAATACAGAAGAGAGAATTTGGGGGGTTGAAGATAATTTAGTTGTTATAGAGAAAGAAGAGAAAATGAGTCAATTCAAATCTAGGAAATATGAGAAAATGCTTTAGGAGGTCCAAAATACAATTAGGAAGCCTAATTTAAGGCTAATTGGTATTGAGGGTGGTCTAGAGAAAAAGGTCAATTGTACTGGAAATATACTTCAGGGAATCATCTCAGAGAACTTCCCAAATCTCCGGAAGGGCAGGCGCATTCAGATACAAGAAGTTTTTAGAACCCCAAACAGACCTGACTAGAAAAGAACATCCCACCGCCACAGTATAATCCAAACTGGATCAATAGAGACCAAAGAAAGGATCCTAAAGGCAGCCAGGGAAAGGGATGAATCAGCTACAAAGGCAAACCAGTCAGAATAACCCCAGATTTCTCAGCAGAGACCATGCAAGCAAGAAGAGATTGGAAGCATATATGTCATGCCCTGAAGTCAAAAAACTACCAACCAAGGATACTGTACCCAGCTAAGCTCTCATTCATTATGGAGGGAACAATAAAAACATTCCAGGGAAAAGCTGCAACATTATATAGCAACAAAATCAACATTACAGAAAATTCTTAAAGTTGTTCTACACATAGAAAATCAACACAAATGTAATACAGAGAAAGAAATGGCACCTAAAAGTGATACCATCTAAGTACCACAAGAACTGTCAAGACACAGGGCCTATTGAAAGCTTTCTAAAATGGCAGGAACTAATAAATATTTCTCAATCCTAACTCTCAATATCAATGGACAACTCCCCAATTAAATGACATAAACTATCTAGTTGGATCAAAAATCAAGGTCCATCATTCTGCTGTCTTCAAGAGACACATCTTACCAAAAAACAAACATTTTTGAAAGTGAGAGGTTGGAAGAAATTTTATCAGACTAATGGCCCCCATAAACACGCTGGAGTTGCCATCCTCATGTCAGATAAAATGGACTTCAAACTTAAATTAGTGAGAAAAGACAAAGAAGGTTGTTACATGCTACTAAAGGGGTCTTTCCCCCAGGAGGATATAACCATCCTAAATATCTACACACCTAATCTCAGAACACTGAACTTCATCAAGCAAACTTTACTTTCACTGAAAACATACATAGATTGAAACACACAGATTGTTGGTGACTTAACACACCACTCTCACCCATGGACAGATCAACCAGGCAAAAACTCAACAGAGAAACCTTAGATTTGAACATCTGTATAGACCAACTAGATCTAACAGACATCTGCAGATTATTCCACCCAGCAACAACACAACTTACGTTTTTTTCAGCAGCACACGGAACATTTTCTAAAATAGACCACATTTTAGGGCATAAAACAAACCTGGGTTGAATCAGAAGCACTGAAATTATTCCCTCCACTCTCTCAGACCATAAGGGCATCAAATTAGAACTGAACACCCATCTCCACCAAGGAAAACCCTGTAAGTCATGGATACTGAACAACATATTGTTGAATCACCAATGAATCATCGAGGATATCAGAACAGAAATACAACAGTTTATGAAATTTAACAAATAGGAGCACACAAAATACCAGCTCCTTTCAGGATGGCAATGGCAGTACTCAGAGGAAAATGTATACCTCTGAGTGCCTACAATAACAAATTGAAAATATTGCAAACCAACAATTTAATGTGTCACATTAAGCTCCTGGGAAAAGGGGAACAAACCAACCCGAATTCCAGTAGAAGTAAGGAAATTATTAAAATCAAAGCAGATTTAAATGAATTGGAGTCCAAAAACGCTAGAGAAAGAATCACAAACAAGGAGTTTACTCTTTGAAAAAATTAACAAATTGACAGACCCTTAGCAAATCTTATCAAAAAAAGAAGAGAGCATACCAAAACAAACAAAATCACAGAAGAAAATGGTAATTTCCACAAGAGAAATTACCAAGATCCAGACGATCATGAGGGAATACTTCTCAAACCTTTTTGCCAACAAATTTGAGAATCTAGAAGAAATGGATGAATTTCTAGCCAAATATTAACATACCCACACTGAACCAAGGAAAACTAACCCAACTAAACAGTTCTATTTCAAGCCCTGAAATAGAAATGGCAATACGAGCCTTTCCAACTAAGAAAAGTCTAGGGCCACATGGATTCACAGCTGAATTCTATAAGGTCTTCAAAGCAGTGCTCACACCAATACTCTTCAAGAACTTCAATGAAATTAAAAATGAAGACTCTTTACCAAGCTCATTCTATAAAGCCAGTATAACCCTCATCCCCAAACCAGACAGAAATTCATCAAAGACAGAGAACTATAGACCCATTTCTTTGATGAACATTGATGCAATACTTCTCAACAAAATACTGGCCAAACGTCTACAACAACTCATCAAAAAAGTTATACACTATAATGAAAGAGGATTCATCACAGGGAGGCAAAGATGGATCAACATACGCAAATCAATTCATATAATTCAACACATTAACAGGAGCAAGGACAAAAATCACATGATTGTCTAAAAAGAATCAAACATCCCATTAAAAGATGGGCCAAAGACTTAAAGATAGTCTTCTCTGAAGAAGAAACCAAAATGATGTATAGAAACACGAAGAAATGCTCAACAGCTCTGTTCATAAAAGAAATGCAAATCTGAACAACTCTAAGATTCCACCTCACTCCAATTAGAATGGCCAGGAACAAGAAAACTAATAACAACAGATGCTGGAGGGGATGTGGCCAGGAGGGATCACTACTACACTGTTGGTAGGAGTGCAAATGCATACAACCACTATGGAAAGCAGTATGGTAGTTCCTCAAAACACTGAACATAGGGCTCGCCTATGACCCAGTAATTCCATTTCTAGGCATTGATGCAATTGTCCATAAACAAGGACATAGTATATCCATGAGCACGATGTTCTTTGGAGCACTATTTACCATAGCAAAGCTATGGAACCAACCCAGATGTCCCTCAGTTGATGAGTGTATCAACAAGATGTGGTATTTGTACACAACGGAATTCTATGCTGCTACCAGAAAGAATGACATTGTCCCATTTTTAGGAAATGGACAGACTTAGAAAAAAAATGATATTAAGTGAAGTAAGCCAGGCTCAAAGGAACATATGCTCAGTGTGTCATAATCTGTAGAAACCTTGGGCTCTCAGCAGAGATTTACAATAGAACAAAACCTAGATACATAAGGCCATATAGTATGACACTAAAGGCAAGGGCCTCCAGGATGTAGAAACAAAAGCCTTCTTATGAATGGTTGTTGTCCTTAATGTACTATGTTACCTCTCATCTCTTTTATTGTCCCTTGGTTTGTCCTGGTTATCAGATATATTGTATATATACACATTTGGATATTTGAAATTGGATCAGGAAGGGAGGAAAACAAAATACAGCATCCATTCATGTTGAAAGCACTAGAAAAAATAGGAATAAGAGATACATTCCTCAAAACAGTTAAAGCCATATATGGAAAACCTACAGCCAGTTTCATACTAAATGGTAAAATACTGTAACCATTTACCTTAAAATCAGGAATTAGGCAGGGATGCCCAATCTCTCCACTTCTCTTCAATAAAGTGTTGGAACCCTTAGCCAGAGCAATAATGCAAGAAAAGGACATCAAAGGATCCACAAAGGGAAAGAAGAAATTAAACAATCCCTATTCGCAGATACATTGATCCGCTACTTGAGTCACCCAACAAACTCCACTCCCAAAATCCTAGAATTAATAAACTACTTTAGTAAAGTGGCAGGATACAAAATTAAACTTCAGAAGTCAGTAGCCTTTTTTACACTAACAATTCACAAACGGAACCCATTCACAATAGCCCCCCCCCCAAAAATACTTAGGAATAAACTTAACCAAAGATGTAAAGGAATTATTCAACGAAACTATAAAAGCCTAAGGAAAAAATTAAAGAGGACACTGGGAAATGGAAAAACATCCCATGCTCATGGCTGGGAGAATCAACATAGTGGAAATGGGTATATTGCCAAAATTAATATACAATTTCAATGCAGTCTCTATCAAAATCCCAAAGACATTCTTAACTGAAATAGAGTATTCTTAAAATTTTTATCTTATATTTAACTTACTACAAATGACATTACGAAATAGTTCGTTCTGATAGTTCTATACATGTGCACACTACATTTGAACTAAATTTGCCTCCTCTTTCATAGATTTTCTAATAAAGAAATCTAGCTGTGATTTTGAGTATCTACCTCTGTTTTACAGAACTTTTGCAAGAAAACTGGCTGTTTGGTTTTATACAGATGTAGATTCAGCACAAACGTGAATGGATTACAAATAAGAACGTTTGTTATCCAGGCTGGCACTGAGTCCCGACACCCAGCAGTGTGTATTCTTGGGGGAATATATTTTTTGCCAGGCGTAGGGACTGAACTCAGGGCCTGAGCACTGTCCTTGGCCTTTCTCAAGGCGGGAATACCACCACATGAGCCATACCACCACTCCTGGGTTTTTTTCTACGTATGTGGTGATTTCTGAATTGGGAGTTTTAATTTCTACTTTATAGATGTTCTGGTAATGAGGGGTCTTAAAAAGAGTACAGAAAATTATTTTTGAATAATTCTAATAATCTGAGATAGTAATGGGGATGAGAGAAAAAGAGAAAACAATCACAAAAGAAATAAAAATACATAACTAAATAACAGATCTTACAGTGGAAATTTTTCATTTAAGATATTAAGATGAAACATTAAAGGCAAACAAATCTGCAATGGCATTATAATCCTCCCATCATTTGTAATATTTGACATCTAATTTTATGCTGTTCTATAAAAATGTCCAAATATACTTATATTAATATTTACCCCTTGCAAAAAATTGTGTATGATTTTCTAGCATATTTACAATGTTAAAGTATTCTCAGATCTCTTGCATACACACTCTTACTAGTAAGTTTGATACTTTCTTGTATATTCTTCTTGTTCATAAATGGTTCTGCCATTGGACAGGATAATTTCATATATCTTTTACAGGTCTGGTGAAATATATTCTCTTAACTTGTCTTGTCTGGGAATATCATTATCCATTTAACCTTCATATTGAAATAACATTTCTACTTGTTACAGCATCTTGGTGAATAGTTTGTAATTTTACCTTAGAGTTTTGCCTTATACTTTTTTAATATTTTTATCTGAATATATGTCTTAAAATGCTCTTCTGTTTCTGAGATTTCTAGTGAAGAACCAGCTGTTACAGACATAGGTGCAGACATAGCTTCCATAAACATGTATACATATAAGGCACCTTGTTGTAGATGTGTTCATGTCTTGGTTAAATACTTGATGAACTTTCAGCTTTAGAGAGGTTATATAAGCATCCTTATCTACACTGGGAATGTCAAATTTTGTCATTACTTATAATAAAAATCATTTCAACTTTTGCTTTCTTAACCATTTAATGAATCTCCTAAACAGAAATGTGTGCTTTTGGAACTAATGTTGTCAGGTTGCTGCTCCACATTTGTATGTTCAATTAGTTTTTCTTCACACTCACTATTTTCTTCTTCTTGGAATATATCATGAGAATGATAATCATTCATTTTGAAATGTGACATATACATACACTTTGTTTAGAGCAAATTCATCCTCCCACTTGCATTTCTATCTTGCCTCCATTGTTTCCTCTTTAAAAATGTGTTTTTATTTAATACTAATTTTTTCATAATGTGTGTGTATTCACACAAACCCTTGCACAGACGAAGGAAAGAAAAATGATATTTACATCATCTTTACTCATCTATTATTTTCATTCCAGTTTCTCAATTGATAAATACATTAGGAAGACAGTAGTTATCATTGCATTTTACAATGGTGACCATGGCACTGGGATTTCAATGTAAAGCTTACTTACAATTCTCTCTTCTTCCCACATGCTGGAGGCTTCTCACTCTATAAGGAAATACTCAAAGTTGGATGAAAGTGTTTGGTTTCATTAGATAAATAAAAATAAAATTCACTAGCCTGATATATAAATTCTTTTTCTGGTTGATCTGGCAGGTAGAGCTGTTCAATAACTTGGGTCTGCTAGTACAGCTTTCTGTAGACTCTTGCTTAAGTGATACTTTACTTTTGAAAGCTGCTCTAAAAGTGAAGATTTGTTAATTAGCCTGGCCTGCCATATAACCACATAACATAAACTTTGATTCAAAACACAAGAGTTTTCACAGACTTGAGTTACTTATTACAAGGGAAAGACAAAAGAATATTTGGTGTCTCTGATGAATTATATAGTATTCTAAACATTCACACACAGAGGCTAAAGGATCATACCTAACGGAGTGGTTGAAAAAGCCATAGGAGATATGTTCAATTGATCATATAAAATAATATTCTATGAAATTAACTCTAAAAAATGAGACAACAGCTATTTCAGTTGACATTGTTGCTATTTTTTGTTTTCATTTCCTTTAACCTAGTTTATTCTACATAACCATATTTGTTCTACATAAATGGTAGAACAAAGTTGAAAAGTAAACTGTGTTACTCACTAGACACTATGTGGGAAATGAAGTGTATATCTTGTGGGTGGAGACAGGAAAGAAAACCAGGAGAGAGCAACAAAAGAGGAGAGATGGTTCAAAAAGAATTATACTTGCTATTCACTTCCTGATTCATGTAACTAATCCCACCACATATCAACTCCACAATAACAATAAAAGTTTAAAATCATTAAATAAATAAAAATGTATTATCTGCAGGGCAAAACTGCTGTTCATGAAAGAGTATTTTATGCTTAATACACAGCAGATTTATTGTGAAATGTAAGGTAGCAGGGACTAAGCAAGCTGTCTTTCTTGACTCAAGTTTTATTCTGAATGCCGTTCATAACAAATTCTCTTCATGTCCTTATCTAATCATATATACAAGGATAAGACACAACATTCCCATTTGATCTTAATTGGGAGTAATGTTTTAATATTCCTTGGCAGTGGTGCAAGAATTGTATTCATCAAAATAATAAGTTGTGAAATAATTTTCCTAAATTTCTATACTAATCACACAGGTTAATCTTCAAGAACTACCAGTTTGTTTTGGCCTTGACATTTGCTATTGAAGAGATCAACCAAAACCCTGTTCTAATACATAATTTGACTCTGTGATTTCATATCTGTAATATTCAATTTGGATTTCCAATGGTATTTAAAAATCCCTTCTTTTGCCTCTTTGGGAAGTACAATAGTCTAAACAACTCCTGTATGAGCAACAGCAAGTCTATAGCAGCATTTACAGGACAACCAGGATTAGCATCTGCACAGATAGGAACACTGCTGGGTCTCTACATGTTTCCACAGGTGAGGGTGGGAAGAGTGGGGCAATATTTAAAGGTGTCTAATTTGGTGCCATTTCAGGTGTTAGAAGAGAATTAAAATAAGGACCAGATTTACAAATCTAGCAAAAATTATGATACCGAAGAGTGAGTATTCAAGGAAATGGGCTGAGTATGGTCGCATTCTTTGGAAAGGGATTGGAAATTTAGATCAGACAAAGGGATTATTCGGAATCTTATATCTTATCAATAATTTTCTTTAAAAAGGAAATGGCTTGAAAGTATAAAGATATGCTGGTTTCTTACCCTTGTAACCATAGCTACATAGGAATTATCAAATTAACTAACAAAAAGCAGGTAATAAAGTGTGGTATACCCTTGTAATGTGTTCTAACCTTGAGGGGAAAAAGCAAAGAAACTGCATGAGGTTCTGAGAGTCAGTGGAGCTGTGCTAGCAAACACAAACACACATGTGTGCACACATGCACACAGAAACACACACACAGGCACAGATACACATGCAGAAGTTATTATGTTGAATGAAGTAAGTCAGGCTCCTATTTTGTAAATATTAAATAAAAACCATGAGCATAAAATCGGATATACATGCAGAACATGGCCAGATGGTGGCCTAGTGGTAGAGTGCTTGCCCATCATGCATGAACACCTGGGTTCACTTCTTCAGTATCATATACCCCCGAAAAAAACAGCCAGAAGTGGTGCTGTTTTTCAAATGGTAGAGTCTCAGCCTTGAGAAAGCTCAAGGAGAGTGCCCAGGCCCAGGGTTCAAGCCCTAGGACTAGAAAAAATTCAGAGAAATATAAAATTTACATTAATAGGTATACACAAACACACATATGTATATGATTAATGTGGAAAGTATGTTACATAGGGGTGAAATTCCAGGGCATAATCTCTCCAATCAAATCAGAAACAATATAAAACAAACCAAATACCATATAAATGAGTCATATTTATCTGAGGGGGGTTGGGGCTCATGGGTTGTGCATGGGGTCAGAAGAATAGGGAATATATATGTTGGAAAATACAACATAATATTCAATGTACATATGTGACAATGAAACTAGGAAAGTCAGAGAATGGTTTGGGTTGATATAGAAGGAAGGAGTTGAGAAATCACAGACAAAGTTCAAGAGACAATGTACATGCAGAGTAATATGTTGTAGAACTAAAACCCATTTTCATGTTTTTTGAAACCTGAAAGCAAAACCCAACTTTTGCTTACTTTAACTGATTCCTTAACATGTATCTTCACTGAGATTCTGTTGCTTAGAATTTTTCTCATTCATTCATTATATGGCTTTGTTTCAATATCCTGGACGTCCTTTAAATTAGCTTCATACTATATGGCCTTATGTATCAAGGTTTTGCACTATTGAAGATCTCTGCAAGTAGAGCACAAGGTTTCTATTGATTATGACAAATGAGGGAAACCATTGAGCCTAAGTTCCTTTGAGTCTGGCTTATCTCACTTAATATGATTTTTTCTAAGTCTTTCCATTTCCTAACAAATGGGGAGATGTCATTCTTTCTGACAGCAGCATAGAATTCCATTGTGTACAAATACCAGAACTTGTTGATCCACTCATCAACTGAGGGACATCTAGGTTCGTTCCATATCTTTGCTATGGGAAATAGTGCTGCAATGAACATTGTTGTGATGGTGGATTTAGTATGTCCTTGTTTCTGTTTGATTGGGTAAATGCCAAGTAGTGGAATTGCTGGGTCATAGGGGAGTTCTATGTTTAGCCTTTTGAGGCACTGCCATACTGCTTTCCATAGTGGTTGAATGAGTTTGCACTCCCACCAACAGTGTAGAAGTGATCCCTCCTGGCCACATCCCCTCCAGCATCTGTTATTATTCGTTTTCCTTATCCTGGCCATTCTAACTGGAGTGAGGTGGAATCTTAGAGTTGTTTTGATTTGCATTTATTTTATGACCAGAGATGTGGAGCATTTCTTCATGTGTCTATAGGCCATTTTTGTTTCTTCTTCAGAGAAGACTTTCTTTAAGTCTTTGGCCCATTTTTTAATGGGACGGTTGTTACTTTGGAGATTAGTTTTGGAGTGATTCAATTTTTTGAGCTGTTGATATATTTTAGATATGAGGCCTTTGTCTATTGTTTGGTTGGTGAAGATCTTCTCCCACTCTGTAGGCTTCCTAATTAATTTACTAGCTATGTCCTTTGGCATACAAAAGCTCTGAAGTTTAATGCAGTCCCACCTATCCAGCCTTTCTCTGATTTGTTGTGATTCTTGGTCCTTATTAAGAAAGTTTCGACCTGTGCCAAGGAGACCTAGTGTATCTCCTATTCCTTCCTGTAAAGTTTTCACTGTGTCAAATTTTACCTCCAGGTCTTTGATCCATTTGGAGTTAATTCTAGTGCAGGGTGATAAAGAAGGATCCAACTTTAGTTTTCTGCAGGTGCTTAGTCAGTTCTGCCAGCACAACTTGTTGAAGAGGCTGTCTTTCTTCCATTCTATTTTTTTGGCTCCCTTGTCAAAGATTAGGTGGCCATAGGTCTGTGGTTTAATATCTGGGTCCTCAGTTCTATTCCATTGGTCTTCAGGCCTGTTCTTGTGCCAGTACCAAGCTGTTTTGATAATTATAGCTCTGTAATAGAGTGTAAAGTTTGGAATTGAAATTCCTACAGTGCTGTTCTTTCTGCTAAGAAGTTTTTTTGGTATACAGGGTCTTTTATTATTCCTTATGAAATTTTGAATTGCCTCTTCTATTTCTTTATAGAATTCCATTGGGATATTGATGGGTATTACGTTGAATTTGTAGATAGCCCTTGGGAAGATTGTCATTTTCACAATGTTGATTCTTCCAATCCAGGAGCATGGGAGGTTTTTCCATTTCCTTAGTTCTGCTTTAATTTCCTTTTTTAGGGTTTTAAAGTTTTCCTCAAAAAGGTCCTTTACATTCTTAGTTACCCTAATTCCTAGGTACTTTACTTTCTTTTAGGCTATTGTGAAAGGAGTTGCTTTCCTGATTATTGCCATGTTCCTGTCACTGTTGGCGTAAAGGAAGGCAGTTGATTTTTGAGGGTTAATTTTATAGCCTGCTGCTCTTCCAAAGTTTTGAATCAGCTCAAGGAGCTTGGGAGTAGAGTCTATAGGATACTTTAAATACAGAATCATGTCATCTGCTATGTTATCCCTCATATACTTTGCTGTCCCTTGGGCATCTCACTTTGTTATCGGATATATTGAATTTATTTGTATTTGGTTATCTAAAACTTGATAGGGAAGGGGGGAAAACCAATACAGGGAGTGGGTGGTGGGTGGGGGGAGGGTAATGGGTACCAAGACATGTGAAAGGGTATCAATGTATGTGAATTAATGCACCTTGTATCTGGCAAATATCATGTAACCCTTTTATTAATTACAATAAAAATTTATAAAAAAAAGAAGCAAAGACTGACAAAAAAAGAAATTTTCTCATTCATTTACAATCCAATTTTCATTCCCTTTAACTTACCTTTGGGTCTTTTGATCATGCTCTTAGTGACCATCAAAAGTTTCCTGCTCTCTATCAGATGGCCTCAAAGGATACATGGATAGCTACGGCCGTGGTTTCCTTATTGCTTCACTTCACCTGGAACTGGGTGGGATTGTTAACTTTACAAGATGAGAATGGTTTGCAGATTGTGCCTGAGTTGAAAGAAGAGATGGCCAACAAGAGAGTTTGAGTAGCCTTTGAGCTAACTATCCCAAACTATACCCTATCATTTAAAGTTATGGCACTTTATAACCAGATTAATAATACTTCAGCAAATGTCCTCATCATATATGCTGATAATAGATCGCTACTAAATTTAATGATGTGTATTGAGCAGTATTTAATAAAAGGCAAAGTTTGTATCATGAACTCACAGTTGAATTTAACCACAAGGAGAACATATTTCATGCAAGGTTCATTTCATGTGCCATATATTTTTTCACACCATTCCCTAGAGCTTTCTGGATTCACAGATTTTGTCAAGGCACTTAGCCCTTCCAAATACCCAAAAGCAATGTTCCTTGGTAGGCTGTGATCTCTTTCTTTTAATTGTTCACATTCTGAGTCTGACTGTGCAACATGGAAAAACTGTCCTCATGAAGCTTTCTTGGGTTGGTTGCCTAGGCACATTTTTGTCATGACTATATCTGAACACAGTAACAATATATACAATGCTGTGTATGCTGTGGCCCAGGCTCTGCATGAACTCCTTCTAACAATGGGAAATAGGAAAGGGATAGTATCTTCCTCTGTACAGGTAAGGCCTTCTCTTTTGGATGATTCAAACTATGAGGCAATTCGCATCCTAGAGATATTTCTTACCATATCACATTAAATATTTCAGATATTTTTCCAAAAGTGAAGAAATTATACTTCTGTAAATGTTTGTTAGGCAATCTAAACATGTGCTCATATGCTCTTAAGGAAGAACATGCCAATAACAAGGACCAAATGAATTCTATGTTTTACAAATTCTTTAAGTAACAAATAGACTCAATATATTTGTAAGTAATGTTTTGAAAAAGAAAAATTGTATACAATTCCCTATTAGTTTCTACGGTCTGCTGAACAAAACTAACTAAATACATATATATATATATATATATACATACATATATATATATGGGGGGTGGGTGTGTATGCATATATATTTGTCAGTGACCTAGTTGCAGTCTACTGTAGGTATTACAATTTTCAAGAACTCAAACTATAGACTCTGATAGAGTTTATGTTTGTGGCAAACTGGAAATAGCTATATGAGAAATGTCTCATTTATGATTATTTATGTGAAATAAGAGTCTCTTGAAAAAATGCTTTCTACTCCTTTGCCAATTGATCAAGATTCAGAAAGATTATTTTCACTCCTTCAATGACTTTCCTCTGGAGTACTTCATTAGATGTTTCTTCTATCCTTGAATTCTGAATCAGAGATTAAAAGCAATCAGGAACTTTGCTCAGTTCAGGTTTTCTAACTGAACCTTGGAATATACTTCACAATAAGATAATGTATCTCTTTCTGAATCAACAGAGGTGGCTTGCATTTAATGGTAATATTTTAATGACATAGAGGTTAACTTTACCCTAAATATATATAGCTGATTGTATGGGAACAAGTGATTTCTATAACGACAGATATTCAGGTCTGACTATCACGGGTTTGAAGTGAATTCAAGCAGGAATACCTGGACCACTGTTATCTTAATTTATCCACCCCATATCAGGTCTGTGTGCTGGTGACTGATGCCTGTAATCCTATCTAATCAGGACGCTTCCTTGCTCAGATATAAAACTACAGACGAATTTTAAGCCTAACAGTTTGCAAGGTCTGTGAGACTCTGTCAATATATAACCAATAAAATAAGCTTGAGCTCTTGGTCAAATGGTACAGTGCTAAATTTGAGTAAGAAAAGGTCTATTATACTGTCTGGACCCTGAATTCAAGCTCCAAAATCAGCATTCCCCTAAGAAACTGTAAATTTGTTTCTAAATATTTATTTATCAAAAATACAATTTGCATATTTCTTAGCATGTTCCAACCTTGTTATAGGTTATCTGAGGGATCACTTTATGTGTTTGAATGGTTTATTTTGATCTATTCTGTGGAAGTTCATTTAATTGTAGGTTGGTCTGCTACACAGATATTTTTAAGAAAGGGATCATTGAATGAAATCATTGAATTTGTGAGAAAAAGATTCTCCCAGTACAGATACTGGAAAAATAAGAACATAATATATATATGTGCTTCACATGATCCTAAATAGTGAGCTCTGTGCTTTACCTTATAGCATATTTTTTAATTCTTCCTCCTCGCTCTTTACCATTTCACAGATGAGTAGGAGACATGAAATGACATGAATTCAAGGATGCTCCACAAAGATTTACATTCTCAATATTAATTTCTGAATTTTAAAAAGTTCATGTTTATCAGTAGTTCAACAGACTAGAGAACAACCCGATAGCACATAAGACTTTTCGGTCACATGATGTGTAAACCATAACACCATTTAATTAACGGACTGGATTTATATGTGTAGAAATACTTTGTTTCAAAATCCAATTATTGGAAATAATAGAACGCTGGGAGAATTAGGAAAAAGGCTAAACAGATACTGGCACTCATTTGATTTTTTTAGCCTACTCACTCTGCCTGCAGTGAGAGTTGTGCTCCTGGATTCAGGAAATTCTCTCAGAAGGAAAAGGCTGCCTGTTGCTTTGACTGTAATCCTTGCTCAGAGAATGAGACTGCTAATGAGAAAGGTATGTTCTCGGCTTTGGGAGAAATTTATACTCTTGCCTAGTGCCCCCCCAAATAAATGCAAATGTGTGAGAATATTGTGCATTAAGAATCAGTCTTCCTTCTTTTACTTAGTAATTTAATTGTGACAAAGGATGACACTGCTTTTTTTTTTTTTGCCGGTCCTGGACTTGAGCTAAGGGCCTGAGCACTGTCCTTGGGTTTTTCAAGGGTAGATCTCTTGAGCCTCAGCAATGCTTCTGGCTTTTTGCTATGTATGTAGTGTACCAATGAATCGAACCCGGGTCTTTGAGCATGCTAGGCAAGCACTCTACCACTAGGCCAAACTCCTGGCTCCTAATACTGCTTTTTGAAAAAAATTTAGTGGGTTCTGAATTACATATAAAATTATCTCTTCTGGAGTCTATTGTATTCATGTTTATTCAACTACTCCATAATTTAAATTTGATCTCTGTCATATTATGTGAAAAACTCTTTTAATTACAAGGGCTTAGTTCTCTCTAAATTATTTTTATATTATAAAGGAAACACAGATCTTCCACAGATTTGTTTCTTGTGGGTAGGTATGTTCTTAAAATAGAGCAAGTGTTGGGTCAGGTTTGATGTAAGAAGAAGCTACAAATGTTGTATATATCGTGAATTTATACCTTCAATAAATGATTGGATTCTGGGTTCCTTACTGCATGACAGGTGAGTAGCAGAGACAAATATAACTGCAAGGAAGGGCCACAGGGCAAGTATTCATGTTGCACATAGACATACAGGTGAGTACAAGCTTTCCTATTCACCTTGTTGAGTACACTGTGTTGTGCATGAAAGAATGAGAATTATGATGGAAGCATGAAGATATATAGAGAATTATTGTTAGTTATTAGATATGCAAGACACAACATGCATGCTAGTCATCTCAAGTAAACAGCTTCAGCTTGGATTGTGGCTGTCAATATGAGAACATATTAGATATAAAAATAGTAATGAGCATACCTTATAATATTTAGTAAAAATATTGGTTTGTTAGTAATTATTGACATGTTAATATTATATCTACATAAGGATTTATTAATTTCCTTTTAAATCCTTTAAGAGGGTCTGATTATTATTTGAGTTCTGCACCATATGTGGAGCAATGTGTGAGTTGCCCAGATCATCAGTATGCTAAGAGAGAGAAACAAGTGCTTGCAAAAAGCAACCAGTATCCTAGGTTTTGGAGAGCCTTTCGGGATGGCTTAACATGTATATCTCTTGTTTTTTCTACACTCACAGCAGTTGTTCTTGGGGTGTTTGTGAAACATCAGAACACCCCTATTGTCAAGGGTAATAACCAGGCTCTCAACTACATCCTGCTCCTCTCCCTCATCTTCTGATTTCTCTATCCTTTGCTCTTTATTTGCTGTCCGAACACAGTCACCTGCATTCTACAACAAACCGCATTTGGAGTTGCATTCACTGTAACTGTTTCTGCAGTCTTGGCTAAAATTCTAACTGTAGTTCTGGCTTTCAATGCCACTTCTTCTGGGAGAAGGATGAGGTGGCTGCTGGTATCAGGGGAAACCTAACTTCATTTTTCCCATCTGCACCCTGATCCAAGTGGCTCTTTGTGGAATCTGACTGGGAAGCTCTCCTCCATTCATTGACACAGATATACACTCTGAACGTGGCCACATCATTATCTTCTGTAACAAAGACTCCCTCACTGTTTTCTACTGTGTTCTGGAATACCTGAACTCCCTGGCCATGGCCAGCTTCACTGATGCTTTCATGGCCAGGAATCTTCTTGACACCTTCAGTGAAGCCAAGTTCCTGACCTTCAGCATGCTGGTAGTTTGCAGTGTCTGGCTCACTTTCTGTCTGTCTACTACAGTGACAAGGGGAAGCTTATGGTGGCTATAGAGGTCTTCTCCATCTTGGTCTCTAGTGCAGGGCTCCTGGGCTGCATCTTTGTTCCCAAATGCTACATCAACTTGTGAAGACCAGATAAAAATTGTCTGCATGGATTCCAGATTATTCAAATGTATAGAAGATTTAGAATAAATCTACTCTGATTTTTTCTATCAAATATGACTTCATATGGTAGGAATCACTTCATTTACTAAGTGACTCTTATGCCTTTCTCTAGTAATTCTACACTCAATAGTTCTAGCCATAACCAGTAAAATTTAAATTTAAATTTGTGTATTTTTGATGCTTTTTAGTTAGTCTGGACTTATCTCATCATTTCCACTACTATATTTTTACTGTTGCCTCTTCTTTTACTTTTTCTTTCATAATTCTTTGCTAAAATGTGTGTTTTCATTACTTGTCCTGGATCTTGAACTTAAAACCTGGCTATCATCCCTGGGTGTTTGATTAAAGTTGGGGCTTTACCACTTCAACCACCAACATCACATTTGGCTATTTGCTGGGTAATTAGAGATAAGAATTTTTCTTCAGGTTGTATTCAAACCGTGATCACCAATCAATAGCTTTCTGAGTGTCTATAATTATAGATATTATTCTATATTTTAAATTACACTAACTTTATGCCTATACTTCACTATGCTGTTTAATCCTTACATACATTTTGTTAGCATTTTCCCCTTAAGAATGCTCCTATATGGACTTATGTATCTAGCATATAGAAACAAAAGCCATATAATGAGTGATTGTTGTCCTTAATGTAGTGTGTTATCTCTCTTCTCTTTTGCTCTCCCTTGGTTATATCATACTGTTATAGTACTTTACCTTGCTATCTGATATATTGTACATACGCTTATTTGGTTATTTGAAATAGGTTAGGGAAGGGGGTAAACAAGGTGAGGGGCAGGAGTGGAGGGAGGGAAATGGGGAACAAGACATGTGAAAGGGTATCAATGTTTGTGAAGTAATGCACCTACCATCTGGTGTATATAATGTAACCGTTCTATTAATTACAATAAAAATATATGTTAAAAAAGATGTTCCATATTTTCATATGCTCAGAATGTATTACATTTATGGATTAAGAGCTGAGGAAAGAATAGACAAACAAAAGTTTGCTTAAACATGGCTGAATACTTCCCTGAAGTATATTTCCAATAACATTGACCTCTTTCTCCAGACCCTCATCAATACCAATTAGCCTTAAATAATGCTTCCTAATTGTATCTTGGACCTCTTGTAGCGTTTTCTCCTATTTCCTACCTTTGAATTGACTCATTTTCTGTTCTTTCTCTTTAAGAACTAAATTATCTTCAACCTCAAAAATTCTTTCTTCTCCATTGTATAAGATGCTATCAAAGCTATCTACTTTATTCTTCATCTCCTTTCTTCTAATTGCTCATTTTTGATGCCTTGCATCTCTGCTTTTAGATCATATATGGATTTCTGTAGCTCCTTGATTTCCATTTGAGTTGTTAGCTAAGTAGCTTTATTTTTTTACTGATTTTATAAATTTATATTTTATTGTAATTAATAGAAGGGTTACATTATATTCACCAGATACAACGTACATTTCTTAATAATTATTGCTACCCCTTCTCATGTTTTTCTCTCCATTTCCTTCCCCCACCTGCTCCCATCATCTTGTTTTACCCCTTCCCTATCCTATTTCAAAGAAACAAATAAATATATATGCAATATATCAGATGACATGATAAGATGAGAAATAACATAGTACATTAAGAACAACAGTCACACCTTATATGGCTTTTGTTATGTCTTGAAGGTCCTTTCATTTAGACTCATTCTATATGGCCTTAGGTATCTAGGTTTTTCCCTATTGTAAACTTCTGCTAGGAGAGTCCAAGGTCTATACTAATTATGACAAACGAGGGAAACCATTGAGCCTATATTCCTTTGAGTCTGGCTTACTTCACTTAATATGATTTTTTTCCAAGTCTTTCCATTTCTGTAAAAATGGGGCTATATTGTTTGTTCTGATGGCAGCATAGAAATCTACTCTGTATAAATACCACATCTTGTTGATCCACTCATCAACTGAAGGGCATCTGGGTTGGTTCCATATCTTTGCTATTATAAATAGTGCTGCAAGGAACATAGTTGTGCTAGTGGATTTAGTATGTCCTTGTTCCTGGATGATTGGGTAAATGACAAGTAGTGGAATTGCTGGGTCATAGGGGAGATTAACTTTCTGAGGAAATTCCATACAGCTTTCCATAGGGGTTGAACGAGTTTACACTCCCACAAACACTGTAATAGTGATCCCTCCTGGCCACATCCCCGTCAGCATCTGTTATTAGATTTCTTGATCATGGCCATTCTAACTGGGGTGAGGTGAATCTCAGAGTTATTTTGATTTGCATTTCTTTTATTGCCATTGATGTCGAGCATTTCTTCGTGTGACTATAGGCCATTTTTATTTGTTTATCAGAAAAGACTCTCTTTAATCTTTGGCCCATCTTTTAATGGGATGGTTGTTTCTTTGGAGATTAGTTTTGGAGTGATTCAACTTTTTGAGCTGCTCATATATTTTACATATCAGGCCTTTGTCCGTTGGATGGTCAGTCAAGATCTCCCACTCTGTAGGCTTTCTAGTTAGTTTGCTAGTTATGTCCTTGGTCATACAGAGCTCTATAATTTAATGCAGTCCCACTTATCCAGGCTTTCTCTGATTTGTCATGTTTCTTGGTCCTTATTAAGAAAGTTTTGACCTATGTCAAGGAGACCTAGTGAATCTCCTAATCTTTCTTGTAAAGTTTTCAGTTGAAGTGCCGATTTTTGATTGAAAAAATAACTCTGACTATAGGAATAAATATAATGGTTATCTCTAATGAAGTGCAGCTTTGTGTCAGAGAGGTAGAATAATAGTAATACTGGTGTGAGAAAGGGATTATTATTAATTAGAATGTATTATTTTAAATAAATTTCTGCACATGGTATCTTTAAAAGTAAAGCAAAATCAAGTAATATGATAATTAAGAATTCAGATATAAAAGAATGTCTTTGTGATATGTTTATATAAATTCATATAAAATTTATGAATTATATTTATGTTTATATAATCTGTTGTGATGAAGCAATAGCTACATTCTTTTGGATTATATTCAGAAAAAGTAGGCTAGAGGATACCTTTTGGGTACTGAAAATATTTCACATGCCTCAGTCCAAATCTTTTAGGGGGCAGCATTTAATCATTTCTCATTATCTACATGGCTATTTTGTAAACATTATTTACATACCATTTATAAAATTGTGTATCTCATACATTTTGTTTTTTTATTTTAGTTATGAATGAGTGCAATTGTTTTGTCAAATATGTTTTCATAAATATTTTTTTCGTATTATTTTTTATTGTATTTAATAAAAGGGTAACATGATATTTGCCACATAGAAGAGGCATTAGCTCTTTGGACATTTGCTGTAGTTTGGTCACATTTTTGTGTGTGGATTCTAGGAATTCATCCATTTTTCTTTGAAAAACCTTTATTTTTTAATATTTTTTATTGTAATTAATAAAAGGGTTACATGATATTTCTCAGATAGAATGTGCATTAATTCACATACATTGATACCCTTTCACATGTCTTGGTCCCCATTTTCCTCCCCCCCACCCCACCCTCATCTTTTTTCCCCCTTCCCTATCCAATTTCAAATAACCAAATACAAATATATCTGATATATCAGGTAACAAAGTGAGATACTGTAACAATATGAGATAACCAAAGGGACATCAAAAGAGATGAGAGATAACATAGCACATTAAGGACAGCAATCATTCATTATATGGCTTTTGTTTCAATATCCTAGGGGTCCATTCAATTAGCTTCATACTATATGGCCTTATGTATCGAGGTTTTGCTCTATTGCAGATCTCTGCTAGTAGAGCCCAAGGTTTCTACTAGATATGATGAATGAGGGAAACCATTGAGCCTAACTTCCTTTGAGTCTGGCTTAATTCACTTAATATGATTTTTTCTAGGTCTTTCCATTTCCTAACAAATGGGGCGATGTCGTTTTTTTCTGACAGCAGCATAGAATTCCATTGTGTACAAATACCACATCTTGTTGATCCATTCATCAACTGAGGGACATCTAGGTTGTTTCCATATCTTTGCTATGGTGAATAATGCTGCAACGAACATTGATGTGCTAGTGGATTTAGTATTCCCTAGTTTCTGGATGGTTGGGTAAATGCCAAATAGTGGAATTGCTGGGTCAAAGCAGAACTCTATGTTTACCCTTTTGAGGCAGTGCCATACTGCTTTCCATAGTGGTTGAATGAGTTTGCACTCCCACCAACAGTGTAGTAGTGATCCCTCCTGGCCACATCCCCTCCAGCATCTGTTGTTATTGGTTTTCTTGATCCTGGCCATTCTAACTGGAGTGAGGTGGAATCTTAGCGTTATTTTGATTTGCATTTCTTTTATGACCAGAGATGTTGAGCATTTCTTCATGTGTCTATAGGCCATTTTGTTTCTTCTTCAGAGAAGACTCTCTTTAAATATTTGGCCCATTTTTTAATGGGATGGTTGTTACTTTGGAGATTAGTTTTGGAGTGATTCAATTTTTTGAGCTGTTGATATATTTTAGATATGAGGCCTTTGTCCGTTGTATGGTTGGTGAAGATATTCTCCCACACTGTATGCTTCCTAACTAATTTACTAGCTATATCCTTTGGCATACAAAAGCTCTGAAGTTTAATGCAGTCCCACTTATCCAGCCTTTCTCTGATTTGTTGTGATTCTTGGTCCTTATTAAGAAAGTTTCGACCTGTGCCAAGGAGGTCTAGTATATCTCCAACTCCTTCTTGTAAAGTTTTTAGTGTGTCAGCTTTTACCTCCAGGTCTTTGATCCATTTGGAGTTAATTCTAGTGCAGGGTGACAAAGAAGGATCCAACTTATTTTTCTGCAAGTGCTTAGTCAGTTCTGCCAGCACAACTTGTTGAAGAGGCTGTCTTTCTTCCATTCTATTTTTTGGCTCCCTTGTCAAAGATTAGGTGGCCATAGTCTGTGGTTTAATATCTGGGTCCTCAGTTCTATTCCACTGGTCTTCAGGCCTGTTCTTGTGCCAGTATCAAGCTGTATTGAGAATTATAGCTCTGTAATAGAGTCTAAAGTTTGGAATTGAAATTCTTCCTGCGCTGTTCTTTCTGCTAAGAAGTGTTTTTGCTCTGCGGGGTCTTTTATTATTCCACATGAAATTTTGGATTGCCTCTTCTATTTCTTTAAAGAATGACATTGGGGTATTGATGGGTATTGCGTTGAATTTGTAGATAGCCCTTGGCAAGATTGTCATTTTCACAATGTTGATTATTCCAATACAGGAACATGGGAGGTTTTTCCATTTCCTTATTTCTGCTTTAATTTCCTTTTTCAGGGTTTTAAAATTTTCATCAGAAAGGTCCTTTACATTCTTAGATAAGCTAACTCCTAGGTACTTCATTTTCTTTGAGGCTATTGAGAAGGGGGTTGCTTTCCTGATTGTTCCCTCGTTCCTATCACTGTTGGTGTAGAGGAAGGCACTTGATTTCTGAGGGTTAATTTTATAGCCTGCTACCCTTCCAAAGTTTTGAATCAGCTCAAGGAGTTTAGGAGTAGAGTCTATAGGATTCTTTAAATACAGAATCATATCATCTGCAAAGAGGGATATTTTTACTTCCTCTTTCCCTACTTGGATCCCTTTATGCTTGCTTCTTTCCTTATTGAATTGGCTAGGAATTCTAATACTATGCTAAAGAGGAGTGGAGAGACGGGGCATCCTTGTCTCATGCCTGATTTTAGAAGGAATGGCTTTAGCTTTTTGGCATCAAGTATAAAACTAGCTGTGGGTTTGTCATACATAGCCTTTATTATATTGAGGAATGTTCCTTGGATTCCTATTTTCTCCAGAGCTTTTAACATAAAGGGGTGTTGGATCTTGTCAAATGCCTTTTCCGCATCTATTGAGACAATCATGTGATTTTTGTCCTTGCTCCTGCTGATGTGCTGATTTATATTAATTGATTTGTGTATGTTGAACCAGGTTTGCCTCCCTGTGATGAATCCAGTTTGATCATAGTGTATAATTTTTTGATAAGTTGTTGTAGACGGTTGGCCAGTATTTTGTTGAGAAGTGTTGCATCAATGTTCATCAAAGAAATAGGGCTATAGTTCTCTTTCTTTGATGAGTCTCTATCTTATTTGTGGATGAGGCTTATACTGGCTTCATAGAATGAGTTTGGTAAAGAACCTTCACTTTCAATTTCATTGAAGCACTTGAGGAGTATTGGTGTGAGTTCTGCGTTGAAGACCTTATAGAATTCAGCTGTGAATCCATCTGGCCATGGGCTTTTCTTATGTGGAAGGTCTCTTATTGCCATTTCTATTTCAGTGCTTGAAATCGGCCTGTTTAGTTGGGTCAGCTCTTCTTGGTTCAGTGTGGGTATGTTGATATTGGCTAGGAATTCATCCATTTTTTCTAGATTCTCAAATTTGTTGGCATACAGGCTTGAGAAGTAGTCCCTCATGATACTCTGTATCTTGATAATTTCTGTCTTGATTTTACCATTTTCGTCTGCAATTTTGTTTATTTCGGTATGCTCTGTTCTTTTTTTGGTAAGGTTTGCTAAGGGTTTGTCAATTTTGTTAATTCTTTCAAAGAACCAACTCCTTGTTTTGTTGATTCTTTCTATACTTTTTTTGGATTCCAAATCATTTAATTCTGCTTTGATTTTAATAATTTGCTTCCTTGTACTGGGATTAGGGTTGGTTTTTTGCTCTTTTTCCAGGAACTTAAGGTGACACATTAACTTCTTGGTTTTCAATTTTTTCCAACTTGATGTTGTAGGCAAACAGACGTATAAAATTTCCTCTGAGTACTGCCTTTGCTGTGTCCCAAAGGAGTTGGTATTTTGTGTGCTCCTTACTGTTCAATTTCATAAACTGTTGGATTTCTGTTCTGATCTCTTCGATGACCCATTGGTTATTTAACAACGTGTTGTTTAATCTCCATGAGTTACAGGTTTTCGTTCGTGGAGATGTGTGTTCAGTTCCAATTTGATGCCTTTGTGATCTGAGAGCGTGCAGGGAATAATTTCCGTGTTTCTGAATCTGTCCAGGTTTGTTTTATGGCCTAAGATGTGGTCTATTTTGGAAAATGTTCCATGTGCTACTGAAAAAAACGTATATTGTGTTGTTGCTGGGTGGAATATTCTGCAGATGTCTGTTAGATCTAGTTGCTCTATATAGTTGTTCAGTTCTAAGGTTTCTCTGTTGAGTTTTTGCCTTGTTGATCTGTCAATAGGTCAGAGTGGTGTGTTAAAGTCACCAACAATCACTGTGTGTCGATCTATATAGGTTTCAGTGAAAGTAGCATTTACTTGATGAAGTTTGGAACTGTGGATTGGGTGTGTAGATATTTAGGATCGTTATGTCTTCCTGGAAGAAAGATCCCTTTAGTAGTATGTAGTAACCTTCTTTGTCTTTTTTCACTAATTTTAGTTTGAAGTCTATTTTATCTGATATGAGGATGGCAACTCCAGCCTGTTTATGGATGCCATTAGCTTGATAGATTATTCCAACCTCTCACTTTCAAAAACTGTTTTTTTTGGTGGGAGCGTAAGATGTGTCTCTTGAAGACACCAGAATGATGGATCTTGCTTTTTGATCCAAGTAGACAGTCTATGCCATTTAATTGGAAAGTTAAGTCCATTGATATTGAGAGTTAGATTTGAGAGATATTTATTAGTTCCTATCATTTTAAAAGCTTTTATTGGGGCCTGTGTCTTGACCGTTTTTGTGGTACTTAGATGGTATGCTGTTTAGGTGCCATTTCTTTCCCTATATTGCATTTATTTTGGTTTTCTATATAGAACATCTTTGAGAATTCTCTGTAGTGTTGGTTTTGTTGCTACATATTGTTGCAGCTTTTCCCTGGAATGGAATGTTTTTATTGTTCCCTCAGTTATGAATGAGAGCTTAGCTGGGTACAGTATTCTTGGTTGGTAGTTATTTGACTTAAGGGCATGACATATATGCTTCCAGACACTTCTTGCTTCCATGGTTTATGCTGAGAAATCTGGGGTTATTCTGATTGGTTTGCATTTGTAGGTGATTGATCCTTTCTCCCTGGCTGCCTTTAGTATCCTTTCTTTGGTCTCTATTGATCCAGTACAGATTACAATGTGGCAGTGGGATGCTTTTTCTGATCAGGCCTGTTTAGGGTTCTAAAAGCTTCTTGTATCTGGATGGGCCTGCCCTTCTGGATATTTGGGAAATTCTTTGAGATGATTCCCTGAAGTATATTTCCAATACCATTGACCTCTTTCTCCAGACCAATTAGCCTTAAGTTAGGCTTCCTAATTGTATCTTGGACCTCCTGAAGCGCTCTTTAATATTTCCTAGATTTGGATTGACTCATTTTCTGTTCTTTCTCTAAAACAACTAAATTATCTTCAGCCCCAGAAATTCTCTCTTCTGCATTGTCTAACCTGCTATCAAAGCTATCTACTTTATTCTTACTCCCTTGATTCTAATTGCTCATTTTTGATGCCTTGCATCTCGTCTTTTAGATCATGTAAGCATTTCTTGAGCTCCTTTATTTCCTTTGAGTGGTTAGCTCAATAGCTTTATTCTCTTTGGACATTTGCTGGATTTCGGTCGCCTTTTTGTTTGTGGATTCATTGAGTTCATCCATTGTTCTTTGAAAAACCTTTATGATAGCCTCCTTAATGGCTTCTCCTTTTTAACTTATAACCTTGTTAACAGTTTCCTCTTGTTTAGCTATGGCTTCCTCCCTTATCTCTTTCTTTATATTTTCACATTTTTCATTAAAGATGTTTTTCAATTGCATTTGTAAAGCACTTGGAAGACTCTCCTCTAAGTTTGCCAGTGACTGTTCCGTTGTGTGTTTATATTGGGTGGAGGATGCTATTCCTTGATTTGACATTTGTTTTGAGTTTCTTGTTCTGCCCATTTGAAAATGGGAGGATGGTTAATACTAAACACGATTATAGTTTTTCAGATATAACCAACCTCGACCTCTTTAGCTGGCAGACACTAGATGTTTACAATTTTTGATTGGTATTATCACTCTTTCTTTTTTACACTTACAGACAAGTCTAATACAACCACTGGTCACCGATTTATGACCAAAACAATAAGCCTCTCAATCCAATCTCTATTGTATTTAGGTCCCTCTGGACCTACAGGATCATTAAACACCTACATTTACAGTATTGCTCAACAGCCATCAAGTGTAGATCATGCATTATAAGGGTTGAAAGATGAACAGAGGACCAGAGATAGGAAAATAGTATGAGAGATAACAGGGGAGGTACGAGGGGAATAACGTAGTTGGGTAAGATTATTATACTAATGAAGAAAAATTATAGTGTAAGGATAACTGTCCTAAGTTTATTAGCAGGTAGCGTATTTGAGTACAAAGTTTGGAAAGGATTTGATTAAACTTGTGAAAGTAAGAAGGGTAATGAGAAAAATATATCGAGAAAAGAGGGAGGTAGATATTGGAGATTTCAATGATCGAAAATTTTAAAAATAAAGAAAGAAAAAGAAGGAAAGTAAGACAACAAGAAGCACAAAAAATATAAAAAACCATACAGAAAAAAAACAGAGAAACAAAAAAAAGAAAAACAAAAAAGCAAGAACAACAACAAAAAAATCAATAAAAAAAAGAAAAAGAAAATGGTTGGGGGAGGTTCCTCACTATTGTGATCTCTTACTTAAGAAATTCTAGGGTTGAGACCAGGAGATTAAAAAGCAAGTGACTGTATCAATATAGATATCATTTCTATTAAGACTGTACCCAGAGCTGTCACTATGTTTCCAGAAATGAGCATGGTGACAGAAGGATGCGGGAGAGAAAAGAGAAAAAAAAAGTGTAGGTAGGATGGTAAAGATAAAATAAGAACACCTATAAATACAAATGAAAGAAGGGGTGGAAGAAAAAAAGAAAAATCCCCAAAACAAAGAAAAAGAACAAAAAAAGAATCAAAAAAATAAAAATTAAAAAAAGGTATCTTCAAGATATTTTATTTGGGGGGGGGTCAGGGCAGGATAGGATACTTGTGTCTCCACTAAGTTAGGGATCAGAACACTTCAGAAAGTCTTTTTCTCTTTTGATCTGGCTGTGAGGTTTTTTGGATCCTATTGTTTGTTTGGGAAAAGGAAGCTGAAAGATTGGTGGGCGGGTTTTGTTTACCAGGCTTGTGGCTGTCACAGGGGATGAGCTTCAGCAGCTCTGGAGCCGGATTTCTGGCTAAGGGATCTCTGGGAAATCCTTTGCCATTAAGAAAGATAGTGCCGCCAGCACCACCCCTCAGGTTCCAATTGTTTTGCCCTGCGTCGTTGCCAGTAGTTAAGATGGAGCTCTGCTCAGCTTTTGGGGCAGGGGCTCCCTCCCAATGCTGATCTGTGAGTAGAAGTGGAAACTTCTCATCGGTGGTACTCACAAATTGCTGGATTCTCTGGTTCCGTGAAGCTGGTAGGTCTGTTCACAGCCGGGTGTTGGCTCTGGGCTCCCGCAGGCTCTGTGTCGCTCTGTCTGCAGCTGACGGGTTACAGCGCCAAGAAGCACTGCTGCTCAAATTCAGAATAGCCACTTTGACTCCGTGGCTGCTCCGAGCGGCTGCAACCAGTCCCCGCTGTCTTCCTTGTGCCGTATGTCTGCCTTTTCCCTCTGTGACTGAGATCTGTGTGTTGCTAAAGCTTACTTAGGATCTATTTGTGGTATGTACTGTCCCCTATGCTGCCAAAACTGGTGTCTTGGCGAGAGCTCAGAAAGACTCCAACTGAACCGCTGCCATCTTCTGCCCAACTCCCCTGAAAAATCTTTATTATGGCCTCTTTTATGGCCTCTTTTTCACATATCACCTTATTTATAGTTTCCTCTTGTTTAGCTATGGCTTCCTCCCTTATCTCTTTCTTCATATTTTCACATTTTTCATTAAGGATATTTGTCAATTGCATTTGTATAGCACTTGGAAAACTCTCCTCTAGGTTTGCCAATGACTGTTCCATTGTCTGTTTATATTGAGTGGGGGATGTTATTCCTTGATTTGACATTTTTCTTGAGTTTCTTCTTCTGCCCATTTGAAAATGGGAGCAAGACTAATACTAAACAAGATTATAAATTTTCAGACATAACTAGCCTTGACCTCTTTAGCTGGGAGACACTAGATGTTCACAATTTTTGATTGGTATTATCACTCTTTCTTTTTGTGCACTTACAGACCAGTCTAATACAACCACTGATAACCGATTTATGACCAAAACAATAAGCCTCTCAATCAGATCTCTATTGTATTTAGGTACCTCTGGACCTAGAATATAATTGAACACCTAGATATACAGTATTGCTCAACAACCATTAAAGTGTAGATCCAGGCAATATAAAGGTTGAAAGATGAACAGAGGACCAGAGATAGAAAAATAATATGAGAGATAACAGGGGAATAACGAGGGGAATAACGTAGGAGTGTAAGATTATTATACTAATGAAGAAAAGGTATAGCGTAGGGATAACTGACCTAAGTTGATTAGCAGGTAGCGTATATGAGTACAAAGTTTGGAAAGGATTAGATAAAACTTATGAAAGTAAGAAGGGTAATACGAAGAATATATCAATAAAAGAGGGAGGCAGATATAGGAGATTTCAATGATGAAAAATTTTAAAAAGAAAGAAAGAAAAAAAGTAAAGTAAGACAAAAACAACAACAAGCACAAAAAACAAAAAAAACATACAGAACAAAAAACAGAGAAACAAAAACCAAAAACAAACAAGCAAAATCAACAACAACAACAACAACAAGAAGAAGAAAAAAATAAACAAAATCAAAAAAAGAAAAGCAAAAGAAATAGGTGGGGGAAGAGTCCTCACTATTGTGAGCTCTTGCTTAAGAAATACTAGGGTTGAGATGATCAGATTAAAGAGCAGGTGACTCTATCAATATAGATATCATTTGTATTCAGACTGTACCCAGAGCTGTCACTATGTTTCAGGAACAACCACAATGACAGAGGGATGCGGGAGAGTGCCGAGGCCTACCGGCAGCAAATTGGGGTTCCTGAAATAGGGGGCAAGGACTGGAAAAAAATAGAAGAGAGACAAACACATGGGGTCTGGTAGGTCTGCAGCCCAGGTAAAGACTGCAGCCCCGTTTATTATCAACTCAAGGCTTATATCCCTTCTTGAAACCAGGAAACTTCCAGGTGTTACATTCATATGGTAAATCTCAGGTCATTTAAACAGAATAAGGCCAGAAAAAAAATAAGACAATTAAGCAATATCTGATGTAAATCAAGGTACAGTTTGATTCCACTCTGGCTCCCAACGTATCCCCCGTTTTTATTTTAAAAGAAACACAAGTGCAATTTCTACTCTTTTCAATACCTCTAATTTATCCTGTCTCACTTTCCAAAAATGACTCTGATCCCTTCATCTAAAGGGGATTGATGGGCAGAGATTCAGTTTCTGTGACTTCTTCAAGCTGAGTCAGGGGTGTTGTCTCTGTGCTTGACCAGGGACCTTAAGAAGCCTAGCCTGTTTTATCAAGGGGTTGCAAGGATTAGATATCAGGAACAATAATTTGCTCCAAACTAGAGATCATATTTAATATTTAACAACTGCACAAACCATCTTTGGCTACAATAGTGTAGCTTACTTAGCATCCATTTGCAAAGGCATTTTCTTGATTGTCTGGGGAACTAAATCTCTGCAACCTTAACAATGCTTCAGTTGTCAGATCTAAACAGAATTAATAGAGACACAAGCCCCAGATCCACAAATTTTCATGAATTTGTTGATGGTGTCAAATAGAAAATTCGCTCAATTAGGACTTCAGACTACTCACTATTACAGAAGATTGACAAGTTCCTGCCCAGTTATGAAAGGCACGGGCATTAGTAAGACATTCTTACAAACTATTCTATGACTTCCCAGCTCTGATTAATTTGAATGGCCAAGCACAAGTGACTCTAGGATCTGACACCATCTCTGCCGTCCAAGCAGAGACTTTCTGGATTATTTATCACTTTAGTCCCAATGGTGTCTCTTCATACTGGGATAAACATCCCATTGGCATTTCACTTTGTTGGTTGCTGGATTTGAACTCAGGGTCTGGGCACTGTCTCTCAGCTCTCCAGCTCAAGGCTACCACCCTGCCACTGTGAGTCCAGAGCTTGGTGCTTGAGTGCTTCCCCCCAGCTTTTCAGCTCAGAGCTAGCACTCTGCCATTGCGAGCTCCAAAGCAACTCTGTCCCAGCATCCTGCTGGCAGATTAGACACAGTCTCACAGGGACTTTGCTTTGCCCGGGCAGGCTCAAAACTGCAGGTTTCAGATCAATGAGTCCTACAAATGGCCACTTTACTCCAATTAGAAGCAACAAGGTGGTCAACTCAGAAATAGTCTCTAAGCATGATCTTACCTGGAACTTGGTGAGGGCCAAACTTACATCTGAATGAGGATCTGCTGTCATTCTCCATGGGCCTGCTGGAGATTGCTATAAAGTAACTTACAAGAGTAAGCTGAAATAGCAATTAAGCAACCATTTTGATAGTCCTAATTTTCCTTGTTTCTTTTTTTGAAACAAAACTTTAGGACAACTTTACTTTTAAATTTTGTTCAGAAACCATTTCTAATTTTCTTTAAAACTTTTACACTTTTTTACTTAAACTCTTAACACTTTGGTCTTTTTTGCATTTGAAAAACCTTTAAGGCTCAAGGAACTCCCTTTGCCTCCAGGCCCCCTAGGGCCCAAGGCACTCCCTCTGCCTTTAGAAGAGGCTTTTGTTTTATTCTGCAGTTTAGGTTATTACTGCCTGGAACTCCATCAACAGTTTAAACTCAAATGACAGTTTTTCCCCTAATGCCAGAATTACAAACATCAGTGCCCCAAGAGTCTAAGTCTGGACTTAGTTTCCTTCCCCCCCTTTTTTATCTTATTATCAGATTTCCAGTGTCAGTCTGCAAGAAAAGACAGATAGGCAAAGTTTCTGACATTAATGAACAATTTTACATTTAAATCTCTAATACATGTCTCCAAACTTTAACTAAAGGTAATAAATCCCAAATTCCCTGATACCTCTGGGCTAAACAGGATACAATGTTTACAATGTAAACAGCTCTATGCATTGCAAACCCAGATTTTTTAAAATGCAGATTTCAGGATCTTTAGAAAAATACTTTTTACCAATTTCTCTTTATCACAATGTAATAATCCTTTGAGACATTGTAAAACATTCAAACCTAATGCTTTTCTTGAAGTTTAAGCTTAGATTTACCCAATTGCCTTTG
This sequence comes from Megascapheus bottae, assembly GCA_024803745.1. Classification (NCBI taxonomy): domain Eukaryota; kingdom Metazoa; phylum Chordata; class Mammalia; order Rodentia; family Geomyidae; genus Megascapheus; species Megascapheus bottae. Next base: position 1,016,434 of record JANJXV010000128.1, on the reverse strand, counting down.
TGTTTAAGTATAAATTTATCCATTGTTTTATACAGCATGCTGACAATTTAACCTTGAACATGTTCACTCACTCATTCACACACATTCATACTCAAAGATCTTAAAGTGCGCAAAATTAATATCGATCGTTCATTTTCTGGATGTTTGTGTCAAGAGAGCTTTGCCAATTTTACTCTTGCAGGTGAGAACCAGGTTCAAAACAAAATGTTTTGCAAGGCAACTTAGCTGGAATTTATTTTTCCAGGGCTTGTTACAACTGCAGACACATGGGAGTGGCCATACTAGGACCAGAAATGTTCAAATAAATAACAAGGATGTGTGCTTGAGTAAGGATCCATAAGGATCCATAGTTAGAACTGGTACCAATTTTAAAGACAAAACTGGACAAGGAAAAATATGTAACACGAACAAGACAGAGAAGCGGGGACTTTTAAATAACTTCTAATGGCATGCCCTGTTAGCGACAAGAAACTCAAAAGGGGGGTCAAGGCTTCCCTTGACGACCCAGGCCTCTGTTTTAAGCCCACAGTGCACCTTTTTTAAAAAAACAAAAAACAAAAAACTAAAACAAAACACAGACATACAGGGGGTCGGCCGACTTCTACTTACCTCCGGAGGCTTTTGCTTTTCACCTGGGCATCTTTCACAAAAGCGGTTGTTAAGGAGAGGGATGATAAAGACAAACTAACAAGAACAATTCTTTATCTCAATAGCATACAATTTGTAAAAGAACAATTGTCACATGTTACATTAAATTGTGTAGAGTCAATTGATATGTTAAAAGGTCCCGACATAATAGCAAAAGGAGGAGAAACACAGCTCATATGAATGTGTTGAACAAGTGGATCAGGAGCAGTCCCATTGACATGCACAAATAACTCAGGTCCTTCCCACGTCACAGGAGGGTTGGGGGTGTAAGCCCAGTGAGTTGCTGCTTGGATGGCCACTGTCACTCTCCATAGTCTGAATGCAGCGTTCAGGCAGCCAGCGGGCATCATTTTCTTCCTGTGAAAAAATACATACATGCCCTCGACCCCAGGTTAGAACAGGAACGGGTCCGTTCTAAGCACCATTTAGGGGATCCTTCCACTTTACTAAGGCAAAAGCACGCTGCTCTCTTTTTTTATGCTTTGTACGCAATAGATATCAGAGGATCTAAATCCTCTCTGTCCACGTGCGACAGAGGAATTGGCAGTCTCCCTGGAAGGTAAAGGCACAAGCACTAGCTGTGCTATTTTTTGTCCTGCTGGGATCGATATTACATGTCTCGGGGCAGAGGCCATAACCTTGATTTCTCCAGTAAAATCCTGGTCAATTATGCCAGATGTAGTTTGTATCCCTTTAAGGGCTGAGCTACTTCGCCCTAACAGCAATCCAGCCACTCCTGGGGGATGGGGGCCGAAGACCCCCGTGGGGAGAGCTTGTATCCCCATCTCTGGGGTCAATACTGAGCAGGTAGAGGAACAGAGGTCCAATCCTGCACTGCCTGGGGTGGCACGGAAGAGGCTGGAGACTGATTTGGGGGGGATGTTAGAAGATGTATTTGTGGCTGAGAAGAGGAAGGGACTGCCCCATAGTTTTGTGGGGCCAGGGGCTGGCCCCTTCTCTGGTATCCCAAAAACAGGCGGCCATGTCGATTTGTTGCTGACTTGCAATCTTTAGCCTAGTGCTTCCCTTTACCACAGCGTGGACATGTGCCAGGTGATGGTTCTTTCTCTAACTTGGCCTGGCGTGGGCATTGTGCCATCCAATATCCTACTTGTCCACAAGAGAAGCAATGCCCTGGGGGTCTAGCAGCCCGAGAATGCTGCTTGCCTCTATATTTTATACATTCAGTAACAGTCTTTCCTTTAGGAGCGGCGGCTAAAGTGAGGCCTTGTACATGGGAGGGTCCTTTATCAGCACACAGTGTAATATAGTCTGTAATTCCTCCCTTATTCCTATGGGGTCTGATAGCCACCCTACAGGCGGTGTTGGCATTTTCATAGGCCATTTATCTAACTATAGCCTTCCTTGCATTCTCATCTTGTACTAGGCAGTCTGCAGTCTCCATTAATCGAGACAAAAATTCTTGATAAGGTTCATCAGATCCCTGTCTAATTTCAACTAGATTTTTATTACGGTTAGAATTTGGTAATTTTTTCCAAGTCTCTTTCGCTGCTGCATTTATTTGTATATAGGCTTCCATTGCATAGCCCAATTGATCTTTGGTGTTTTTATAGGTTCCCGCACCTAGCAACTGATCAAAAGTGTAAGGCAGGTTCTCAGCCCTATTTGCTGCAATTTTAGCTCGACACTGTGCAGTGAACTCTGTTTCCCATAATAAGTACTCTCCCCCACTAAGGCATGCTCTGGCAAGCTGCTTCCAGTCATTTGGGAATAAAATGTCAGCACATGTGGCCTCCAATGCTACTTGAGTAAAAGAGGCAGTTGGTCAGTATTGGGAGCAGGCACTTTTTAAGTCCCATAATAGTTTAAAAGGAACAACCTCTGCTGGGGTCTTTTCAGGGCCATATACACTATAGTAGTCTTGAATTGCTTTCCCTATTCTTGGCCAGGTTTCTAAATTTAGGGATTCCTCCTCTGGAAACCATGGGCATGCCTCCTCGATAAACTGTAAGAAGCTCTCAAGCTGCCCTTGTCCCACCCGTGTTCCATGGGCTTCAAATATGACTCTTAGGACCGGTACATATAGCATTCAGCCAATAACTTGACCCATAATTTTTACTCCCGACAATACAGCCTCCCGTTCTCTCACTCTCTTAAAATCCTCTCCTAATACTCACCACAGCAGGGGTCCTCCCCCTTCATCCCAGATTTTCAGGGTCCCTGTTCGGGCGCCACTTGCCGGGGCATACCAGTAGCAAATTGGGGTTACTGAAATAGGGATCAGGGACTGGAAAAAATAGAAGAGAGACAAACACATGGGGTCCGGGAGGTCTGCAGGCCAGGTAAAGACTGCAGCCCCATTATATATAAACTCAAGGCTTATATCCTTTCTTGAAACCAGGGAACTTCCAGGTGTTACATTCATATGGTAAATCTCAGGTCATTTAAACAGAATAAGGCCAGAAAACAATAAGAAAATAAAGCAATTGTCTGATGCAAATCAAGGTACAATTTGATTCCACTCTGGCTCCCAACAGGAAAGGAAAGAGAAAAAAAAAAGGTGTAGGTAGGATGGAAAAGAGAAAATAAGAACACATAAAAATGCAAATAAAAAAGGGGATGGAAGAAAAAAAAGAAAAAAAACCAAAACAAAGGAAAAGAACAAAAAAAGTTAAAAAATAAAAAAGGGTATTCTTCAGGATTTTTTTTTGGGGGGGGTGGTCAGGGCAGGATAGAAAACTTGTGTCTCCACTAAATTCGGGATCCAAACACTTCAGAAAGGCTTATCCTGTTGTGATTTGGCTATGAGGTTTTTCAGTTCTGATTGTTTGTTTGTGAAAACAAGCTGAAAGATTCGCGGGTGGGTTTTGTTTACCAGCCTTGTGGCTGACACAGGGGATGGACTTCAGCAGTGCTGGGGCCGGATTTCTGGCGAAGGAATCTCTTTCCAGTAAGAAAGATGGTGCTGTCAGCAACACCTCCCAGTTTACCATTGTTTTGGCCAGGTTTTGCCAGTAGTCAAGATGGCGCTGCTCTCAGCTTGTTGGAGAGAGGCTCCCTCCCAATGCCAATCCTCAAGCAGAAGTGGAAACTTCTCCTCGGAGGTACTCACAAATTGCTGGATTTTCCGGTTCCGTGAAGCTGGCAGGTCCCTGCATGGCCGGTGTCGGCTCTGGGCTTGTGCAGGCTCTGTGTGGCTCTGTCTGCAGCCGGTTGGTCTGCAGCACTGAACAGCGCTTCTGCTCAGATTCAGAAGAGCCGCTTTGTCTCTGTGGCCGCTCCTAGCGGCTGGAAGCTGTCCCAGCTGTCTTCTGTGTGCCAAATTTCTACCTTTTTCCTCTGTGTCTGAGGTCTCTGTATCTCTCTAGAGCTTATTTAGGATCGATTTGAGGTATGTACTGTCCCCTATGCTGCCAAAACTGGTATCTTGCTGAGAGCTCAGAAAGACTCACACTGAAACGCTGCCATCTTCTGGGTCAATCACCTATAAAGGCAAGCCAATCAGAATAACCCCAGATTTCTCAGCAGAGACCATGCAAGCAAGAAGAGATTGGAAGCATATATGTCATGCCTTTAAATCAAATAAATACCAACCAAGAATGCGGTAACCAGCTAAGCTCTCATTCATAACTGTAGGACCAATAAAAACATTCCATTCCAGGGAAAAGCTGCAACATTATGTACCATCCAAACCAACATTACAAAAAATTCTCAAAGATCTTATACACATAGAAAACCAACATAAATGCAATACAGAGAAAGAAATGACACCTAAACATCATACCATCTAGGTACCACAAGAACTGTCAAGACACAGGCCCTAATGAAAACTTTAAAAAATGGTAGGAACAAATGAATAACTCTCAATCCTAACTCTCAATGTCAATGGACTTATCTCTCCAATTAAAGGTCATAGACTGAGTAGTTGGGTCAAAAATCAAGATCCATCATTCTGCTGTCTTCAAGAGACACATCTTACCCAAAAAAACCAAATATTTTTTGAAAGTGAGAGGTTGGAATAAACTGTATTAAGCTAATGGCCCCCACAAATAGGATGGAGTTGCCATCCTCATAACAGATAAAATAGACTTCAAACTAAAATTAGTGAGAAAAGATAAAGAAGGTTACTACATACCACTAAAGGGTTCTTTCCTCCAGAAAGACATAAGGATTCAAAATATGTACACACCTAATCCCAGAGCTCAGAACATCATCAAGCAAACTTTACTTTCACTGAAACCATACATAGATCGACACACGGTGTTTCTTGGTGACTTTAACACACCACTCTCACCTATGGACAGATCAACAAGGCAAAAATTCAACAGAAAAACCATAGAATTGAACAAACACATACACCAACTAGATCTAACAGACATCTGCAGAATATTCCACCCAGCAACAACACAATATATGTTTTTTTCAGCAGCACATGGAACATTTTTCAAAATAGACCACATCGTAGGCCATAAAACAAACCCGGACAGATTCAGAAACACTGAAAGTATTCCCTTCATGCTCTCAGACCACAGGGGCATCAAATTGGAACCGAACACCCATCTCCACCAACGAAAACCCTGTAAATCATTGAGATTGAACAACACATTTTGGAATCACCAATGGGTCATCGAAGAGATCAAAAAAGAAATCCAACAGTTTAATGAAATTTAACAATAAGGAGCACACAAAATACCAGCTCCTTAGGGACACAGCAAAGGCAGTACTCAGAGGAAAATTTATAGCTCTGAGTGCCTACAACAACAAGTTGGAAAAATGACAAAACAGCAAGTTAATGTGTAACATTCAGCTCCTGGAAAAAGAGCTAAAAACCAACCCTAATCCCAGTAGAAGGAAGCAAATTATTAAAATCAAAGAAGAATTAAATGCATTGGAGTCTAAAAAAAACCATAGAAAGAATCAACAAAACAAGGAGTTGGTTCTTTGAAAGAATTAACAAAACTGACAAACCCTTAGCAAATCTTACCAAAAAAAGAAGAGAGCATATCGAAATGAACAAAATCGCAGGCGAAAATGGTAAAATTAAGGCAGAAATTACCAAGATCCACAGCATTATGAGGGAATACTTCTCAAACAATTATGCCAACAAAAATTTAATAACATAGTATTAGAATTCCTATCCAGTGCACTAAGGCAAGATGCAAAAAGGGAAAGAGGAAGTAAAATCTCCCTCTTTTCAGATGACATGATTCTGTATTTAAAGAATCCTATAGACTCTACTCCCAAGCTCCTTGAGCTGATTCAAAACTTTGAAGGGTAGCAGGCTACAAAATTAACCCTCAAAAATCAACTGACTTCCTCTATGCCAACAGTGAGAGGAACGAGGCAACAATCAGGAAAGCAACTCCATTTGTAAGAGCCACAAAGGAAATAAAGTACCTAGGAATTACCTTACCTAAGAATGTAAAGGACAATTTTGATGAAAACTTTAATATCCTAAAAAAGGAAATTAAACCAGAACTGAGGAAATGGAAAAATCTCCCATGCTCCTGGATTGGAAGAATCAACATTGTGAAAATGACAATCTTGCCAAGGGCTATCTACAAATTCAATGCAATACCCATCAATATCCCAATCGCATTCTTTGAAGAATAGAGGTGGCTTATCCAAAATTTCATATGGAATAATAAAAGACCCCACATAGCAAAAACACTTCTTAGCAGAAAGAACAGCGCAGGAGGAATTTCAATTCCAAACTTTACACTCTATTACAGAGTTATAATTATCAAAAGAGCTTGGTACTAGCACAAGAACAGGCCTGAAGACCAATGTAATAGAACTGAGGACCCAGATATTATACCACAGAACTATGACCATCTAATCTTTGACAAGGGAGCAAAAAAATATAGAATGGAAGAAAGTTATCCTCTACAACAACTGGTGCTGCAGAACTGGTTAAGCACCTGCAGAAAACTAAATTTGGAACCTTCTCTGTCACCCTGCACTAGAATTAACTCCAAATGGATCAAAGACCTCGAGGTAAAAGTCGACACACTGAAAACTTTACAAGAAGGAACAGGAGAACCACTAGGCCTCCTTGGCACAGGTTGAAACCTTAATAAGGACCAAGAATCACAACAAATCAGAGAAAGAGTGAATAAGTGGTACTGTATTAAACTGCAGAGCTTTTGTATGGCAAAGGACATAGCTAGTAAACTAATTAGGAAGCCTACGGAGTGGGAGAAGATCTTCACCTACCATACAACGGACAAAGGCCTCATATCTAAAATATATCAATAGGTCAAAAAATTGAATCACTCCAAAACTAATCTCCAAAGTAACAACCATCCCATTAAAAATGGGCCAAAGACTTAAAGAGAGTCTTCTCTGAAGAAGAAACAAAAATGGCCTATAGACACATGAAGAAATGCTCAACATCTCTGGTCATAAAAGAAATGCAAATCCAAAGAACACTAAGATTCCACCTCACTCCAGTTAGAACAGCCAGGATCAGGAAAACTAATAACAACAGATGCTGGAGCGGATGTGGCCAGGGGGGATCACTTCTGCTTTGTTGGAGGGAGTGCAAACTCATTCGACCACTATGGAAAGCAGTACAGCAGTTCCTCAAAAGATTAAACATAGAGCTCCCCTATGACCCAGCAATTCCACTACTTGGCATTTACCGAATTCAGAAAGAAGGACATACTAAATCCAGTAGCACAACAATGTTCATTGCAGCACTATTTACCATAGCAAAGATATGGAACCAACCATGGCAACATGGCAAATATCATGTAACCCTTTTATTAATTACAATAAAAAAGAGAAAAAAAGATGAAGGGCAGGTGTGGGGGTGGGAATTGGGGACCAAGACATGAGAAGGGATATCAATGTTTGTAAAGTAATGCACCTTCTATGTGGTGAATATAATGTATCCCTTCATTTAATTAAAATAAAAATATGTATCTAAAAATAAAAAAATAAAATTGAGATGTGAGGAGAAAAATACAACAAAAAATGGCTGAATGCATTTTTCAAATTATTTTTAATCACTTTACATTTTATATATATATGTAATTATATATGATAGATACGCATATTTTACTTTTTATGTTATCAATTAGTGTTACAGTTTTTTCATATAACTTTTATGGTAATTAATAGAATGTGTACATGATACTTGCCAGATAGATGGTGCATTAATTCCCAGACATTGATTCCCTTTCACATGTCTTGGTCCCCATTTCCCTCTCCCTCACCTCCACCCCTCATCTTGTTTTCCCCCATTCCCTATCCAATTTCAAATAACCAAATACAAATATATCCAATATATCAGGTAACACAGTGAGTTATTGTAACAATATGTGATAACCAAGGGACAGCAAAAGAGATGAGAGATAACATACTACCTTAAGCACAACAATCATTCATTGTAGGGCTTATGTTTCTATATCCTACAGATCCTTTCATTTAGTGTATTTCTATATGGACTTTTGTATCAAGGTTTTGCTCTGTTGCAAATCTCTGCTAGGAGAGGACAAGGATTCTACTGATTATGACAAATGAGGGAAACCATTGAGCATAAGTTCCTCTGAGTCTGGCTTACTTCACTTAATAGGATCTTTTCTAAGTCTTTCCATTTCCTAACAAATGGGGCAATGTCTTTCTTTCTGAGAGCAGCATAGAATTCCATTGTGTACAAATACCACATATAATTGACCCACTCATCAACTGAGGGACATCTAGGTGTTCTTACAGTTTATACCAAGAAGACATTGTATTTCCAGTACATTATCATTAATTATTTTAAACACATTGAATTACTGTGTTCTACATACTTAAAGAAACTTATGACCCTTAACACATATAATTACATAATGGCAGACTTTCACATTCAGTTATACATTGCACTACACACTTATTCACATTGTACTTTACTTCTCACCTTTGTGTTACTAATAGACATCTATTACATTAGTTTTATACTGGAAATATAATAATGTGGTTGTCAAAAAACCCATTGTGTTTATGTTTGTTTTAAATGGCACACTACTAAGCATGTATTCCTAAATTGTTAGCATTCTTATTAAATATATGGTGACAATATTTCAATTACTACTGAAGTTCATAATTTATTTTCTGATTTATTTTAATAATTTATCAAATGGAGTTGGATTATTATTCATGAGTAAAACAGTGATGTCTCATTTAGTAAGAATCAACTCATACTCATTAGAACACATGAATTTCCAAATGCCCACTATTCATATGTCAGTATGCATGTTGGCCATCAGAAAGGAAATAAGGATATCAAGAGATGATGCTTTAGATGTCCCGTCAATGATGTGCAAATGTTATAGTCATTAGAGAGGTGAAGTTCTGATGCTTACATTGGTGGTAATCAAGCATCAACAATGACAGAATATTCAAAAGTTTACTGCTCACAAAGATGAGGACTCACTGGCTACTCAGTCTTGTAACATATATTCCAGGCTTTGGTTCACCTTATGTTCAGAAGAGGCACAAAAACCGAGCAAAGCTATGGTACTTTTAGGCCTAAATGATGTCACACAATTTTACTTTATGTTGCCTGTTGTGAGGATACAGAAAGCCATATGCTCATGCACACAAGAAAAAGAAATGAAATAAAAATCAACAACTCTTTTAGACGTTGAGTGTTAAGCTCAGATGAAATCCCTAGTATCAAGGTTGATGGAAATTACTAGAATCAGCCGAGCACTGTGGCTCAAAATACTAATCCTAGCTATTCAGGGGGCTGAGATCTGAGGTTCAAATACAGCCCTGGCAGGAGGTCCTGAGAAACTTATCTTCACTTAACCACCAGAGAACCAGATGTAGAGCTGTGGCTCAAAGTGGTAGGATACAAGCCTTGACCCAAAAACCATTCAGGTAAAGGGTGTCTATTCCCTGAGGACAAGCCTCAACCCAGAGAAAAGATTTAGAGAAGCAGTATGTTTCTTAAGGTAAAATTCCTGAAAACAAACAAGTCAGTGAAATGCTGGAGGCAGAGAGAAACAAATTTCAAAACACTCCATGAAAATTGCTGGTACTTCCAATAGACTCTGCAAACTAAAACTCAACTCTAGAGATTAGCCTTGCTAGAGGTTAACCTGGCTACTGATATTGATGCTTGTAAATCATGCCTCCATTTGCTTGTTATGAAGTCAATGTCAAAGAAAAACCCTGGAATGACCATCATGTAGCTTCAGCTCTCTAAGCAAATGTGTGCCATAGCACTGGCAGCTTTTCATCCACTTCTTTAAAACAAAACAACAAGTCAAATATTATTTTATCACATCTGTAATAACAATCACAGACTTTAGAAAAAGAATTCAATGAAAGTTTAAGTGGGACACAAACACTTTTTAAGTAAAAATTATACAACGTATATACTTGATAAAGGATGGTTGGTGGAAGTGAATGGAAACATGCTGCTCATTAGTTATTTATTCCTCAAGAAATGCCATCCACCAACACCTATATTGCATTTGTTGTGTCAGCAAATTTTGGTGAAAGTGAAAGCATAACAGAATGTCTGCTGACAGAAAAACAATACAATAAAGATATGGTAAAAATGAATTAATACCATAACAGCTACCTCATGAGGACTGAAATAAAGTGATAATTGAGCATGAACCCGAACCCTAACCTTTATCCTAACCTTAACTGAAACACGGACCCTAACATTAACCCTAATCCAAATCCTAACCCTAACTCGAACAACCCAATCCCTAAACATAACACTAACCATAACCTGAAACTAACCCCAACCCTAACCTGAAACCTAACCCTAAATCTAACCCAAACCAAACTCTATCCCAAAACCTAATCCTACGCCTAACCCTAACCATAATCCGAAACTGTAACCCTAACCCTAACCTGAAACCTAACCCTAAATCTAACCTGACTCTAACCCAAAACCTAACCATAAACCTAACACTAACACTAACCCAATCCTGAACAGAAACCCTAAGCAGAACCCTAAGGCTAACCCTAACCAGAATCCTAACCCTAACACGAAACTTATCCCTAACATGAACAACAAACCTAAGCCTCACCCAAACCCTAGCCATAACCCTAACCGTACCGGAACCCAAACCAGAACCCTAACCCTAACCGAAACCAAACCCGAACCCTAACAGGAACACTATCCCTAACATGAACCCAAACCATATCCCTAAAATGAACCCAAAACTAACCCTAAAACGAACGTGTACTTGAACAGAAGCCCAAACCCTAACACTAACCCTAATCTTAACTGTAATCTGCAAACTAATTCTAACCCTAATGATAACCCTAACCCTATCCTGATACTGAACCCTAACTCTAACCCTAAAATAAACTCTAACCTGTATCCTAATCCAAATACAAAGATAACCCTAACCCTAAACAGAAACCTACACCGAGTCCTAACCCGATCCAAACTTGAACACAATTCCTATCCCTAAACCTAATTCTAAGCATAAACCTAATCAAAAGGCGAATCATAACCCTAATCTAACCCAAACATGAGCCCTGACTCGAACCCAAAACCAAACTTAAACCAAAACCAAAATCTAACTCTAACCTAAGACGAAACTGAAAATTAACCCCAAACATAAGCCAAACTCTAATCCTAACCCTAAACTTAACCCTTACCCAAACCCTAAACCTAGCACTATCCCTAACTTGGACCCTAACACTAACCCTAAAACAAACCCAATAAAAAACCCTAACCCTAACTGGAACATGAACCCACACCCAACCCTAACCATAATCCTAACCATAATCCTAATCCTAACCCTAACCAGAACCCTAAACTTACCTGAATCCTAACCTGTACCCTAAACTTAACACTAACCCAAACCTTAAACCTATCCCTAACCCTAAGCAGTCCCCTACCCCTAAGCCGAACCTGAACCCGAACATGACCCTACCCATAACCATAACCTGAACCCGAACTTAACCCTACCCTAACAATAATCCTAACCCTAATCCTAACCGAAGCGTAACCTTAACCAGAGTCCTAACCCTAACCCCAACCAGAACTCAAATATGAAACCTAACCCTAACACTAACTGTAATCCTAAATTGCATCCTAACACAGCATCCTTACTCTAACCCAAACCCTAACCTTGCCAGAAACCAAAACCAAACCCTAACCTGAAAACTAACCCTACACTGTACTCTAACCTGAAACCAAATGCTAACATAAAATCTAACCCTAACCTTAACCCAAGCATTAACCTAAACCCTAATCATCAGTGGAAACCTTACTCTAAACCTAACCCAAACTTGAACCCTAACTCTAAACAGAACCCTAAACCAAACCCTAAACCTAAACCAAACCATAACTCTACACCTAATTCTAAATCTAACCGTAACCACAACTCGAACCCAAACCGAACCCTAACCTGAACACTATCCCTAACCTAACATGAAACCTAACCTTAACCTGAACACCAAACCTAACCCAAACCATAATTCTTCCTCTAAACCCTAAACCTAACCCTACCCCTAAACCAAAACCAACACCGAATCCTAACCATAACCCAAACGTGAACCCAAACTAATCCTGTCCCTAAACCTATGGATAACCCTGATCTAACCTGAATCCCAAATCTAACCCTAACCATAACACTAACCAAAACTAAATCCTTACCCTAATCCTAACAATAACCTAACGATAAACTGTACCTGAACCCTATCCTGAACCCTAACCCGAACCAGAATCCTAAAACTAACCATAACCCTAACCTGAGTCCTAACCCTAACCCTAAACTGAAACCTATGCCAAATCCTAATCCTAGCTCCAAACTTAATCAGACCTGAACCCAAACCCAAACTTAACCAGAACAGTGACCCTAACTGTGATCCAAACCCTAACCAAACTCTAACCCTAACCAAAACTGTAATCCTATCCCTAACGTGAACCCTTCACCACACACTAAAGCAAATCCTAAACCTGACCCAACCCTAAACCTACTATTAATCCTAACCCTTACCGTAATATGAACCTGAGCCTGTACCCTAACCCTAACTCTACCAAAAGCCAAACCCTAAAGCGAACAGTAACATGAAAACTGTCAATAACCCTAACCTGAATCTGAACGCTAACCCTTACCTGAAGCCTAACCCTATCCCAAATGCTAACTCTAACCTCAACATGAATCCAAACCTGAAAACCAATCCTAACCTGAACGATAATCCTAACAGTAACCATATACCTAACCCAAACCCTAACATGAAAACTATCAGTAACTGTGACCCTAACACAGACCCTAACCCTAACCCAAACATGAACCCAAACCCCAAACCCAACCTTAACCTGAACCCTAACCCCAGCCCTAGCCCTAACCTGAAACTGAAACCTAAACCCAAACCTAACCCGAATCCTAACCCTAACCGCAACCCTAATAGGAAACCAAAATCTAACCCTATCCAGAAATAAACCCTAACCCTAACCCTAAACTGAACTCTAATCTTAACCCAAATCAGAACTCAAACCCTAACGCTACCAGTAACCCGAACCCTCAACCTAAACCAACCCTGAACCCTAACCCTAAACAGAACCGAACCCTAACTCTAACCTAAATCTGAAGACAAAGCCGAATAATAACCCTAACCTGAAACCTACCTACAACCCCAACATAACCATAATCTGAAACCTAAACTTAACCCTAAACAGAGCCCTAACCCTAACCTGAACACTAAACCTAAACCTGAAATCTAACACTAATCCAAACCCTAACCTGAAACCTAATTGAAAACCTTACCATACTCTAAACTGTAACCTATATCACATCCTAACTATAACCATAACCCTAACAGGAACCTGAAACTAACCACCCGAACCCGCATTAAAACCCTAATGCGAATCCTAAGCCTAACTGAACCCTAACCCTAACTCTAACCTAAACGGTAAACCTAACTCTAACACTAACCCTAACCCCAAACAGAAGGTAAATCCTAACCCTAAAACTAACCCCCTTCCCAACACCTAACCCTCACTCTAACCAGAACCCTAACCTGAATCCTACCTCTAACCCTTAACCTAAGGCTAAACTGAACCTCAACCTTAACCCTAACCCTAAACCAAATCCTAATCCTAACAATATCCAGAACCCAAATATGAAACCTTAACTTAACTAGAATCTGAAGCATACCCCTAACCCGAACGATAACACTAATCCTAACCCAATTCCTAACCCAAAACCTAAACCTTGTCTGAACCCAATCCTGAACCCTAAATCTAAACCTACTCCTACCCCAAACACTAGCCATAATCAAAATTAACCTGAACCCTAACATAACCCTAACCTGAACTTTAACCCAAAAACTAACATAAACCGAAACCCCCAAACAATAACCCTTCCCCTAATATTAATCCTTACCCATACCCTAACCCAAAATCTATCCCTAACTATAACCCAAACCCCAAACCTAACCTGAAAGCTAACCCGAATGCAAACCATAATCCTAACCCTAAACATAACCTGAAAACTAACCCTAGCCCTAACCCTTAACCAAAACCTACACTGAAACCTAACCCTTATCCCTAACTTGAACAAAAAACCCTAATCCTATCACTACACCTAACTGTAAATTTAACTGTGTATCTAATGTTAATCCTTCTGTAATACCTATCCCAAACCCAAAACCTAACCCTAACACTAAACTCAACCCAAAACCTAACCAGAATCGAACCCAAAACTTACACCCAACCTTAATATTAAGGTAAACTGAACACTAACCAAAAATCTATACCTAACCATAATACCGATTCAAACAGTACTCCAATCCTGAACCCTAATTCTAACCATACCCTAAACCTGTCTCGAACACTAACCCTAACGCTAATCTGAATCCAAACCTAAAACAAATATGAACCCTTACCCAATACCTACACCGAACCTGAAAACAGACTAACCCTAAACCTAACGTGAATACTAACCTGAACTCTCAATCTAACCCAGACCCGAACACTGTCCCTAACCTTAACCAAACAGGAGGCTGAAACCACAAACTCTACAGCATTCTGAGAGCCTACTGGCCCTTGCCAGAAAAGCCAGCCTCTGGCGATTCCTGAGCTCTGAGGAACACAAGTGTGGCCCACACAAGGAGACAAGGCACATCTTCTACCAGGTGGACAAGGATCTGCTCTGTGCCCAGTGCTCCCTCTCTCAGGAGCAAGAGTCTCACAGCCACCATCCCATGGAAAGGGCTGCTGAAGAGCAGCAGGATGCCATTTGCAAGCTGATACCAACCATCTGGAACAAGATACAAGGAAAGCAGAGGAACACAGACAAGAACAGGAGACTAATCATCCACTGGGTTCGCTATGTGAACCTGTACCACCAAGGAGGTTTTTGCAATGTTAGATCAGGAATGTCAGAGAGACTTCTCAGCCAAGGAAGACAGGTTTTAGGGCAACTCAGCCAAATGGAGACCCAGATGATTCAGAGGAGGTGCCAGCTAAGAGAAACCTACCAGGAGCTGATCTAGACGTACCAGAAGGGAGACCTGGAACTTCTCCTGGCTGTCAACTTGACACTGGAGAGTTGTAAGGGAGTGCTGGCCTTTATGCCTGGCCCTCTGATGCCACAGCTCAGTGCTCTTCCAGTCCCTGGAACACTGGAGAGACTCAACAAGTACCAAGTGGGCACTTCCTTGCGAGAGGCTGCCTACAATGAAGATGAGCTGCACGCTCCTCCACAAGAGGTTGGAACCGCCTGTGGAGATGCGCTTGGGAATCCTACTGAACACTCCATCGACTCTACCGCATTTGGGGCCCAGGTCTTCAGCTCTGTTAAACATTACTGGGTGCTCATTGCCAATGGTTCTTTCACCTGGGCTGTAGGAGTCTGCAGGGACTCGGCGTTGGGGAGAGAACTCCCCATGGATATATGTCAGGACATCTTTCTTCTCTTAAGTATGAAATCCAACAGCTATTACAGTCTTTTCACCACTTTTCCTCTTATGTCTCACTACATGGAGATTGCGTCTGGACCTGGTTGGGGACTTCCTTGACCTGGATAGTGGGAGCGGGAGCTTTTGGAATTTCGAAAAGAGTTCCCTTATCTGGAGATACCCTAATGACACTCTGCAATTTCCGGTCAGGCCCGTTTTTCACAGGGGCAACCCATTGCAGTGAGTGGAGAGCCTTTCCAGGTGTTGGGAACTCCGCACCCGAGAACCCGTCTCACAGGTGTTAGCCATGCCAACTCAACCAACAGGTAAGCCAGGGGCTCTGTGGCCTGTCATCTCAGCTATGGGGAAATGGTGAACAGGAAGATCACAGTCCAGAAAAGACCATGCCAAAACACAAGAGCCTCTTCCAAAAACAAAAGCCAAAACAAAGTAACAACAAAACAACAACAATCCCCACCCCGAAATGAAACCAAAAACCAAACAATGAACGACTCCTCCCCCACAACCCTAAGCAGAGAAACAGCAACAACAAAGGAAAAAGAAAGAAAACCGTAACCACAACCAAAAGAAGGAAACAAGTATGCAAGGAAAGACAGGCTCCAGTCCTTTGGCCCAGTGCAATGGAGTGCTGGCCTAGCTGGATCCCATTCCTTGCTACCATTTTATTTGACAAAGCTGACTGAGATCCTCCTGTTCACGCTTTCCCCATAGCTGAGATGATGAGCCCTAGTGCTCCTGGCTTCCCTGTCTGTAGAGTTGGGTTGTTGGTAACTCTTGAGATGAGGGCAGGGCTCAAAGGGTGAAGACCCTGCCCAAAAGAGGTTCCTAAGGCATTCAAAAATATACTGTAGGAGGATGCCCAAATAACATGAAATACACTCCCTCAGCTATTTTGTGTAAACACGAGGTACAATGGATGTTTCCAGCCAGCTTGCCCACCTTGGGTGTTTAAGTCATAAAGTGAGAGACGCAGAGAAATGAGTTGGTGGAGGAAGGAGGATAAAAAATGGTTTGGGCAGGGATGTCTCAAGTCTGAACATCATAGTTACACAGGAGGCTGAGATCTGAGGATTGTATTGAAAAGCCAGTCTGGCAACAACAGGAACTGAGACTCTCACCTCCAAGTAATCATAAGAAAATGGGAAGCTGTAATGTGGCTCCAGAGGTAGGGCAGTAGCCATGAGCTGAAGATTTCAGGGACGGTGCAAAGAGTTCAAGCCCTATAACCCACAAAGCAAGAAAGGAAGCAAAGAAACCAGACAAGAAAAAGGACAAAAAGGGAAGAAAAGAAACATTTTAGCCATGGCGTCAAACCTCACATTCACTGAAAATTCACCTGAAATTGACAGGGTAGAAAGAAGTTGTCAGAACCATTTGCATGAAGAAGGAATTGAAAGGTGCTCCTGATGCTGCAATGTAAATTCCAGCACCTATTGATATGTAAATCAAGTTGTCTGGCACAGGTGCATCCCTGAAAGCCCTTCAGGGGACCCCGCCCCTCTCAGCATAAATAAGAGTGCTGGTTGGCCTCTCAGGCCTCTGAGAGAAGGGACCAGCCCAGCGAGACCGACTGCATTGGGAGCTTGGATACCGCCGCTGAGTGTGCGATCAGTAGGATCTTCTCTTTTCATTCTTGTTGAACGTTGGTTTGGTCTTTTATCTGGTCACTTGGTTGATTGGTTCACTCGTTCCTTCGGTCATTCTGTCGGTCGGTCTCGGGCGATTGTTGGGCTAGCACCCAGGCCTGAGGGCTATCCCTGAGTTCCACTGGGTTCTGGGCTAGCGCTGTGCCACAGCGCTGGGGATGATTACCGAGTGGTTGTTCGGAGGGAGGAGAGAAGGGGGTCAGGCGTGCTTTCCTGTGAAGGCAGGCCAGGAAGCAGGACCTTCAGATCTCAGCCCGCGAGTACCTGAGATCAGCGGTGTGAGCGTGTGTTGCCCAGCTCCCGACTTTCAACTATGGATGGCGAAGCTCTGCAAGCCTTCCAGAAGGAGCTGAGCTGCGCCGTCTGCAGAAATACCTTCCTAGACCCAGTCACCATAGACTGCGGCCACAGTTTCTGTCGACCTTGTCTCAGCCTGTCCTGGGAAGAAAGGAAGACCCTTCCTAGATTGTGCCCTGACTGGCGGGAACCCACCCAGAAGGGAGAGCTCAAGAATCACGACGTTTTGAAGAGCCTGGCGTCCCTGGCCAGAAAAGCCAGCCTCTGGCGATTCCTGAGCTCATAGGAACAGAAGTGTTGACCACACAAGGAGACAAGGCACATCTTCTGCCAGGTCGACAAGGACCTGCTCTGTGCAAAGTGTTCCCACTCTCATGAGCAAGAGTCTCACTGCCACCATCCTGTGGAAAGGGCTGCTGAAGTGCAGTGGGAGGCCATTTGCAAGTTGATGCCAACCATCTGGAACAAGATACAAGAAATCCAGAGGAACATCCACAAGAACAGGAGACTCATCATTGCTGGGAACCATACAGCGGTTGCTATGATATCCAGAAACTAAGTTTCTTTAAGCTGAACTTAGTACCTGTAAGACTCTGTAACTGAAAGAATTGCTGATTGTTTCAACTACCCCTTCCTTGACCACCCAACTGCAATATTCTGTAAGCTAAAATAACTTGATTTATGTATCTTGTTTGGCAAACACTTGACTACCTCCTGATTCTCTCCCCAGGTTTGTTTCAGGTACATGTTGTATAGGGATGGTTACTCAGCAATATCACTAGGCAACCTGATTGCCTCAGTCACCTTTCTGGTAAACCTATATCTTCTGCTGTTCAAAAATAATGATTGAGAATTTGATCAGAATACTGTCTTGGTCTCCTTTCTCATGACTGGTTTGTCTCTCATTCAGGTCCACTCCTCCTTGAGCTCTAGTTGACTACCCTGGAAGCCGGGGCAAGTGGCTCCCAAAATGGGGCTGAAGGCACAGAAAACTGAGGTGAACGTCGCTAGGAAATCTGGTTGTTTTCTTTAGTTCGCCCTCTTGTGTAAGAGGGGCTGCATAACGGCCATCACAGAGGAACTCATTGGCCATACCGGCCCAGGAAGGTAAGAGAAGACCCCAATATGGACCACGAGAGAAACCATCTGTGACACAGTCCCAGGAATAAGTACCACCACAGAGAGACCCACCTGTGGCACAGGCCCAAGTAAGGTTGGGAGAGCAACGATTATGTGACAAACACTTAGTAAGCATGAGTTGTTTATTCAAGGGCTTAAAACCTCACTCAAGGCCCGAGGAAAAAGGGTTAAGAAAAAAGGTTTGGTAGATTTGTTTATGTTTCTGGAGGATCTTTGTCCTTGGTTCCCACAAGAGGGAACTATAGATGAAAACAGATGGCAGCGTGTAGGTGATTGTCTTAAAGACTTTTACCTCAATTTCGGCCCCCAAAAAGGTGACTATTCAAGCTTTCTCCTATTGGAACCTCCTAAATGAGGTCCTGCAGGTGCACCACTATCAAGCAGATGTCTCTGAGGTAGTGAAAAATGGAGAAATTTCCTAAAGGATAAATGTAAGGGAAGCCAGTCTTCTCTTCAAAAAGCATCTTCCAAAACTTCGAATCCCCTCCTGCCGCTTCTCCTTGTCCCTCCGTCTCCATCCCTATGCCCACAAATAATATTGGTGCAAAGCCCCATAAGCGAAAATGCATTTATCATGTTCTTTCGGGTATACACTTTGGTGATATTGGTGGTGATTTCCTCTCCCCAGAAGAGGAAGCCTCACTAGAGGAAAAGGCCGCCAAATATCATAACTCTGATCAGCCTCCAACAGCCTCCCTTTCAACCAAGCCCCCATCCTATAAAACGGCCCCTCCCTTCTGTGCTCCAGCACTTGCCTCTGCGCCCATAAATGATTTGACAGAAGTTACCCGACAAGCCATTGTAAGAGTTTCTAGAGAAGCCCAGAGCTTAAATACTTATATTCAAATTAAAAAGGAAAAGTCTGTCTTGCTTAAACAGCCTTGATAACTACATATAGAAATAAGTTCCTCATCCAATAACTCACTGAAAGCTAAGACAAAGGATAGACGAACTCTTCATGTCTTTTCCATTACTAGATCTCAGGTAAAGTCTGCCAAGAGCCCCCTAATGAAACAGAAAACCAAGGAGACAGTTAAGGGAAAGAAAAGGAGGAAGAGGATGGGGAGGAAAAGGTGCCAGTTAGTAAAGAATCATCAACCTCCGGAGAAGAGAAAGAAAATAACCCCCTAATTATTAAAGCCCAAAAATATTGTCCTTTAAAATTCAAATATATTAAGGAACTTAAAAGCTCTGTCTCCATGTATGGCCCAGTTGCCCCCTTTACTCTCTCTCTTTCAGAATCCATGGGTGAAGACTGGCTTACAGTAAATGACTGGGGAATGCTAGCTAAAGCTGCACTTAGCAGAGGCCAATATTTTTCATGGAAGGCTGATTATGCTGAAAGCCGTCAGGACATTGCACGTCGCAATATGACTGCTACAGGTCCATCTAAGACATGGAACCCAACTAAGCTATTAGGACAAAGCCCCTATGATAACAATGAAAAACAAGGCAAATTTCCCCCAGGGCTACTTGTTCAAATTCAGCATGCAGCCCTTCAGGCTTGGAAGAGCCTCCCTTCTCAAGGGTCGGCTGTATCTTCCATAGCAAAAAGAAGGTGGCTATTGGAGCCAACTTCAAAGATTTTACCCAGGGACCCAAAGCTAAGACATTCTATAACTGCAAATAACCTGGTCATTTTTTGCAAGAGTGCCCGGCTCCTAAGGCAGAGCGGCCTCCCCCTTCACCAATTTGTCCCCGATGCAAACGAGGAAAACATTGGGCCTCGGAGTGTAAGTCCAAAACTGATAACCAGGGAAAACCATTGCCCCAAAACAGCGAAACTTGATGAGCGGCCGACCCCAGGGCCCCAAGCCAACACTGGGATTGAACCCTGGGGCTGTCAGGTTCGTCCCCCAATCTCCAGCTCATCTAATGTCATCTCCCTCATATAAGCAATGCCAGGTAGAGCAGGACTGGACCTCTCTGCCACCTCCCACTCAATATTGACTCCTGATTCTGGGACTCAGATCCTTTCCACTGGAATTTTTGGCCCTTTGCCCCCAAAAACATTTGGCTTAATTTTCGAGCACGGAAGCTCCACCATCTAGGGTCTTAATATTTTACCAAGCATTATTGATAATGATTACACTGGGGAAATCAAAATAGTGGCAACTGCTTCTCAAGGACCTACAACTATTTACCTTGGCGAGAGGATTGCTCTATTGGTATTGCTTCCTCTCATTACTGATAACCCCAGTCACGAATGCCGGAGAGGCAGCCATAATTTTGGTTCCTCAGATACCTATTGGGTACAGGAAATTACACATAAGAAACCTTTATTAAAGGTAAAATTAGATGGAAGGATTTTTGAGGGCATAATTGATACAGGAGCAGAAGCTACTATCATCTCCATTAGGGATTGGCATTCAGCCTTGCCCCTTAATCCTGCCTTGCCCCTTAACCCTGCTATCACTCACTTAAAAGTAATAGGACAGACTTCTAACCCTCTTCAAAGTTCTAAAATTATTTTGTGGGAAGATGAGGAATGAAACAAAGGCACGGTGGAGGCTTATGTAGTCACCGGCCTCCCAGTTAACTTATGGGGTAGAGACATTCTTTCTCAGATGGGACTCATTATGTGCAGCCCCAATGAATTAATTACGCAACAGATACTTAATCAAGGATATCCCCCAGGTCAGGGGCTGGGAAAGAATTCTCAGGGTCTTATGGTGCCCATCCAGGTGGATGCTAAGGCTGCTCGCGCTGGCATAGGCTATAAAATTTTTCTTAGTGGCCATTGACATGCCTGTACTCCATGCAGACAAAAAAGAACAGAGCCTGTGTGGGTTGATCAGTGGCCTCTAACAATTGAAAAGTTGGCTGCAACCACAGCATTTGTACAGGAACAGCTTGCTGCAGGCCACATTGGCTCTACTACTTCCCCTTGGAACACACCCATTTTTGTAATAAAAAAGAAATCAGGAAAGTGGAGACTTCTTCAAGATCTGAGGGAAATTAATAAGGCCATGATTCCCATGGGTGCCCTTCAACTTGGCCTTCCTACTCCGGTTGCCATTCCCAAGGGATATTATGCAATTGTTATTGATTTAAATGATTGCGTTTTCACCATCCCTCTCCATCTGGAGGATCGCCAATACTTTGCATTCAGTCTGCCAGTAGTGAATTTTAAAGGCCCTATGCCTAGGTTTCAGTGGAAAGTTTTGCCCCAGGGGATGGCCAATAGCCCTACATTATGTCAAAAATTTGTTGCTCAGATTATAGATCCATTCAGATTAAAGGATTCCTCTCTCTATGTAATTCATTATATGGATGATATTCTTCTTGCTGGACCAGATGCTGATTGCCTTCTCCATTTTTCTCACCAACTATCAAATGCTCTTACCAGTGCAGGTCTTCAATTTGCACCAAATAAGATTCAGTGAAAACCTCCATATCTATTTTTAGGCTTTGAGCTTTTTTCCAATAAAATATTATCCCAAAAATTCAACTTAGGATTAATCATCTTAAAACCTTAAATGATTTCCAAAAACTCTTAGGTGACATCAACTGGCTCCGCCCCTATCTTAAACTGACTACGGGTGAGCTTAAACCCTTGTTTGATAGTCTTAGAGGAGATTCCGACCCCCTTTATAAATGCTCTTTGGAAGCTCCTTCTCAAGAAGCTCTCTCCAGAGTAGAGGCAGCCATTTATAACCAGCAAATTACTTTTCTTAATTATGACCTACTCTTACAGTGTGTCATTTGTGCATCTAATTTCACACCCACTGGAGTCTTTTGGCAAAAAGAACACCTTTCTTGTGTACACCTGCCTGCTGCACCAGCTAAGGTCTTTACACCCTACACTACGTGGGTGATGGAGCTAATTAAAATAGGAAGGGAACAAAGCAGAAAAAATTTTGGCAAAGACCCAGATAAAACAATTTTACCATATACTCCTTCCCAGATTCAATGGTTAATTCAAAATGATGATAATTGGGTTGTTTCATGCATTTCCTTTTTGATAATCATTATCCTGTTGATAAACTTCTTCAGTTTTGGCGATATCAACCCATTACCTTCTCTGTAAAGACCTTCCAAAAGCCCATTCCTAATGCCTCCATTGTGTTCACAGATGGCTCCTCCAATGGGCAAGCTGCCTTTTCTATTAATGGCAAAATTACTTCCTTAAAGTCCGCCTGTTGTTCTGCCCAGTTGGTTGAGTTGTTTGCAGTCTTACAAGTTTTTGCTCAGTTACATACTACTTCTTTTAATCTGTACACTGATAGTGCCTATATTGCTCATTCTATACCATTGCTTGAAACAGTGCCTTTTATTAAGCCAACTACAAATGCTGCTCCTCTATTTTTCTTAATTCAAGGATGTATTCAAACTAGAAGTTGCCCCTTCTTTAGATGTGACATCCTTGCCCACTCAGGCCTCCATGGACTTTTCACAACGAGCAATGAAACAATAGACCAAGCTACCCAATTTGTACTTTTAGCTAAAAATTACCTGATAGCCCAGGCCAGAAAAGCTCATTCGCTACATCACCTTAATGCCCAGACCCTTCGTCTTCTTTTTAAAATCACCAGAGAGCAGGCATGGCAAATTGTTAAACAGTGCCCAAATGGTATTACCCTGTTGCCAATACCCCATTTGGGTGTTAATCCCTGAGGATTGGTTCCTAATGAATTGTGACAAATAGATGTTACTTGGGTTCTCTATTTTTGAATCTCATAAATGTCTTCATGTTACTGTGGATACCTTTAGTGGATTTATTTTTGCCTCACATTCTGGTGAGGCCTCCAAAAATGTTATCACCCATGTACTTTATTGCATGGCAGTTATGGGAAAGCCTAAGATTATTAAGACTGATATTGGCCCCGGATATACTGGCATAAATTTTCAACATTTCTGCCGCCAGATGCAAATAAAACACATCACTGCTATTCACCATAATCCTCAAGGAAAAGGAATTGTTGATTGAGCTCATCAAACCCTTAAAAATACTTTTCAAAAGTTAAGAACACAAAACTTTTCTCCCATAGAAGGAACTCCAAAAATATTCTTCTGCATGCTCTATTTGTTATTAATAAAGAGCTAAAAAAAAGCGCCCCCATTCTGAAGCAGCAACCATCTTGTTGTTTATGTAAGCTGTTCAGGGTGTAGAGATGAAAAATAACTACCCCCAGACCCAAAATAATTCCCCATCACTCAGCAGAATAAAAAGGAAACTCTGATTCGAATAATCTCCAAGGACTCAAAGGCTGAATAAACAGGAAGTTCTGGACCCTAGTTGGCCATTGTTCACACAGGTGTCCATAAGCTCCAGGAACTA
The DNA here is from genome assembly GCA_024803745.1 of Megascapheus bottae. Taxonomy (NCBI): domain Eukaryota; kingdom Metazoa; phylum Chordata; class Mammalia; order Rodentia; family Geomyidae; genus Megascapheus; species Megascapheus bottae. The sequence continues at coordinate 992,569 of JANJXV010000128.1, read as the reverse complement.
ACTTATTTTGTGTCAAAATTAGACTGCCTGTATAGCATTGTATAGCACTTGCTTCTCAAACCACACAGCAAAGGCAGTACTCAGAGGAAAATTTATAGCGCTGAGTGCCTACAACAACAAGTTCGACAAATTGCAAACCAACAAGATAATGTCTCACCTTAAGCTCCTGGAAAAAGAGCAACAAACCAACCCTAATCCCAGTAGAAGAAAGCAAATTATTAAAATCAAAGCAGAATTAAATGATTTGGAATTCAAAAAAACGACAGAAAGAATCAACAAAACAAGGAGTTGGTTCTTTGAAAGAATTAACAAAATTGACAAGCCCTTAGCAAATCTTACCAAAAAAAAGAAGAGAGCATATCGAAATACACAAAATCGCAGATGAAAATGGTAATACCAAGACAGAAATTACCAAGATCCAGAATATCATGAGGGAATACTTCTCAAACCTTTATGCCAACAAATTTGAGAATCTAGATGTGTTCCGAGTCTGGGTTCCACTGCTTGCTGTTCTGGTTCCCAGTCTGGGTTCCGCAGCTTCAGCCGTTCGCTCGCCTGATTGTATGTTGGTTTCTGAGGCAATCTGGCTCCCAGGCAGGCTCCCTCCCCCCGCCACCGGTTTTCATGGTGCACTGCCACTTTCCCCGGCCTGCAGCTGCTTTCCCTGTCTTGGAACTGGCAGAGGGATGTGGGGGAGGGGTCCTCACCCTCCGAATTCTTTGAGAAAGTTGGATGTGAGCTTTATCTGGATTTCTTTTCCGGTTTGAGTCCTTCTCCGTTGCTTTTTGAGTTTGTTGTTGTGGATTTCTTAAGATAAATGGCTCATGGGACTCCCTGGTTCTCTCTTTTTGTGAGAGAGAGCTAGGCAGCGTCCCTATTGTCTCGACGCCATCTTTGTAAAGGACCTTTTTGACGAAAACTTTAAAACCCTAAAAAAGGAAATTAAAGCAGAACTAAGGAAATGGAAAAACCTCCCATGCTTCTGGATTGGAAGAATCAACATTGTGAAAATGTCAAACTTGCCAAGAGCTATCTACATATTCAACGCAATACCCATCAATATCCCAATGGCATTCTTTAAAGAAATAGAAGAGGCAATTCAAAATTTCATATGGAATAATAAAAGACCCCGTATAGCAAAAACACTGCTTAGCAGAAAGAACAGCGCTGGAGGAATTTCAATTCCAAACTTTAGACTCTATTACAGAGCTATAATTTTCAAAAGAGCTTGGTACTGGCACAAGGACAGGCCTGAACACCAATGGAATAGAACTGAGGACCCAGAAATTAAACCACAGACCTATGGCCACCTAAACTTTGACAAGGGAGCCAAAAAAATAGAATGGAAGAAAGACAGCCTCTTCAAAAAGTTGTAAGCACCTGCAGAAAAATAAAGTTGGATCCTTCTTTGTCACCTTGCACTAGAATTAACTCCAAATGGATCAAAGACCTCGAGGTAAAAGCTGACACACTGAAAAGTTTACAGGAAGGAATAGGAGATACACTAGGCCTCCTTGGCACAGGTCGAAACTGTCTTAATAAGGACCAAGAATCACAACAAATCAGAGAAAGGCTGGATAAGTGGGACTGCATTAAACTTCAGAGCTTTTGTATGGCAAAGGACATAGCTAGTAAACTAATCAGGAAGCCTACAGAGTGGGAGAAGATCTTCACCAACCAAACAACGGACAAATGCCTCATATCTAAAATATATCAACAACTCAAAAAATTGAATCACTCCAAAACTAACCTCCAAAATAACAACCATCCCATTAATAAATGGGCCAAAGACTTAAAGAGAGTCTTCTCTGAAGAAGAAACAAAAATGGCCTATAGACACATGAAGAAATGCTCCACATTTCTGGTCATAAAAGAAATGCAAACCAAAACAACTCTAAGATTCCACCTCACTCCAGTTAGAATGGCCAGCATCAGGAAAACGAATATTAACAGATGCTGGAGGGTATGTGGCCAGGAGGGATCATTACTATACTGTTGGTGGGAGTGCAAACTCATTCAACCAGTATGAAAAGTAGTGTGGCAGTGGCTCAAAAGGCTAAACATAGAACTCCCTTATGACCCAGCAATTCCACTACTTGGCATTTATCCAACCATCCAGAAACAAGGACATACTAAATCCACTAGCACAACAATGTTCATTGCAGCACTATTCACCATAGCAAAGATATGGAACCAACCTAGATGTCCCTCAGTTGATGAGTGGATCAACCAGTTGTGGTATTTGTACACAATGGAATTCTATGCTGCTGTCAGAAAGAATGACATCGCCCCATTTGTTAGGAAATGGAAAGACTTAGAAAAAATCATATTAAGTGAAGTAAGCCAGACTCAAAGGAATATAGGCTCAATGGTTTCCCTCATTCATCATAATCACTAGAAACCTTGGGCTCTACTAGCAGAGATCTGCAATAGAGCAAAATCTTGATACATAAGGCCAAATAGTATGAAGCTAATTGAAAGGACCTCCAGGATATTGAAACAAAAGCCATATAACGAATGATTGTTGTCCTTAATGTACTATGTTGTCTCTCATCTCCTTTGCTGTCCCTTGGTTATCTCATATGGTTATAGTATCTCACTTTGTTATCTGATATATTGAATTTATTTGTATTTGGTTATTTGAAATTTGATAGGGAAGGGGGGAAAACCAAGACGGGTGGGGGATGTGGGGGGGGAGGGAAATGGGTACCAAGACATGTGAAATGGTATTAATGTATGTGAATTAATGCACCTTCTATCTGGCAAATATCATGTAACCATTTTACTAATTACAATAAAAAATGCAAATAAATAAATAAATAATAAAAACCCATTCCTGAAAAAGAAAAAAACAAACAAACTACTGTTTGACATTTGAATCGTCCAGCCGGCATGAGAATTTCCGTCAGTTTCCACCGGCCTGTGAAGCTTCCTAATCCCTATCTTGTCTCACTCGACCACCTGATGGGTGTAAACTTGTGATGTTTGCCTTTAAAAAGACTGTGTGAACACTATCAACTTTCTCTTCCCCCACCTCACTGCCTCACAGGTTGGGGTGTGCGTGGACAGAGTTCCGTGTCTGGCTTGTAACCCGCAATAAAGTTTTTGCTTTTGCATTTCAGGCGCCTCTATCTCGGTGGTTTTCTTTGGGGACCCCGTCTCAGGGCACAACAATTAATTTTTAACACTGAATATTAATGAAAAATGTGCAACTGATCACCTTTGGCACCCCCAAACTATTAATAATTATGCACCTGTTTTGTGGAAGGATCTTCTGACTTCCCAATGGAAGGGCCCTGACCCAGTGTTGATCTGGGGAAGAGAATCAGCCTGTATATTTGATAATAAAGAAGGCGCAGCTCGTTGGCTCCCAGCATGACTCGTAAAGCATATTGATAACTCACCTTCCCGGGAAGGCAAGCTGTCTGAGAAAAAAAAAAACCTTTCTTCTATTCTAGAAAATCGTCCAAACTGCTGTGGATCCTACAAATGTCAGTCTTGCTGTTGCTGCTGTCATCATCGGAGGACACAGACTTCTACTAGATAAAGAAACCCTCCTGCTTTCCCTTTTGGCAACCCCTTTGATGGCCATGGGGGCACACCAATCCTGATTGCCATTCCAACAATAATTCCCTTAGCCCTATTAATTCTGCCTATCAATTCTTTGTGCTTTTTTAGTCAATCTCAGAATAATACCTTTGATATACATGTAGGAGTAATTTCTTTTAGCAATTGTTTAGCAGTAATTAATTACTCTTCTCCTACTATTTCCCTTTGCCCTCCTGTAGGAAAAGTATTTGTCTGTGGAGGCAACCTGGCCTTAACGCAACACCCTGTAAAATGGACTGGAGTTTGTGTACTTGCTTCACTGCTCCCGGATATAGACATTATTCCTGGAAGTGAAGCTCTGCCAATTCCCGGCCTAGAAGTGGTAGGAGGAAGACATAAGCGAGGTGGTTTTATTCCCTTCCTGGCAGGATTGGGAATCACGGCAGCCTGAGGTGCAGGACGGGCAGGATTTGGACTGTCAAGGGTGATGGGTTCCTACTTCCTTTCATGGGTTAATGCCAATCTTGCTTAAAATATTGATCTCTCTAAGATATGGTTTTGCTTAAAACTGCTTCACCTGTATTATAACAATATTTGGCCTTTTATTAAATTAAATAAAGAGGGAAGAGGGGCTGGGCAACAAACAGCTGATGCTATGACATGCAGAAACCACAAGATATGGTAAGCTGAAAGAATTAAGTAATAAACTGAAAGAACATATTAACTGCAAGACTCTGTAACTTGAAAGAATTGCTAATTGTTTCTACTACCCCTTCCATGACACCCAACTGCAATATTCTGTAAGCAAAAAGAACTTGTTTCATGTATCCTGTTTGGCAAACATTTTGACCACCTCCTGAACCCCTCCCCCGTTTGTTTCAGGTAAATCTTGTATGGAGATGGTTACTAAGAAATATCACTAGGCAACCTGCTTGCATCCATCACCTTTCTACTAAAACTATATATTTTGTTGTGCAAAAATAAAGATTGAGACTGTGATCAGATTACTGTCTTGGTCTACTTTATGGTGTCTGGTTTCTCTCTCATTAGTTCTACTCCTCCTCCAGTCTTAGATGACTACCTTGAAGGCCGGGACACATCATCAATTGGGTTCACTATGTGAACCTATACCAAGGGACCACCAAGGAGGTTTTTGTAATGCTGGATAAGGATTGCAATGAGGAAGAAAACCAGCATTCAGAGAGACTTCTCAGCCAAGGAAGACAGGTTTTAGGGCCACTCAGCCAAATGGAGACCCAGATGATTCAGAAGAGGCACCAGCTCAGAGAAACCTACCAGGAGCTGATCCAAACATACCAGAAGCCACACCTGGAACTTCTCCAGGTTGTCGACTTGGCACTGGAGAGTTGTAAGGAAGTGCTGGCCTTCATGCCTGGCCCTGTGAGGCCAGAGCTCTGTGCTCTTCCAGTCCCTGGAGTACTGGAGAGACTCAACAGGTACCAAGTGGGCATTTCCTTGGGAGAGGCTACCCGCAATCAAGATGAGCCGCCTGCTCCTCTGCAAGAGGTTGGACCCGCCCGTGGAGATGCGCTTGGGAATCCTGCTGAATTCTCCATCGACCTGACCGCCTTCGGGGCCCAGGTCTTCAGCTCTGGGAAACAGTACTGGGAGGTGAGTGCTAATGTTTCTTCCACCTGGGCTGTAGGAGTCTGCAGGGACTCGGCAGAGGGGAGAGACCTCTCCATGGATGAATCTAGGACTTCTTTCTTCTCTTAACTATGAAATCCAAAGATACGACAGTCTGTTACCAGTTCACAACTTGTGTATCACTACATGGAGATGCCTCTGTACCTGGTTGGGGTCTTCCTAGACCTGGAGAGTCAGAGTGTGAGGTTTTGGAATGTCACCAAGACTTCCCTTATCTGGAGATACCCCAATGGCACTGTGCAATTTCCGGTCAGTCCCGTTTTTCACAGGGGCAAGCCAGTGCAGTGAGTGGAGAGCCTTTCCAGGTGTTGGGAACTCCACACCCGAGATCCCGGCTCACAAGTTTTCGCCATCCCAACTCAACCAACCGGTAAGCCATGGGCTCTCTGGCCTGTCGTCTCAGCTATGGGGAAAGGGTGGACAGGAAGATCATAGTCCAGAAGAGACCATGCCAAAACACAAGAGCCTCTTCCAAAAACAAAAGCCAAAACAAAGCAACAACACACCCCACCCCAAATGAAACCAAAAACCAAAAAGTGAATGACTCCTCCCCACAAACCCTAAACAGAAAAACAGGAACACCAAAGGAAAAACAAAGAAAACCGTAAACACAACCAAAAGGAAGCAACAAATATGCAAGGAAAGACAGACTCCGGACGTTTGGCCCAGTGCAATGGAGTGCTTGCCTAGCTGGATCTCATTCCTTGGAACCACATTCCTAGACAAAACTGACTGAGATCCTCCTGTTCATGCTTTCCCCATAGCTGAGATGACCCTAGTGCCCTGGGGGCCCTAGTGCTCCTGGCTTCCCGTCTGTTGAGTTGGGATGGTGATATCTTGTGAGATGAGGGCAGGGCTCAAGTGGTGAAGATCGCATCCAGCAGAGGTTCCTAAGGAGTTCCAAAACTAAACTGAAGGAGGATGTGCCAATACCATAACCAACACACCCTCAGCTGTCTTTAGGAAGCAAAAGGTAGGATCAATGTTTCAGGCGAGCTTGCTCACCTCGTGTGGATATGTCATAAAGTATGAGATGGAGAGAAATGAGTTGGGGGAGGGAGAGGATAAAAGACTGTTGGGGAGGGTGTCTCAAATCTAAACATCATAGCTACAAAGGAGCCTGAGGTCTGAGGACTGCAGTTCCCTCTCAGCATAAATAAGAGCATTGGTCGGCCTATCAGGCCTCTCGGGGAAAGGGCCAGCCCAGTGAGACCATTTGCGTTGGGAGTTTGGGCATCACCTCTGAGGGTGAGAGGGGTAGGATCTGCACTTTTCATTCTTGTTCATTTTCGCTTTGGTCTTTTATACGGTCACTTGTTGCGTCCGTTGTTAGTTCTGTCTGTCTGTCTGTCTGTCGGTCGGTCAGTCGGTTGGTCAGTCAGTTGTGGGGCTAGTGCCCGGACAGGGCTCAAGTTGTGAAGACCCTGCCCACAGAGGTTCCTAAGGAGTTCCAAAAATAAACAGTAGGAGGATGCCCCAATACCATGACATACAGTCCCTCAGCAATCTTTAAGGAAACACAAGGTAGGATGGATGTTTCCAGTGAGTTTGCCCACCTTGTGTGGTTAAGTCACAAAGTACGAGATGGAGAGAAATGAGTTGGAGGAGGAGGGAGGAAAAAAGTCTGTTTGGGGAGGGATGTCTCAAGACTGAATATCCTAGCTACTCAGGAGGCTGAGATGTGAGGACAGCAGTTCAAGCCTGCCTGGCAACTACAAGACCTGAGACTCTCACCTCCAAGGAATCATTAGGAAAATGGGAAGTTGGGCTGTGGCTCCAGGGGTAGGGCAGCAGCCATGAGCTGAAGAGTTCTGGGATGGGGCCCAAAGTTCAAGCCCCATAACCCACAAAGCAAGGAAGGAAGCAAAGAAACCAGACAAGAAAAAGGCCAAAAAAGGAAAGAAAAGAAAGAGCCTTTTGGCCATGGGGTCAAACCTCACTTTCACTGAAAATTCCCCTGAAATGGCCAGTGTAGAAATAAGTGGTCCGAAGCATTTGCCTGAAAAAGGAATTGAAACGTGTTGTTGCTGCTGCTGTAATGTAAATTCCAGCACCTATTGATATGTAAATCAAGTTGCCTGGCACAGGTGCATAGTTGAAAGCCCTTCCAGTGGCCCTGCCCCTCTCAGCATAAATAAGTGTGCTGGTCAGCCTCTCAGGCCTCTTGGAGGAAGGGCCACCCCAGCGAGACCATCTGCGTTGGGATCTTGGATTGCGCCGCTGAATGTGAGAGTTGTAGGATCTGCTCACAAGTTGTCTCCATCCCAACTCAAACAACCGGTAAGCCAGAGGCTCTCTGGCCTGTGGTCTCAGCTACGGGAAAGGGTGATGACTGTTCTAGACAAACCTGAGGTCAAGCTGCCTGGGACAAGTTTCATTAGGGATTAAGGATTTTAGGAGTTTCATTAAAAGTAACTGGGCAAAGAAAATGTTAGTGTCAATGCTTGGCATATTGAAAATGCTAACAAAAATCTAGCTATTGTCATATTTTAAAATAATTTCCTTCACATACAATGAGGCTTATTGTTGCCCAAATTTCTATGTGTCATTAACGGGATAGTTTGAAATAATATAAAGACTTCATTTTTACTAGGATTTCATGATCTGATCTTGATGTCATATAGATAGGAATTATTTTCTCCAAAGGCAAGACAAAAAATGCATGTCTTTTCTACCTCTTCCAACCTCACTTCATCTGTTAGTCCTGAGACTTTAACTCAGGACGTGGGCATTGTCCATGAGATTTTTGTCCCTCAAGGCTTGCACTCGATGTACCACTTAAGCCACGGTTCCACTTCCAGATTTATTCATATATTTTTATTTTACTTAATAGAAGGGTTACATGATACTTGCCAGATAGAAGGTGCATTAATTGACATGTATTGATACCCTTTCTCATGTCTTGGTCCCCATGTCCCTCCCACACGACTCCCACCCCTCAACTTGTTTCCCCCCTTCCCTATCCAATTTCAAATATATCCAATATATCCAATTACAAAGTGAGATACTGTAACAATATGAGATAACCAAGGGACAGCACAACAGATGAGAGATAACATAGCACATTAAGGAAAACAATCACTCATTATATGGCTATTGATTTTATATCCTAAAGGTCCTTTCATTTAGCGTCATACTATATGGCATTATGTATCTAGGTTTTGCTCTATCACAAATCTCTGCTAGGAGAGCCCAAGTTTTCTACTGATTATGACAAATGAGGGAGACCATTGAGCCTATGTTTATTTGCTCTGGCTTACTTCACTTAATGTGATTTTTTCTAAGTCTTTCCATTTCCTAACAAATGGGGCAATGCCATTCTTTCTGACTGCAGCATAGAATACAATTGTGTACAAATACCCCAAATTGTTGATCCACTCATCAACTGAGGGACATCTGGGTTAGGTTCATATATTTGCTATGGTAAATAGTGCTACAATGAACATCATTGTGTTAGTGGATTTAGCATGTACTTGTTTCTGGAAAATTGGGTAGATGCCTTGTAGTGGAATTGCTGGGTCATATGGGAGCTCTATGTTACTCTTCTAAAAATGCCATAATGATTTCCTTAGTGGTTGAATGAGTTTCCATTCCCACCAACAGTGTAGTAGTGATCCCACCTAGCCACATCCCCTCCAACAGCTGTTATTATTAGTTTTCTTGATCCTGGCCATTCTAAGGGGGGGGGTGAGGTGGAATCTTAGAGTTGTTTTGATTTGCATTTCTTTTATGACCAGAGATGTTGAACATTTTTTCATGTGTCTACAGGCCATTTTTATTTCTTCTTCAGAGAAGACTCTTTTTATGTTTTGGCCCATCTTTTAATGGGATGGTTGTTACTTTGGAGATTAATTTTGGAGTGATTCAATCTTTTGAGCTGTTGATATATTTTGGATATGAGGCCTTTGTCGGTTGTATGGTTCTTCTCCCATTCTGTAGGCTTCCTAATTAATTTACTAGCTATGTCTTAGCAATAACAAAGCTCTGCAATTTAATGCAGTCTCACTTATCCCGCCTTAATCTGATTTGTTGTGATTCTTGATCCTAATTAAGGATGTTTGGACCTGTGCCAAAGAGGCCTACTGTATCTCCTATTCCTTCTTGGAAAGTTTTCACTGTGTTGACTTTCAATTAGAGATATTTGTTCCACGCAGAATTAATTCTACTGCAGGGTGACAAAGAAAGATCCAACTTTACTTTTCTGCAGTGACTTAACCCGTTCTACCAGCACCAGTTGTTGAAGAGGCTGTCTTTATCCCATTCTATTTTTTGGCTTCCTTGTTAAAGATAATGTGGCCATAGGTCTGTGGTTTAATATCTGGGTCCTCAGTTCTAGTCGATTGGTCTTCAGGCCTGTTCTTGTGCCAGTACCAAGCTCTTTTGATAATTATAGCTGTGCAATAGATTCTAAAGTTTGGTATTGAAATTCCTCCTGCACTGTTCTTTCTGCTAAGAAGTGTCTTTGCTATACTGGGTCTTTTATTATTCCATAAGAAATTTTGGATTGCCTATTCTATTTTTTAAAAGAATGAGATTGGGATATTGATGGGTATTATGTTGAATTTGTAGATAGCCCTTGACAAAACTGCCATTTTCACGATTCTTTCACGATTCTTGGGAGTTTTCCTGTTTCCTCAGTTCTCTTTAAATTCCTTTTGCAGGCTTTCAAATTTTTCATGAAAAATGTCCTTTACATTCTTAGTTAAGATAATTCCTAGGTACTTTATTTTCTTTGAGGCTATTGCCAAAGTAGTTGTTTTCCTGATTGGTGCCTCATTCCTCTCACTGTTGGAGTAGAGGAAGGCAGTTGATTTTTGAGGGTTAATTTTATATCCTGCTACCCTTCCAAAGTTTTGAATCAGCTCAAGTAGCTTGCGAGTGGAGTCTATAGGATTCTTTAAATAGAGGATCATGTCATCTGGAAAGAGGAAAAGTTTTACTTCCTCTTTCCATATTTGGATCCTCTTTGGATCCATTGCTTCTTGCCTTATTGCATTGGCTAGGAATTCTAATACTATGTTAAGAAGGAGTGGAGAAAGTAGGCATTCTTCTCTTGTTCCTTATTTTAATGGGAATGGCTTTAGCTTTCTGCCATTAAGTACAATACTATCTATGGGTTTGTTGTATGCAGCCTTTATTATACTGATGAGTGCTCCATGGATTTCTAATTTCTCCAGAGCTTTTAACATAAATGACTGTTGGATCTTGTCAAATGCCTTTTCTGCATCAATTGAGACAATCATGTGATTTTTGACCTTGCTACTGTTGATGTGTTGAATTATATTAATTGATTTTCATATGTTAAACCAGCTTTGCCTCACTGTGATGAATCCTGTTTGATCATAGCGTTTAATTTTTTTGATGAGTTGTTGTAGACGGTTGGCCAGTATTTTGGTGAGAAGTTTTGCATTGATGTTCACCAAGGAAATAAGTCTACACTTCTGTTTCTTTGATGAATCTCTTTCAGGTTTGGGGATGAGGGTTATACTCGCTTCATAGAATGAGTTTGGTAAAGAGCCTTCATTTGCACTATCCTTGAAGAGCTTGAGTAGTACTGGTGTGAGATCTGCTTTGAAGTCCTTATAGAATTCAGCTGTGACTCCATCATGCCCTGGGCTTTTCTTCCGTGGAAGGTTTCTTACTGCTATTTCTATTTCAGTGCTTAAAATAGGCCGATGTAATTCGGTTAGTTCTTCTTGGTTCAGTTTGAGTATGTTAATATTGGCTAGAAATTCATCCATTTCTTCTAGATTTTCAAATTTGTTGGCATAAGGTTTGAGAAGTATTCCCTCATGATGCTCTGGATCTTGGTAAATTCTGTCGTGATATTACCATTTTCATCTGTGATTTTGTTTATTTCAGTATGCTCCATTCTTTTTATGGTAAGATTTGCAAAGGTTTTGTCAATTTTTTCAAAGAACCAAGTCCTTGTTTTGTTGATTATTTCTATAGTTTTTTTTTGGACTCCAGTTCATTTAATTGCTCTTTGATTTTAATAATTTGCTTCATTCTACTGGACTTAGGGTTGGTTTGTTGCTCTTTTTCCAGGAGCTTAAGGTGACACATTAAATTGTTGGTTTGTGATATTTCCAATTTGTTATTGTAGGCACACAGATTTATAAATATTCCTCTGAGTAATGCCTTTGCTGTCTCCAGAAGAGCTGGTATTTTGTGTGCTCCTTTTTGTTAAATTTCATAAACTGTTGGATTTCTGTTCTGATCTCTTCGATGACCCACCCATTGGCGATTCCACAATATGTTGTTCAATCTCCCTGAGTTACAGGGTTTTCGTTGGTGGAGATGGGTGTTCAGTTCTAATTTGATGCCCTTGTGGTCTAAGAGAGTGCAGAGTATGATTTCAGCATTTCTGAATCTGCCCAGGATTGTTTTATGGCCTAAAATGTGGTCTATTTTGGAAAATGTCCCATGTGCTGTTGAAAAAAACCTGTATTGTGTTGTTGCTGGCTGGAATAATCTGCAGATGTCTGTTAGATCTAGTTAGTGTATACAGTTGTTCAATTCTAAGGTTTCTCTGTTGCATCTATGCCTGGTTGATCTGTCCATGGGTGAGAGTGGTGTGTTGAAGTCACCAACAATCACTGTGTTTCGATCTATGTATGCTTTCAGTGAAAGTAAAGTTTGCTTGATGAAGTTCGGAGCTCTGGGATTAGGTGTGTAGATAATAAGGGTGATTATTTCCTCCTGGAGGAAAGATCCCTTTAGTAGTATGTAGTAACCTACTTTGTCTTTTGTCAGAAATATTAGTTTGAAATCTATTTATATGATATGAGGATGGCAACTCCAGCCTGTTTAGGGGGACTGTTAGCTTGATAGAGTTTATTCCAACCTCTCACTTTCAAAAATGTTTGTTTTTGGGGGGGTTGTAAGATGTGTTTCTTGAAGACAGCAGAACAATGGATTTTGCTTTTTGATCCAACTAGATCGTCTCTGTCCTTTAATTGGAGAGTTAAGTTAATTGATATTGAGAGTCAGGATTGAGAAATATTTATTAGTTCCTGCTATTTTTACAAGCATTCATTAGGGCCTGTGTCTTGATAGTTCTTGTGGTACTTAGATGTTAGGAGTTTTAGGTGCCATTTCTTTGTCTGTATTACATTTGTGTTGGTTTTCTATGTGTAGAACATCTTTGAGATTTTTCTGTAATATTACTTTGGTTGCTACATAATGTTGCAGCTTTTCCCTGGAATGGAATGTTATTGTTGCCTCAGTTATGAATGAGAGCTTAGCTGGGCACAGTATTCTTGTTTGGTAGTTATTTGACTTCAGGGCATGACATATATCCTTCCAATCTCTTCTTGCTTGTATGGTCTCTGCTGAGAATTCTGGGGTTATTCTGATTGGTTTGCCTTAAAAGGTGATTGTTATCTTCTCCCTGGCTGCTTTTAGGATCCTGTCTTTGGTTTCTATTGATCCTGTAGCGATTACAATATGGCGATTGGATGTGCTTTTCTGATCTCAACTATTTGGGCTTCTAAAATCTTCTTCTATCTGGATAGGCCTGCCCTTCTTAATACTTGGGAAGGTCTCTAAGGTAATTCCATGACATATATTTCCAATATCATTGACGTCTTTCTCCAGACCCTCCTCAATATTTATTAGCCTTTAATTAGGCTTCCTAATTGTATCTTGGGCCTCTGTAGTGTTTTCTCATATTTCCTCGATTTGATTTGACTCATTTTCTGTTCTTTCTCTATAAAACTAAATTATCTTCAACCCCAGAAATTCTCTCTTCTGCATTGTCTAACCTGCTATCAAAGCTTTCTACATTATTCTTCATCTCCCTTGTTTCTAATTGCTCATTTTTATGCCTTTCATGTCTTGTTTTAGATTATGTATTAGTTCCTTGATTTTCATTTGAGTGGTTAGCTCACCAGCTTTATACTCCTTGAACATTTGTTGGAGTTCAGTCACCTTTTTGTTGTGGATTCTATGAATTCATCCGTTTTTCTTTGCAAAACCTTAATTAAGACCTCCTTTATAGCTTCCCCTTTTCACATATCACCTTGTTTATGGTTTCCTCTTGTTTAGATATGGCTTCCTCCCTTTTCTCTTTCTTTAAGTTTTCACACTTTTCATTAATGATGTTTATCAATTGCATTTGTATAGCACTTGGAAACTCTTCTAGATTTGCCACTGATTGCTCCATTGTTTCTTTTTGTTGAGTGGGAGATGCTATTCTTTGATTTAAGAATTTTCTTGAGATTTTTGTTCTGCCCCATTTGAAAATGGGAGCAAGATTAATACTAAACAAGATTATAATGTTTCAGATATAACAAACCTAGATCTTGTTAGTTGGCTGACAATATATGTTCGCTCTTTTAGATTGGTAATATCATTCTCTCCTTTTGTGCACTTACATACTAATCCAATACAATCACAGATTACTGATTTATCACCAAAACAATTAGCCCCTCAGTCCAAACTCTATTGTATTTAAGTCCCTCTGGACCTAGAGTATAATTGAACACCTAGGGACACAGCATTGTCAACAACCATCAAATGTAGATGAATGCATTATAAGAGTTGAAGGATGAACGGAGGACCAGAGAGAGAAAAATAAAATGAAAGGCGACAATGGAGGTAGGAAAAGAATACTGCAGGAGTGTAAGGTTTTTATAGTAATGAAGAAAGAGTATTGTGTAAGGTTAACGGTGATAGGTAGAATACTGGAGAAAAAATTTAGATGAACTTACATAAAACTTATAAAAATAAGAAGAGTAAAAGGAAATATATAGAGTAAAGAGGGAGGTAGATATAGGAGATTTCAATGGTACAAATTATAAAAAGAAAAAAGAAACAAAACAAAAGCAATCAGAACATACACAGACAAAAAAACACCAAAACAAAAAATAAAAACCAAGAAAACAAACCCAAAAAAAAAAGGTGCGGGAAGATTCCTCACTATTGTGAGTTGTTACCCACGAGATACTAAGATTGAGAACCAGTAGTTTAAAAAGCAGGTGAATTGCCTGTTATATTTCTTTAAAGAATGACATTGGGATATTGATGGGTATTGCGTTGAATTTGTAGATAGCCCTTGGCAAGATTGTCATTTTCACGAGGTTGATTCTTCCAATCCAGGAGCATGGGAGGTTTTTCCATTTCCTTAGTTCTGCTTTAATTTCCTTTTCCAAGGTTTTAAAGTTTACCTCAAAAAGGTCCTTTACATTCTTAGTTAAGCTAATTCCTAGGTACTGTGTTTTCTTTGAGGCTATTTCGAAAGCAGTTGCCTTCCTGATTGTTGCCTCGTTCCTCTCACTATTGGCCTAAAGGAAGTCAGTTGATTTTTGAGGGTTAATTTTATAGCCTGCTACCCTTCCAAAGTTTTGAATCAGCTCAAGGAGCTTGGGAGGAGAGTCTATAGGATTCTTTAAGTACAGAATCTGCAAAAAGGGATAGTTTAACTTCCTCTTTCCCTACTTGGATCCCCTTTATGCTTGCTTCTTGCCTTATTGCATTGGCTAGAATTTCTAATACTATGTTAAAGAGGAGTGGAGAGAGTGGGCATCCTTGTCTCGTTCCTGATTTTAGAGGGGATGGCTTTAGCTTTTCGCCAGCTGTGGGTTTGTCATACACAGCCTTTATTATGATGAGGCATGTTCCTTGGATTCCTAGTTTCTCTAGAGCTTTTTACATAAAGGGGTGTTGGATCTTGTCAAATGCCTTTTCCGCATCTATTGAGACAATCATGTGATTTTTGTCCTTGCTCCTGTTGATGTGTTGAATTTTATTAATTGATTTGCGTATGTTGAACCAGCTTTGCCTCCCTGTGATGAATCCTGTTTGATCATAGTGTATAATTTTTTTGATGAGTTGTTGTAAACGGTTGGCCAGTATTTTGTTGAGAAGTTTTGCATCGATGTTCATCAAAGAAATAGGTCTATAGTTTTCTTTCTTTGATGAATCTCTGTCTGGTTTGGGGATGAGGGTTATACTGGCTTCATAGAATGAGTTTGGTAAAGAAACTTCATTTTCAATTTCGGTGAAGAGCTTTAGGAATATTGTTGTGAGTTCTGCTTTGAAGACCTTACAAAATTCAGCAGTGAATCCATCTGGCCCTGGACTTTCCTTAGGTGGAAGGTCTCTTATTGCCATTTCTATTTCAGTGCTTGAAATAGGCCTGTTTAGTTGGATCAGTTCTTCTTGGTTCAGTGTGTGTATGTTAATATTGGCTAGGAATTCATCCATTTCTTCTAGATTCTCAATTTGTTGGCGTACAGGTTTGAGAAGTATTCCCTCATGATACTCTGGATCTTGGTAATTTCTGTCGTGATATTACCATTTTTGTCTGCGATTTTGTTTATTACGGTATGCTCTCTTCTTTTTTTTTGGTAAGGTTTGCTAAGGGTTTGTCAATTTTGTTAATTCTTTCAAAGAACCAACTCCTTGTTTTGTTGATTGTTTCTATAGTTGTTTTGGATTCCAAGTCATTTAATTCTGCTTTGATTTTAATAATTTGCTTTCTTCTACTAGGGTTCAGGTTGGTTTGTTGCTCTTTTTCCAGGAGCTTAAGGTGAAACATTAACTTGTTGGATTGAGATTTTTCCAACTTGTTGTTGTAGGCACTCAGAGCTATAAATTTTCCTCTGAGTACTGCCTTTGCCGTGTCCCAAAGGAGCTGGTATTTTGTGTGCTCCTTATTGTTAAATTTCATAAACTGTTGGATTTCTGTTCTGATCTCTTCGATGACCCATTGGTGATTCACCAATGTTTTGTTCAGTCTCCATGAGTTACAGGGTTTTCGTTGGTGGAGATGTGTGTTCAGTTCCAATTTGATGCCTTTGTGATCTGTGAGCTTGCAGGGAATAATTTCAGTGTTTCTGAATCTGTGCAGGCTTGTTTTATGGCCTAAGATGTGATCTATTTTGGAAAATGTTCCATGTGCTGCTGAAAAAAAAGTATATTGTGTTGTTGTTGGGTGGAATATTCTGCAGATGTCTGTTTGATCTAGTTGGTCTGTATAGTTGTTGAATTCTAAGGTTTCTCTATTGAGTTTTTGCCTTGTTGATCTGTCCATAGGTGAGAGTGGTGTGTTAAAGTCACAAACAATCACTGTGTTTCGATCTATGCATTGTGTCAGTGAACGTAAAATTTGCTTGATGAAATTTGGTGCTCCGGAATTGGGTGTGTAGATATTTAGGATCGTTATGTCTTCCTGGAGGAAAGATCCCTTTACTAGTATTTAGTAACCTTCTTTGTCTTTTCTCACTAATTTTAGTTTGAAGTCTATTTTATCTGATATGAGGATGGCAACTCCAGTCTGTTTATGCGGGCTGTTAGTTTGATAGAGTTTATTCCAACCTCTCATTTTCAAAAGGTGTTTGTTTCTTTGGGTAAGACGTGTCTCTTGAAGACAACAGAACGATGGCTCTTGCTTTTGATCCAACTAGACAGTCTATGCCGTTTAATTGGGGAGTTAAGTCCATTGATATTGAGCGTTAGGAATGAGAGATATTTATTATTTTATTTTATTTATTTTATTATTAAAAGTTTTCATTAGGGCCTGTGTCTTGACAGTTCTTGTGGTACTTAGATGGTATGCTGTTTAGGTGCCATTTCTTTCCCTATATTGCAGTTATTTTGGTTTTCTATGTATAGAACATCTTTGAGAATTCTCTGTAGTGTTGGTTTTGTTGCTACATATTGTTGCAGCTTTTCCCTGGAATGGAATGTTTTTATTGTTCCCTCAGTTATGAATGAGAGCTTAGCTGGGTACAGTATTCTTGGTTGGTAGTTATTTACTTAAGGGCATGACATATATGCCTCCAGACACTTCTTGCTTGCATGGTCTCTGCTGAGAAATCTGGGGTTATTCTGATTGATTTGCCTTTATAGGTTATTGATCCCTTCTCCCTGGCTGCCTTTAGGATCCTATCTTTGGTCTCTATTGATCCAGTTCGGATTACGATGTGGCGGTGGGATGTTCTTTTCTGATCCGGTCTGTTTGGGGTTCTAAAAGCTTCTTGTATCTGGATGGGCCTGCCCTTCTGAACATTTGGGAAATTCTCTGAGATGATTCCCTGAAGTATATTTCCAATACCTTTGACCTCTTTCTCCAGACCTTTCTCAATACCAATTAGCCTTAAATTAGGCTTCCTAATTGTATCTTGGACTTCCTGACGCGCTCTCTCATATTTCCTAGATTTGGATTAACTCATTTTCTGTTCTTTCTCTAAAACAACTAAATTATCTTCTGCCCCAGAAATTCTCTCTTCTGCATTGTCTAACCTGCTATCAAAGCTATCTACGTTATTCTTCGTCTCCCTTGCTTCTAATTGCTAATTTTTGATGCCTTCCATCTCTTCTTTTAGATCATGTAATGATTTCTTTAGCTCCTTTAGTTTCTTTTGAGTGGTTAGCTCAGTAGCTTTGTTCTCTTTGGACATTTGCTGGAGTTCGGTCATCTTTTTGTTTGTGGTTTCTATGAATTCATCCATTTTTCTTTGAAAAACCTTTATTATGGCCTCCTTTATGGCTTCTCCTTTTTCACTTACCACCTTGTTAATGGTTTCCTCTTGTTTAGCTATGGCTTCCTCCCTTATCTCTTTCTTTATATTTTCACATTTTTCATTAAAGATGTTTATCAATTGCATTTGTATAGCACTTGGAAGAGTCTCCTCTAAGTTTGCCAGTGACTGTTCCATTGTGTGTTTATATTTGGTTGGGGATGTTATTCCTTTTTTTTACATTTTTCTTGTGTTTCTTGCTCTGCCCATTTGAAAATGGGAGCACGATTAATACTTAACACAATTATAGTTTTTCAGATATAACCAACCTCGACATCTTTAGCTGGCAGACACTTGGTGTTCACTGTTTTTGATTGGTATTATCACTCTTTTTGTACACTTGCAGACCAGACTAATACAACCACTGGTCACCGATTTATGACCAAAACAATAAGCCTCTCACTCCAATCTCTGTTGCATTTAAGTCCCTCTGTACCTAGAGTATCATTGAACACCTAGATATACAGTATTTTTCAACAGCCATCAAGTATAGATCCATGCATTATAAGGGTTGAAAGATGATCAGAGGACCAGAAATAGAAAAATAGTATGAGAGAGATCAGGGGAGGTACAAGAGGAATGATGTAGGAGTGTAAGATTATTATAGTAATGAAGAAAAGGTATAGTGTAAGGATATCTGACCTAAGTTGTTTAGCAGGTAGCATATTTGAGTACAAAGTTTGGAAAATATTTGCTAAAACTTATGAAAGTAAGAAGGGTAATTAGAAGAATATATCGAGAAAAGAGGGAGGTAGATATAAGAGATTTTAATGATGGAAAATTTTAAAAATAAAGAAGAAAAAACAGGAAATTAAGACGACAACAAGCACAAAACAAGAAGAATGAAAAAAACATACAAAACAAAAAACAGAGCAATAAAAAAGAAAAACAAAAAAGCAAAAAGAACAACAACAACAAAAAATGTCAAAAAGAAAGAAAATGGTGGGGGGAGGTTCCTCACTATTGTGAGCTCTTACTTAAGAAATACTAGGATTGAGACGAGGAGATTAAAAAGCATGTGACTGTATCAATATAGATATCATTTGTATTCAGACTGTACTCAGAGATGTCACTATGTTTCCAGGAACGACCACAGTGACAGAGGGATGTGGGAGAGAACAGAGAAGAAAAAAAAGTGTAGGTAGGATGGTAAAGATAAAATAAGAAAACCTATAAATGCAACTGAAAGATGGAGTGGAAGAAAAAAAATGAGAAAAAAACCCAAACAGAGAAAAAGAACAAAAAGAAAAAGAAAAAGAATTTAAAAAAAAAAAGGTCTTCTTCAGGATATTTTTTGGAGGGTGGGATCAGGGCAGATGACAGGATAGGAAACTTGTGTCTCCACTAAATTCGGGATCCAAACAGTTCATAAAGTCTTTTTCTCTTGTGATCTGGCTATGAGGTTTTTTAGATCCGATTGTTTGTTTGGGAAAAGGAAGCTGAAAGATTGGTGGGCGGGTTTTGTTTACTAGGCTTGTGGCTGGCGCCGGGGTTGGACTTCAGCAGCTCTGGGGCCGGATTTCTGGCTAGGAATTAGCTTACCTAAGAATATAAAGGACCTTTTTGAGGAAAACTTTAAAACCCTAAAAGGAAATTAAAGCAGAACTAAGGAAATGGAAAAACCTCCCATGCTCCTGGATTGAAAGAATCAACCTCGTGAAAATGACAATCTTGCCAAGGGCTATCTACAAATTCAATGCAATACCCATCAATATCCCAATGGCATTCTTTAAAGAAATAGAAGAGGTAATTCAAAATTTCATATGGAATAATAAAAGACCCTGTACAGCAAAAACACTTCTTAGCAGAAAGAACAGTGCTGGAGGAATTTCAATACCAAACCGTAGACTCTATTACAGAGCTTTAATTGTCAAAACAGCTTGGTACTGGCACAAGAACAGGCCTGAAGACCAATGGAATAGAACTGAGGACCCAGATATTAAACCAGTGACCTATGGCCACCTAATCTTTGACAAGGGAGCCAAAAAAATAGAATGGAAGAAAGAGTGCCTCTTCAACAAGTTGTGCTGGCACAACTGGTTAAGCACCTGCAGAAAACTAAACTTGGATCCTTCTTTGTCACTCTGCACTAGAATTAACTGCAAATGGATCAAAGACCTCGAGGTAAGAGGTGACACACTGAAAACTTTACAAGAAGTAATAGGAGATACACTAGGCCACCTTGGCACAGGTCGAAACTTTCTTAATAAGGACCAAGAATCACAACAAATCAGAGAAAGGCTGGATAAGTGGGACTGCATTAAACTGCGGAGCTTTTGTATGGCAAAGGACATAGCTAGTAAATTAGTTAGGAAGCCTACAGAGTGGGAGAAGATCTTCACCAACCATACAACGGACAAAGGCCTCATATCTAAAATATATCAACAGCTCAAAAAATTGAATCACTCCAAAACTAATCTCCAAAGTAACAACCATCCCATTAAGAAATGGGCCAAAGACTTAAAGAGAGTCTTCTCTGAAGAAGTAAAAATGGCCTATAGACACATGAAGAAATGCTCAACATCTCTTGTCATAAAAGAAATGCAAATCAAAACAACTCTAAGATTCTACCTCACTCCAGTTAGAATGGACAGGTTCAGGAAAACTAATAACAATAGATGCTGGAGGGGATGTGCCCAGGAGGGATAACTACTACGCTGTTGGTGGAAGTGCAAACTCGTTCAACCACTATGGAAAGCATTATGGCAGTGACCTCAAAAGTCTAAACTTAGAGCTTCCCTATGACCCAGCAATTCCACTACTTGGCATTTACCCAACCATCCAGAAAGTAGGGCATACTCAATCCACTAGCACACCAATGTTTATTGCAGCATTATTCACCATAGCGAAGATATGGAACCAACCTAGATGTCCCTCAGTTGATGAATGGATCCACAAGATGTGGTATTTGTACACAATGGAATTCTATGCTGCTGTCAGAAAAAACGACATCGCCCCATTTGTTAGGAAATGGAAAGACTTAGAAAAAATCATATTAAGTGAAGTAAGCCAGACTCAAAGGAACTTA
Organism: Megascapheus bottae; assembly: GCA_024803745.1. Taxonomy (NCBI): domain Eukaryota; kingdom Metazoa; phylum Chordata; class Mammalia; order Rodentia; family Geomyidae; genus Megascapheus; species Megascapheus bottae. The sequence continues at coordinate 971,797 of JANJXV010000128.1, read as the reverse complement.
GGCTCAATGGTTTCCCTCATTCATCATAACCTGTAGAAACCTTGGGCTCTATTAGCAGAGATTAGCAATAGAGCAAAATCTTGATACATAAGGCCATATCGTATGAAGCTAATTGAATGGACCTCTAGGATATTGAAACAAAAGCCATATAATGAATGATTGCTGTCCTTAATGTGCTATGTTATCTCAACTCTTTTGCTGTTCCTTTGTTATCTCATATTGACACAATATCTCACTTTGTTATCTGATATATTGGATACATTTTATTTGGTTACTTGAAATTGGACAGGGAAGGGGGGGAAAACCAAGAGGGGGGTGGGGGGAGGGTAATGGGACCAACACATGTGGAAGGGTATCAATATATGTGAATTAATGCACCTTCTATCTGGAAATACATGTTACCCTTTTATTAAATACAATTAAAAAAGAAAAAAATCAACTGCCTTCCTCTATGCCAACAGTGAGAGGAATGAGACAACAATCAGGAAAGCAACTCCTTTTGCAATAGCCTCAATGAAAATAAAGTACCTAGGAATTATCTTAACTAAGAATGTAAAAGACCTTTTTGATGAAAATTTTAAATCCCTGAAAAATGAAATTAAAGCAGAACTGAGGAAATGGAAAAACTTCCCATGCTCCTGGATTGGAAGAATCAAGATCGTGAAAATTACAATCTTGCCAAGGGCTATCTACAGATTCAACACAATACCCATCAATATCCCAATGGCACTCTTTAAAGAAATAGAAGAGGCAATCCAAAATTTTATATGGAATAATAGAAGACCCCTTATAGCAAAAACACTGCTTAGCAGAAAGAACAGCACAGAAGAAATTTCAATACCAAACTTTAGACTCTATTACAGAGCTATAATTATCCAAACTGCTTGGTAATAGCACAAGAACAGGCCTGAAGACCAATGGAATAGAACTGAAGACCCAGATATTAAACCACAGACCTATGGCCACCTAATCTTTGACAAGGGAGCCAAAAAATAGAAAAGAAAAAAGACAGCCTCTTCAACGTGGTGCTCGCAGAACTGGTTAAGCACATGCAGAAAATTAAGTTGGATCCTTCTTTGTCACCCTGTACTAGAATTAACTCCAAATGGATCCAAGACCTGCAGGTAAAAGCAGACACTCTGAAAACTTTACCAGAAGGAATAGGAAGTACACTAGACCTCCTTGGCACAGGTCAAAACTTTCTTAATAAGGACCAAAAATGATGACACTATGTCTTCAATAGTTACGTTTCTTTCAACATGTATATAGCCCAAATATTCAGTCTATTTCAAATAATGAATAATGCATTTTATAAAAAGAATGTAATAGAAATGTAACACTGTTATAATCATCAGATATTCGAGTACATATCTAATATATATATGTTATGTAATTTGAAAATAATTAAGCATAGATTTGTAATAGAGGAAAACCTAGATACATAACGCCCTAATGTATGACGCTAAATGAAAGGACCTCTAGGATATAGAAACAAATGCCATATAACGAGTGATTGTTGTCCTTAATGTACTATGTTATCTCTCATCTCTTTTGCTGTCCCTTGGTTATCTCATATTATTACACTATCTCACTTTGTTATCAGATATATTAGATATATTTGTATTTGATTATTTGAAATTGGATAGGGAAGGGGGAAAAGAAGATGAGAGGTTGTGGTGGTGGGGAGGGAAATGGGAACTGAGTCAGTAGAAAGGGTATCAATGTATGTGAATTAATGCACTTTGCACCTTCTATCTGGCGAATGTAATATAACCCTTATGTTAATTATAATAAAAATATATGAAAAAATAATTGAACAAGGATATGTTGATTAGCATATCCAGCAATGTATAAGCAAGCTTAGGAATCGACTTTTTTCTTCAGCTGTTGCTTCATAAATCTAATACATTGTGACATATATTAAAAGTATGTTTTTGTAGAGTATGTAAGCAATTCTGAAATTTTAAAGCCATATAGAAAAAGAAGCCATATAGAAAACTATATAGAAAAAGTAGGAGGAGGAAAAGAGGGAAAAAGAAAGGAAAGATGGAAGGGAACTAGAGAGGATGGGGCAAAGTAGATTGATTCAAACAAACAGATTTATAAATACTACAAAAAGCAGAGGGAATAGAAACTATTTGATAAAATGCAGTAATGAGTATATTAAATCATGGAACATGTTAATAGGAAAATATTATTGAAATGTATTTGAGGACTAAGCAGCATAATGATATGAATGCAAGAAGTTAATGTACTTTAAAATTTAGTTCCTAGGTACTCAAAGAGATGGGATCTGATTAACACAGTTAGAAACCAACCTGGACGAGAAAGCTCATGAGAATGTTATCTTCAGTTAACCACCAAAGATCCAACAGTGAGGCTATGGCTTAAGAGGTAAAGCACTTAGCTTTGAACATAAATACTCAGTGCCAGTACCCAAACTTTAAGTTGAAACCCCAGAACTGACACAAAATAAGAAATTTTAGACAAATTATTAATAAAGAAATATAAGAAAACAAGTCAGAAGTGAAAAAATAATAGTGAAGCTGGTTGTGGTGGCTTATGCCTATGATCCTAGCTACTGAGGAGGCTGAGATCTGAGGATCAAGCTTCAGAGAAGCCCTGGAACAAAAGGACCTGAGACTCTTATCACCAATTAACCTCTAGAAAATGGGAAGTGGGACTTGGCTAAAGGGGAATGTGGTATCCTAGAGCTGTAGAACTCAGGGACAGTGGCCAGGCCGATTTCAAGCCCTATTCTACATTCACACACACACATACACACATACACACACACACACACACACACACACACACACACACACACACACACACACACACACAAACATAATAGTGAAGATTAAAGGAGATGGAAGGTTAAATGAGCAAATAAAAAGAACCAAAAAATACAGAATAAATTCAAATTTTCCTGGCTCTGGCTACTACTTGTGACTGTAACATTACTAGAGAAATGAATGTCACTCATATGTACAAGTGATTCGAAGAACACAAATGAGTATATTTGGTCAAATATTTAAATTTCAGCTTAAGAGGGCCTATTTGTTTGAAGATGTCTTCTGTCCCAGAAGCCATGCAGAGAATTTCTATCTGGTCTTAACAAAATGATGTGCACTTGGGGGCAAAGACTCAGCCAAGAAGCCCAGCACTGGAGGCCAAGATAGAGAAGACCTCTACAGCCACCATGACTTTCCCTTTGGCACTGTGGTAAATGGGCAGGAAAGTGAGCCAGACACTGCAGAACAACAGATTTCTGAAGGTCAGGAACTTGGCTTCATTGAAGGTGTTAGGCAGGTTCCTGGCAAAGAAAGCCATAGTAAAGCTGACCAGGGAGCCCAGGTATCCCAATTTACAGTAGAAAGCAGTGAGGGAGCCCTTGCTACATAACATGATGAGGTAACCATGTTAGGAGTATCCATCTGTGTGAATGAAGGAAGGAGAGGTTCCCAGCCAAATTCCATAGAGAGTCACCTGGATCAGGGTGCAGATGGGAATGATGAAGTTAGGAGCCCCTGATACCAGTAGCCACGTCATCCTTCTTGCTGGAAGAGTGACCTTGAAGGCCAGAATGACAGTTACAGTTTTGGCCAAGACAGCAGAAACATCTACAGTGAACAAAATTCCAAATGTGGTTTGCTGTAGAATGCAGGTGATTTTGGTGGGATGGCCAATGAAGAGCAAGGAACAGAGAAAGCAGAAGATGAGGGAGATGATCAGGATGTAGCTGAGAGCCTGGTTATTAGCCTTGACAACAGCAGTGTTCTTATATTTCACCAAAACCCCAAGAACAACTGCTGTGAGTGTAGATAAAGAGCCATGAAAGCCAAGGCCACCCCTAAGGGTTCTCCATAAGCCAGGAAACTTGCAGCTCTTAGGAAGCACTGATTCCTCTCTGTGTTGGCATACTGTGTTGGCATTTCACACACTGCTCCAAATCTCATAAGAAAATCAAATTCTCATTAGTCCCTTTTCAGTATTTAAAAAGCAAACATTCTGACATGTGAAAATTTAGTAGAATAAAGTAAATATTACCAGACATGCTCAGTATTACTTTTATGCATTCTTTATGTTCTTACAGTAATTCTTACATTCTCATATTTTAGTCTGAGTGAAATTCTTTAATGCCAATGATGATTGTTCATATTATTTATTGCCATTTTTAATACCCTACAAATTATTTCATTTCTTCTTCATGGTGACATAACTCAGACTTATGTACACAAGTCCAACCCTCATTCAAAATTATATATATTGGAACCAGTACTGTTGCCTAGTGGTGTAGTGCCTGCCAAATATGCATGAAGCTCTGGGTTTGATTCCTTAGGACCACATACACGGAAAAAGATGGAAGTGGTGCTGTGGCTAAAGTGGTAGAAAGCCAGCCTTGTGAAACTCAAGGACACTGCCCAGTCCATGAGTTCAAGGGCCAGCACTGGCAAAAAAAACATTTGTGGAGTAAACATTGCATGTTCCTCTATGTCTCTGTAGCACACTGTGGTCCTTCCTTTCAGTTGTTATGTTTGTATCTCCTATTCATCTGTACGGGAACAGATAATCAAATCACTTTTTGAAGATATAAAGTCATGCTATGCACAATACTTGTGCCTGATTCTGATTATTCTGTTATTTTTTTCAGTCCTGGGCTCTGAACTCAGGGGCTGAGCACTGTCCTTGGGCTTTCCTCAAGTCTGGAGCTCTACCATTTGAGCCACAGCACCAGTTCCGGCCTTTCTATGTATGTGGTACCAAGGAATTGAACCTGGGTCTTTGTGCATGCTAGGCAAGTACTCTACCACTAGGCCAAACTCCCGACCCTGTGCCTGATCCTTAAATCAACCCAACCCAGAATACTTGCACTGCTGCCCCAAGATTTCTAAGTTATAGGAAGTAAATATGTGTAAAATCTGTGTTTTCTTTGTAGTTCAAAGGGAATCTTGAAGATATAGATTTGTTCTTAAAAATTCTTTGCATGTAATGTGACAGAAGTTAATGTTACATTACTGACTAGTTGAGTAAACATATACAACAGACCAGAAAAAATCCTACATGTAAATCAGAGCCCATGTCTTCTTTTTCCCCCGAAGAGAAGTAGCAACCACTGTCACAATTAAATTACTAAGGGAAGGAGGAAGACTTTGAATCTGCAATTCTGCATTTGTATTGACTTGCATGGATGAGGATACTAGGAGACAGTATGAATTTCCCCCTAAGACATGAGCTTACCTGTTCCATTACCAATCTCATTTTCTGGGCAAGGTGTGCAATCAAAGCAAGAGGCAGCCTTTCCCTCCTGAGGAGATTTTCTGAATCCAGGACAACAACTGTCACTGCAGACAGAGTGAGTAGGCTGAAGAAAATCAGATATGTGTCAGTAACTGCTGAGAATTTTATATAATACTCCAAAAATATATCATTTAAATATAATATTCCATTAAGCATATTATTTCTTTTTCATTGCCTATCATGGGGCTTGAATTCAGGGTCTGGGCACTATCCTTGAACTTTCTCATTGCTAGTGTTCTAACACATGAGCCACAGCAACACTTCAGACTTTTTCTGTGTATGTGGTAACTAAGGAATCAAACCCAGGGCTACATGCATGCTAGGCAAGCACTCTACCACAAGGCTAAGCCATAATATCATCTTACTTTCTAGTGGCCATGAAGTGAGAATCTTCTCACACAGGCTCATTCAAGGATTACTTGAAGATGTTTAAAATAGTAGACCAACTAACCACTAAATGAAGCCTCCACACAATGTAGCAAAATAAACATTACAACCACATGAAGTGATTCCTGTGTTACTTTGAAAAAGTGTTAAAAACTTGCTAAGAAATATAGGACTTGTATTTTATGATGCTATTCTAAATCATTGCTATTCTAAACAATCAGTGTTAATGTCTACTCTTTGATACTGATCCTGGGGTTTGATCTCAGGATCTGTGCATTGACCTTGGAATTTTTTTTCAGTCCTTTGGCATGAACTAAGGGCTTAGGCACTTTCTTTGATCCAAAGCACCGCTTCCAGCTTTTTCTGTGTATGTGGTACCGAGGAATTGAACTCAGGTGTTCATGCATGCTAGGCAAGCAAATCTACCTCTATGCCAAATTCCCGGTCCCGGACATTTTTTTTCCCATAAGGGTAACACTCTACCACTTGACTCACAGTTCTACTGAAGATTTGGTGGCAATTGAGATAAAAATCTCAAACTCTTTTCTGACAGGTTAAACTTCAAACAGAACTGTAATCCTAGATGTGAGGACGTCGGCTTCCTCAGTAGATAGGAATGAGTCACTAGCCCCAGCCCTTCACTCCCGGTGGTTAAATGAATTTAAGATTCTCACAAAAGGTCTTTGTTGGACAGCCTTCAAATCATAGTATTTGTAGCTCACCCACCTAAGTAGAAGTTATTGCAGGAGTATATTGCTTGTATCCAACCAGGTATCAATTTTAAGGGTGAAAGCCTACAGAGTAGGAGATCTTCACTAACCATACAACAAACAAAGGCCTAATATCTAAAATATATCAAAAGCTCAACAAATTGAATCACTCCAAAACTAATCTCCAAACAACCATCCTATTAAAATATGGGCCAAAGATTTAGAGTATTCTCTGAAGAAGAAATAAGAGTGGCCCTTAGACACATGAAGAAATTTTCGATGTTTCTGGCCATAAAAGAATTGCAAATCAAAACAACTCTAAGATTTCATCTCACTCCAGTTAGAAAGGCCAGGATCAAGAAATATAATAACCAATGCTGGTGGGGATGTGGCCAGGATGTATCACTACTATACTATTGTTGGCAGTGCAAATTCATTCAACCACTATGGAAAGCAGTATGGTGGTTTCTCAAAAGACTACACATAGAGCTCCCCTATGACCCAGCAATTCCACTACTTGGCATTACCAAATGGTCCAGAAATAAGGACATACTAAATGCACTAGTACAATGATGCTCATTGCAAGACTATTTTCCACAGCAAAGCTATGGAACAAACCTAAATGCCCCTCAGTAGATGATTGGGTCATCAAGATGTGGTATTTATTAACAGTGGAATTTTGTGCTGCCATCAGAAAAAACGACATAAAGAAATGGAAAGACTTAGGAGAAGTCATATTAAGTGAATTAATTCAGACTGAGAAAGCATAGGGTCAATGGTTTCCATCATTTTTCAGAATTAATATAAACCTTGAACTCTCTTAGCAGAGGTTTACAATAGGGCAATACCTTCATACATAAGGCCACATAGAATGAGGCTACATGAAAAGGCATTCAGGATATAGAATCAAGAACCATATGAGGTGTTACTGTTTTTCTTAATGTACTATGTTATTTCTCCTCTCTTTTGTTGTCCTTTGGTTATCTCATATTGTTACAGTATCTTACCTTGTTATCCGGTATATTGCATGTATATTTATTTGTTTATTTGAAATAGGATAGGGAAGGGGGAAAAAGTTGAAGCGAGGGTGAGGCGGAAGGGAAAGGGGGGACAAAAGCATGAGAAGGGTATCAATTTTTGTGAAGTAATGCACCTTCTATTTGACGAATATAATGTAACACTTCTATTAATTACAATTTTTAAAATAATGTGGAAGAAGCATCAGTAAACTGAGAGAACAAGTCACATATTAGCTGTGTTTCGATGTGATCTGTCAACCATGACTGTGAATGAAAACACCAATAAAAATTAGAATGGCTAGGTGCGGTGGCTCACACCTGTCATCCTAACTATCCTGGGACTGAGAATTAAAGATCAAAGTTCAAAGCCAAACCAGGAACTAAAGTCTGTGAGATTCATCTCTACTTAACTGCTAGAAAATTGGAAGTGGTATGATTTCCTCCAAGACACCAGAGAGTGACTCCCATGGAGGAGGGTATGTTTGATGTATTTGGTTAATGTCTGTGTCCAGAAACTATTTGCATGAAAGCCATTTTGGATGATTCAGCTGGATTGTATGAGAGTATGCCATTTTAGGTATGCAGTGAAATGGGTAGAAAAAAATGTACTCTAGTGAGATGTCAAGCAAAGATATTAGTGCATCATGCTCAGATGGTCAATTCGCACACCCATTGCCCAAAACAGCTACAGAACGTTGGTAGTTGATCCAAGTAGGTTTCAATAAGAATTCCACATACAGATGCCTCCACACGTGCATCCATTTACTATTACCTATCGAAACAGTGATGTTCCTGAAACCACATATTCAGTCCACTAATTGTTTACTTGTTGGGCTAAAGAATCTTATGTAATCCATTTGTCAATTCTTGCTTTTATTTTGTGAGCTCTTTGAAGTTTTAATCAGGAAGTTACTGCCTAACCAAAATGTTTCCTTTTTTTGTTATCCGTATTGTAATGCTTTGTGTTTTAGCTCTTTAATACATGGGTACAAGAAAAATAAGGATCATTCACAACTTAGGGTATCCTGGGATGCCTGGTTACAGTTTCCAAGGTGTGAAGTGTGTTCATAGAAAAAAAAGTCTGTGAGAAAATAATCAGCACATTTGTTGGTTTTGGGGTGCACAGGTGGGGGGCATATAGAGCTGAAGTCAACATGGTGGCTAAGAAGTTCTCAGCAGCTAGCATTGCTTCCAGGACTCAGAATAAATTCCCACAAAGGACAAATGGATCAAGAAAAGAGATATTGAAATTCTCTACTTCCGTAAGGTTCTGCACCATTCAGAAGGAAATGGACAGATGTGGAAAAATATTATATGAAGTAAGCCAGACCCACAGATATACTGGTTGCATTGTTTCCTTCATTTTTTTCTATCTAAAATATGTCTATGAATATATAAGTAAACACAGTAGATGGTAAAAGAAAAAAAAATACACTTTGACATAATAAATTATACTGAACTCCAGATAGTCACACTATAAGATCTAAGGAGGGAATTTTGTTTTCAATAATTAGAAGATTTTTTAATTTGAGTGTATATATTTACATATCCATATCTATTTATCATTGATCCAGCTATCTAATGGAATTTATTAAATAACTAAGGAAGGGATCATATCTACCCAAACAAAGTAGTTAACTGTGTTCCTTGGTTGTGATTGGACACATAAAAATATGTGAAACAGGACACTGAAGTTGAATATTTTCATCACTTTGGTCAACATAATTCAACTGCTTTTCAGTATATAGTTACATATTAATTACATTTTTAAGAGCAAACAAAATGAATTTAAATCACCTAACGGTGTTTCCATGAAGACTCTGGAGGATAAATATTTCAAGATGCAGCTCCCCAAATGTAAAGTATTCCATATATGTTTGAATTTCTGCTGACAAACAATTGATACCTATTAAATTATAAAGAGAACCAGCGCATAGGAAAGTGACCTGATGTTAGGATGCTAGATTGTTGTACTTCTGGGTCATTATTAAGAAAGTTTGACCTGTGTCAAGGAGACCTATTGTGTCTCCCATTCCTTCTTGTAAAGTTTTCAGAGTATCTGATTTACCTCAAGGACTTTCATCCATCTGGGATTAATCCGGATGCAGGGTGGCATATTTTCTGCGTGTGTTTAACCAATTCTGCCAGCACCCCTTGTTGAAGAGGCTGTCTTTTTTGCATTCTAGTTTTTGACTCCTTTAACTAAGATTAAGTGGTGCCAACTGGTTGCCTTCTGGGTCTTCAGTTCTATGAAATTAGTCCTCAGTCCTATTCATATGCCAGTACCAGGCTGTTTTGCTTACTATAGCTCAGTAATAGAGTCTAAAGATTGATATTGATATTCTTCCACAGCTGTTTTTTTCTGCTAAAGATTGTTTGTGCTATACAAGGTCTTTTTTCCATATGTTTTTTATTGTAATTAATAGAAGGGTTACATTATTTTCACCAGATAGAAGGTGAATTTCTTCACAAATGCTGATACCCTTTTTCATGTCATGGTCCCCATGTCCATCCCCCCCCACTCATCTTGATTTCCCCCCTTCCCTATCCAATTTCAAATAACCAATTAAGTATATATAAAATATATCAGATAACAAGGTGAAATATTGTAACAATATGTATAGGGTCATTTAATAGTCCATATGAAATTTTGAATTGCCTCTTCTATTTCCGTAAAGAATGACATTGGAATACTGATGGGTATTGCATTGAATTTGTAGATAATTCTTGGCAGGATTGCCATTTTCATGATGTTAATTCTTCCAATCCTAGAACATTGGAGGTTTTCCCACTTCTTCAGTTCTGCTTTAATTTCCTTTTTCAGTTTTTTAAAAGTGTTCATCATAAAGATCCTTTAAATTCTTAGTTACATTAATTCCTAAGTGATTTATTTTCTTTGGGGTTATTGCAAATGGAGTTGCTTTTCTGATTTTCTGCCTTGTCTCTCATTGTTGGCAAATAAGAAAGCAGTTGATTTTTGAGGGTTAATTTTATACACTGTTACCTGCTCAAGTTTCAAATGAGCTCAAGCAACTTGTGAGTGTAATGTATAGGATTTTTTAAATATAGAATCATGTCATCTGCAAAGAAGAAAGTTTCACTTCCTCTTTTACTATTTGGATACTCTTTATATTTGCATCTTGCCTTATTTCTCTAGCTAGGAATTCTAATACTACATTAAAGATGAGTGGAGAGAGTGGGCTTTAGTTTTTGCCATTAAGTATAATGCTAGCTGTGGGTATGTCATACACATCCATTATTATATTGAAGAATGCTCCATGGATTCCCAGTTTCTCCAGAGCTTTTAGCATGAAGGCATGTTGTATCTTATTAAATAGCTTTTCTGCATCTATTTAGATAATCAGGTGATTCTTTTATTTACTCCTGTTGATGTGAATTATATTTACTGACTCATATGTATGGAACCAATTTTGCATTATTCTGATGAATCCTGTTTGATCATAGTGCACAATTTTTTGATGAGTTGTTGAAGATGGTTGGCCAGTATTTTGTTGAGAAATTCTGTATCAATATTTCTCGAAGATATAGGTCTATAGATGTCATTTTTGATGAGTCCCTCTTGGTTTTGGGATGAGGTCTATGCTGGCTTCATAAAATGAATTTGGTAAAAAGTCTTCTCTTTCAATTTCATTGAAGAGATTGAGGAGTATTGGTGCGAGCTAGAATTTGAAGGCCTTATAGAATTCAGCTATGAATCCATAGGGCCTGGTCTTTTCTTGGATGGGAGGTCTCCTATTGCCATTTCTATTTCAATAATCTAAGTAGGTCTGTTTAGTTGGTTTAGGACTTCTTGATTGAGCTGGGGTATGTCAATATTGCATAAAAATTCATCCATTTGTTCTAGATGCTTAAATTTGTTGGCATAAAGGTGTGGAAAATATTCCCATATGAGGGTCTGTATCTTGGTTATTTCTTTATGATATTTCCATTCTTTTCCATCATTCTGTTTATTTTGGTATGCTGCCAAATTGGGGGGGAAATTTGCTTATGGTCTGTCAATTTTGTTAACATTTCAAAGAACCACTCCTTTTTTGTTTATTCTTTCCATGTGTTTTGACTCTAATTCATTTAATTATGCAATGATTTTTAATAATTTTGTTCCTTCTACTGATATTGGGATCGGTTTGTTGCTCTTTAGATCAACAAGATGTGGTATATATGCACAATGGAATTCTATGCTGTTGTTAGAAATAAAGAGATCACCCCATTTGTAAGGAAATAGAAAGACTTAGAAAAAATCATATTAAGGGAAGTAAGCCAGACTGAAAGGAACATATGTTCAAAAGTTTCCCTCATTTTTCATAGTCAGTAGAAACCTTGGGCTCTCCTAGCAGAGATATAAAATAGTGCAAAAACTAGATACATAAGGACTTACAGTATGAGCCTAACGAAAAGACCTCCAGGATGTAGTATTAAAAGCCATATAATGAGTGATTGTTGTCCTTAATGTACTATGTTATCTCTCATCTCTTTTGCTGTCCATTGGTCATCGTATATTGGTACATTATTTTTCTGTTATCTGAAATACTCTACATATGCTTATTTGTTTATTTGAAATAGGATATGCAAATGGAGAAAACAAGATGAGGGGTGGGGCTTGGGAAAGGACATGGGGACCATAACACGAGAAAGGGTATTAATGTCTGTGAAGTAATGTACCTTTTAACTGGAGAATACAATGTAGCCCTTCTATTAATTACAATAGAAACTATGTTAAAAAAAACTTAGTAAAAGAAAGTGAGTTCCAGAATTTTACCTCATTTTTGGAAAGCTAAAGCAGAGGATCAGGAGAGAGCACCATAGTATGGTGATGGAGAATTATCTGTTTCTAGGGAGACAAAGATCACACACACACACACACACACACACACACACACACACACACACACACACACAAAAGACTAAAATGAAGCCTAAAGAATTCCAATATCAGCTACTCCTGGGTCATTTGAAAATGTCAAAGTCTGTGTCTTCCCTGTGTCAGGACAAAATTATCATATAAATGGAAAGAGAGGGCTGGAAATTTGGCCAATGATAGAGGTCTTGCCTAGCATGCATGAAAACCTGGGTTCAATCCTTGGTGGCACAAACATAGAAAAAGCCAGAGATGCTGCTGTGGCTCAAGTGGTAATGCTCTAGACTTTAGAAAAACCCAAGAACAAATGTCTGTTAGATCTATTTGGTCTATATATTTGTTCAGTTCTAAGGTTTCTCTGTTGAGTTTTTGCCTGGATGATCTGTCCATAGGTGAAAGTGGTGTGTTAAAGTCACCGACAATCACTGTATTTTGATCTATGTATAGTTTCAGTGTAAGTAAAGTTTGCTTGATGAAGTTTGGAGCTCCGGGATTGGGTGTGTAAATATTTAGAATCGTTATGTCTTCCTGGAGGAAAGATCCCTTTAGTAGTATGTAGTAACCTTCTTTGTCTTTTCTTACTAATTTTGGTTTGAAGTCTATTTTATCTGATATGAGGATGGCAACTCCAGCCTGTTTATGGGAGCCGTTAGCTTGATACAGTGATTGTCGGTGACTTTAACACACCACTTTCACCTATGGACAGATCAACAAGGCAAAAACTCAACAAAGAAACCTTAGAACTGAACAACTATATAGACCAAATAGATCTAACAGACATCTGCAGAATATTCCACCCAGCAACAACACAATATACGTTTTTCTCAGCAGCACATGGAACATTTTCCAAAATAGATCACATGTTAGGACATAAAAAAAAAAGCTGGAGAGATTCAGAAACACTGAAATTATTCCATGCACACACTCAGACCACAAAGGCATCAAACTGGAACTGAACACACATCTCCACCAACGAAAACCCTGTAACTCATGGAGACTGAACAACACATTGTTGAATCACCAATGGGTCATCGAAGAGATCAGAACAGAAATCCAACAGTTTATGAAATTTAACAGTAAGGAGCACACAAAATACCAACTCCTTTGGGACACAGCAAAGGCAGTACTCAGAGGAAAATTTATAGCGCTGAGTGCCTACAACAACAAAAATTGCAAACCAACAAGTTAATGTCTCACCTTAAGCTCCTGGAAGAAGAGCAACAAACCAACCCTAATCCCAGTAGAAGAAAGCAAATAATTAAAATCAAAGCAGAATTAAATGATTTGGAATCCAAAAACACTATAGAAAGAATCAACAAAACAAGGAGTTGGTTCTTTGAAAGAATTAACAAAATTGACAAGCCCTTAGCAAATCTTACCAAAAAAAGAAGAGAGCATATCGAAATAAACAAAATTGCAGATGAAAATGGTAATATCATGAGAGAAATTACTAAGATCCAGAATATCATGAGGGAATACTTCTCAAACCTTTATGCCAACAAATTTGAGAATCTGGATGAAATGGAGAATTACTAGCCAATATTAACACACCCACACTGAACCAAGAAGAACTAAGCCAACTCAACAGGCCTATTTCAAGCTCTGAAATAGAAATGGCAATTAGAGAACTTCCACCTAAGAAAAGCTCAGGGCCAGATGGATTCACAGCTGAATTCTATAAGGTCTTCAAAGCAGAGCTCATACCAATAATACTCAAGCTCTTCAACGAAATTGAAAATGAAGGTTCCTTACCAAACTCATTCTATGAAGCCAGTATAACCCTGATCCCCAAACCAGACAGAGATTCATCAAAGAAAGAGAACTATAGACCTATATCTTTGATGAACATCGATGCAAAACTTCTCAACAAAATACTGGCCAGCCGTCAACAGCAACTCATCAAAAAAATTATACACTATAATCAAACTGGATTCATCACAGGGAGGCAAAGCTGGTTCAACATACGCAAATCAATTAATATAATTCAACACATCAACAGGAGCAAGGACAAAAATCACATGATTGTCTCAATAGACGCGGAAAAGGCATTTGACAAGATCCAACACCCCTTTATGTTAAAACCTCTGGAGAAACTAGGAATCCATGGAACATTCCTCAATGTAATAAAGGCTGTGTATGAGAAACCTACTGCTAGTATTACACTTAATGGTGAAAATCTAAAGCCATTCCTTCTAAAATCAGGAACGAAACAAGGATGCCCACTCTCTCCACTATTCTTTAACATAGTACTAGAATTCCTAGCCAGTGCAATAAGGCAAGAAGCAAGCATAAAGGGGATCCAAGTAGGGAAAGAGGAAATAAAACTATCCCTCTTTGCAGATGACATGATTCTGTATTTAAAGAATCCTATAGACTCTACTCCCAAGCTCCTGGAGCTGATTCAAAGCTTTGGAAGAGTAGCAGGCTATAAAATCAACCCTCAAAAATCAACTGCCTTCCTTTATGCCAACAGTGAGAAGAACGAGGCAATAATCAGGAAAGAAACTCCTTTCACAATAGCCTCAAAGAAAATAAAGTACCTAGGAATTAGCTTAACTAAGAATGTAAAGGACCTTTTTGACGAAAACTTTAGAACCCTAAAAAAGGAAATTAAAGCAGAACTAAGGAAATGGAAAAACCTCCCATGCTCCTGGATTGGAAGAATCAACATTGTGAAAATGACAATCTTGCCAAGAGCTATCTACAAATTCAATGCAATACCCATCAACATCCCAATGTCATTCTTTAAAGAAATAGAAGAGGCAATTCAAAATTTCATATGGAATAATAAAAGACCCCGTATACCAAAAACACTGCTTAGCAGAAAGAACAGCGCTGGAGGAATTTCAATTCCAACCTTTAGACTCTATTACAGAGTTATAATTCTCAAAACAGTTTGGTACTGGCACAGGAACAGGACTGAAGTCCAATGGAATAGAACTGAGGACCCAGATATTAAACCACAGACCTAATCTTTGACAAGGGATCCAAAAAAATAGAATGGAAGAAAGACAGCCTCTTCAACAAGTTGTGCTGGCAGAACTGGTTAAGCACCTGCAGAAAACTAAAGTTGGATCCTTCTTTGTCACCTTGCACTAGAATTAAATCCAAATGGATCAAAGACCTGGAGGTAAAAGCTGACAGACTGAAAACTCTACAGGAAGGAATAGGAGATACTCTAGGCCTCCTTGGCACAGGTCAAAACTTTCTTAATAAGGACCAAGAATCACAACAAATCAGAGAAAGGCTGGATAAGTGGGACTGCATTAAAATGCAGAGCTTTTGTATGGCAAAGGACATAGCTAGTAAACTAATCAGGAACCTACAGAGTGGGAGAAGATCTTCACCAACCAAACAACGGACAAAGGCCTCATATCTAAAATATATCAACAACTCAAAAAATTGAATCACTCCAAAACTAACCTCCAAAGTAACAACCATCCCATTAAAAAATGGGCCAAAGACTTAAAGAGAGTCTTCTCTGAAGAAGAAACAAAAATGGCCTATAGACACATGAAGAAATGCTCAACATCTCTGGTCATAAAAGAAATGCAAATCAAAACAACTCTAAGATTCCACCTCACTCCAGCTAGAATGGCCAGGATCAGGAAAACGAATGACAACAGATGCTGGAGGGGATGTGGCCAGGAGGGATCACTACTACACTGTTGGTGGGAGTGCAAACTCATTCAAACACTATGGAAAGCAGTGTGGCAGTGCCTCAAAAGGCTAAACATAGAACTCCCCTATGACCCAGCAATTCCACTACTTGGCATTTACCCAACCACCCAGAAACAAGGACATACTAAACCCACTATCACAACAATGTTCATTGCAGCACTATTCACCATAGCAAAGATATGGAACCAACCTAGATGTCCCTCAGTTGATGAGTGGATCAACAAGTTGTGGTATTTGTACACAATGGAATTCTATGCTGCTGTCAGAATGAATGACATCGCCCCATTTGTTAGGAAATGGAAAGACTTAGAAAAAATCATATTAAGTGAAGTAAGCCAGACTCAAAGGAACTTAGGCTCAATGGTTTCCCTCATTCGTCATAATCAGTAGAAACCTTGGGCTCTACTAGCAGATATTTGCAATAGAGCAAAATGTTGATACATTAGGACATATAATGTGAAGCTAATTGAAAGGACCTCCAGGATAGTGAAACAAAAGCCATACAATGAATGATTGTTGTCCTTAATGTACTATGTTGTCTCTCATCTCCTTTGCTGTCCCTTGGTTATCTCATATTGGTATAGTATCTCACTTTGTTATCTGATATATTGAATTTATTTGTATTTGAATATTTGAAATTTGATAGGGAAAGGGGGAAAACCAAGACGGCTGGGGGGTGTGGGGGGGAGGGAAACGGGTACCAAGACATGTGAAAGGGTATCAATGTATGTGAATTAATGCACCTTCTATCTGGCAAATATCATGTAACCCTTTTACTAATTACAATTAAAAAAATGAAAAAGAAGATAGACGCATACATACATATATACATACATCATATTTTAGTTAGTTTTGGATCCATAGCCATTTCTCATTTATTCTCTTTGTAAAATTATGTGAGGTATTGACTATAAATGAGAAAACCAGATCTTACACGAGCTTCCATGAAGTAAGCATAGGATAGACTGCTCAAACATCTGTGTGTGCAAGTGTGAGTGTGTGTGTGTGTGTGTGTGTGTGTGTTCCAGTACTGGTGATTGAACTCAGAGCCAAAGTTCTGTCTCGTAGCTTTTTCACTCAAGGCTGGTGCTTCATTCTTGAGCCAGAGTTCCACTTCAGGCTTTTTGATGGTTAGTTGTAAATAAAAGCCTCATGATCTTTTCTACCTGGGCTTGCTTTGTACTCAGATCCCAGTCTTCTGAGCAAATGCAAACCTCCAATGCCTAGCTTTCAATGCACTTTCAAGTAGGTTAATTCATTAGTGTAAGTCCTTAAGAAATGTCTAGTATGAGGATGTCTTTTTACAAGAAACCAGACTGCACTCTCAGTAGACTAAGGTTTAATTCTTAGCTCTGCAATTTAGAGAATGAATGGCTATATAAAACACTCTCTGATCTGCTTTAACTATAAATTAAGTTCATTGAATTACTCTCATATGGTGTCTGAGCTAATGGTGCCTGAGCTTAACCCAATACAGGCACAGTCAATAAAGATTAGTTCCTGCTCTTCATTTGACAATTTGCATGTCATCACTTTTTCATTATTGTTAATTTTTATTTCCATGGTAGATAAAAATAGAGTAAAATAATATGAAGTTATGGCAAGACACCAGTGTGTCATGTCTGTTATCCTAGCTACTTAGGAGTCTGAGATCGGGGGATTAGAGTTTAAAGCCAGTCAGGGCAATAAACTCCATGTGACACCTATCTCTAATCACTGAAAAGTTGGATGTGTTTGCATAGTCCACGTGGTAGAGCACTAACTCAAGGAAAACTGTCCAAGCCCTGAGTTCAAGCCCCAGGACTATCACAAAGGAGAAACAAAACAGCAACAAAAGGAAAAACCCAGAAGAGTATAGATTTATCTTACCTCCTAATAAATAAATCTGAAAATAAACAAAATAGATATGAAACAGCTTCAGGAACTGAAGGTTTTTCTCTCTGTCTGTCTGTCTGTTTGTCTGTCTGTGTGTCTCTGTCTCTGACTCTGTCTCTCTCTGACTCTGTCTCTCTCTCTCTGTCTCTGTCTCTCTCTCTCTCTCTCTCTCTCTCTCTCTCTCTCTCACACACACACACACACACACACACACACACACACACTGGAAGGGAAAAATATAAAGTCCTCAAATCCCTATAGACTCCTGCTTACTTAGAGAGCATTTGTTTGACTTCATTGGAAGTCTTGATACACCTTGGCCTTGGGGTCTTTCACTCAGAGGAAAGATGATCTGAGAATCTGGGAAATATTTCCATGGTTATAAGAGCACATGAGAGGAGAGAGCTGTACAAACACACAATGGTCGGAAACTCAAGAAGGATGCCTACAACTTTTCATTTGATTATTAATTAACCAAGTAGAGAAGGAAATTACCCAAGGCTTTGGAAAAATCCAACAGAAATTATTAGGAGAGCAATGTCTATAGGTCAAAAAATGCCAAGAGGTGTGTTTAACCAAATCCAAAAAATGGAAAACTTTATAGTTTATGGAATACTAACAAGGGTTTGGCCTCAGTCATATATAAATAATTAACTCTAGATGAAACATTTCTTTGGTCCTTCTTGATCAAATTTAAATCATGACCCAAAAGAATCAACTTCCCAAATATCTTCAACATATCACAGAACAAATATCAAACATAAACACGGATAATTTTTTCTCAGACTATCCAGCAGCCCCTTCAAAATGAAAAACATCTAGGATGTGACTTAAAATAACAACAATTAAAAACAAACAAAGTAAAATTTTCAAAGCCAGGTGAAGGATGTTTACACCTGTAATCAAACTACTCAAGAGACTGAGATTTGATGAATGTTTGAAGCCATCCTGAGCAGTAAAAAGCTGGAAGTGCAGGTATGGTTGAAGTAGTGGAGCCCTGAGCAAACAGACAAGTAAGAGTGTGATTCCCTAAGTTCAAGTCCTGGTACTAGCACAAAAAGAAAGGAAAAGCAAGAAAGGCAAGGCAAAAGCAGGCTTGAGCATATGAAATAGAAAGCTAGAAAGTACATAAAAAGAATGGGGCTGGGAGCATGGCCTAGTGGTAGAGTGCTTGCCTAACCTAGAATGCAAGAACTCTGGGGTTGATTCCTCAGTAACACATACACAGAAATAACCAGAAGTGTGCTGTGACACTCATGTGGTAGAGCACTAGCCTTGAGAAATTCCAAGGACAGTGCCCAAGCTCTGAATTCAAGTCCCAGTTCAGGACAAAAGAAAAAGAAAAAGAAATGAATTCAACTATCAAAGATGAAATCTAAATTCAGATCAAAATATACTGTATTAATTTGAGAAAGGATGAAATATATCAAAATAAATATTGAGTACCTTAAAGACATAGATATTGAAATTATTTAAAATAAACCCAAATATGAACAGAACATTAGCTGGCTGGAACTGGTGGCTCACATCTGTAACCCTAGCTACTCAGGAGGCTAAGCTCTGTGAATCACAGTTCAAATCCAGCCCAAGCAGGAAAAGTCCATGAGACTTTTAAGTATTTACATACTAATTAAGCACCAAAAAGCCAGAAGTGGATCTCTGGTTCAAGAAGTAGAGTGATAGCCTTGAGCAAAATATTCTCAGAAACAGTGCTCAGGCCCTGAGTTCAAGCCCCATCACCACAAAAGAAGAACATAATCTTATGATATTCATCATATGAAAGAACTGGTTAAGTAATGAACTGAGTCTCAAACAGAGCACAGAAGAAATGATGGAACCAATGTGAAGAAATTCTGGCCAAGTTTTCCCAAATTTGATTCATTTTTGACTTATACATGCTGAGATTTATACAGAATATTCTCCTACCATAAGTAATGAAAAGATATCTAAGGACAAATTTACCATAATACTACCCTTGAAATAAAAAAAATGTCTTTTATATTCTTATTGCTGTTGAATATTCCTTTTTTGTTATTGTATTTTATTGCCATGACGATATATACAGGGGTAACAGTTACATTCGTAGATAGTGTGTAAATTACTTCTTGAACATTGTTACCCCTTCCCAGATTTTTTTTCCCATTTTTCTCTTTCCCCACCCTCTCCCAATCATCTTTTTTCCCCTTTCCCTTTCTTCTTTCAAATAAATGCATTTACAAAATGCTAGGTAACAAAGTCATATACAGTAACAACATGATGTAAAACATAAGGGAAAAAAAGAGAACAGAAATAATTTCACATTGTATGTTAACAACAACAATTCCCAAGGTAAATCTCTTGTTTCCATATCCTGGAGTTCATTTCGCTTGCCCTCATCCTATATGACCATATCTACAAAGCTTTTGTGATCCTTTGCTAGGAGAGTCCTATATGTGCACTAAGAATTACTATTGAGAGAAATCATGGATGTTTCTTTGGGTCTGGCTTATTTCACTTAATAAAATGTCTAAAAAGTCTTTGGGTATTAGAAATATTACATATAGAAGGGATGCAAAGAGCCATATATTTTCTAGCGAAATGGTGGTCTAGAAGGAACAACAAAGCAGAATTTAAAAAAAATTCTCTGGGCCTAGAAGTTATTACCTGGTAGAAAATACCTCTCAGATAAGACATGATTAACATGTTTTCCCAGAAACATAAAAAGGGTAAGAATTGGCATCCATCTTTAATCCTTTCTACTCAGGAAGATGACATCTGAGGATCATGATTCAAAGCCATCCCAAACAGAAAACTCTGTGTGACTTTTACCTTCAGTTAACCACAGAGAAAGCTGTAAATGACAATGCAGGCCAAGGGTAGAGCACTAGCCTTGATCAAAAGAAGAAAGGATAATGGCCAGACCCGGAGTTCAAGCACCTGGACTGACACAAAACGCGGGTGGGGATAGTAGTAATTAAAACCCAGACTTCATACTTCAAAATATGTGAACAGAAATCCTTCAAGCAGAATAAAATAACTGAAATCTAAATTCTAATAACTTTGGTAGATAATAAGGAATGTCCTTTATTATTTAAAAGTGTTGGAAGGTTACTAGATTGAACTAAAAGATTAAGAAGCATTGTAATGTTTATAACCTATCCACAAAGGGAAACAAGTGCACAAATCCAGGAGTTCATAAATTTTGTTTTTTCTACTACGGATGAAAACAAGATTGTTCTGGTGTGTGCATGGTAAAAACTCTGGTCCCTATACATTTTATGGTGACAAATGTTTTGAAAATGCTGCAGTTAAAGAGCTTTATTCAGGCTAGACATGTCCTCTATCACAGGAGCGATATTCCTAACCTATGGGGTCTGTGGTTGTCATTTTGATGATGATGATGGTGATGTTTTGACCCCACTAATTTGAGAGGACAGGGCTGTGTTGTATCACACAAGATACTAGAGCGAGGCCAGCTCTTGCTGATTCTATAACAGAATATCTTATGATACCTTGTAATTGTAATAAAATTGGATTGAATGCTAGGCTGGAATAAGTTAAAGATGCACAATGAAATGCCCAAGAAAGTAAACACACACACGCACACAAAAAGAGTACAAAAACTAGGTAGAAGTAATAGGTAAAACTACTCAATAAAAATATTAATTAGGTTAAACATGGAGAAAAGAACTTAATATAAGTAGAAAATCAGGGCCAAATACTAAGTTAAGCCAAGGACCAGTGACTTAAAGTGTAATCCTAGCTGCTTAGGAAGATGAATTATGAGTTTTCACACTTCATTGCCAGCACAATAAGAAAATTCCATGAGACTCTGATCTCCAGTTAACAAGCAAAGAGTCAGAAGAGGAACAGTGGCTCAAGTAGTGGAGTACCAGACTTGAAGGAAAAAGCTAATGCACAAATGAGGGAGACTATGGGCCTAGGTTCCTTTGAGTCTGGCTTTCTTCACTTAATATGATTTTTTTCTAAGTCTTTTCATTTCCTTACAAATGGGGTGAGGTCGTTATTTCTGACTGAAGCATAGAATTCCATTGTGTACAAATACCACATCTTGTTGATCCACTCATCAAGTGAGGGACATCTGGGTTGGTTCCATAACTTTGCTATGGTAAATAGTTCTGCAGTGAGCATCATTGTGCTAGTGGATTTAGTATGCCCTTGTTTCTGGACATTTGGGTAAATGACAAGTAGTGGAATTGCTGGGTTATAAGGGATTTCTATGTTTAGTCTTTTGAGGAACTTCCATACTGCTTTCCATAGTGGTTGAACAAGTTTGTACTTCCACCAACAGTGTGGTAGTGATCCCTCCTGTCCATATCACCTCCAACATCTGTTGTTATTAGATTTCTTGATCCTGGCAACTCTAACTGGAGTAAGGTGGAATCTTAGAGTTGTTTCGATTTGCATCTCTTTTTGGCCAGAGAAGCTGAGCATTTCTTCATGTGTCTATACACTATTCTTATTCCTTATTCAGAGAAGTCTCTCTTTCAGACTTTGGCCCATCTTTTAATGGGATGGCCACAATCCTATTTAATGTACTTAGAGAAAATCTCAGTGAAGATGCACACACTAAGCCATTATGAGAGTTTTTCTGCCTTTGGTAACACTGAGAAAATAAAATTCATGACCTTTCAGCTTAGCTGGCAAACCAGAGTTATAGACCATATTTCTTGACCTTTGAGAGTTGTTTCTCTAATAAATACAGATAAAAGAACCACTGATGGTATATGAAGGGAATGGGCCCCAGACATTCTGGATTTCAGACCAAACAAAAAAGCTTATGAGACTTGCATAACAAATGTGCTAAATCAGTTGAGATTTTTCTGGATGAAAGAAATATTGTGATCATTCCCATACCAATTTAGGAGCAAAATTTCATGGACTGCTCCTAGGATGTCTTCAAACCACAATCCTCAGACTTAAGCATCCTGCGTAGCTAGGATCATAGACAGAAGCTACTGATAAAAGCACATGGTCAGTTTTTTAGTCTTTCATAAACAGAAGTATATCATAAGCCCTCATTTTGCTTAGTTGTATCACCTATACTGTTGTGCGTTTGGTGGTTTATGTTGTCTCATCACTGTGTACTGCTCAATTAAATAATTGTTCTAAGATTCTACTCATCCATTGTAATGTCATTGATATTCTGGTAGTTTTTAATTCCTACCTATTCTGAATAGTGTCAATGCAGATGCTTTTATTGAATAACTTACATACATTTGCCCTTGTCATGTCAAGGTAGACATACATTCAGCTTTTGTCAACAGTGAGAACCATGATCCTAGAAAACAACGATGCTTCAAACTCCATTCCCAAAAGCATTCCACTGGCTCTAGATTTTCACATCGCATAGTTTTTATTACAAAATTATATTATATTTTTATTATTATATGCCTATAGTTTAAGAAGCAGATGATTTTTTGGAAACACTGTAATTTTAAATAACAAAAATGTATGCTCTTCATAGAAAAGCATTCCAAAAAATATTTTATATGTATAATATACTATATATATCATACTCAGTCTATGATATGTAATATATAATATATATTATAACATACATTAAATATAAATATTTTAAAATATGTACTATATTATATATATATACAATCAGTTCTAAATACAAGATACTTTATTTCATATAATTTTATTGTAATTAATAGAAGGTTCACATGATATTTGCCAGATAGATGGTGCATTAATTCACATACCTTGATACCCATTCAAATGTCTTGGTCCCCATTTCCCTTCCCCCCACCCCCACCCCTCATCGTGTTTTCCCCCCTTCCCTATCCAATTTCAAATAACCAAATACAAATATATCCGATATATCAGATTACAAAGTGAGATACTGTAACAATATGAGATAACCAAGGAATAGCAAAAGAGATGAGAGATAACATAGTACCTTATGTACAGCAATCATTCATTATATGGCTTATGTTTCTATATTCTAAAGATCCTTTCATTTAGCGTCATACTATATGGCCTTTGGTATCAAGGTTTTGCTCTATTGCAAATCTCTACTAGGAGAGCCCAAGGTTTCTACTGATTATGACAAATGAGGGAAACCACTGAGCCTAAGTTCCTTTGAGTCTGGCTTACTTCACTTAATATGATTTTTTCTAAGTCTTTCCATTTCCTAACAAATTGGGCAATGTCGTTCTTCTGAAAGCAGCATAGAATTCCATTATGTACAAATACCAATCTTGTTGATCCATTCATCAAGTGAGGGACATATAGGTTGGTTCCTTATCTTTGCTATGGTAAAGAGTGCTGCAATGAATATTGCTATTCTGGTGGATTTAGTATGTCCTTGTTTCTGGATGGCTGGGTAAATGCCAAGTAGTGGAAGTGTTGGGTCATAGGAGAGCTCTATATTAAGTTTTTTGAGGAGGTCATATTGCTTTCCATAATGGTTGCAAAAGTTTGCACTCCCACCAGCACTGTAGTACTGATCCCTCCTGGCCACATCCCCTCTAGCATCTGTTCTTTTTTTTCTTTAACAGCGATAAAATAGACTTTTATTTACTTTGTTGAATCAGAGGGTTATAAAAAAAACTTATTGCTAACGAAGATCTTGGGGCAACAGAAAGATGTCTCCAAAGTCCAGTTATCTTGGAGTTTATTTCAACTAAGAGGAAAAGGTCATAATGTTTTCATGCAATATAGACTTGGTTCTTTAAATAACAATTGTGACAAATGGTAGAAAAAATTAAGAGACTGCTCTACCTGTGATCCATACAAAACACCAACATTCTGGGTTGTATATATTAAAGTAGTATCTCACTTTTGGAAACACTGTAATAGCCGATACATATGGGCATGCTGTAGGTGGGCATAGAAATGCAGTATTTTCTAAAGAAAGAAATCACACACACACACACACACACACACACACACACACACACACACACACTAACTATTCAGTTTCTTTAAAATCACTGAGCAAGAAAACCAACAATGAACTTCCATACTGATTTTACACAACTTCTATACAGTACCTTGACGTAAATCCAAGAGCAAAAGTTAAGACTCGCCTCCTCTATTTTTGGTAAATAACTGCATGGTAAACTTAGATGACTTTTCCCCTGGGTTTTACCTGGGAGTGGTCTTTTAATATTTTATTTAAAAGAGGGCAGGTTTGGCACTTTTATACTGGTGTCACCAATGTTAATGTTCTCTGGATCTCCGGAAGATTCATGTTCTTTACAGCAGATACGGCACGGGCTGGAGCACCCACCAAGCCAACCTCTGACTTTTCGAGTTTTTTCTGCGCGTCGATCTGCGTGACAATCTCGTTCATGTTGGTCTCCAGCACCATCCCCCCCATCACCATCTCGGCAAGAATGTTGTGAACCTTGTCCACATGGAATATCAAGTCCAGCTCGCAGACATTCTCAAAACACTTGTCCAATGTCTCCACAAACAACTGAATGAGGTCTAGAATGCCAAGTTCGCTTTCTGAGGAATCCACACAGAAGACAAAATACAGCGTTGCATAGTGTCTGTATATCAGCTTGTTGTCAGAGCCTCCAATTAACAGGCCTCCTTCTAGGAAGTTGCAGACATTCTCGTCTCTCTTGGACACCAGATGGAAGGTCTCCCTGATGATCTGCTGCTGTGTGTCTTCACTGTAGGGCTGGTAGAACTTGGAGAGCCGCGGCTTGCCGTGGTTGTTGAAGATGAGGATCGCCTTGATCATGGCTGGGTCTGGCCGGCCTGGGGGGGCCGGGGCGGGGACGGCGCGGGCCGGGCTTCGGTGTGTCGCCCGCATCTGTTCTTATTAGTTTTCTTTATCCTGGCCATTCTAACTGGAGTGAAGTGGAATCTTAGAGTTGTTTTGATTTGCATTTTTTATGACCAGAGACGTTGAACATTTCTTCATGTGTCTATAGGCCATTTTTGTTTCTTCTTCAGAGAAGAAGACCTTTGTCCGTTGTATGGGTGGTGAACATAAACCAGTATAATAAAGGCTGTGTGCAGCCAACCCACAGCTAGTTTTATACTTAATGGTGCAAAGCTAAAGCCATTCCAATTAAAATAAGGAATGAGACAAGGATGCCCACTCTCTCCACTCCTCTTTAACAAAGTATTAGAATTCCTAGCCAGTGCAATAAGGTAAGAAGCAAGCATAAAGGGGATCCAAATAGGAAAAGAGGAAATAAAACTATCCCTCTTTGCAGATGACATGATCCTGTATTTAAAGAATCCTATAGACTCTACTCCCAAGCTCGTTGAGCTGATTCAAAACTTTGGAGGGTAGCAGGGTATAAAATCAACCCTCAAGAATCAACTGCATTCCTCTACGCCAACAGTGAGAGGAATGAGGCAACAATCAGGACAGCAACTACATGTGCAATAGCCTCAAAGTAAATAAAGGACCAAGGAATTAACTTAATTAAGAATGTAAAGGACATTTTTGAGGAAAACGTTAAAATCCTGAAAAAGGAAATTAAAGCAGAAATGGGGAAATGGAAAAATCTCCCTTGTTCCGGGATTGGAAGAATCAATATCATGAAAATGACAATCTTGCCAAGGGCGATCTACAAATTCAACGCAATACCCATCCATATCCCAATGTCATTCTTTAAATAAATAGAAGAGGAAATCCAAAATTTCATATGGAATAATTAACGACCCAGTATAGCAAAAAAACTTAGCAGAAAGAACAGCGCAGCAGGAATTTCAATACCAAACGTTAGAGTCTATTACAAAGTTATAATTATCAAAAGAGCTTGGTACTGGCGCAAGAACAGGCCTGAAGACCAATGGAATAGAGCTGAAGACCCAGATATTAAACTACAGACCTATGCCACCTAACCTTTGACAAGGGAGCCAAAAACATAGAATTGAAGAAAGATACCCTCTTCAACAACTGGTGCTGGCAGAACTGGTTAAGCCCCTGCAGAAAACTAAAGTTGGATACTTCTTTGTCACACTACACTAGAATTAACTCCAGATGGATCAAAAACCTGGAGGTAAAAGTCGACACCCTGAAAACTTTACATGAAGGAATTGGAGATACACTAGGCCTCCTTGGCACAGGTCGAAAATTTCTTAATAAGGACCAAGAATCACAACAAATCAGAGGTAGGGTGGATAAGTGGGACTGCATTAAACTTCAGAGCTTTTGTATGACAAAAGACATAGCTAGTAAATTAATTAGGATGCCTACAGGGTTGGAGAGGATCTTCTGATGATACTTTTGTTCCAATACTGCAGTTTGAACTCAGGGCTTCATGTTTTTAGATTTGTACTCAAAGCATGCAATCTATCATTTGAGCTACAATTGTACGTTGAACATTTTGGTGTTTCATTGGAGATAGAATCTCCTGAACTTTCTCACTAAGACTGGCTCTGAAATATATTCCCCATATTGCAGCCTGTTGAGCAGCTATGATTGCAGGCTTAAGCCATTGGTGCTTGGCTAAAAGAAATCTTTAAAATCATGAAGTTTGTCGATTCAATGTAAATATGTTGTTTAGGGGCCGGAGTTGGGCTAGGAGGTAGATTCCTTGCCTAGCATGCAAGAAGATCCAGGTTTGGTTCCTCAGTACCACATGCATAAAAAAAGGCAGGCAGAAGTGGTGATGTTGCTCAAGTGGCAGAGCACTAGCCTTGAGAAAGCCTAAGGACAGTGCTCACATCCTGAGTTCAAGCCCAGGACTGGCAAAAAAGGAAAATACATTTGTATCATTTATTATATTTATATGAATAGACACTGGGAGGCCATGTGATTTCACTGTTGTTTTACTCTGATGATCAGAGGAGAAAGGAGGGAGGGATAAAGGAAGGATGAGGGATAGAAAGAGGGCAGGAAAAGGAAGAGAATGTGAAGAAGGAGAGGGCGAAAAAGGAAGAGAAGGAGAAAAGAAGAGAGGGGAGGGGAGGGTAAGGGAAAGAGAAGGGAACCATCACAGCCATACTAGAGATAATCTTATGATTTGTTCTTTATAATTAATTAGTGGTTTAAAGACTATATTTGTTGGGTACTGCTGGGTCTTGCTTGTAATCCTAGCTACTCAAGAGGCTGAGATGTGGGGCTCACAGTTTTAACCTAGGCAGACAAATCAGAGAATCCTCATGTGTAGTTAACCAGTAAAAATCTGGAAGTCCGTGGGGGGCAGAAGATGGCGGTGGTTCAGTGTGAGACATACTGAGCTCCCGCCAAGATTCAAGTTCTGGCAGTTTAGGGGACAGTTCTTTACCAGAAATTCATCTTAAGTAAGTTTTAGCACCACAGAAATCTCAGTCAGAGAGGAAAAAAGCAGAATACTGGCACGAGAAGACAGTGTGCAGCCCGGCCAGCCGCGGGGCAGACAGTGCTTCACGGTGGCACAGACCCGCGGGCTGCAGACAGAGCCACACCGAGCCAGCACGAGCCAGAGCCAACACCCGTCTGTGCACGGCCTTGCCAGTTTCACGGAACCAGAGAATCCAGTAATTTGTGAGTACCTCCAAGGAGAAGGTTTCCACTTCTTCTCGGGGAATGGCATTGGGAGGGGAGTCCCTCACCCTCAAGCAAGAGCAGCACCATATTGACTGCTGGCAAAGACTCGGCCTAAGCAATTGGAGCCTGAGA
This sequence comes from Megascapheus bottae, assembly GCA_024803745.1. Lineage (NCBI taxonomy): Eukaryota > Metazoa > Chordata > Mammalia > Rodentia > Geomyidae > Megascapheus > Megascapheus bottae. The sequence goes on along the minus strand of JANJXV010000128.1, from coordinate 943,363 downwards.
GGTGTTGCTGACAGCGCCATCATTCTTACTGGCAAAGGATTTCCCAGAGATCGCTTGACCAAAAAATCCCACTCCATTGCTGCTGAAGTCTGTCCCCTGTGCCATATACAGACCTGGTAATCAAAGCCCCCCTCAGATCTTTCAGCTTTGTTTTACCAATCAGGCAATCTGATTCAGAAAATTGCAAAGCAAAATCAAAAGAGAAAAAGTGTTTGTGAATTTTTGTATCCCAAATTTAGTGGAGACACAAGTTTCCTATCCTGCCCCCACCGATAAAACTGAAGAATACCCAATTTTTTTTGTTTGTTCTTCTACACCTTTTCATTTGCATTTTTAGGTGTTCTTATTTTTCTCTATGCCATTTTACCTACACCTTTTTGTCTAATGTCACCATTCATTCCTTTTTTTTTCCTCCTCTCTTTTCCCGCATCCTTTTTATCACTGTGGTAGTTCCTAGAAACACAGTGACAGCTCTGGGTACAGTCTGAATTAAAATGATATCCATATTGGTACACTCACCTGCTTTTTAAACACCTTGTTCTGAAACCTAGTATCTTGTGGGTAACACTTCACAATAGTGAGGAAACTCCCCGAACCTTTTTTGGTTTGTTTTGTTTATTGTTTTTTGGGTTTTTTGTGTGTGTATGTTCTGTTTTCTTTTATTTTATTGTTGTTTTGTTTCTTTTTTTCTTTTTAAAATTTGTATCATTGAAATCTCCTATATCTACCTCCCTCTTTTCTCTATATATTCTTCTTTTTATTCTTCTTATTTTATAAGTTTTATTTAAGATCATCCAAATTTCTAGTCAAATATTCTACCTGTCTATCACCTTAGGTCAGTTATCCTTATACTTTTTCTTCATTACTATAATAACCTTACACTCCTGCGGTATTCTTTTCCTACCTCCATTGTGGGCTTTCATTTTATTTTTCTCTCTCTGGTCCTCCATTTTTCCTTCAACTCTTATAATGCATGGATCTACATTTGATGGTTGTTTAGCAATGCTGTGTACCTAGGTGTTCAATTATACTCTAGGTCCAGAGGGACTTAAATACAATAGAGTTTGGATTGAGGGGCTTATTTTTTGGTGATAAATCGGTAATCTGTGGTTGTATTAGAGTCATATGTAAGTACACAAAAGAAAGAGAGAGGGATTTTACCAATCTAAAGGAAAGAACATATATTCTCAGCCAACCAAAAAGGTCTAGGTTGGTTATTTCTGAAAACTTATAATCTTGTTTAGTATTAATCTTGCTCCCATTTTCAAATGGGCAGAACAGGAAAATCAAGAAAATTCTCAAATCAAGGAATAGCATCTCACACTCAACAAAGAAGCAATGGAGCAGTCAATGGCAAATCTAGAAGAAAGTCTTCCAAGTGCTATACAAATGCAATTTTTAAACATCATTAATGAAAAGTGTGAAAACTTAAAGAAAGATATAAGGGATGAAGCCATAGCTAAACAAGAGGAAACCATAAACAAGGTGATATGTGAAAAATAGGAAGCCATAAAGGATATCATAATTAAGGTTTTTCAAAGAAAAATTAGAGGCAAGGGAGAAGAAGAATAAAGTAGAAAGCATTGATATCAGGTTAGACAATGCAGAATAGAGAATTTCTGGGGTTGAAGATAATTTAGTTGTTATAAAGAAAGAACAGAAAATGAGTTAATTCAAATCGAGGAAATATGAGAAAATGCTACAGAGGTCCAAGATACAATTAGGAAGCCTAATTTAAGGCTAATTGATATTGAGGAGGGTCTGGAGAAAGAGGTCAATGGTATTGGAAAAATATGTCAGGGAATTATATCAGAGAACTTCCCAAATATCAAGAAGGGCAGGCCTATCCAGATAAAAGAAGATTTTAGAAGCCCAAATAGACCAGATCAGAAAAAGACATCCAATTGCCATATTGTAATCCATACCAGCTCAATAGATACCATAGACAGGATCCAAAAAGAAGCCAGGGAGAAGAGAACAATCACCTATAAAGGCAAACCAATCACAATAACCCCAGATTTCTCAGCAGAGACCATGCAAGCAAGAAGAGATTGGAAGGACATATGTCATGCCCTGAAGTCAAATAACTACCAAACAAGAATACTGTACCAGGCTAAACTTTCATTCATAATTGAGGCAACAATAACAGTCCATTCCAGGGAGAAGCTACAACATTATGTAGCAACCAAACCAATATTACAGAAAATTCTCAAAGATGTTCTACACATAGAAAAAAACACAAACATAATACAGAGAAAGAAATGGCACCTAAAACTCCTAATATCTAAGTACCACAAGAACGATCAAGACACAGGCTCTAATGAATTCTTGTAAAAATGGCAGGAAGTAATAAATATATCTCAATCCTGACTCTCAATATCAGTGGACTTAACTCTCCAATTAAATGACATAGACTATCTAGTTGGATCAAAAAGCAAAATCCATTGTTTTGCTGTCTTCAAGAGACACATCTTACCCCCCCCCAAAAAAAACATTTTTGAAAGTGAGAGGTTGGAATAAACTTTACCAAGCTAATGGCCCCCATAAACAGTCTGGAGTTGCAATGCTCATATCAGATAAAATAGACTTCAAACTAAAATTAGTGAGAAAAGTCAAAGAAGGTTACTACATACTACAAAAGGGAGCTTTCCTCCAGGAGGAAATAACCTCCCAAAATATCTACACACTTAATCCCGGAGCTCCGAACTTCATCAAGCAAACTTTACTTTCGCTGAAAGCATACATAGATCGAAACACCGTGATTGTTGGTGACTTCAGCACACCACTCTCACCTATGGACAGACCAACAAGGCAAAAATTCAACAGTGAAAGCTTAGAATTCCACAACCATATAGACCAATTAGATCTAACAGACATCTGCAGAATATTCCACCCAGCAACCACACAATATATGATTTTTCAGCAGCACATGAAACATTTTCCAAAATAGACCACATCATAGGGCATCAAACAAACCTGGGCAGATTCAGAAACGCTGAAATCATTCTCTGCACTCTCTCAGACCACAAGAGCATCAAATTAGAACTGAACACCCAACTCCTCCAACGAAAACCCAATTAATCATGGAGACTGAAAAACACATTGTTGAACCAGCTCTGTTGGGAGATGGCAAAGGCATTACTCAGAAGAAAATTTATAAATCTGAATGCCTACAATAACAAATTGCAAATATCTCAAACCAACCATTTAATGTGTCACCTTAAGCTCCTGGAAAAAGAGCAACAAACCAACCCTAAGTCCAGTAGAATGAAGCAAATTATTAAAATCAAAGTAGAATTAAATCAATTGGAGTCCAAATAAACTATAGAAAGAATCAACAAAACAAGGAGTTGGTTCTTTGAAAGAATTAACAAAATTGACACAACCTTTGCAAATCTTACCATAAAAAGAAATGAGCAAATCGAAATAAACAAAATCACAAATGAAAATGGTAATAACACGACAGAAATTACCAACATCCAGAGTAACCTGAGGGAATATTTCTCAAAACTTTACATGAACAAATTTGAAAATCTAGAAGAACTGGATGAATTTCTAGCCAATATTAACATACCCACATGGAACCAAGAAGAACTACCCCAACTAAACAGGACTATTTTAAGCACTGAAATAGCAATGGCAGTAAGAGATCATCCACTGAAGAAAAGCCCAGGGACAGATGGAGTCACAGCTGGATTTTATAAGGTCTTCAAAGCAGAGCTCAAACCAATACTACTCAAGCTCTTCAAGGATAGTGAAAATGAATGCTCTTTACCAAACTCATTCTATGAAGCCAGTATAACCCTCATCCCCAAACCAGACAGAGATTCTTCAAAGAATGAGAACTATAGACTTATTTCTTTGGTGAACATCAATGCAAAACTTCTCACCAAAATACTGGCCAACTGTCTACAACAACTCATCAAAAAAATTAAACACTATGATCAAACAGGATTCATCACAGGGAGGCAAAGGTGGTTCAACTTACGAAAATCAATTAATATAATTCAACACAGAAAGAAGAGCAAGGACAAAAATCACATGATTGTCTCAATAGATGAGAAAAGGCATTTGACAAGATCCAACACCCCTTTATGTAAAAAGCTGTGGAGAAAGTAAGAATCCATGGAACATTCATCAGTATAATAAAGGCTGCTTATGACAAACCCACAGTTAGTATTATACTTAATGGGGGAAAGCTAAACCCATTCCCATTAAAATAAGGAAAGAGACAAGGATGCCCACTCTCTCCACTCCTCTTTAACATAGTATTAGAATTCCTAGCTAGTGCAATAAGGCAAGAAGCAAGCATAAAGGGGATCCAAAGAAGGAAAGTGGAAGTAATACTTTCCCTCTTTGCAAATGATATGATTCTGTATTTAAAGAATCCTGTAGACTCTACTCCCAAGATCCTTGAGCTGATTCAAAACTTTGGAGGGTAGCAGGGTATAAAATCAACCCTCAAGAATCAACTGCATTCCTCTACGCCAACAGTGAGAGGAATGAGGCAACAATCAGGACAGCAACTACATTTGCAATAGCCTCAAAGAAAATAAAGTACCTAGGAATTACCTTAACTGATAATTTAAAGGACATTTTTGATGAAAACGTTAAAATCCTGAAAAAGGAATTAAAGCAGAACTGGCACAGGTCGAAACTTTCTTAATACGGACCAAGAATGACAACAAATCAGAGAGAGGATGGATAAGTGGGACTGCATTAAACTGCGGAACTTTTGTATGGGAAAGGACATAGCTAGTAAATTAGTTAGGAAGCCTACAGAGTGGGAGAAGATCTTCACCAACCAAACAACAGACAAAGGCCTCATATCTCTCATATCTAAAATATATCAACACCTCAAAAAATTGAATCATTCCAAAACTAACCTCCAAAGTAACAACCATGCCATTAAAAAATGGGCCAAAGACTTAAAGAGAGTCTTCTCTGAAGAAGAAACAAAAATGGCCTATAGACACATGAAGAAATGCTCAACATCTCTGGTCATAAAAGAAATGTAAATCAAAACAACTCTAAGATTCCACCTCATTCAGTTAGAATGGCCAGGATCAGGAAAACGAATAAAAACAGATGCTGGAGGGGATGTGGCCAAGAGGGATCACTACTACACTGTTGGTGGGAGTGTTAACTCCTTCAACCACTATGGAAAGCAGTATGGCAGTGCCTCAAAAGGCTAAACATAGAACTCCCCTATGACCCAGCAATTCCACTACTTGGCATTTACCCAACCATCCAGAATCTAGGGCATACTAAATCCACTAGCACAACAATGTTCATTGCAGCATTATTCACTATAGCAAAGATATGGAACCAACATAGATGTCCCTCAGTTGATGAGTGGATCAACAAGTTGTGGTATTTGTACACAATGGAATTCTATGCTGCTGTCAGAAAAAACAACATTGCCCCATTTGTTAGGAAATGGAAAGACTTAGAAAAAATCATATTAAATGAAGTAAGCCAGACTCAAAGGAACTTAGGCTCAATGGTTTCCCTTATTTGTCATAATCAGTAGAAACCTTGGGCTCTACTAGCAGAGATTTGCAATAGAGCAAAATCTTGATACATAAGACCATATAGTATGAAGCTAATTGAAAGGACCTCCAGGATATTGAAACAAAAGCCATATAACGAATGACTGTTGTCCTTAATATACTATGTTATCTCTCATCTCCTTTGCTGTCCCTTGGGTATCTCATATTGTTAGAGTATCTCACTTTGTTATCTGATATATTGAATTTATTTGTATTTAGTTATTTGAAATTTGATAGGAAAGGGGGGAAAACCAAGTGGGGTGGGGAGAGGAGTGTAATGGGTACCAAGACATATGAAAGGGTATCAATGTATGTGAATTAATGCACTTTCTATCTGGCAAATATCATGTAACCCTTTTATTAATTACAATAAAAATTTTTAAAATTAAGCAACACTTTATTTGCAACATGAGGATATTCATATGATTTCTAAAAGGACTTTAATATTAATAGGTGCTGGAATTTACATTCCAGCAGCAGCAACTCCTTTCCATTCATTTTTCTGGCAAATGCTTTTGACCACCTCATTCTACACTGGCCATTTCAGGGGAATTTTCAGTGAAAGTGAGGTTTGACCCCTTGGCCAAAAGGCTCTTTGTTTTCCTACCTTTTTTGACCTTTTTCTTCTCTGGTTTCTTTACTTCCTTGCTTGTTTTGTGGGTTATGGGGCTTGAACACTGTTCCTTGTCCCTGATCTCTTCAGCTCATGGCTACTGCCCTACCCCTGGAGCCATAGCCCAACTTCCCATTTTTCTAATGATTCCTTGGAAGTAGGAGTTTCAGGTCCTGTAGTTGTCAGGCTGGCTTTGAACTGCAGTCCTCATATCTTAGCTTCCTGAGTAGCTAGGATGTTCAGACTTGAGACACCCCTCCCCAAACTGTCTTTTATCCTCCCTCCTCCCCCAACTCATTTCTCTCCATCTCATGCTTTATGACTTAACCACACAAAGTGGGGAAACTCGCTGGCAACCTCCGTCCTTCCTTGTGTTTCCTAAAGATGTCTGAGGGAGTGTATGTCATGGTATTGGGGCATCCTCCTACAGTTTATTTTTGGAACTCCTTAGGAACCTCTGTTGGGCAGGGTCTTCACCCCTTAAGCCCTGCCCTCATCTCACAAGTTATCACCATCCCACCTCAATAGATAGGGAAGCCAGGAGCACTAGGGCCCTCAGGGCACTAAGGTCAACTCAGTTATGGGGAACGTGGGAACAGGAGGATCTCAGTCAGCTTTGTCTAGGAATGTGGTCCCAAGAAATGGGATCCAGCTAGGCAAGCACTCCATTGCATTGGGCCAATCGACCGGAGCCTGTCTTTCCTTGCATATTTGTTGCTTTCTTTTGGTTGTGATTACAGTATTCTTTGTTTTTCCTTTGGTGTTCCTGTTTTTCTGTGTAGGGTTTTTGGGGGAGGATTCCTATTTTGTTTCATTTGGGGTGTGGTGTGTTGTTCATTTGTTGTTGCTTTGTTTTGGCTTCTGTTTTTTGGAAGAGGCTCTTGGGTTTTGGCACGGTCTCTTCTGGACTGTGATCTTCCTGTCCACCCTTTCCCCATAGCTAAGATGCCAGGTCAGAGAGTTCCTGGCTTACTGGTTGGTTGAGTGGGATGGCGATAACTTGTGAGCAGGGTTGTCGAGTACGGAGTTCCCAACATTGGAGAGGCTCTCCATTCACTACAATGGGATGCCCCTGTGAAAAATGGGCCTGACCGGAAATTGCAGAGTGCCATTGGGGTATCTCCAGATAAGGGAAGTCTTGGCGACATTCCAAAAGCTCCCGCTCTCCAGGTCAAGGAAGACCCCAACGAGGTCCAGAGGCAACTCCATGTAGTGAGACACAAGTGGAGAATTGGTGAACAGACTGTCATAGGCATTGGATTTCATACTTAAGAGAAGAAAGAGGTCCTGAGATTCATCCATGGGGAGGTCTCTCCCTACCTCCGAGTCCCTGAAGACTCCTACAGCCCAGGTGGAAGAACCATTGGCACTGAGCTCCCAGTAATGTTTCCCGGAGCAGAAGACCTGGGCCCTGAAGGCGGTCGAGTCGATGGAGTGTTCAGCAGGATTCCCAAGAGCGTCTCTGCAGGCGGCTCCAACCTCTTGCGGAGGAGCGGGTGGCTCATGTTGATTACGGGCAGCCTCTTGCAAGGAAATGCCCACTTGGTACCTGTTGAGTCTCTCCAGTACTCCAGGGACTGGAAGAGCACTGAGCTGTGGCCTCAGAACCAGGCTCGAAGGCCAGCACTTCCTTCCAACTCTCCAGTGTCAAGTCGACAGCCTGGAGAAGTTGCAGGTCTGGCTTCTGGTACGTCTGGATCAGCTCCTGGTAGGTTTCTCTGAGCTAGTGCCTCTTCTGAATCATCTGGGTCTCCATTTGGCTGAGTTGCCCTAAAACCTGTCTTCCTTGGCTGAGAAGTCTCTCTGAATGCTCCTTGTCCTCCTCGTAGTGTTCCCGATCCAGCATTGCAAAAACTTCCTTGGTGGTCCCTGATACAGTTTCACATAGTGAACCCAGTGGACGTTGAGTCTCCTGTTCTTGTGGATGTTCCTCTGATTTTCTTGTACCTTGTTCCAGATGGTGGACATCAGCTTGCAAATGGCCTCCTGCTGCTCTTCAGCAGCCCTTTCCACAGGATGGTGGCTGTGAGACTCTTGCTCATTGGAGTGGGAGCACTGTGCACAATGCAGGTCCTTGTCGACCTGGCGTAAGATGTGCAAAGTCTCCTTGTGTGGGCCACACTTGTGTTCCTCTAAGCTCACGAATGGCCAGAGTCTGGCTTTTCTGGCAAGGGCCGCCAGGCTCTTCAGAAGGACGTCAAACTTGAGGTCTCCCTGCTGGGTAGGTTCCTGGAAGGGCACGTTCCTGGGAGGGTCTGCCTTTATTCCCAGGACAGGCAGAGACAAGGTCGACAGAAACTGTGGCCACAGTCTATGATGACTGGGTCTAGGAAGGTATTTCCGCAGATGGCGCAGCTTAGCTCCTTCTGGAAATCTTGCTGAGCTACCGCATTCATCATTGAAACCAGGGAGCCAGGCGTCGCCGCGTTGCCGGCTCCCACCGCTGATTTTAGCTACTCCTGGTGCTGAGATCTGAAGGTCCCGCTTCCCGATCTGCCCACGCAGGAAAGCACGCCCGACCCCCTTCTCTCCTTCCTCCTATCAACCACCAGTAATAAGTCGCGGCTCTGTGGCTCCAGTGGCACAGCGCTAGCCCAGAGCACAGAGGACCTCAGGGATAGACCCCAGGCCTTGGGCTAGCCCCACAACTGACCGAGACCGACCGACAGACCGAACGAACCACAGACCCACCAAGCGACAGGATAAAAGACCAAAGCGAAGATGAACAAGAATGCAAAGAGCAGATCTTACCACTCTCACACTCAAAGAAGTTATCCAAACTACCAACGAAGACGGTTTCGCTGGGTGGCCCTTTCTTCGAGAATCCTGAGAGGCCAACCAGCCCTCTTATGTATGCTGAGAGTGGGGCCACAGGAAGTGCTTGCAAGGATGCACCTGTGTCAGGCAACTTGATTTACATATCAATAGATGCTGGAATTTACGTTGCAGTGGCAGCAACACCTTTCAATTCCTTTTTCAGGGAAATGCTTCTGACCACTTCTTTCTACACTGGCCTTTTCAGGGGAATTTTCAGTGAAAGTGAGGTTTGACCCCATGGCCAAACGGCTCTTTCTTTTCTTCCCTTTTGTGGCCTTTTTCTTACCTTATTTCTATGCTTCCCTGCTTGCTTTGTGGGTTATGGGGCGTGAAATCTGGGCACCGTCCCTGAACTCTGCAGCTCATGGCTACTTCCCTATCCCTGGAGCCACAGCCTAAATTCCCATTTTTCTAATAATTTTTGGAGGTGAGAGTCTCAGGTCCTATAGTTGCCAGGCTGGCTTTGAATTGGTGTCCTCAGATCTCAGCCTCCTGAATAACTAGGATTTTCAGACTTGAGATAACCCTCCCCAAACCGTCTTTTATCCTCCCTCCTCCCACAACTCATTTCTCTCCATCTCATTTTTTATAACTTAACCACACAAGTTGGGCAAGCTCGCTGGAAACATCCATCCTACCTTGTGTTTCCTAAAGATAGCTGAGGGAGTGCATGGCATGGTATTGGGATATCCTCCTACAGTTTATTTTTGGAACTCCTTAGGAACCTCTGTTGGGCAGGGTCTTCACCCCTTGAGCACTGCCCTCATCTCACAAGTTATCACCATACCAATTCAACAGTCAGGTAAACCAGGAGCACTAGGGCTCATCATCTCAGCTATGGGGAAAGCATGAACAGGAGGATCTCAGTCAGCTTTCTCTAGGAATGTTGTCCCAAGGAATGGGATCCAGCAAGGCAAGCACTCCATTGCACTGGGCCAAACAACTGGAGCCTGCCATGGCTTGAGTATTTGTTGGTTTCTTTTTGCTTTGTTTACCGTTTTCTGTGTTTTTCCTTTGGTGTTCCTATTTTTCTGTTAGGGTTGTGGGGGACGAGTCATTCACTGGTTTTTTGATTCATTTGGGGGGTGGGGTTTGTTGTTGTTTTCTTGTTGCTTTGTTTTGGCTTTTGTTTTTGGAAGAGGCTCTTGTGGTTTGGCATGGTCTCTTCTGCACTGTGATCTTTCTGCTCACCCTTTCCCCATAACAGAGACGACAGGCCACAGAGCCCCTGGGTTACCTGTTGGTTGAGCTCGGATGGCGATCACTTGTCTGCCGGGTTCTCGGGTGCGGAGTTCCCAACACCTGGAAAGGCTCTCCACTCACTGCAATGGGTTGCCCCTGTGAAAAACGAGCCTGACCGGAAATTACAGAGTGCCATTGGGGTATCTCCAGATAAGGGAACTCTTGGTGACATTCCAAAACCTCACTCTCCCACTGTCCAGGTCAAGGAAGACCCCAACCAGGTCCATAGGCAATTCTACGTTGTGAGACACAAGTGAAGAAGTGTTATAAAGACTGTCATAGGTGTTGGATTTCATCGTTGGGAGAAGAAAGAGATCCTGAGATTCATCCATGGGGAGGTCTATCCACACCGCCAAATCCCTACAGACTCCTACAGCCCAGGTGGAAGAACCATTGGCACTGAGCTCCCAGTAATGTTTCCCGGAGCTGACGGCCTCGGCCCTGAAGGCGGTCGAGTCGATGGAGTGTTCAGCAGTATTCCCAAGCACATCTCCACAGGTGGCTCCAACCTCTTGCGGAGGAGCGGGTGGCTCATCTTGATTGCGGGCAGCCTCTTGCAAGAAATGCCCACTCGGTACTGGTTGAGTCTCTCCAGTAGTCCGGAGACTGGAGCAGCACTGAGCTCTGGCCTCAGAGGGCCAGGCTGAAAGCCAGCACTTCCTTACAACTCTCCAGTGACAAGTTTACACCTGGAGAAGTTGCAGGTCTGGCTACTGATACATCTGGATCAGCTCCTGGTAGGTTTCTCTGAGCTGATGCCTCTTCTGAATCATCTGGGTCTCCATTTGGCTGAGTTGCCCTAAAACCTGTCTTCCTTGGCTGAGAAGTCTCTCTGAATGCTGCTTTTCCTCCTCGTGGTGTTCCTGACCCATAATTGCAAAAACCTCTTTGGTGGTCCCTTGGTATAAGTTCACATAGCGATCCCACTTGATGATGTGCCCTGGCCTTCAGGGTAGTCATCTAGAGCTGGAGGAGGAGTAGAACTAAATGAGAGAGAAACTGGACACCATAAAGGAGACCAAGACAGTATTCTGATCAAGGTCTTAATCTTTATTTTTGCACAGAACAATATATAGTTTTAGTAGAAGAGTGATTGTTGCAAGCAGGTTGCCTAGTGATATTGATTAGTAACCATCTCTATACAAGATTTACCTGAAACAAACCTGAGGAGAGGTTCAGGAGGTGGTCAAAGTGTTTGCCATATAGGATACATAAATCAAGTTCTTTCTGCTTACAGAATATTCCAGTTGGGTTGTCATGGAAGGGGTAGTAGAAACAATTGGCAGTTCTTTCAAGATACAGAGTCTTACACTTAATAATTTCTTTTAGTTTATTACTTAATTCTTTCAGCTTACAAAATCTTATGGATTCTGCATGTCATAGCAACAGCTATTTGGTGCCCAGCCTCTCCTCCCTTCTTACTTAATTTATAAAAAGGCCCAATATTGGTATAATACAGGTGAAGCAGCTTTAAGCAAAACCATATCTTAGAGAAATCCATGTTTTAAGCAAGATTGGCATTAACTCATGGAAGGAAGTTGCAACCCAACCCCTGGAAAGCTTTACAGGATCCTTTTTGAGGGGAGGGTATTTTTTATATCTGGATCCAAACCCTATGCAGATGGATTTTCTTTCACCAGAACGACTGGCACTTTTGCATTGATCCCAAGTCAGTAGATACCGCTCGGTTCTAGCCTTCCATAGGTGCCGATGGCCTACATCTTGCTGGCGCGTGTTCCAGCCGTCTTTTTAGAACTGCCGTTCTTTGTTGATCTGCTGGGGTAGTAGGAGATGGTGGCCTCCGTGCCTTCACCTGCCTCTTGAGTGCCCAAATCTAGCCTAAGATAATGAATTTGAAGGGGTTTAGATGCCAGGGACTCAATTGGCTCTTTTACAAAGCTCATTATTCTATTGAATATGCATGGTCCAATGGATACAATAATCAAAATACCCAACAAAGGACCTAGGAGGGGAAGGAGGTAAGGCAATATTCCATTTAATCCAGTCCAAAAGGGGTTATCAAACAATTCTCAGCGATGTTTGATCAAGTCCTAATGGAGGTTCTTAATCTTGTCTCGCACAATATCGGACTTGTTTGCATAAAAGCAGCACGTCTCCTGTAAAGCCAAACAAATTCCTCCCTGTTCTGCGGTCAGTAAATCTAGCCCTCTTCTATTCTGAAGAACTACCTCAGCCAGGGAGTCCATCTGATCCTGAAGGTCACTAAAGTGCTGGAAAATGCCTGAACATCCTCTATTTACTGATTGGACAATTTGGCGTAAGAGTGTAATGATACTCCCAATCCTGCCATTCCTGCACCTTGGGCTGCAGTGATTCCCAATCCTGCAAGGAGGGGAATGAAAACAGCCCGCTTATGTCTTCCTCCTACCATTTCTAGGCTGGTAATTGGCAGAACTTCACTACAAGTACACAAACTCTGGTCCATTTTACAGGGAGTTGGGTGAAGGCTAAGTTGCCTCCACAGACAAATACTTTTCCTACAGGAGGGCAAAGGGAAATAGTAGGAGAAGATTAATTAATTACTGCTAAACAATTGCTAAAAGAAATTACTCCTACATGTATATCAAAGGTATTATTCTGAGATTGACTAAAAAGCACAAAGAATTAATAGGCAGAATTAATAGGGCTAAGGGAATTATTGTTTGGAATGGCAATCGGGATTGGTGTGCCCCAATGGCCATCAAAGGGGTTGCCAAAAAGGGAAAGTATGAGGGTTTCTTTATCTAGTAGAGGTCTGTCTCCTCGGATGATGACAGCATCAACAGCAAGACTGCCAATTGGAGGATCCACAGCAGTTTTGACGATTTTCTAGAATAGAAGAAATCCTTTTTGTTCTCAGGGAGCTAGTCTTCCCTGGAAGTTGAGTTATCAACAAGCTTTATGAGTCGTTCTGGGAGCCAATGAGCAGCTCCTTCTTTATTATCAAATATACAGGCTGATCCTCTTCCCCAGATCAACACTGGGACAGGGCCCTTCCATTGAGTAGTCAGTGTGGATCCTTCCAAATAACAGTTGCATAATTATTAATACTTTGGGGGTGTCAAAGGCGATCAGCTGCAATTTTTCATTAATATCCAGTGTTAAAAAATTAATAACAAATAGAGCATGCTGAAGAATATTTTTGGAGTTCCTTTTGTGGGAAAAAAGTTTTGTATTCTTAACTTTTGAAAAGTATTTTTAAGGGTTTGATGAGCTCAATCAACAATTCCTTGATGATTATAGGGAATAACAGTGATGTGTTTTATTTGCATCTGGTGGCAGAAATGTTGAAAATGTATGCCAGTATATCCGGGGCCATTATCAGTCTTAATAATCTTAGGCTTACCCATAACTGCCATGCAATTAAGTAAATGGGAGATAACATTTTTGGAGGCCTCACCAGAATGTGGTGTGGCAAAAATAAATCCACTAAAGGTATCTACAGTAACATGAAGATATTTAAGAGTACAAAAAAAGGGAACTTGAGTAACATCCATTTGCCACAATTCGTTATAACCAATCCTCAGGGATTAACACCCAAATGGGGTATTGGCAACAGGGTAATATCATTTGGGCACTGTTTAACAATTTGCCGTGCCTGCTCTCTGTTGATTTTAAAAAGAAGACGAAGGGTCTGGGCATTAAGGTAATGTAGCAAATGAGCTACTCTGGCCTGGGCTATCAGGAAATTTTTAGCTAAAAGTACAAATTGGGTAGCTTGGTCTATTGTTTCATTGCCCTTTGTCAAAGGTCCATGGAGGCCAGAGTGAGCACGGATGTCGCCTCTAAAGAAGGGGCAACTTGTAGTTTGAATATATCGTTGAATTAGGAAACATAGGGGATCAGCATTTGTAGTTGGCTTAATAAAAGGCACTGTTTCAAGCAATGGTATAGAATGAGCAATATAGGCACTATCAGTGTACAGATTAAAAGAAGAAGTATGTAACTGGGCAAAAACTTGTAAGACTGCAAATAACTCAACCAACTGGGCAGAACAATTGGGGGACTTTAAGGAAGTAATTTTGCCATTAATACAAAAGGCAGCTTGCCCATTGGAGGAGCCATCTGTGAACACAAGGGAGGCATTAGCAAGGGGCTTTTGGAAGGTCTGTACATGGAAGGTAATGGGTTGATATTGTAAAAACTGAAGAAGTTTATCAACAGGATAATGATTATCAAAAGTGCCTAAAAAGGAAATGCATGAATCAACACAATCATCATCATTTTGAATTAACCATTGAATCTGGGAGGGAGTATATGGTAAAATTATTTTACCTGGGTCTTTGCCAAAATTTTTTTCTGCTTTGTTCTCTTCCTATTTTAATTAGCTCCATCACCCACCTAGTGTAGGCTGTAAGGACCTTAGCTGGTGCAGCAGGCAGGTGTACCCAATAAAGGGCTTCTTTCTGCCAAAAGACTCCATGGGGTGTGAAACTAGATGCACAAATGGCACACTGTAAAGGTAGGTCATAATTAACAAAAGTAATTTGCTGGTTATAAATGGCTGCCTCTACTCTGGAGAGAGTTTCTCGAGCAGGAGCATCCAAAGAGTGTTTAGAAAGGGGGGCAGAATCTCCTCTAAGACTATCAAACAAGGGTTTAAGCTCACCCGTAGTCAGTTTAAGATAGGGGCGGAGCCAGTTGATGTCACCTAAGAGTTTTTGGAAATCATTTAAGGTTTTAAGATGATTAATCCTAAGTTGAATTTTTGGGATAATATTTTATTGGAAAAAAGCTCAAAGCCTAAAAATAGATATGGAGGTTTTAACTGAATCTTATTTGGTGCAAATTGAAGACCTGCACTGGTAAGAGCATTTGATACTTGCTGAGAAAAATGGAGAAGGCAATCAGCATCTGGTCCAGCAAGAAGAATATCATCCATAAAATGAATTACATAGAGAGAGGGATCCTTTAATCTGAATGGATCTATAATCTGAGCAACAAATTTTTGACATAATGTAGGGCTATTGGCCATCCCCTGGGGCAAAACTTTCCACTGAAACCTAGGCATAGGGCCTTTAAAATTCACTACTGGAAGACTGAATGCAAAGTATTGGCCATCCTCCAGATGGAGAGGGATGGTGAAAAAGCAATCCTTTAAATCAATAACAATTGTATAATATCCCTTGGGAATGGCAACCGGAGTAGGAAGGCCAGGTTGAAGGGCACCCATGGGAATCATGGCCTTATTAATTTCCCTAAGATCTTGAAGAAGTCTCCACTTTCAACATTTCTTTTTTTATACAAAAATGAGTTGTCGGGGTTTTTAGCACTCTTTACCTCCTGACCAGTAGGAAGGGCAAAGAGAACACGCCCCGACTAAGATGAGACCGAGTAAGGATAGGGCCTGCAGGCTGCCTTCACCCAGCCCTCCCTTCTCCAGAGGGAAGACACAGAGGCGCCAGGGAGAATGTCACAGCAGACTCGTTTAATGGGAAGATACTAGGGGCTAAAGTAAGATGCAGGATTGTCTATTAACATAAAAGTAGGCAGGACAGGGGGAGGTAGGTGCGGTTAGAGAGGGCAGTGGGGCCAATCCATGGGTTCCAGGTAGTCTTATTTTACATCACATACCATAGCCAAACCTCCCAACTAGGAGACAGGCAGGTTGGATCTCCAAAACCAGGAAGTGAGCACTGGGCCACGAGGTAGGCCTTTTACCCTTGATGTGACATGCCCCACTTCTCCTCCCTTTTATTTTATTAAGCAGGTATTTGCCTTACTCGAGAAGTGTGCCTGTCTTAGATTGTCCCCCTCTGGAGATCTTACCCATCATTGATTACCACTCTAGCACTTCAGGCAATTTTCCTGTAGGGTTGGCAGACCCAAACGGAGGTTTGAAATAGGGGGATGGCCAACGACAGCAAAGGAAACCCTTCTGTACACCTGCACATCCTGGTAAGGGCCGGGGTCAACCTCACAGAGTTCCCAGTCTGCCATCTCATAGCACAGCATATTGTTGCCAGACCACCATTAGCTGAACAGCTTTCCCCGATCCTGCTTTCTAAGACACTGAAGGAGCTTATGGATTACACAAGATCTGAATGTGAATACAAAACCCACTGTAACCAAGCGGCCCGCCCACAAAGGGGAGAAGGTAAGGGAGCCAACCATAGTCCAGCCCATAGATAGTTTGTATCGAGTTTATTTTGGAGGCATTTGAGAACCTCCTGCAGCCTTTTTAAGCAGATCATGGCCTTGACTATTTGGAGGACTCCTGCAGTCAGGAAATCAAGTTAAGATTGTAGGTAGCGTCTTTGTGGGTGGCGTGGATAATGATGCTCAGGATGAGGAGAAGGAAGGTGACTGAGGATTCCAAACACAGCTAAGCAGGGTGTCAGGTATGGTCTCCTTATTCCTGTGAATGAAAGGGAGAAAGCATACCTCAAGAGGGGGTGCTCTTGGGTAATTAATTTTTTGTTTGCTGACAATATTTTAAATCTCTAGCCGGTATCCAAATTGGGTTTGGTTCTCCCACCGGGAAGACACATTCAAATCCTCTCCCCACACTAATGAGGGGATCAGGGCCTCTCCAGTAAGAGGATCTCTTCAATGGACTGCCTCTGAAAGGCAGTCAGAGGCTGATCCTTGGAAAAATTAAAAATAATGTAAGTATAGCTGTCCTCAATTGGTCATGGGGTTGCCTCCCCCATTTTGTTTTATTAAAACAAGGCCCATTATCCATTTTAACCTGGAGGGGTAAATGCAAGATAACAAAAAATTGTAAAGAATGGCTTTCAGTGTGTCAGGCTCTTTTGCCAGAATGCACAGTGACCCAACAAGCATGTGAATCAGTATCTATAGACATAATTTTCCAAAGGGTGCTTAGTGGGTTATATCAGTCTGCCAGATCACATTAGGTTTAAAGCCCCAGGGATTGACCCCAGGGGACTGTAGAGATGGGACTTGTAAAAATGGTATACACGATTTACATGTCCTCACGATCTTTTTTTCAGTTCACGTGGCAGGGGTCTGACTTGAATCATTAGGGGATAAGTTTAAGAAATACTAATCATATCACCCGCTTTACCAGATTTTCTTTTTAAATGCAGAATTTAGAATCTTTAGAAAACTCCTCTTGTGTTTTAATTATGAATTTATCCATTGTTTTGGATGCTGACAATTTAACCTTGAACATGTTTACTCACACCCATTCACACACACATTCATAAAGATCTTAAAGCGCGCAAAATTAATCTCAGCCGTTCATTTTAAAAGGATTCGCGTACACACACTCACACAAACCACAAGGATCCATATTTAGGATGGTTATCAATTTTATCATAATACTTTTTGCAGATGGAAGTTGGGTGGGAGTCTTAAACCTAGGAGAACTAAGACTAAGGTCTGCATCCTGCCACCCACTGTCTCTAGACTGTCACTACTAAGCCTGCCGAGTGGGAGGGGCCATACCAGGCCCTAGACTTACCCCAAGTGGGGACGAAACTTTTGTTTTCCAGAAATAAAGACAGAGAAGCAGAGACTTTTAAGAAACTCATAAAATTCTGATGGCATGCCTGGCCTTAAACTACCAGAGTGACAGGAAGACCGTGGGGTCCTGAAATCAGGAAATCCGGGGGCGCCTCCTCTAAGGAAATTTCCATTCCTTGGTAGCTGGCCTGTGGATGCCATCCTAACCTACTCTCAAACAGAAGCAGACATTGACTTACAACAGAAAATGGGACTCAATTGGATACATTTAACACAACAACACAAACTCAGATGAACGCTCTCACCAAACAACTTATTTAGACAAACATACAGGGTGGTTGGCCGACTTTTACTTACCTCCAGAGGTCTCTGCTTTAAATCTGGTCATCTTTTCCAAAAAAGCTTGTTAAAGGAAAACCACTGTTTCTAGAAAAAAGCAATCTCTTATCTCAATAAATTATTAGGAATTGATGAAAGACTTGGGATCCCTGGTTGGATGGCTTCCATGGGCATATTGCAGGGAGATCATGAAGAAACCTGTATTTGCCTGATCCTTATTAACTTTAGTAGCTCCAACTGTTTTTCTGGCCAATAGGCCACTGCTCCCCATGCGATTAGACTGTGGCCTCTAGAACTGGGGGAGCAGTTCTATGCTAATTTTTTCATAACTAATGCAGTCATCATAGAATGTCACAACATCTATATCTTGTCTCTCCCTAGAGATTATAGGGCAGGTCCTCTTTAAAGCAGTGGCTGAATGGCTCTGGCCAGGACAGGGGCATGCCAATGTGCCAATTGCTAAGATGCTGCTAGGCCAGCTAGCCCAGGAGCTGGGGCCTGCAGCAGTTTTTTGGTGGAGTTAGGCCTTTTGTTGGCCTGAAAGACTTCCCTGTGGGGGATCCATCCCCGAGGGCAATCTCTTTTGACTTGGCCTTGCTGGCCACACCCATAAACTCCTCTCCCAGCACCATTGAAGAGGTAAAAGTGGTAGAAAGCTCCTAGGCCTTTTGGGCTTGTAGGGCTGCAGCCAGAGCCTGTGACTGGTGGGCCTGAGTGTCCACAGCTCTCCAGCTCAAGGCTAACACTTTGCCACTTTGAGCTCCAAAGCTACTCTGCCCCAGCATTCTTCTGCTGGCAGATTAGACACCACAGTCTCACAGGGACTTTGCTTTGCCTGGGCTGGCTCAAAACTGCAGCTTTCAACTAAGCAATCATTTTGGTAGTCCTAATTTTTCTTGAAACAAACGTTTATGACAACTTCACTTTCAAATTATGTTCAGAAACCCATTTCTAATGTTCTTTATTAAAACTTTTACAGATACTTACTTAAACACTTAACCCTTTAGTCTTTATTTGCATTTGAAAAACCTTTAAGGGCTGAAGGAACTTCCTGTGTCTCCAGGCCTCCTAGGGCTCTAGGCATTCCCTTTGCCTTTTAGAAGAGGCTTTTCATTTGTTTGTTTGTTTTTTGCAGTTTAGATTACTGTCTAAAACTCCAACAGTTCAAACTCAAATAAGTTTTTCTAAATCGGGACTTAATTTCCTTCTTTTTCTAAGATATGTCCAATTGAAGGAGATAAACTTTTAATCACATTCGCATCCCATAAGTCAAGGGGACTGGGGGATTAACAGCCTGGTTCCTTTCAGCCTGGGCATGTCACTCCTATTTTAAAAGGACACACCAGTTGAGATACAGGGGGCCAGGAAGCTCAGCCTTAGTTAAATTTTTCCAGTCCTGGGTGGTACACTGATGAGTCAGGCCTTGAAGGATGGTTTTGGCCCAGGGTGAATTAGGCCCATCTTTGGAACTGCCTTCTTAAGCTCTTTTAGGGCCGGTCTATTGCCCCCAGAGTTAGCATTTACCAAGTATGGTGGAGGGGAGTAAAATGGCGGCTTGACCAAGGATTTCGGTTTGGGGGAAAAGTCGCCACTGTATGGCTAGTTAACCTCCTCTTCCAGTGCAGGGGAGGAGTAAGATGGCGACTTGACCTCCTCTTTCGGCTTAACACGTGGTGAAGAGTGGGAGGAAGGATAGTAAAATGGCGGAGGTCGCTCTGCCCCCCAATTGTCTGCCGCAAATTCCGGGGCAGGAGCCCTTGGAGTAGGGCTCTAGGGCCTGATCCCAGGATCAAAGAGGCCCAAAAATCCATCCTCAGGGCAAGGCTCTAAACCCTTTCTTTCCTGAGCAGTGGGAAGTCCAACTCTCCACGACACTGAGTGCTCCTTATCAGGAGAGCCACCTCTCCACAACTCTGAGCTCTCCTCAATTAAAGTTTCCTTGGCCCTAGATGTAACTGAGCCAGGATAGAAGCAGGCCTTAAGTGCAGACAAGTTTGGAGAGACCCCGAGAGGAAGGTCCTCTCCCAAGGTAATCTTCCTCCTTCTCACGAGGAACTCCACGTGGTCCCATGCGGCCCAATTGAAAACAATGGCCACAATTAACATGGTGCGTGTTAAGGCCTCCCAGACCTTCTCAGCCTGGGGGTGTGAAATCTCCAAACCTCTGCTTTTAAATCTACACGCTGTGAGTACTGGGTTCTCATTCTCCAAACCTCTGCTTTTAAATCTAGACGCTAGGAGCGCCAATTCCTCATTCTTGGTATGAGATTGCCCCATCTTTTCAGGGAGACCCGTACCTCGTCATCTGCTTGGCTCAGCTCGCAGACAATCCTGCTTCTGATGAGCGTTCCTCTCGTGTCCCATGTTCGGGCGCCAGAAATGTTGGGGTTTTTAGCACTCTGCCTCCTGACCAGCAGGAAGGGCAAAGAGAACATGTCCCAACTAAGACGAGACCGAGTAAGGATAGGGCCGGCTGGCCACCTTCACCCAGCCATCCCTTCTCCAGAGGGAAGACACAGATGTGCCAGGGAGAATGTCACAGCAGATTAGTTTAATGGGAAGATACTAGGGGCTAAAGTAAGATGCAGGATTGTCTATTAACATAAAAGTAGGCAGGACAGGGGGAGGTAAGTGAGGTCAGAGAGGGGGGTGAGGCCAATCCATGGGTTCGAGGTAGACTTATTTTACAGCACAAACCATAGCCAAACCTCCCAACCAGCAGGCAGGCAGGATGGATCTCCAAAACCAGGAAGTGAGCACTGGGCCACGAGGTAGGCCTTTTACCCTTGATGTGACGTGCCCCACAATGGGTGTATTCCAAGGGGAAGTAGTAGATTCAATGTGGCCTGCAGCAAGCTGTTCCTGTACTAACGCTGTTGCTGCAGCCAACTTTTCAATTGTTAGAGGCCACTGATCAATCTACACAGGCTCTGTCATTTTCCAAGAAATTTTGTTTGCGTGGAGTACAGGCATGTCAATGGCCACTAAGGAAAATTTGTATAGCCTATGCCAGCGCGATCAGCCTTAGCATCCATCTGGATGGGCACCATAAGACCCTGAGAATTCTTTCCAAGCCCTTGACCTGGGCGATATCATTGATTAAGTATCTGTTGAGTAATTAATTCATTGGGGTTTCACATACTGAGTCCCATTTGAGAAAGAATGTCTCTGCCTGATAAGTTAACTGGGAGGCCGGTGACCACATAAGGCTGCACCATGCCTTTGTTTCATTTCCCGTCTTCCCACAAAATAATTTTAGAACTTTGAAGAGGGTTAGAAGTCTGTACTATTTCTTTTAAGTGAGTAAAGGGGCAGGGTAAAGGGGCCAGGCTGAAGGCCAATCCCTATTGGAGATGATAGTAGCATCTGCTCCTTTATCAACTATGTTCTCAAAAATCCTTCCATCTAATTTTACCTTTAATAAAGGTTTCTTATGTGTAATTTCCTGTACCCAATAGATATCTGAGGAACCAAAATTATGAGTGCCTCTCCGGTGTTTGTGATTGGGGATATTAGTAATGAGAGGAAGCAATACCAATTGACCAGTCCTCTGGCCAAGGAAAATACTTATAGGTCCTTGAGAAGCAGTTGCCACTATATTGATTTCCCCAGTATAATCATTATCAATAATGCTTGGTGAAATATTAAGACCCTAGATGTTGGAGCTTCCATGTATCAAAATTAAGCCAAATGTATTTTTGGCAAAGGGCCAAAAATTCCAGTGAAAGGATCTGAGTCCCAGAATCAGGAGTCAATATTGAGTGGGAGGTGGCACAGAGGTCCAGTCCTGTACTACCTGGCATTGCTTGCATGAGGGAGATGACATTACATGAGCTGGAGATTGGGGGATGAACCTGACAGCGCCAGGGTTCAAATCCAGTGTTGGCTGGGGCCCTGGGGTGGGCCCCTCATCAAGTTTCCCTGCTTCGGGGGTAATGATTTTCCCTGGTTATCAGTTTTGGACTTACACTCCGAGGCCAATGTTTTCCTTGTTTGCCTCGGGGACAAATTGATGAAAGGGGATGCCGCTCTGCCTTAGGGGCCGAGCACTCTTACAAAAAAATGTCCAGGTTATTGGCAGTTAAAGCATGTCTTAGCCTTGGGTCCCTGGGTAAAATCTTTGAAGGCAGCTCCAATAGCCAATCCAATAATAAGTGAGGCTGGTTCAACATCAGTACAAAGTCTGACATAATCAGAAAGAGTTTTGCCACGGCGATGAGGAGGTATTGCAGACTGACAGGCAGTATTGGCATTTTCAAAGGCAAGGTATCTAATGAGTTCATTATCTGTCTCTTTGCACCCTATAATTCACTCTGCAGCCTCAGTGAGGCACCCCACAAATTCACTGAATGGCTCCTGGGTTCCCTGACCAATTTTTGCCATGGAAGATACAGCCAACCCTTGAGGAGGGAGGCTCTTCCAAGCCTGAAGGGCTGCATGCTGAATTTGAACAAGTGGCCTTGTGTGAAATTTGAGTTGTTTTTGATTGTTATCATAGGGGCTTTGTCCTAATAATTTAGTTAGGGTTCCTGTCTTAGATGGACCTGTAGCAGTTATATTGAGACGTGCAATGTCCTGACATCTTTCAGCATAATCAGCCTTCCATGAAAGATATTAGCCTCTGCTAAGTGCAGCTTTAGCTAGCATTCCCCAGTCATTTACTGTAAGCTGGTCTTCACTCATGGATACTAAAAGAGAAAGAGAGTAAAGGGGGCAACTGGGCCATACATGGAGACAGTGCTTTTAAGCTCCTTAATATATTTGAATTTTACGGGACAATATTTTTGGGCTTTAATAATTAGGGGGTTATTTTCTTCCTCTTCTCCGTAGGTTTCTGATTCTTTACTACCTGGCTCCCTTTCCTCCCCATCTTCTTCCTCCTTTTCTTTCCCTTCACTATCTCCTTGGTTGTCTGTTGTATTAGGGGGGCTCTTGGCTGACTTTTTCTTTAGATCTGGTTACGGGAAAGGCATGAAGACTTAGTCTATCCTTTGTCTTAGTTTTCAGTGAGGTATTGGA
This sequence comes from Megascapheus bottae, assembly GCA_024803745.1. Lineage (NCBI taxonomy): Eukaryota > Metazoa > Chordata > Mammalia > Rodentia > Geomyidae > Megascapheus > Megascapheus bottae. The sequence continues at coordinate 920,350 of JANJXV010000128.1, read as the reverse complement.
TGAGGAACTTATTCCTATATCTAGTTCTCAAGGCTGTTTATGCAAGGCAGACATTTTCTTTTTAGTTTGATTATGAGTTTTTAAGACCTGTGCTTCTCTAGAAACTCTTACAATGGCTTGTCGGGTAAATTCTGTGAAATCATTTACGGGCGCAGAGGCAAGGGCTGAAGCACAGAAGGGAGGGGCCGTTTTATACGACGGGGGCTTGGTTGAAAGGGAGACTGTTGGAGGCTGATCAGAGTTATGATATTTGGCTGCCTGTTCCTCTAGTGAGGCCTCCTCTTCTGGGGAGAGGACATCATCACCAATATCACCACAGTCTATACCTGAAAGAACAGGATAAATGGATTTTGGCTTATCGGGGTGAGCACCACTACGATTTGTGTGCATAGAAATGATGTCAGAGGGACAAGGAGAAGTGGGAGGAGGGGGATTGGAAATTTTGGAAGATTCTTTTTGAGGAGAAGACTGGCTTCCCTTACATTTATCCTTTAGGGAAGTTTCACCATTTTTCAATGCCTCAGAGATATCTGCTTGATACTGGCAGGCCTACAGGACCTCATTTAGGAGGTTCCAGTAGGAGAAGTCTTGAATAGGTACCTATTTCGGGGTCAAAATTGAGGTAAAAGTCTTTAAGACAATCACCTTCAAGCGGCCATCTATTTTCATCTATAGTTCCCTCTTGTGGGAACCAAGGACAAAGATCCTCCAGAAACATAAAGAAATCTACCAAATCTTTTTTTCTTAACCCTTTTTCCTCGGCCTTGAGTGAGGTTTTAAGCCCTTGAATAAACAACTCATGCTTACTCTTTGTCCCATAATCGTCGCTCTCCCTACCTTACTTGGGCCGGTGCCACAGATGGGTCTCTCTGTGGTGGTTCTTATTCCTGGGCCTGTGTTACAGACGGTTTCTCTGGTGGTCCTTATATGGATCTCCTCTTACTTCCTGCACCAGTATTGCCTATGAGTCCCTCTGTGTTGGCTGTTATGCAGGTGCTCTGTTACACAAGAGGGCGACCTAAAGAAAACATCCAGCTTTCTAGGGATGTTCACCTCAGTTTTCCGTGCTTCAAGCCCATTTTGGGAGCCACTTGCCGTGGCTTCCAGGGTAGTCAACAAGAGCTCAAGGAGGAGTGGACCTGAATGAGAGACAAACCAGACACGGGAAAGGAGACCAAGACAGTATTCTGATCAAGGTCTCAATCTTTATTTTTGCACAGCAGAATATACAGTTTTAGCTGAAAGGTGATTGAGGCAAGCAGGTGATATTGCTGAGTAACCATCTCTATACAATATGTACCTGAAACAAACCTGGGAAGGGAGTCAGGAGATGGTCAAAGTGTTTGCCAAACAGGATACATAAATCAAGTTATTTTACCTTACAGAATATTGCAGTTGGGTGGTCATGGAAGTGGTAGTAGGAACAATAAGCAATTCGTTCAGTTATAGAGTCTAACAGTTACTAAGTTCAGCTTAGAGAAACTTACAGTTTCTGGATGTCATAGCAACAGCTGTAGGGTTCCCAGCAATGATGAGTCTCCTGTTCTTGTGGATGTTCCTCTGGATTTTTTGAATCTTGTTCCAGATGGTTGGCATCAGCTTGCAAATGGCCTCTCCCTGCTCTTCAGCAGCCCTTTCCATGGGATGGTGGCTGTGAGACTCATGCTCCTGAGAGTGGAAGCACTGCGCACAGAGCAGGTCCTTGTCAACCTGGCAGATGTGCCTTGTCTCCTTGTGTGGGCCACATTTGTGTTCCTCCAATCTCAGGAATCACCAGAGGCTGGCTTTTCTGGCAAGGGCCACCAGGCTCTTCAGAAGGAAGTCAGACTTAAGGTCTCCCAGCTGGGGGGGTTCGAGGCAGGCAGGGCACGTTCCTGGGAGGGTCTGCCTTTCTTCCCAGGACAGGCAGAGACCAAGTCAACAGAAACCACAGCCGTAGTCTATGGTGACCGGGTCTAGGAGGGTATTTCTGCAGACAGCACAGCTCAGCTCCTTCTGGAAGGCTTGCAGAGCGTTGCCGTCCATAGTTGAAACTGGGGAGCCAGGCATCGCCTACTCACACCGCTGACCTCAGGTACTCGGGGGCGGAGATCTGAAGGTCCTGCTTCCAAGCCTGCCCGCGCAGGAAAGCGAGCCTGACCACCTTCTCTCCTCCCTTCTATCAACCACTCAGTAATCAGCCACTGTGCTATGGCACGGCGCTAGCCCAAAGCCCAGAGGACCTCAGGGATAGCCCTCATGCCCGGGCGCTAACCCCACAATCGACCAAGACCAACCGACCGGACGACTGAACAAACGAGCGAATCAATCCTCCAAGAGATGAGATAAAGGACCAAACCAAATTTCGACAAGAATTAAAAGAGAAGATCTTACTGCTCTATCCAAGCTCCCAACGCAGACAGTCTTGCTGGGCTGGTCCTTTCTCTGAGAGGCCTGAGAGGCCAACCAGCACTCATATATGCTGAGAGGGGTGGGGTCCCCGGAAGGGCTTGCCACAACTAAAAGTGTCAGGCAACTTGATTGACATATCAGTAGGTGCTTGAATTTACATTGCAGCAGCAGGAACACCTTTCAATTCCTTCTTCATGCAAATGGTTCTGACAACTTCTTTCTACCCTGCCCATTTCTGGTGAATTTTCAGTGAAAGTGACGTTTGACGCCATTTCCAAATGGTTTCTCTTCTTCCCTTTTTGTCCTTTTTCTTGTCTGGTTTCTTTGCTTCCTTGTTTGCTTTGTGGATTATAGGGCTTGAACTCTTTACACTGTCCCTGAAATCTTCAGCTCATGGCTACTGCCCGACATGCAATTTCCATTTAGTGAGACACAGGTGGAGAAGTGCTGGAAAGACTATCATAGGTGTTGGATTCATAGTTAAGAGAAGAAAGTAGTTCTGACATACATCCATGGGGAGTTCTCTTCCCATCGCCGAGTCCCTACAGACTCCTACAGCCCAGGTGGAATAACCATTGGCACTGAGCTCCCAGTAATGATTCCTGGAGCTGAAGACATGGGCCCCGCAGGTTGTCGACTCCATGGAGTGTTCAGTAGGATTCCTAAGTATGTCTCCAAAGGCGGCTCCAACCTCCTGTGGAGGAGTGTGCAGCTCATCTTGATTGAGGGCAGCCTCTCGCAAGGAAATGCGCATTCGGTACTGGTTGAGTCTCTCCAGTCTTCCAGGGACTGGAAGAGCACGGAGCTGTGGCCTCAGAGGGCCAGGCATGAAGGCCAGCACTTCCTTACAACTCTCCAGTGTCAAGTCGACAGCCTGGAGAAGTTCCAGGACTGGCTTTGGTACATCTGGATCAGCTCCTGGTAGGTTTCTCTGAGCTGGTGCCTCTTCTGAATCATCTGGGTCTCCATTTGGCTGAGTTGCCATAAACCCTGTCTTCATTGACTTCTGAGAAGTCTCTCTGAATGCTGCTTTTCCTCCTCAAGGCGTTCCTGATGTAGCTTTCTATAGCAAACCCACTGGATGATGAGTCTCCTGTTCTTGTGGATGTTCCTCTGGTTTTCTTGTATCTTTTTCCAGATGGTTGGCATCAGCTTGCAAATGGCCTCCTGCTGCTCTTCAGCAGCCCTTTCCTCGGGCTGGTGGCTGTGAGACTCATGCTCCTGAGAGCAGGAGCACTGGGCACAGAGCAGATCCTTGTCCACCTGGCAGAAGATGTGCCTTGTCTCCTCGTGTGGGCCACACTTGTGTTCCTCTGAGTTCAGGAATCGCCAGAGGCTGGCTTTTCTGGCAAGGGCCACCAGGCTCGTCAGAATGATGAAGAATTTGTGGTTTCACTTTCCTCTTTGGTTAAGGTTAGGGACAGTGTTCGGTTCTGGGTTAGATTGAGAGTTCAGGTTAGTATTCATGTTAGGTTTAGGGTTATTCTGAGTTTTCAGGTTCGGTTTAGGTATTGGGTAAGGGTTCGTATTTGGGTTAGGTTCGGATTCAGATTAGGGTTAGTGTTAGTGTTCGGATTAGGTTTAGGGTAGGGTTAGGATTATGGTTCAGGATTGGAGTACTGTTCGAATTACTCTTATGGTTAAGTATAGGTTTTTGTTTAGTGTTCAGTTTACCTTAATATTAAGGTTTGATTTAAGTTTTGGGCTAGGTTCTGGTTAGGTTTTGGATTGAGTTTAGTGTTAAGGTTAGAGTTTGGGTTTGGGATAGGTATTAGATAAGTATTAATTTTAGATTTAGAGTTAAATTTACAATTAGGTGTAGGGATAGGATTAGGGTTTGTATTCAAGTTAGGGATAGGGTTAGGATTCAGAGTAGGTTTTGGTTAAGGGTTAGGGTTAGGGTTAGGTTTCAGGATATGTTTAGGGTTAGGATTATGGTTCACGTTCGGGTTTGCTTTCAGATTAGGTTTGGGGTTTGTGTTATAGTTAGGGATAGATTTTGGGTTAGGATTTGGGTAAGGATTAATATTAGGGTTAGGGTTAGAGTTTGGGTTAGAGTTAGGGTTCGGTTTAAGTTTAGGATTTGTTAGTGTTCGTTTTAGGGTTTGGGTTTGGGTTCATGTTAGTTTTGGGGTTAAAGTTCAGGTTAAGGTCATGTTTAGGGTTCATGTTAGTTTTGATTATGGCTAGTGTTTGGGGTAGGATTAGGTTTAGATTTAGGGTTAGGATTAGGTTTAGATTTAGGGATCAGGATTGGGTTCAGACAAGGTTTAGGTTTTGGGATAGGGATCCGGTTAGGATTAGTGTTATCATTTGGGTTAGGGGTATGCTTCAGATTCTAAGTTAAGTTAAGGTTTAATATTTGGGTTCTGGATATTTTTAGGATTAGGGTTTGGTTTATGTTTAGGGTTAAGTTTGAGGTTCGGTTTAGTCTTAGGTTAAGGGTTCGAGGTAAAATAAGGGTTAGGGTTCTGGCTAGTGTTAGGGTTAGGGTTCGGGAAGGGGGTCAGTTTTAGGGTTAGGATTCAAGTTCGGTTTGTGGTAATGGTTAGTGTTAGTGTTAGGTTTACTGTTCAGGTTCGGATTAGGTTTAGGGTTTGGTTAGAGTTAGGATTCGCTTTAGGGTTTTAATTTGGATTTGGGTGGTTAGTTTCAGGTTCCCCTTAGGGTTATGGTTATGGTTAGGATGAGATACAGGTTACAGTTTAGAATTATGGTTAGGTTTTAAATTAGGTTTCAGGTAAGGGTTAGGGTTAGCGTTAGATTTTGGGTTCAGGTTCGGGTTGTTTAGGTTTAGTGTTCAGGTTAGTGTTAGGGCTTAAGTTTAGGTTTCAGATTTTGGTTATGTTGGGGTTATAGGTAGGTTTCAGGTTAGAGTTTTTATTTGGCATTGAGTTCAGATTTAGGTTAGAGTTAGGGTTAGGTTCTGTTTAGGGGTAAGGTTTCGAGTTGGTTTAGGTTTTGGTTTCGGGTTACTGATAGGGTTAGGGTTTAAGTTCTGGTTTGGGTTAGGGTTTGGGTTTAGGGTTAGCGTTAGGGTTTGTTTCTGGATAGGGTTAGTTTTTGGTTTCGTGTTAGGGTTATGGTTAGGGTTAGGATTCGGGTTAGGTTTGGGTTAGGTTTCAGTTTCAGGTTAGGGTTAGGGCTAGTGTTAGGGTTCAGGTTAAGGTTGGTTTTGGGGTTTGGGTTCATATTTGGGTTAGGGTTTGTGTTAGGGTTACAGTTACTGATAGTTTTCGTGTTAGGGTTTGGGTTAGGTATATCGTTAGGGTTAGGATTAGCGTTCAGGTTAGGATTGGTTTTCAGGTTTGGATTCATGTTTGGGTTAGAGTTAGCATTTGGGGAAGGGTTAGGCTTCAGGTAACGGTTAAGATTCGGGTTCAGGTTAGGGTTATGCACAGTTTCCGTGTTGCGGTTCACTTTAGGGTTTGGCTACGGGTAGAGTTAGGGTTAGGGTTCAAGCTCAGGTTCATATTACAGTAAGGGTTAGGGTTAATGTTAGGGTTAGGGTTGGGGTCAGGTTTAGGGTTTGCTTTAGTGTGTGGTGAAGGGTTGAGGTTAGGGATAGAATAACAGTTTGGGTTAGGGTTAGGGTTTTGTTTAGGTTTAGGATTACAGTTAGGGTTACTGTTCTGATTAAGTTTGGTTTCATGTTCAGGTCTGATTAAGTTTGGGGCTTGGATTAGGATTTGGTGTAGGTTTCAGTTTAGGGTTGGGGTTACGACTCAGGTTAGGGTTATGGTTAGGTTTAGAATTCTGGTTCCGATTAGGGTTCAGGATAGGGTTCAGGTACAGTTTACGGTTAGGTTATGGTTAGGATTAGGGTAAGGATTTGGTTTTGGTTAGTGTTATGGTTAGGGTTAGATTTTGGGTTCAGGTTGGATTAGGGTTAGCCATAGGCTTAGGGATAGGATTATAGTTCGGGTTCACGTTTAGGTTATGGTGAGGATTTGGTGTAGATTTTGGTTTAGGGGGAGGGTTAGGTTAGGATTTAGAGGTAGGGTTAGGGTTTGGATTAGATTTTGGGTTCAGGTTAAGGTTAGGTTTCATGTTATGTTAGGCTTAGTGTACGGGTTAGCGTTTGGTTTGGGTTCGAGTTATGGTTATGGTTAGGTTAGAATTATGTGTAGAGTTAGGGTTTGGGTTAGGTTTAGGGTTAGGGTTATATTTAGGATTAGAGTTTGGTTTAGGGTTAGTGTTGGGGGTAGTGTTAGGGTTAGTCTTAGGGTTAGGGTTCAGATTCTGCTTAGGGTAAGTGTTCCGATTAGGGTTAGGTTTAGGTTTAGTATTACTTTTTGGATTAGGGTTAGAGGAAGATTTACAGTTTGGCTTTGGGTTATTGTTAGGGTTTGGGTTAGGGTTCAGGATAGGATTAGGTTTAGGGTGAGGGATCAGGTTTGGCTTATATTTCTGGTTCAGCTTAGGGTTAGGCTTTGGGTTTAGGTGTAGGGTTAAGTTCAGGTTACATTTAGGGTTAAGATTCGGTTAGCCTTTGGGTTAGGGTCGGGTTTGGGTGAGGATTATGGTTAGGGTTAGGTTTCGATTTAGGATTTGGGTTAAAGTTGGGGTTTGGGTTCTGTTTATGGGTAGGGTTTAGGTTAGGTTTAGGTTTGTCGTTCAGGTTGGGGTTATGGTTCTATTTCAGAATGCGTTTCAAGTTAAGGTTAGGTTTCTGTAAGGGTTAGGGTTAGGTTTAGAGTTTGGTTTAGTGTTAGGATTTGGGTTAGACTTAGGTTTAGAGTTACGGTCAGGGTTTGGATTCGGGTTACAGTTTGGAAAAGGGGTTATGTTTAGGGTTCGGGTTAGGGTTTGTTTTATAGTTATGGGTGGCGTTAGGGTTACAGTTTGTGTTATGGTTTGGTTTAGGTTTAGGGTTTGGTTTAGGGTTCTGTTTAGAGTTAGGGTTCAAGTTTGGGTTAGGTTTAGAGTAAGGTTTCCACTGTTGATTAGGGTTTAGGTTAAGGCTTGGGTTAAGGTTAGGGTTAGTGTTCAGGTTAGGGTTAGATTTTGTGTTAGCATTAGGTTTCAGGTTAGAGATCAGGTTAGGGTTAGGTTTCAAGTTAGGGTTTGGTTTTGGTTTCTGGCCAGGTTAGGGTTTGGATTAGAGTTAGGATGCTGAGTTAGGATGCACTTTAGGATTACAGTTTGGGTTAGGGTTAGTTTTCATACTCGAGTTCTGGTTGGGGTTAGGGTTAGGACTCTGGTTAGGGTTAAGCTTAGGTTAGGGTTAGGATTAGGATTATTGTTAAGGTAGGGTCAAGTTCGGTTTCAGGTTATGGTTATGGTTAGGGTCGGGTTCGGGTTCAGGTTCGGGTTAGGGGTAGGGGACTGCTTAGATTTTGGGTTAGGTTTAAGGTCTGGTTTAGTGTTCAGTTGAGTGTTTGGTTTAGGAATTAGGTAAGATTAGGGTTCTGGTTAGGGTTAGGATTAGGATTAGGATTACGGTTAGGGTTAGGGTTAGGGTTGGTTTTGGGTTCAAGTTCCAGTCAGGGTTAGGGTGTTTTATTAGGTTTGTTTTTGGGTTAGGGTTTGGGTCCAGGTTAGGATTAGTTATAGGTTTTGGGTTTGGGTAAGGTTTAAGGTTATCGTTAGGATTAGAGTTTGGCTTATGTTTGGGGTTAATTTTCAGTTTCGTCTTAGGTTAGAGTTCGGTTTTGGTTTTGGTTTAAGTTTGGTTTTGGTTTCTTTTTAGGGTTCATGTTTGGGTTAGATTAGGGTTGGGTTTTGCCTTTGGATTAGGCTTATGCTTAGAATTAGGTTTATGCTTAGAATTAGGGTTAGGGATAGGATTAGGAATTGTGTTCAAGTTTGGATTGGGTTAGGACTCGGTGTAGGTTTCTGTTTAGGGTTAGGGTTAGGCTTTTTATTTGGATTCTGATACAGGTAAGAGTTTGTTTTAGGGTTAGAGTTAGGGTTCAGAATCAGGATAGAATTAGGTTTCTGGTTAGAGTTAGGGTTAGCATTCGGGGTCCGGTTACGTTTAGAGTGCGGGTTAAAGTTAGGCTTACTATTCAGATTAGGGTACAGTTTTGGGTTCAGGTTTGTTTTAGGATTAGGGTTAGTGTCTGGATTAGGGTATGGATTAGGGTTATGGATTGGGTTGAGGGTAGCTAGCGTTAGTGTTTGGATTACGTGTCAGATTAGGGTTAGGTTTCAGTTTCAGGGTCAGATTCGGGTTCTGGTTAGGGATAGGGTTAGGGTTCTGTTTAGGGTTAGAATTAGTTTGCAGGTTACAGTTAGGATTAGGGTTAGTGTTAGGGTTCAGGCTCCTGTTCAATTTACGTTCGTTTTAGTGTTAGTTTTGAGTTGGTTTTAGGGGTATGGTTAGGGTTCATGTTAGGGTTAGTGTTCGGGTTAGGATTCGGGTTTGGCTTTGGGTTAGGGATAGGGTTCTGGTTTGGGTTCTGGTATGGTTAGGATTATTGCTGGGGTTTGGGTTAGGCCTAGGGTTGTTCATGTTTGGATAAGTTTCATGTTAGGGTTAGGATTCTGTTTAGGGTTAGCCTTAGGGTTCTGCTTAGGGTTTCTGTTCAGGTTTGGGTTAGTGTTAGGGTTAGGTTTAGGGTTAGGTTTTGGGTTAGGGTCAGGTTAGATATAGGGTTAGGTTTCAGGTTAGGGTTAGGGTTACAGTTTCAGATTATGGTTATTGTTACGTTTAGGGATTGGGTTGTTCGAGTTAGGGCTAGGGTTTGAATTAGGGTTAATGTTAGGATCCGTGTTTGAATTAGGGTTAGGATAAAGGTTAGGTTCGGGTTCATGCTCATTTTAGGTTTAGGGTCACTATTTGGTGTAGGTTTTATTTGACAGTTAGGATTCAGGTTAGACTCTTCTGTTCAGGTAAGGATTACAATTAGGGTTAGGTTTAGGGTTAGGTTCCTGGTTTGGGTTGGTTTCGGTTAGGTTTAGGGTTAGGTTTAGATTTGGGGTTGGGGTTCTCACATGGTTAGGTTTAAAATTAGGGGTAGGGTTCTGGTTAGGGTCAGAGTTAAGTTTAGGTATAGAATTAGGTTTCGAGTTCAAGTTTGGGTTAGGCTTAGGATTCAGTGTAGGTTTTGGTTTAGGGTTAGGTAAGGGTTAGGGTTAGGGTTAGGATTCAGATTAGGTTTCAGATTACGGTTAGGGTTAGGGATAGCGTTCTGCCTCGGGTTCGGGTTCAGGTTCAGGTTCAGGTTAGGATTAGGGTTAGGGTTTGGGCAAGGTTTAGTTTTCAGGTTATGGTTATGGTTTGGGTTATTGTGAGGATTGGGGCTCCAGTTGTAGTTCGGTTTCGTGTTAGGATTCGTTTCATGTTGGAGTAGGCTTAGGATTTGAGTTCCTGTTAGGGTTACGGTTAGGGTTCAGGATAGGGTTAGGATTCTGATCAGGGTTAGGATTTGGGTTTGAATTTGTGTTAGGGTTAGGGTTCTGGTTAGCGTTAGGGTTAATGTTAAGGTTAGTGTTAGGTTTTGGTTTCAGGTTAGTGTTAGATTTATTCTTACCAACAGTCCAGTAGAGTTTCATATATGCCACATCCCCACCAGCATTTGGTGTTATGTTTCCTGATAAGGGCCCTTCTAATTGAAATGAGGTGGAATGTCAGTGATGTTTTAGTTTGCAGTTCTTTTATGGATAGAGATGTTGAACCCTTCTTTATGTGTCTTTTGGCCATTCTCACTTCTATCTCAAAAAAACAACCCTCCCCACCATAACCATACCTTACAACATCAATACATCCATTGGATATTCAAATTTTAACATCTTATTTCCTTATTTTGTTTCTCCATTGTTACTGTGGAGTGGACATTGTAACAGTAAATTGGCATACATTCAGACATGAGATACTCTTTGTTCTACTATAGGAATCTTTGGATGTAGACATTTAGGAGAAGCTTAGGCATGTGGGAAATAGGTTTTCTTGCAGGAATTTAGACAAAACACAAAAGTTTCAGTTGGGAATTATTGCTGTCTTCATTCCTGTGTCGGGAATACTCAGGGAATTTTGTCACTAGCTGATGTGAAACAGGATGAATTACTTTTTCTCTGTATAAAGATGTTATTTATAAACACCTATGTTTAAATCTCTGTATTAAACATTTCAGAAAACGTAAGATTTAAAGTTCTTGTGTTTGAAATTCAGTGCAAACTAAGCATCCAATCTTTGGCCGTATACTCAGTGCTTCTAGTGTAAATGATTTGAAAGTCTTCGTTTCATTCAAAGGAATCAATAGGGTTGAACATAATTTTCTCAGTAAAAACTTCCACAGAAAAGACACCCTTTACTTGAATGGTTTTTGTCTCAAGGCTTGTATCCTACCACATTGAGACAGAGCTCTACATCTTGTTCTCTGCTGGTTAAGTGAAGATAAGTTCCTCAGGACCTCCTGCCAGGTCTGTATTTGAACCTCAGATCTCAGCCCCCTGAATAACTAGGATTAGTTTGGTGAGCCACAGAGTTCCGCTGATTCTAGTAATGTCCATCAACCTTGATACTAGGATTTCCTTTGAGCTTAATACTCTTTGTCTAAAAGAATTGTTGACTTTTATTTCATTTGTTTTCCTTGTGTGCATGAGCATATGGCTTTCTGTATCCTCACAACAGGCAATATAAAGTAAAATTCTGTGACATCATTCAACCCTAAAAGTGCCAGAGTTTTGCTCTGTTTTTGTGCATCTTATGAAAATAAGGTGAGCCAAAGCCTGGAATATATTTTACAAGATTGAGTGGCCAGTGAGGACTCATCTTAGTGAGCAGTAAACTTTTAAATATTCTGTCATTTTTTGATGTTTGATTATCACCAATGTCAACATCAGAACTTCACCTATAATGACTATAACATTTGCACAGCATTGATGGGATATCTAAAGCACCATCTCTCATGTCATTGTCTTAATTAGACTTGATAACCTTATTTCCTTTCTGATGGCCAACATGCATACTGACATTTGAATAGTGGGTGTTCGGGAATTCATGTGTTCTCACCAGTATGAATTGATTCTTACTAAATGGGACATCACTGTTTTACTCGTGAATAATAATCCAACCCCATGTAATAAATTATTAAAATAAATCAGAAAATAAATTATGAACTTCAATAGAAACTGAAATATTGTCACCATATATTAAATGAAAATGCTAAAAATTTAGAAATATTTGCTCAGTAGTGTGGCATTTAAAACAATCATAAACACAATGGGTTTTTTGACAACTATATTATTATATTTCCAGTATAAAACTAATGTAATAGATGTTTATTGGAAACACAAACGTGAGAAGAAAAGTACAATGTGAATAAATGTGTAGTGCAATGTGTAAATAAATGTGAAACACTGACATTATGTAATTACATGTGTAAAAGAGACATATGTTTCTTTAAATATGTAGAACACAGTAATTCAATCTGTTTAAAATAATGAATGATAAAGTACTGGAAAATAATGTCTTCTTGGTATAAAGTGTAACAACACTGATAACATTAAAAAATATGTATATATAGCATATACAATTGTATATATATGAAATGTAAATTGATTAAAAATAATTTGAAAAATGCGATCAGCCATTTTTTTTGTTTTTTTGTCCTCATATCTCAATTTTATTTTTTTATTTTTACATATATATTTTTATTGTAATTAAAAGAAGTGTGACATTATATTCACCACATAGAAGGGGCATTACTTTACAAACATGGATATCCCTTCTCATGTCTTGGTCCCAATTTCCCACCCCCTACCCCTGCCCTTCATCTTGTTTGTTTTTTTCTCTCTTTTTATTGTAATTAATAAAAGGGTTACATGACATTTGCCAGATAGAAGGAGCATTAATTCACATACATTGATACCCTTTCACATGTCTTGGTCCCCATTACCCTTCCCCGACCTGCCCATCTTGTTTTCCCCCCTTCCCTATCCAATTTCAAATAACCAAATGCAAATATATCCAATATATCTGATAACAAAGTGAAATACTGTAACAATATGAGATAACCAAGGGACAGCAAAAGAAATGAGAGAAAACATGGTACATTAAGGACAACAATCACTCATTATATGGTTTTTTTTTTTATCCTGGAGATCCTTTCATTTAGAACCATACCATATGACCTTATGTATCTAGGTTTTGTTCCATTGTAAATCTCTGCTATGAGAGCCTAAGGTTTCTACTAATTATGACAAATGAGGGAAACCACTGAGCCTAAGTTCCTTTGAGTCTGGCTTACTTCACTTAATATGATTTTTTTCTGAGTCTTTCCATTTCCTGACAAATGGGGCGATGTCATTCTTTCTGACAGCAGCATAGAATTCCATTGTGTACAAATACCACATCTTGTTGATCCACTCATCAACTGAGGGACATCTAGGTTGGTTCCATATTTTCGCTATGGTAAATAGTGCTGCAATGAACACTGTTGTGCTAGTGGATTTAGTATGTCCTTGTTTCTGGATGGTTGGGTAAATGCCAAGTAGTGGAATTGCTGGGTCATAGGGGAGCCATATTTTTAGCTTTTTGAGGCACTGCCATACTGCTTTCAGTAGTGGTTGAACGAATTTGCACTCCCACCAACAGTGTAGTAGTGATCACTCCTGGCCACATCCCCTCCAACAACGGTTGTTATTAGTTTTCCTGATCCTGGCCATTGTAACTGAGGTGTGGTGGAATCTTGGTGTTGTTTTGATTTGCATTTCTTTTATGACCAGAAATGTTGAGCATTTCTTCATGTGTCTATAGGCCATTTTTGTTTCTTCTTCAGAGAAGACTTTCTTTATGTCTTTGGCCAATGTTTTAATGGGATGGTTGTTACTTTGGAGATTAGCTTTGGAGTGATTCAATTTTTTGAGCTGTTGATATATTTTAGATATGAGGCCTTTGTCCGTTGTATGGTTGGTGAAGATCTTCTCCCACTCTGTAGGCTTCCTAATTAATTTACTAGCTATGTCCTTTGGTATACAAAAGCTCTGCACTTTAATGCAGTCCCACTTATCCAGGCTTTCTCTGATTTGTTGTTATTCTTGGTCCTTTTTAAGAAAGATTCAACCTGTGACAAGGAGGCCTAGTGTATCTCCTATTCCTTCTTGTAATGTTTTCAGTGTGTCGACTTTTACCTCCAGGTCTCGGATCCATTTGGAGATAATTCTAGTGCAGGGTGACAAAGAAGGATCCAACTTTAGTTTTCTGCAGGTGCTTCACCAGTTCTGCCAGCATCCGTTGTTGAAGAGGGCATTTTTCTTCCATTCTATATTTTTGGCTTCCTTGTCAAAGATTAGGTAGCCATAGGTCTTTGGTTTAATATCTGGGTCCTCAGTTCTATGCCATTGGTCTTTAGGCCTGTTCTTGTGCCAGTACCAAGCTGTTTTGTTAATTATAGCTTGGTAATAGAGTCTAAAGTTTGGTACTGAAATTCCTCCTGCGCTGTTCTTTCTGTTAAGAAGTGTTTTTGCTATACGGGGTCTTTTATTATTCCATATGAAATTTTGGATAGGTCTCTTCTATTCTTTAAAGAATGACATTGGGATATTGATGGGTATTGTGCTGAATTTGTAGATAGCCCTTTGCAAGACTGTCATTTTCACAATGTTGATTCTTCCAATCCAGGAGCATGGGATTTTTTTCCATTTCCTCAGTTCTGCTTTAATTTCCTTTTTCAGGGTTTTAAAGTTTTCATCAAACGGTCCTTTACATTCTTAGTTAAGGTAATTCCTAGGTACTTTATTTTCTTTGAGGCTGTTGCAAAAGGAGTTGCTTCCCTTTGATTGCTTCATTCCTCTCACTGTTTGTGTAGAGGATGGCAGTTGATTTTTGAGGGTTAATTTTATAGTCTGCTACCCTTCCAAAGTTTTGTATTAGCTCAAGGAGCGTAGGAGTAGAATCTATAGGATTCTTTAAATACAGAATCATGTCATCTGCAAAGAGTGATAGTTTTACTTCCTCTTTCCCTACTTGGATGCCCTATATCCTTGCATCTTGCCTTATTGCAGTGGCTAGGAATTCTTATACTATGATAAAGAGGAGTGGAGAGAGTGGGCATCCTTGTCTCGTTCCTGATTTTAGATGGATTGGCTTTAGCTTTTTGCCATTATGTATAATACTAGCTTTGGGTTTGTCTTACACAGTCTTTATTATATTGAGGAAGGTTCCATGGATTCCTAGTTACTCCAGAACTTTTAAAATAAAGGGGTGTTCGATCATGTCAAATGCTTTTTCCGCATGTATTGAGACAATCACGTGATTTATGTCCTTGCTCCTGCTGATGGGCCTAATTATATTAATTGATTTGTGTATGTTGAACCAGCTTTTCCTCCATGTGATGAATCCTGTTTTATCATAGTGTATAATCTTTTTGATGATTTGTTGTAGACGGTTGGCCAGGATTTTGTTGAGAAGTTTTGCATCGATGTTCATCAAAGAAATAGGTTTATAGTTCTCTTTCTTTGATGAATCTCGGTCTGGTTTGGGGATGAGGGTTATATTGGCTTCATAGAATGATTTTGGTAAAGAACTTTCATTTTCTATTTCTTTGAAAAGCTTGAGGATTATTGGTGAGAGCTCAGTTTTGAAGACCTTATAAAATTCAGCTGTGAATCCATGTGGCCCTGGGCTTTTCTTAGGTGGAAGGTCTCTTACTGCCATTTCTATTTCAGTGCTTGAAATAGGCCTGTTTAATTGGGTTAGTTATTCTTGGTTCAGTGTGGGTATGTTAATATGGGCTAGGAATTCATCCATTTCTTCTAGATTCTCAAATTTATTGGCAAAACTGTTTGAGAAGTATTCCCTATGATACTGTGGATCTTTGTAATTTCTGTCGTGATATTACCATTTTTGTCTGTAATTTTGTTTGTTTCGGTATGCTCTCCTCTTTTTTTTTTGCTAAGATTTGCTAATTGTTTGTCAATTTATTAATTCTTTCAAGAACAAACTCATTGGTTTGTTGATCCTTCCTATAGTTTTTTTTTATTCCAAATCATTTAATTCTGCTTCAATTTTAATAATTTCCTTCCTTCTACTGGGATTAGGGTTGGTTTGTTGCTCTTTTTCCAGGAGATTAAGGTAACAAATTAACTTGCTGGTTTGCGATTTTTCCAACTTGTTGTTGTAGGTACTCAGAGCTATAAATTTTCCTCTTAGTACTGCCTTTGCCGTGTCCCAAAGGAGCTGGTATTTTGTGTGCTCCTTTTTGTTAAATTTTTAGTGATTTACAGAGACCTGAGTCACAGAGGACAGATGTAGATATCTGGCACAATGAAGACAGATTTGTACTCAAATATGCTGCCTGCTTATCAACTGAGGTCAGTTACCTTTATGCTATACCTTTTCTTCATTACTATAATAATCTTACACTCCTACTTTATTCCCCTCATACTTCCCCTGTTCTCTCTCATACTATTTTTCTATCTTTGGTTCTCTGTTCATCTTTCAACCCTTATAATGTATGGATCTACACTTGATCGTTATTGAGCACTACTGTATATCTAGGCGTTCAATTATATTCTAGGTCCAGAGTGAGCTAAATACAATAGAGATCAGATTGAGAGGCTTATTGTTTTGGTCATAAATCAGTTATCAGTCGTTGTATTAGACTGGTCTGCAAGTGCACAAAAAGAAAGAGTGATAATACTGATAAAAAATTGTGAATATCTAGTGTTTGCCAACTACAGAGGTCTAGGTTGGTTATATCTGAAAAATTATAATCTTGCTTAGTATTAATCTTGCTCCCATTTTCAAATGGGCAGAACAAGAAACTCAAGAAAATGTCAAATCAAAGAACAACATCCCCCACCCAATATAACCAGACAATGGAGCAGTCATTGGCAAACCTAGAGGAGAGTCTTCCATGTGCTTAATGAAAAATGTGAAAATATAAAGAAAGTGCTAAGGAAGGAAGCCATAGCTAAACAAGAGGAAACCATAAACAAGGTGATATGTGAAAAAAGAGAAGCCATAAAGGAGGCCATAATAAAGATTTTTCAAAGAAAAATGGATGAATTCATAGAATCCACAAACAAAAAGATGACCCAACTCCAGCAAATGTCCAAAGAGTATAAAGATACTGAGCTAACCATTCAAATGGAAATCAAGGAGCTAAAGAAATCCTTACATGATCTAAAAAAAGAGAGGCAAGGCATCAAAAATGAGCAATGAGAAGCAAGGGAGATGTAGAATAAAGTAAATAGCTTCGATAGCAGGTTAGATAATGCAGAAGAGAGAATTTCTGAGGCTGAAGATAATTTAGTTGTTAAAGAGAAAGTACAGAAAATGAGTCCATTCAAATCTAGGAAATATGAGGAGCACTTCAGGAGGTCCAAGATACAATTAGGAAGCCTAATTTAAGGCTAATTGGTATTGAGGAGGGTCTGGAGAAAGAGGTCAATGGTATTGGAAATATACTTCAGGGAAGCATTCAGCCATGTTGAAGCAAGATATTTTTATCTATTCTTTCCTTGGCTATTAATCCATAAATGTAATACATTCTGAGCATATGAAAATATGGAACATTTTTTCATATATTATATTGTAATTAATAGAAGGGTTACATTATATATATTAATGGTAGGTGCATTACTTCACAAACATTGATACCCTGTCTTATGACTTGGTTCCCATTTCCCTTCCTCCACCCCTGCCCCTCATCTTGTTTACCCCCTTCATCTATCCTATTTCAAATAACCAAATAAGCATATGTACAATATGTCAGAAGGCAAGGTAACAGTATGAGATAACCAAGGGAGAGCAAAAGAGAAGAGAGATAACTTATTACATTAAGGACAACAATCACTCATTATATGGCTTTTGTTTCTATATCCTAGATACATAAGTCCATATAGGAGCATTCTTAGGGGGAAATACTAAGAAAATTTATGTAAGGATTAAGCAGCATAGTGAAGTATAGGCAGAAAGTTAGTGTAATTTAAACGATAGAATAAAATCTATAATTCTAGACACTCAGGAAGCTGTTGATTGGTGTTTACAGTTTGAATACAACCTGAAGAAAACTTCTTATCTCTAATTACCCAGCAAATAGCCAAATGTGATGTTGGTGGTTGAAGTGGTAAAGCCCCAGCTTTAATCAAACACCCAGGGATGATAGCCAGGTTTTAAGTTCAAGCTCCAGGACAAGTAATCAAAACACAAATTTTAGCAAAGAATTATGAAAGAAAAAGTAAAAAAGAGGCAACAATAAAAATATAGTAGTGGAAATGTTGAGATGACTCCAGAGTAATTAAAAAGCATCAAAAATACACAGATTGAACTGTAAATTTTGCTAGTTATGGCTAGAACTATTGAGTGTAACATTACTAGAGAAAGGCATAAGAGTCACTTAGTAAATGAAGTGATTCCAACCATATCAAGTAATATTTGATAGAAAAATTCAGAGTAGATTTATTCTAAATCTTCTATACTTTTGAAAATCATGTTGGTTTCATATTAAGAGGGTTTGTTACTCCCAGTCCATGTTTTCCCCTGGAATCCATGCAGACAATTTCTATCTGGTCTTCACAAGTTGATGTAGCATTTGGGAACAAAGATACAGCCCAGGAGCCCTGCACTAGAGACCAAGATGGAGAAGACATCTACAGCCACCATAAGTTTCCCCTTGTCACTGTGGTAGACAGGCAGGAAAGTGAGCCAGACACTGCAAAACACCAGCATGCTGAAGGTCAGGAACTTGGCGTCATTGAAGGTGTCAAGCAGGTTCTTGGCCATGAAAGCCACAGTGAAGCTGGCCATGGCCAGGGAGCTCAGGTATCCCAGAACACAGTAGAAAACAGTGAGGGAGTCTTTGTTACACAAGATTATGATGTGGCCACATTCAGAGTGTCAATGAATGGAGGAGAGTTCCCAGCCAGATTCCACAAAAAGTTACTTGGATCAGGGTGCAGAAGGGAATTATGAATTTATGTGTCCCTGATACCAGCAGCCACCTACCTCATCCTTCTCCCAGAAGAAGTGGCATTGAAAGCCAGAACTACAGTTAGAATTTCAGCCAACACTGCAGAACAAATTACAGTGAATGCAACTCCAAATGTGGTTTGTTGTAGAATGCAGGTGACTGTGTTGGGACGGCCAATAAAGAGTAAAGGACAGAGAAATCAGAATATGAGGGAGAGGAGCAGGATGTAGTTGAGAGCCTGGTTATTACCCTTGACAATAGGGGTGTTGTGATGTTTCACAAACACCCCAAGAACAACTGCAGTGAGTGTAGAAAAAACAAGAGATATACATGTTAAGCCATCCCTAAAGGCTCTCCATAACCCAGGATACTTGTTGCTCTTTGCAAGCACTTGTTTCTCTCTCTTGGCATACTGATGATCTGGGCAACTCACACATTGCTCCACATATGGTGCAGAACTCAAATAACAATCAGGCCCTCTTAAAGGATTTAAAAGGAAATTAATAAATCCTTATGTAGATATATTTTTAACATGTCAATAATTATAAGCAAAACCAATATTTTTACTAAATATTATAAGGTATGCTCATTACTATTTTTATATCTAATATGTTCTCGTATTGATTGCCACAATTGAAGTTGAAGTTGTTTTCTTGAGATGACTAGCATGCTTGTTGTGTCTTGCATATCTAATAACCTAATAATAATTCTCTATATTTCTTCATGCTTCCATCATAATTCTCATCCTTTCATGCACAACTCAGTGTACTCAACAAGGTGAATAGGAAAGCTTGTACTCTCCTGTATGTCTATGTGCAACATGAATACTTGCCCTGTGACCCTTCCTTGCAGTTATATTTGTCTCTGCTACTCACCTGTCATGCAGTAAGGAACCCAGAACCCAATCATTTATTGAAGGTATAAATTCATGATATGTACAACATTTGTAGCTTCTTCTTACATCAAACCTGACCCATCACTTGCTCTGTTTTAAGAACATATCTGCCCACAAGAAACAAAGCTGTGGAAGATCTGTGTTTCCTTTATAATATAAAAATAATTTGGAGAGAACTGAGACCTTATTATTAAAAGGGTTTTTCACATAATATGACAGAGATCAAATTTAAATTACGGAGTAGTTGAATAAACATGAATACAATAGACTCCAGAAAAGGTAATTGTACATGTAATTCAGAACCCACTGTATTTTTTTGAAAAAGCAATATTTGGGGTCAGGAGTTTGGCCTAGTGGTAGAGTGCTTGTCTAGCATGCACAAAGAACCGGGTTCGATTCATTGGTACAGCAAATACACAGCAAAAAGCCAGAAGCGTTAATTGTTGTTATGGTTTGCACATCATGTGACCAAAAAGGCTTATTTGGTATCCAGTTGTTCTGTAGTCTGTTGAACTACTGGTAAACATGAAATTAATTCAGAAATTAATATTGAGAATGTAAATCTTTTTGGAGCATCCTTGAATTCATGTCATTTCATGTCTCCTACTCATCTGTGAAATGGTAAAGAGCAAGGAAGAAGAATTAAAAAATATGCTATAAGGTAAAGCACAGAGCTCCCTATTTAGGATCATGTGAACCATGTATACATATTATGTTCTTACTTTTCCAGTGTCTGTACTGTGAGAATCTTTTTCTCACAATTCAATGATTTCATTCAATGATTCCTTTCTTAAAAATAGCTGTGTAGAAGACCAACCTACAGGTAAATGAACTTCCACAGAAGAGATCAAAATAAACCGTTCAAACACATAAAGTGATTCCTCAGATAACTTATGACAAGATTAGAACAAGCTAAGAAATATGCAAATTGTATTTTAATAAATAAAAATTTAGAAACAAATTTACACTTTTTTTGGGGGGATGCTGATTCTGGAGCTTGAATTCAGGGTCCAGACAGTATAATTGACCTTTTCTTACTCAAATTTAGCACTGTACCATTTGACCAAGAGCTCAAGCTTATTTTTTTGATTATATATTGACAGAGTCTCACAGACCTTGCTATCCTGTTAGGCTTAAAATTCGTCTGTAGTTTTATATCTGAGCAAGGCAGCCTCCTGATTAGACAGGATTACAGGCATCAGTCACCAGCACACAGACCTGATTTTGTGGTGGTTAAATTAAGATAACAGTTGTTCAGGTATTCCTGCTTGGATTAACTTCATACCCGTGATAGTCAGACCTGAATAGTTACCGTTATAGGAATCACTTGTTCCCATCCAATTGGCTATACATTTTTAGGGTAAAGTTAACTTCTATATCCTTAAAAATATTACCATTAAATGCAAGCCACCTCTGTTGATTCTATGGCCCACTCTATCATATCTTCAGATAAAGACAGTTGATGACCATGTAGAACATTTGGAGAAAATTTTCCTATTTTCACATAAAGATGAAGACCTTCTGGAAAACTCCAAATGTTCACAATGTCATATTCTGCCACCAATTTTCTGTTGTCATCTAAAATCACCTGATCTTCGCCAGGATTGTAAAATAATGATATTTTTCAGAAAATAGTGTATCAGAAAGAGATACATTATCATATGGTGAAGTATATTCCAAAGTTCAGTTAGAAAACCTGAACTGAGAAAAGTTCCTGATTGCTTTTAATCTCTGATTCAGAATTCAAGGGTAGAAGAAAGATCTAATGAAGTACTCCAGAGGAGAATCTTTGAAGGAGTAAAAATAATCTTTCTGAATCTTGATCAATTGGCAAAGGAGTAGAAAGCATTTATCAAGAGACTCTTATTTCACATAAATAATCATAAATGAGACATTTCTCATATAGCTATTTCCAGTTTGCCACAAACATAAACTCTATCAGATTCGATAGTTTGAGTTCCTGAAAATTGTAATACCTACAGTAGAATGCAACTAGGTCACTTACATATATATATACATACATACACACACACACACACACACACACACACACACACATATATATGTATGTATATAGTTACTTTTGTTTAGCAGACCGTAGAAACTAATAGGGAAGTGTATACCTTTGTTATTTTTCAAAACATTAGTTACAAATACATTGAGTCTATTTGTAACTTAAAGTATTTGTAAAACATTTAATTCATTTGGTCCTTGTTATTGGCATGTTCTTCCTTAAGAGCACATGTTTAGATTGCATAATAAACATTTAGAGAAGTATAACTTCTTCAGTTTTGGAAAAATATCTGAAATAGTTAATGTGATATGGTAAGAAGTACTTCTAGAAAGTGACTTGGCTCATAGTTTGAGTCATCCAAAAGAAGCCTTACCTGTACAGAGGAAGATACTATCCCTTTCCTATTTCCCATTGTTTGTACTTCTGTTTGATGAAGAAGGAGTTCTTGCAGAGCCTGGGCCACAGCATACACAGAGTTGTATATATTGTTATTGTGTTCAGACATAGTCATGTCAAAAATGTGCCTAGGCAACCAACCCAAGAAAACTTCGTGAGGACAATTTTTCCATGTTACACAGTCAGACTTAGAATGTGAACAATTAAAAGAGATCATAGCCTAGCAAGGAACAAGTCTTTTGGGTATTTGGAAGGGCTAACTGCCTTGTCAAAATCTGTGAATCCAGAAAACTCTGGGGAATGGTGTGAAAAAATATATGGCACATGAAATGAACCTTGCATGAAATATGTTCCCCTTGTGGTTAAATCCAAGTGTGAGTTCATTATACAAACTTTGCCTTTTATGAAATACTGCTCAATACACATCATTAAATTTAGTAGCGATTCATTATCAGCATATATGATGAGGACATTTGCTGAAGTATTTTTAATCTGGTTATAAAGTGCCATAACTTTAAATGACAGGGTACAGTTTGGGATTGTTTGCTCAAAGGCTACACAAACTCTGTTGTTGGCCATCTGTTCTTTCAACTCAGGAACAATCCGCAAACCATTCTCATCTTGTAAATTGACAATCCCACCCAGTTCCAGGTAAAGTGAAGCAATAAGGAGACCAGGGCAGTAGCTATCCATGTATCCTTTGAGGCCATCTGATAGAGAGCAGGATACTCTTGATGGTCACTCATGGCATGATCAAAAGACCCAAAGGTAAGTTAAAGGGAATGAAAATTGGATTGTAAATGAATGAGAAAATTTCTATACAACAAAATCTTTTCTCCAGAAGAAAAAAATAAGCCTCTTCTAAAAAGGAAAGGGAGTGCCTTGAGCCCTAGGAGACCTGGAGACAAAGGAAGTTTCTTGAGCCCTTAAAGGCTTTTCAAATGCAAATAAAGACTAAAGTGTTAAGTTTTTAAGCAAATATCTGTAAAGTTTTAAAGAACATTAGAAATGGGTTTCTGAAGAAAATTTGAAAGTTAAGTTGTCCTAAATGTTTGTTTCAAGAAAAATTAGGATTACTAAAATGATTGCTTAATTGAAAGCTGCAGTTTTGAGCCAGCCCATGCCTGTGAGACTGTGGTGTCTAATCTGCCAGCAGAAGAATGCTGGGGCAGAGTCGCTTTGGAGCTCAAAGTGGCAAAGTGTTAGCCTTGAGCTGGAGAGCTGTAGGCAGTCAGGCCCACCAGTCTCAGAGGCTGGTTGCAGCCCTACATGCCCCAAAAGTCTAGGCTTCCTTACCTCTTCCAAAGTTGCTGGGAGAGGATGTTATGGGTGTGGCCAGCATGGCCAATTCAAAAGAGATAGCCCTGGGGGAAGGTAAGGCCTGATCCCCCACTGGGAAGTCTTTTAGGCCAGAGGAAAGGCCTAACTCCACCTAAAATTCCCTGTCCCTGAAGACAATCCCCTGCCTCTCAGGCCTTAAGTTCCCAGCTCCTGGGCTAGCTTGCCTAGCAGCATCTTAGCAATTGGCATGCCTCCTGTCCTGGCCAGAGCCACTCAGCCACTGCTCTTAAAGGGGACCTGCCCTATAATCTCTAGGGAGAGACAAGATATGGATATTTTTATATTCTATCATGACTGCATTAGTTATGAAAAATTACCATAGAACTGCTCCCCCAATTCTAGAGGCCACAGTCTAATCACATGGGGAGCAGTGGCCTATTGGCTAGAAAAACAATTGGAGCTACTAAAGTTAATAACGATCAGGCAAATACAAGTTTCAAATACAGGACTCTTCATTATCTCCCTGCAGTAAATATGCCCATGGGGGCCACCCAAACAGGGCTCCCAAGTCTTTCATCAATTCCTAATAATTTGCATATTTATGCTATTGAGATAAAAGATTGTTTTTTTTCTAGAAACAGTGGTTTTCCTTTAATAACCTGTTTTGAAAAAGACACCCAGGTTTAAAGCAAAGGCCTCCAGAGGTAAGCAAAAGTCGGCCGATCACCCTGTATGTCTCTTTAAAAAGTGCACTAAGGCCTGTATGGTCAAGGGACACCTTGACCCCCTTCTGGAACAGGGCATACCTGAGAGTCTCACCGGCAAGAAATGTCTAAATAAGTTGTTTGGTGAGAGTGTTCATCTGAGTTCGTGTTGTTGTGTTAAATGTATCCGATTGAGTTCCATTTTCTGCTGTAAGTCAATGTCTGGTTCTGTTTGAGAGTAGGTTAGGATGGCCTCCGCCAGCAAGCTACCAAGGAATGGAAATTTCCGTATGGGAGGGGCCCTCTGAATTCCCGATTTCAGGGCTCCACAGTCTTTCCGTCACTCTGGTAGTTTAAGGCCAGGCATGCCATCAGAGTTTAGGAGTTTCTTAAATGTCTCTGCTTCTCTGTCTTTATTTCTGGAAAACCAAAGATTCCTCCCAACCTGGGGTAGGTCTAGGGCCTGGTATGGCCCCTCCCACTCGGCAGGCTTAGTAGTGACAGTCTAGAGGCATTGGGTGGCAGGAGGCAGACCTCAGTCTTAGTTCTCCTAGGTTTAAGACTCCCACCCAACTTCCATCTGCAAAAAGTACTATGGTAAAATTGATAACCATCCTAAATATTGATCCTTGTGATTTGTGTGTGTGTTCACGAATCCTTTCAAAATGTACGGCTGATATTAATTTTGCATGCTTTAAGATCTTTATGAATGTGTGTGTGAATGGGTGTGAGTAAACTTGTTCAAGGTTAAATTGTCAGCATCCAAAACAATGGATAAACTCATAATTGAAACACAAGAAACTGGTTAATATGAGTTTTCTAAAGATTCTAAAATCTGCATTTAAAAGTTTACCCCTAGAGGCTAAAATGGATAATGGGCCTTGTTTTAATAAAACAAAAGGGGGGAGGCAACCCCCATGACCAATTGAGGACAGCTATGCTTACATTATTTTAAATTTTTCCAAGGATCAGCCACTGACTGCCTTTCAGAGAGATTGGTCCAATCAGGCACCTTATTTAAAGGTTGAAGTCCATTGGAGAAATCTTGTTACTGGATCATGGAGAGGCCCTGATCCCCTCATTATTGTGGGGAGAGGATTTGGGTGTGTCTTCGCAGTGGGAGAACCAAACCCCATTTGGGTACCGGCTAGAGATTTAAAATATTGTCAGCAAACAAAAAAAAGAATTACCCAAGAGCACCCTCTGTTGAGGTATGCTTACTCCCTCTCATTCACAGGAATAAGGAGACCACACCCAACGCCCTGCTCAGCTGTGGTTGGAATCCTCAGTCAGTCACTTTCCTTCTCCTCATCCTGAACATCATTATCCATGCCACCCACAAAGTCGCTACCTACAATCTCAACTTGATTTCCTGACTACAGGAGTCCTCCAAATAGCTGAGGCTTTGATCTGCTGAAAAAGCCTACAGGAGGTTCCCAAATGCCTCCAAAATGAACTCGATACAAACTATCTATGAACTGGACTATGGTTGGCTCCCTTAGCTTCTCCCGTCTGTGGGTGGGCCCCTTGGTTGCAGTGGGTTTTGTATTCACATTCACATCTTGTGTAATCCATAAACTCCTTCAGTATCTTAGAAAGCAGGATCAGGGAAAGCTGTTCAGCTAATGGTGGTCTGGCAACAATATGCTGTGTTATGAAATGGCAGACTGGGAACTCTGTGTGGTTGACCCCGGCCCATACCAGGATGTGCAGGTGTACAGAAGGGTTTCCTTTGCTGTCGTTGGCCATCCCCTTTATTTCAAACCTCCATTTTGGTCTGCCACCCCTACAGGTAAATTGCCTGAAGTGCTAGAGTGGGAGTCAATGATGGGTAAGATCTCCAGAGGGGGACAACCTAAGACAGGCACACTTCTCGAGTAAGGCAAACACCTGCTTAATAAAACAAAAGGGAGGAGATGTGGGGCACGTCACATCAAGGGTAAAAAGCCTACCTCATGGCCCAGTGCTCACTTTCTAGTTTTGGAGATCCAACCTGCCTGTCTCCTGGTTGGGAGGTTTTGCTGTGGTTTGTGATGTAAAATAAGGCTAACTCGAACCCATGGATTGGCCCCGCCACCTTCTCGGACACCACCTACCTCCCCCTGTCCTGCCTACTTCTATGCTAATAGATTCCTGCTTCCTACTTTAGCCTCTGGTATCTTCCCATTAAACGAATCTCCTGTGACATTCTCCCTGGCGCGTCTGTGTCTTCCCTCTGGAGAAGAGAGAGCTGGGTGAAGGTGGCCAGCTGGCCCTGTCCTTTCTCAGTCTCGTCTTAGTCAGGGCTTGTTCTCTTTGCCCTTCCTGCTGGTCAGGAGGCAAAGAGTGCTAAAAACCCTGACACAATCTCAGTGAAGATACATGTTAAGTAATCAGTTAAAGTAAGCAAAAGTTGGGTTTTGCTTTCAGGATTCAAAAAACATGAAAAAGGGTTTTAGTTCTACAACATATTACTTTGCATGTAAATTATGTCTTGAACTTTGTCACTGATTCTGTCAACTCCTTCCTTCTATATCAACCCAACCCAATCTCTCACTTTCCTAGTTCCATTATCACATATGTACATTGAATATTATGTTGTATTTTCCAACATATATATTCCCTATTCTTCTGACCCCATGCACAACCCATGAGCCCCAACCCCCCTCAGATAATGTATGACTCATTTATATGGTATTTGGTTTGTTTTTATATTGTTTGTTATTTGATTGGAGAGATTATGCCCTGGAATTTCACCCCATATGTAACATACTTTCCACATTAATCATATACATACGTGTGTGTGTGTGTTTGTGTATACCTATTAATGTAAATTTTGTTTCTCTGGATTTTTTCTAGTCCTGGGGCTTGAATTCTGGGCCTGGGCACTGTCCTTGAGCTTTCTCAAGGATAGCACTCTACCATTTGAAAAACAGCACCACTTCTGGCTATTTTCATTGTGTATGATACTGAAGAAGTGAACCCAGGTATTCATGAATGCTGGGCAAGCACTCTAACACTAGGCCACCCTCTGGCCCTGTTCTGCATGTATATCCTATTTTATGCTCATGGTTTTTATTTAATATTTACATAATAGGAGCCTAACTTACTTCATTCAACATAATAACTTGTGCATGTGCCTCTATGCCTGTGTGTGTGTTTCTGCGTGCATGTGTGCACACATGTGTGTTTGTGTTTGGTAGCACAGCTCCACTGACCCTCAGAACCTCAGGCAGTTTCTTTGCTTTTTCCCTCAAGGTTAGAACACATTACAAGAGTATACCACACTTTATTACCTGCTTTTTGTTAGTTAATTAGATAATTCCTTTGTACCTATGATTACAGGTGTAAGAAACCAGCATATCTTTATATTTTCAAGCCATTTTCTTTTTAAAGAAAATTATTGATAAGACATAAGATTCCAAATAATCCTTTTGTCTGATCTAAATTTCCAATCCCTTTCCAAAGAATGGGACCATACTCAGCCTATTTTCTTGAATACTCACTCTTCGGTATCATAAAATTTGCTAGATTTGTAAATCTGGTCCCTTATTTTAATTCTCTTCTAACACTTGAAATGGCATCAAATTACACATCTTTAAATATTGCCCCACTCTTCCCACCCTCACCTGTGGAAACATGTAGTGTTCCTATCTGTGCAAATGTTAATCCTGATTGTCCTGTAAGTACTGCTATAGACTTGCTGTTGCTCATACAGGAGTAGTTTGGACTATTGTACTTCCCAAAGAGGCAAAAGAAAGGATTTTTAAATGCCATTGGAAATCCAAATTGAATATTGCAGATATGAAATCACAGAGTCAAATTATGTATTAGAACAGGGTTTTGGTTGATCTCTTCAATAGCAAATGTCAAGGCCAAAACAAACTGGTAGTTCTTGAAGATTAACCTGTGTAATTAGTATAGAAATTTAGGAAAGTTATTTCACAACTTATTTTGATGAATAGAATTCTTCTTTCTCTGCCAAGGAATATTAAAACATTACTCCCAATTAAGATCAAATGGGAATGTTGTGTCTTATCCTTGTATATATGCTTAGATAAGGACATGAAAAGACTTTGTTATGAACTGGATTCAGAAAAAAAACTTGAGTCAAGAAAGACAGCTTGCTTAGTCCCTGCTACCTTACATTTAACAATGAATCTGCTGTGTATTAAACATAAAATAGTCTTTCATGAACAGCAGTTTTGCCCTGCAGATAATACATTTTTATTTATTTAATGATTTTTTACCTTTTATTGTTATTGTGGAGTTGATATGTGGTGGGATTAGTTACATGAATCAGGAAGTGAATAGAATAGCAAGTATAATTCTTTTGAACCATCTCTACCCTTTTGTTGCTCTCTCCTGGTTTTCCTTCCTGTCTTCACCCACAAGATATACACTTCATTTCCCATATAGTGTCTAGTGAGTAACACAGTTTAGTTTTCAACTTTGTTCTAACATTTATGTAGAACAAACACGATTATGTAGAATAAACAAGGTTAAAGGAAATAAAAACAAAAAATAGCAACAATGGCAACTGAAATATCTGTTGTCTCATTTTTTTGGAGTTAATTTCATAGAATATTATTTTATATGATCAATTGAACATATCTCCTAAGGCTTTTTCAACCACTCCATTAGGTATGATCCTTTAGCCTCTGTGTGTGAATGTTTAGAATACTATATAATTCACCACAGACACCAAATATTCTTTTGTCTTTCCCTTGCAATACGTAACTCAAGCCTGTGAAAACTCTTGTGTTTTGAATCAAAGTTTATGTTATGTGGTTATATGGCAGGCCAGGCTAATTAACAAATCTTCACTTTTAGAGCAGCTTTCAAATGCAAAGTATCACTTAAGCAAGAGTCTATAGAAAGCTGTACTAGCAGTCCCAAATTATTGAACAGCTCTACCTTCCAGATCAACCAGAAAAAGAATTTATATATCCGGCCAGTGAATTTTATTTTTATTTATCTAATGAAACAAAACACTTTCATCCAAATTTGAGTATTTCCTTATAGAGAAAGGAACCTCCAACATGTGCGAAGAAGAGAGAATTGTAATTAAACTTTACATTGAAATCCCGGTGCCATGGTCACCACTGTAAAATGCAATAATAACTAATGTCTTCCTAATATATTTTTCAATTGAGAAACTGGAATGAAAATAATAGATTAGTAAAGATGATGTAAATATCATTTTTCTTTCCTTTGTCTGTACAAGGGTTTGTGTGAATACACACACATTATGAAGAAATTAATATTAAATCAAAACACATTTTTAAAGAGAAAACAATGGAGGCAAGATAGAAATGCAAGAGAGAGGATGAATTTGCTCTAAACAAAGTGTATGTATATGTCACATTTCAAAATGAATGATTATCATTCTCATGATATATTCCAAGAAGAAGAAAATAGTGAATGTGAAGAAAAACTAATTGAATACACACATGTGGAGCAGCAACCTGACATTATTTCAAAAAGCAAACATTTCTGTTTTGAAGATTCAGTAAATGGTTATGAAAGCAAAAGTTGAAATGATTTTTACTATAAGTAATGACAAAATTTGAAATTCCCAGTGTAGAGAAGGATGCTTATATAACCTGTCTAAAGCTGAAAGGTCATCAAGTATTTAAACAAGACATGAACACATCTACAGCAAGGTGCCTTATATGTATACATGTTCATGGAAGCTTCTCTAGATTAGAAGAGTAAGGAGAGCGATAACAATTACATGCACCTATGTCTGTAACAGCTGGTTCTTCACTAGAAATCACAGAAGCAGAAGAGCATTTTAAGACATGTATTCAGATAAAAATAAAAAAAATTTAAGGCACAACTCTAAGGTAAAATTACAAACTATTCACCAAGATGCTGTACCTAGAATAATTATCATTTCAATATGAAGGTTAAATGGATAGTGATATTCCAAGATAAGACAAGTTAAGAGAATATATTTCACCAGACCTGTACAACTCAGAGCACTATCCTTGATGTTTTCCAAAGCTATAAAGGCACTATTGTCATCTCTGGGTCTGATTTACTGATCATAATAAAAAAAGTTCCCAGTCTTTCCATTTAATTACAAAATTTGCAAAGTCTTTCTTTCTGATAGAAACATAGAAATCTATTGTGTATAAATAATACACATAGCCAAAGCACTACTTCCAGATTTTTCTTTTTCCGTTGAAATGTGCAGATTGAGGTGTAGAGGGGTTACTTTCATACAAAACAAGAAGCAAGTTTCAGACAGAGCACCCCTGGAAGAAGCGATAAAGCCAGAATGTTCCCAATACTGTTAACACAGCTCAAAGTTGGTAAGCATGGTATCATTCATTATGATACAAGATGTTTTTCATGGCAGCTCATCTCCTGTCTGCTTAGCTCTAAGCATTACTGCAGGTGCAAGCTCAGTCTGACTCCACACTCAGCCCCCAACAAAACTGGTAACTTTTACTGAACTTTCTACACACACAAATCAGTTTTTTTTCATGATGTACTTGTCTGAGAACATGTGATAATAGAAGAAAAAGTTCTCTATTACAAGTCTTAATATTATAGCTAACTATGATTTCTACTTGTCAAAATATATTAGACACATTTTCAAGGAAGACATCTCAATGGCCCTTGAAAACTGATTTACTTCAGGATTGTAATCCCATTCTGTATTTTCTAATGAGAATTCCATTCTATTGTAATAGCTTATTCATTACATTTTGTATGCTCATATTTTAGAGTCACAAATTTTTATGTCTATATAGTTGTGTTTATATTTCTAATACCATGTCCATAGCATTGGGTAAGGAAATATGGAGTCACTGCTCTTGTACTGTTTGGATCAAATAGCCTAATATTAAGGACAGCATGCGCCTTTTGTTCCTTTGGTCTTGATTTATATCACTCAACATGATTCGCTCTAGATTAATCCACATACCTGTAAATGCCATTATTTTATCTTGTCTGTTGTTTATGTAGTAGTCCATTATATATATATATATATATATACATATATAAACATATATACATCAAATGTTTTATCCATTCATCTGCAGTAGGGCATCTGGATTGTTTCCATCCCTTGACTATTGGGAATAGTGCAGAGATGAACATAGCTGAGCAGGTGTCCTTATATTCTGGGTTATGATGTTCAGGATCGAAAAGAGAGTTATCAAAAGAAGAGGATAAAATGGCAGAAAGCATATGAGAAAATTCTCATCATCCATGTTCATAAAGGAAATGCTAGTGAAAACAACCCTAAGATACCATCTTACCCCAACAAGAATGGCCAAGATTTTGAACTCAGACAATGACAGATGCTTGCAGGGTTGTGGAGATAAAGGAACCCTACTGCACTGTTGGTGGGATTGTAAGCTAAATCAGCCAGTCTGAAAAGCAGTGTAGAGGATTCTTATAGGATCTTTTTATCACTTAAAATTTTAAATTTTCATTATTGTAAGTTAACCATACAAAGAGCTTATATAGAAAAAATACATATAAGCTTTCTCTGACAAAAAGAGAGAACCAGGGAGTCCCACGAGCCAACTATCTAAAGAAATCCACAACAACAAACTCAAAAAGCAACGGAGAAGGACTCAAACCGGAAAAGAAATCCAGATAAAGCTCACATCCAACTTTGTCAAAGAATTCGGAACGCGAGGACCCCTCCCCCACCTCTCCCCCAAAGCCATGGAAAGCCGCGCCAGACCAAGCCTCAAAAAGCAGCTTGAGCTGGCACCTGCTCCACGTGGGGAAAGCGGGGGCGGCCACGGGCAGAGCAGTGTCAAGCAATAGAACTTAACTCAGACCCTTCCACCCCGCTTGACAAAGACTGGCAGGAGCAGGGGGGCAAGGAATTTAGAATCCTGTCCCTCCCCTCAACAGCCCCCTCCCTCAGGCCATTGACTGGAGATTGACAGGCGGGCTACCCATAAGACCCAGCACCCCACCAAGGGAGGCGGGGCTGCCCCAACTCCCACCCGCCCAAGGGGCTCAACCCCCAGCCCTCTGACTGGAGACTGACAAGTGGGT
The DNA here is from genome assembly GCA_024803745.1 of Megascapheus bottae. Classification (NCBI taxonomy): domain Eukaryota; kingdom Metazoa; phylum Chordata; class Mammalia; order Rodentia; family Geomyidae; genus Megascapheus; species Megascapheus bottae. The sequence continues at coordinate 888,796 of JANJXV010000128.1, read as the reverse complement.
GGACCCTAAGACTCAGCACCCCACCAGGGGAGGCGGAGCTGTCCCAGCTCCCACCCACCCACCAGGCTCCTCACCCAGGCCACTGGATCTGGAGAGTGGAGGACTTTGGGACCCTGCCTTACAAAAGTGGGTAGGGGGTGCGGGTAAATAGGAGCCAGCATCTGACCCCCGTCAATTCTCGAGCGGGGCATCCTCCAGCTGGGAATCCTGAGCAAGAAACCACCGAGGGCCCCCCCCCACAGTCACAGACTCTGACAAAGCAGTGGAAACACGGCAGGGATCTGAAGGACCTACCAGCAGACAAGCTCCCCTTCTGAGAACCAAAAAGGCGCGGCTCCGCCCTTGGAGCCCACGTCCCCAGCTGGACGCCGCCCCTATAAGGTCTTCAAAGCAGAGCTCACACGAATACTCCTCAAGCTCTTCAACGAAATTGAAAATGAAGGTTCCTTACCAAACTCATTCTATGAAGCCAGTATAACCCTGATCCCCAAACCAGACAGAGATTCATCAAAGAAAGAGAACTATAGACCTGTATCTTTGATGAACATCGATGCAAAACTTCTCAACAAAATACTGGCCAACCGTCTACAACAACTCATCAAAAAATTATACACTATGATCAAACTGGATTCATCACAGGGAGGCAAAGCTGGTTCAACATACGCAAATCAATTAATATAATTCAACACATCAACAGGAGCAAGGACAAAAATCACATGATTGTCTCAATAGACACGGAAAAGGCATTTGACAAGATCCAACACCCCTTTATGCTAAAAGCTCTGGAGAAAGTAGGAATCCATGGAACATTCCTCAATGTAATAAAGGTTGTGTATGAGAAACCTACTGCTAATATTACACTTAATGGTGAAAATCTAAAGCCATTCCTTCTAAAATCAGGAACGAAACAAGGATGCCCACTCTCTCCACTACTCTTTAACATAGTACTAGAATTCCTAGCCAGTGCAATAAGGCAAGAAGCAAGCATAAAGGGGATCCAAGTAGGGAAAGAGGAAATAAAACTATCCCTCTTTGCAGATGACATGATTCTGTATTTAAAGAATCCTATAGACTCTACTCCCAAGCTTCTTGAGCTGATTCAAAGCTTTGGAAGAATAGCAGGCTATAAAATCAACCCTCAAAAATCAACTGCCTTCCTTTATGCCAACAGTGAGAGGAACGAGGCAATAATCAGGAAAGAAACTCCTTTCACAATAGCCTCAAAGAAAATAAAGTACCTAGGTATTAGCTTAACTAAGAATGTAAAGGACCTTTTTGACAAAAACTTTAAAACCCTAAAAAAGGAAATTAAAGCAGAACTAAGGAAATGGAAAAACCTCCCATGCTCCTGGATTGGAAGAATCAATATTGTGAAAATGACAATCTTGCCAAGAGCTATGTACAAATTCAATGCCATACCCATCAACATCCCAATGTCATTCTTTAAAGAAATAGAAGAGGCAATCCAAAATTTCATATGGAATAATAAAAGACCCCGTATAGCAAAAACACTTCTTAGCAGAAGGAACAGCGCTGGAGGAATTTCAATTCCAAACTTTAGACTCTATTACAGAGCTATACTTCTCAAAACAGCTTGGTACTGGCACAGGAACAGGCCTGAAGACCAATGGAATAGAACTGAGGACCCAGATATTCAACCACAGACCTATAGTCACCTAATCTTTGACAAGGGAGCCAAAAAATAGAATGGAAGAAAGACAGCCTCTTCAACAAGTTGTGCTGGCAGAACTGGTTAAGCACCTGCAGAAAACTAAAGCTGGATCCTTCTTTGTCACCTTGCACTAGAATTAACTCCAAATGGATCAAAGACCTGGAGGTAAAAGCTGACACACTGAAAACTCTACAGGAAGGAATAGGAGATTCACTAGGCCTCCTTGGCACAGGTTGAAACTTTCTTAATAAGGACCAAGAATCACAACAAATCAGCAAAAGGCTGGATAAGTGGGACTGCATTAAAATGCAGAGCTTTTGTATGGCAAAGGACATAGCTAGTAAACTAATCAGGAAGCCTACAGAGTGGGAGAAGATCTTCACCAACCAAACAACGGACAAAGGCCTCATATCTAAAATATATCAACAACTCAAAAAATTGAATCACTCCAAAACTAACCTCCAATGTAACAACCATCCCATTAAAAAATGGTTCAAAAACTTAAAAAGAGTCTTCTCTGAATAAGAAACAAAAATGGCCTATATACACATGAAGAAATGCTCAACATCTCTGGTCATAAAAGAAATGCAAATCAAAACAACTCTAAGATTCCACCTCACTCCAGCTAGAATGGCCAGGATCAGGAAAACGAATGACAAAAGATGCTGGAGGGGATGTGGCCAGGAGGCATCACTACTACACTGTTGGTGGTAGTGCAATCTCGTTCAACCACTATGGAAAGCAGTGTGGCAGTGCCTCAAAAGGCTAAACATAGAACTCCCCTATGACCCAGCAATTCCACTACTTGGCATTTACCCAACCACCCAGAAACAAGGACATACTAAACCCACTGGCACAACCATGTTCATTGCAGCATTATTCACCATAGCAAAGATATGGAACCAACCTAGATGTCCCTCAGTTGATGAGTGGATCAACAAGTTGTGATATTTGTACACAATGGAATTCTATGCTGCTGTCAGAAAAAACGACATCGACCCATTTGTTAGGAAATGGAAAGACTGATAAAAAAATCATATGAAGTGAAGTAAGCCAGACTCAAAGGAACTTAGGCTCAATGGTTTCCCTCATTCGTCATAATCAGTAGAAACCTTGGGCTCTACTAGCAGAGATTTGCAATAGAGTAAAATCTTGATACATAAGGACATATAATGTGAACCTAATTGAAAGGACCTCCAGGATAGTGAAACAAAAGCCATATAATGAATGATTGTTGTCCTTAATGTACTATGTTGTCTCTCATCTCCTTTGCTGTCCCTTGGTTATCTCATATTGGTATAGTATCTCACTTTGTTATCTGATTTATTGAATATATTTGTATTTGAGTATTTGAAATTTGATAGGGAAGGGGGGAAAACCAAGATGGGTGGGGGGTGTGGGGGGAAGGGATACGGGTACCAAGACATGTGAAAGGGTATCAATGTATGTGAATTAATGCACCTTCTATCTGGCAAATATCATGTAACCCTTTTACTAATTACAATAAAAAAAAGAAAAAAAATACATATATCCGTGAAATGGGCCTCATTCCCACAAGTTAGTTGCCATGCTAAATATCATAAAGCTCTTTATACTTCCTTAGAGTGAGAAAAAATTCGATGTCAAGTAGAAGATGATGGAAGGAGCAGGGAAGAAATTATGTCTCCAATGAGCAACTAGTATCTCTCCATAGAAGAATTTTAGGTTGGCATTAGGTATTCCAGTCTACGGAGTCACATCAAGGAAGCTATATTGATACAGAGGTCTTCTCCAAAGAAACGGTGAGCCAAGTCATAGGTGGCAACAGTAGCAGAGTCAGCTTAGCTGGTGGGCTTTGCATGATTTTAAATGGGTGGAATAGGAGCCCATTGCTCAGTCAGCCACATTCCAACATAGAAACCATGCAACTGTCCTGTGAGGACTAGTTCTACATATCATGGAGGTCTCAGTGTGAGTCATGTGTATTTTCCTGATCAAGTGTTTTATCTTCCAAGTCTTCTCTCCTACAATTCTCCACCCACTTCTGACACCTATCCAGGTCCTATGGGATCCTGAAAAAAGGCAGGTGGGAGTGCAGGCTCTTCCTTGAACAGTTGGGAGCCCTCCCAAAAATTCAGCATTGTTGCTGGCCTACTGCCAGCGTTGCTTTCCCCTCCCCACCACTGCGGGGTCATTGGCCACCTGTTGGGGTTGGGAAGGGGTGCAAGGCCACTTGGGGGGTGAGCAACCAACTGTATGGATGAGCTTTGGTCTCCCTTTTTTTCTGGTTAAATTCAAACTCAAGCTACAGCTGAAGCCCACATGCTTTGCCAATATTGTCATAGTTAATTTCCCTGACTCAGCTCACCTGTTCTTTGGTTTATATCTGGAGAATTAAATCTTACTTGGTGTGAGTTCCTAGATGTATAAATCCTGAGGAGAAACTAAAACTCTGCTTCTGTGGAGAGAGTTTTACTTTTCCCTATTCTCTTTTGGCCATCATCTCCTTCTCAACATTGAAAGTTGTTTTGCTATTCTTGCAGCTTGAACTCAGAGCACTATCCTTGAGGTTTTGCAAAGCTAGAAAGGCACTGTTATTTCTGGGTTTGATTTACTGATCATAATAAAAAAAGTTCCCAGTCTTTCCATTTAATTACAAAATTTGCAAAGTCTTTCTTTCTGATAGAAACATAGAAATCTATTGTGTATAAATAATATACATAGCCAAAGCACTACTTCCAGATTTTTCTGTTTCTGTTGAAATGTCAAGATTTAGGTATCCTCAAAGAACACCAGGAAACCACCACAGGTGCAAAAAGCAAAAGGATCTTTATTTCAGGGAAAGCTCCAGCCTGGACTCAAACCAGCACATCCTAAAGTAACAGCGCCAGCTGGGAGTGAATCTCAAAAGTTGTGGGGAAGTGGTTTTTACTCGCGATGGTAGGAGGTAAGGGGAGATCCCCTCACAGTATACTCTAGATGGATAGAATTTGAACAAAAAGATCATTTGTGTTTTGATTGATTCTGAAGTCTTCCCCAAACCGTTGTTTTATGCCCATATTCTCTCCCTTCCTGTGGTTGTTGCTGGGGCACCTAATATTATGCTATGGCAGAGGAATTTAGGGAAACTGCAACTCATTGGCAGGGAAGCAAAACTTAGGCTTTGGCCTAGTCCTTTGTTCTTTGCAAATTTAGAGCGTGTCATGGCAACACTTTTAGCAGCTATGTTGCTTTACAGGAAAGCTAGATGAATTAAAATAGTTGATCCTGATCCCTCACTGTGGCACCAAGGACTCAAATCCAGGGCTTTGTGCATACTAGGTAAGCACTCCACAATTAAGTCACCCTCCCAGGCCTCAACACTGTCTTTTATCTCACTGCAGTGACAATGTCTATGAAGAAGACTAAGAATATATGCTGCCAAAAATAAAGGTAAAGGGGAAACCAGCACATGATTAATGCAAGTTAATGCATGTGCTAAGGAAATTGGTATGTATTTTTTACAAGAAAGCGTATTTTTTGTAGTCTGAGTTCCCATTGCATGCACACATATATGCACATGTCTTAATAACATATGTTGAGAATTTTAGAATTAAGTGTATATTGATATACCTATCTGACATTATGGGCCTCACTTCTAGCCAGAATTTCAGCTGTGTGATGCTTCGGGGATGTGCATTTTGATTTTCACTCTCATTATTCTCCAGATTTCATGCTCTGTCACATCCTTGGCTGGAAGTAGCTGCTTTTCTACAATGAAATATCGAGCACACATGGATAGAGATGTGATGATTTCTGGGTTTTTCCCTCTCCATATTTTGGAAAGAGAAGGCAAAACCAGTGATTCTTCTAGTCATGGAGAGAACAAGCTGTAAGTAACTCTATGTTGCCTTTTCATGTACTGTTTGTTTTCAGTATGAGCTATAGCTGTGAGAACTCCAAGTGCACATAAGAATGTTCTGTGTTCTCTACCCTGAACTCCCATCCCTATGCACAAGAAGTAGATTACTTTCATTGTATTATCTTGTACCTACTGTGGATTAATTTTCTATTTGGTGTTAGGAGAGGATTTGGGGTTTGCTGTCTTTCCAGGGCTGTAACCTCTACACTTTATTCCAGGTTCCCTGTATCTCCCCCATACCAGCTGTCAATGTAGAATATGAAGTAATGCTATTACAAAAAAACTGAATCAGTGTCATTAATTCTGTACTAAAAGGCTGCAGACACATTTCCTTCCATGATCACCAGTGGTCTGAGGTTTATTTGCTAATACTTACATTGTGAGTGTAGATATAAATTATTATTGTAGGGTGGTGGCTCATGACTGTGATCCTAAGTACTAAGAAGGCTTCTGCCAGATGATTGGGGTTTATAGCCAGCCTATGATTCTTTTATCTCCAATTAAACACTCAAATATGGAAGGAGACCTGTAACTGAAGTGCCAAAATCCTAGCCTTGAGGATATAAACTCACAAAGAATATTGTGCCACTCATTTCCTGCTCTAGAACACACACACATACAAAAATACATTCTCGGGCCAGGAGTTTGGCCTAGTGGTTACAGTGCTTGCCTAGCATGCATGAAGACCCGGGTTCGATTCCTCGGCACCACATACATAGGGAAAAAAAGCCAGAAGTGGTGCTGAGGCTCAATTGGTATAGCCAAGTGGTAGAGCTCTAGCCTTGAGAAAGTCCAAGGACAGGGCTCAGGCCCTGAGCTCAAGCCCAGGACTGGCAAAACAAAAACAAAAAACAAACATAAAAAACCAAAAAAAGACAAAAATGCTCTCTCTTCTCTCTCTCTCTCTCTCTCTCTCTCTCTCTCTCTCTCTCTCTCTCTCACACACACACACACACACACACACACACAGACACACACACACACTTTATTATAGGCAAGTAATCACTGTTTCCAACTAAGCATCGAATCATTATTTTATGTCAGATATGCTTCACAATCTAGACACAAACTGTAATAAATATCTCTCACTAATATATGGCTGTATAAAAGTAAAGAACTTCAAGAAAAGAACATAATTTCACTATAATCTGGAAACATATTCCTTGCCTGTTGCAGGATAAGTTGTCATTGCCTCTACATTTTCATTCTTCTCAATTGCTTGTTTGACAAGTGTATCCTGAGATTGCCTCCCATAGTTTGAAGACAAGGTGGCAGTGCTAAAAATAATTCTCTTCCCTGGTATAGAAAATACATATCTTTATATGGTGCTGGGTATGTTTGCTTATCTTTATTTCTTTTCTGCTGCTTTTGGGAACTGTTCTTGAACTTATTGGCTCAAGGATATTGCTCTACCACTTGAGCCACAGGTTCATATATGGCACTTTTGGTTGTTAACTTTAAATTAAGAGTCTCCCACACACCAAGCCTAAGATGAGTTCAACGCATAATCCTCAGATGTCAGCTTCAAGAGAAATTAGAAATACAGGCATGAAGCATCAGTACCCAGCTTAGCATATTTTTCTTACTCAACTCTACCCATGTTTTGCTGATTTTCCTTCTCTTAATTGCCCAGAATATGTCTGAGTATTTTTATTAGTATTCTAAAAAACATTAAATGTTATACTTTCAGCCGCTGGGTGTTTCTTAGATATCAATAGATGTGAAGAGAAGTGTAGGTTGGATTAAATACAATTTTATGTGTGGTATTGAGCACAGATGGCAATATTTTCTCAGGAAATACTTTCTTGTAGATAAGTGGACTACTGCAATTAGATATTAGTAGGCTAGATATGGGACTCATTTCTACACCCACTAATATTCCAAAAATATTATTATATTATTATAAATTATGGTTCTCTGCCAACTGCTTTGAAGACCTTATAGAATTCAGCTGGGAATCCATCTGGCCCTGGGCTTTTCTTAGGTAGAAGTCTCTTTTGACATTTCTATTTCAGTGCTTGAAATAGGCCTGTTGAGTTGGGTTACGTCTTCTTGGTTCAGGGTGGGTATGTTAATATTGGCTAGAAATTCATCCATTTCTTCTTGATTCTCAAATTTGTTGGCATAAAGGTTTGAGAAGTATTCCTTCATGATGCTCTGAATCTTGGTAAATTCTGTCGTGATATTACCATTTTCATCTGTGATTATATTTTGGTATGCTGTCTTCTTTTTTTTTTTGGTCAGATTCGCTAAGGGTCTGTCAATTTTGTTAATTTTTTCAATGAACCAACTCCCTGTTTTGTTTCTATCGTTTTTTTGGTCTCCAATTCATTTAATTCTGCTTTGATTTTTAATAATTTGCTTCCTTCTACTGGGATAGGTTCGGTTTGTTCCGCTTTTTCCAGGAGCTTAAGGTGACACATTAAATTTTTGGTTTGCAATTTTTACAATTGGTTATTGTAGACACTCAGATTTATAAATTTTCCTTTGATTACTGTCTTTGATGAGTCCCAAAGGAGCTTGTATTTTGTGTGCTCCTTTTTGTTAAATCTCATAAATTGTTGGATTTCTGTTGTGATATCCTCGATGACCCATTGGTGATTCAACAATGTGTTGTTCAGTCTCCATGAGTTACAGGGTTTTTGTTGGTGAAAATGGGTGTTCAGTTCCAATTTGAAGCCCCTGTGGTCTGAGAGAGTGCAGGGAATAATTTCAGTGTTTCTTAATCTGCCTAGGTTTATTTTATGCCCTAAAATGTGGTCTATTTTGGAAAATGTTCCACGTGCTGCTGAAAAAAAACGTATATTTTGTTGTTGCTAGGTGGGATAATCTGTAGATGTCTGTTAGATCTAGTTGGTCTACACAATTGTTCAAATGTAAGGTTTCTCTATTTAGTTTTTGCCTGGTTGATCTGTCCATCACTGTGTATAGTTTGAGTGAAAGTAAGTTTTGCTTGATGAAGTTCAGTGCTATTGAGCAATTTTTAATGAGAGGAAAGATTTGTATTATAAACTCACAGCAGGATTTAACCATCAGAAGCAGGTATTTCATGGTAGGCTCATTCCAAACACCCCCCATTTTGTCACACCACCATGAAGATATTTCCAGATTCACAGATTTTTGTCAGGACAGTTAACCCTTCAAAATTCCCAGAGGATTTTTATCTTGCAAGTCTGTGGTTTCTCTCATTTAATTGTTCAGTTTCTGAGCCAGACTGTGTTATATGGGAGAATTGTCTTCATGATCCTTCCTTACAGTGGCTGAGGCATATTTTTGACATGGAGATGTCTGAAGAGAGTTACAACATATATAATGCTGTGTATGCTGTGGCCCATGCCCTACATAAAACGTTTATTTATCAGTCAGAATTGACACTGATGAGTAATGGGAAAGGGATGCTACCTTCCCCTACACAGTTAATTCCCTTTGTTGGAACAGAAGAGTCACATTTTTTTGTTTATTTCTGGTCTGTTTTATTGTGGTAAGTAATTTAGCTTTTAATTTATGCTTTATTTTTATTTTTATATTTTTATTGTAAAGATCATGTATTAGTACATTTATTTTTAAAAGTATTACCCCACCTTATTTTTTCCCCTATGCCCAAATTCCTACTGTCCTCTCCCCAGATTGTAAACTTCATTTCTAACATAGAGTGTAGTGAGTATCATGTTTGTATTGGTTCAAACTTTTCTGCAACATTCTGTAAGGGGATTTTATAGAGAAATAAATGAAGTACTTTCAGATCATTTTTGTAAAGCTCAAGAGCAGCTTCTTTTCTTTTTATTTTCTTTGTCAGACTTGGGGATTGAACTCTGGATATTTTCCCTGAGCTCTTTTTCCTCAAGGCTAGAGAGCTACCATTTTGAGCCACAGCTTTCACTACCAGTTTTTGAGTAGTTACTTGGAAATAGGAGTCTCAAAGGGCCTTTTCTGACTGGGTTGGCTTCAAATTTCAATTCTCATATTATAGTTTCTTGAGTAGCTAGGATGATACAAGTGTAAGACACTTGCAACTGACAAAAGATACTTTTATTTGTTTAAATATTTGAAGGTACTCCTAACCTGTGTTCATGTGCACGTAAAGACAAATTTGACATAAAAGAAATGAATGTCACATTCCATTTATTTTTTCAAATCAATCAGCATGCTCACAGCTATTATATTCTAAATTAGGTATCTGGTTGTAGTCTTTGAGTTTGTGTAACATTATCTGCAATTATAATCTGTAATTATATATACCTTTAATAAGCCCAAGATTTTGGTAGGTCATGGGGCTTGACCTCAGCCTGGATAGTGTCCCTGTGCTCTTCATCCCAAGGCTACCATCCTACCCATGGGCCAGGGCATTTCCCCTGAGCTCTTCAGCTCAAGTATACAACCTACCCTTCAGCCAAGCCCCACTTCCCATTTTCTGGGTTAATTGGAGTTAAGAATCTCAAGCTGGCTCTGAACCTTAATTCTCAGATTTTGCCTCCTGAATGTTAGGATTACAAACGTGAGCCACCACACCTGGTTTAATAACTGCACCCTTTTTTAAAAGAGTGTCGTTTCACAATCTTGCTGGAAACAATTATACTTTGGATGAAGAAGAAATTAAAGGCAGAGGATGATATTCTCATCATTTGGAATTTTCCAGAAGGTCTTCAACATAAAGTGATGCCCCACATATTCATCAGATATCATTATCGGAATATAGGATAGAGTGGGCCATAGGAAGTACCGAGGTAGGTTTGATAAAAATCATCATAATTTCAATTACACAGAAGCAAAAATCTGAAATTTATGCCCCTCTTTCTCATTTATGCCTCACCTTTGTACATTTAAATATATCCAACTTTAAAAATTTTCTTATTCTTTAGTCTTGGGTGGAAAGGACCAGTAAGTTTGGGAATGTTGATGTATAATCAAAGATAAAGCCTACTTTAACAAGTTTCCATCTTTGTGACAACATTCCTGAGTATAAATTTATAAAGCTGAAAGGTTCATTTGATCGCTTTTGTGAGAAAGTCATTCAGTGGTTAGTTGGCCTGTTAAAGGGGTATCTGTGGTGACAGAAATTAATGTAATGGCAAGATATTGCTTGTCTTTGTACATATCTTCACCTGAATGATATGTAGGGGTCTTGTTGGAATTCTTGAAAACAAATAAAATGAATTCCTCTGTCAAAAATGGAAGAACTCCTCAGCAGAAGGGCATATTGATGTTTTCCTTGACTGTTCATGGCAGAATGTGTTGGTGAGGGCATTGGCTGACAACCACATAATCCCATCACATATGTTCATAGGGAAAGCAATGGCCACCATTTTCATGCACACAGACAAAGTCCAGACTTGACAATTTCATCCACTCAAAGCACAGACACTGATTTCTGAATTAGATTATGAATCAGTGCCCTGTATGACTTCCAAAGTCCAGACTAAATCCCGCAAATGTGGCAATTCATTGTGCAGATGATGGGTCACTTAGAATAAACATTCACCTGTGCATTTTTTAGCTAGCATGGGACATGGATTTGTATTTATATGTGATGCCAATTCAAAGAAGTCGGTTTATATACTTAAAGCACACAATAATGAAATTTCTAATGTTGACCTGGATAGTCAAATCAAAGCGCTATCTTGTGACTGCTTCAGCAGACAAATACATGAAGATCACAGACCTCTTAGGAGACATGCCAAGTCTTATGCATTGCAGGAGCATGCAAATGGGAGTACTATTCTTTATGTTGCCATATTCTAATATTTCTACTTTGTGAGGTCAGGAAGCAGGGTTTCACGTCTAGAATGTGACCATTATATCCACAGTATTTGAAACATCTGAATGACGTGAGAGGCTTAGAAATTCCCAAAGCTCTTCAATTAGTATACCTCTGAGTAGCATCAATTCACAGACACCAATGAAGTCTTTGTTAATGAAGATCGCAGGATTTTCTTACGTTGAAGCTGGCCTAACAATGTCTCATCTGTACCTAGAGCTGAGCAGAGGACCAGAAATAAAATTCATTTCCTACTGCCTGGTGTGTATTTATGGGGGAAGATACTGATAATACAGAGCTTGATTTTTTTTGTGGCTGCCATTATTTGCGTAGTATCTTGAGTGTTTGTTGGATTTCTTGCCCAAAAGAGAACAATCTCATCACATGGTAACTGCGAAGCATAAAGAAAGATATGAAGGGCCTAGGGTTCATATACCACTATAAAAGTGATATCAGTGATTTAGAGCATGCTTTGAAAACTTCAATTTGGGTTCTTCTTCATAGTCCTTCAGTATTTCACATATGAGCAAGACACAACGTATAATGACATAAACTCAAGGAAGTTTCATAGTGTTGGCTAGAAAGACATACCCTTTCACCATTATCCATTATCTTTAAAAGCTCCAATTTCCTCAATAGTTCAATAAGCTGAATGTCAAGACTGCAGTATATGAGATATGTGGAATTTTTCTTTTGGAATCTATAGCAGAATTTAATGCAATGATTAGATTTAGGCAGGAAGTATTATGCTTGACTGTTGAATTATTTCACAAGAGTGAACATTTCTGATTTCTAGATAATTTCTAAGTAGCTACTGATATCTTTCTTCCTTTCTTTTTCTCAGATACCTCATTCAGTTTGCAGTGACAGTTGTGAATCTGGATTCAGGAAATCACCCCAAGAGGGAAAGGCTGCCTGTTGTTTTGATTGCATCCCTTGCCCAGAGAATGAAATTGTTAATGTGACTGGAAAGCATATGTCCTATGTAGTCATTCTCCAACTCTCCACATTTTTCTCAATTCATCTAACTTGGTGAAATAGTTCTAAATTACAATGATAGGAAAAAAAGTTCTTTCCTTATGATATTTCTTGTGTGTGTGTGTGTGTGTGTGTGTGTGTGTTGTGTGTGTGTGTCAAGTGCCTGGGCACTGTACCTAATTTTTTTACTCAAGGTTAATATTCTAACACAATTCTACTTACAGAACTTTTAGTGGTTATTTGAGAATAGTTCTCACAGAATTTTCTGTCCCACTGAATTCAAACTGAGATCTTGAAAATATCTTTCTAAGTTCCTTAAGGCCAGAGCCACAGGCAGTTGGGAAAACTGCTTTTTATAATAACACAAAGAGATTGGATTGTGGGGCTTACTGAATTGGTCATAAATCGGTAATATGTGGTTGTATTAGATTTGTATGTGAGTGCACAAAAAGAAAGAGAAAGTGATATTACCAATCTAAAAGTGTGAACATCTATTGTCACCCAACGAAAAAGGTATATGTTGGTTATATGAGAAAAATTATAAACTTGTTTAGTATTAATCTTGCTCCCATTTTCAAATGGACAGAACAAGAAACTCAAGAAAATTGTCAAATCAAGGAATAGCATCTCCTACCTGATATGAAGAGGCAATGGAGCCATCAGTGGCAAATCTAGAGGAGAGTCTTCCAAGTGCTATACAAATGCAATAGATAAACATCATTAATGAAAACTTAAAGGAAGAGATAAGGGAGGGAGCCATCGATAAAGAAGAGGAAACCATAAACAAGATGATATGTAAAAAAGGGGAAGCTATAAAGGAGGCCATAATAAAGGTTATTCAAAGAAAAATGGATGAATTCATAGAATCCAAAACAAAAAGATGACCAAAATTCAACAAATGTCCAAAGAGAATAAACCTGCTGAGATAACCACTCAAAGGAAAATTAAGGAGCTAAAGAAATCCATACATGATCTAAAACAAGTGATGCAAGGCATCAAAAATGAGCAATTATAAGCAAGGGAGATGAAGAATAAAGTACAAAGCATGTTATACAATGGAGAAGAGAGAATTTTTGGGGTTAAAGATAATTTAGTTGTTACAGAGAAAGAACAGAAAATGAGTCAATTCAAATCTAGGAAATATGAGAAAAAGCTTTAGGAGGTCCAAGATACAATTAGGAAGCCTAATTTAAAGACAATGGGTATAGGGGAGGGTCTAGAGAAAAAGGTCAATTGTACTGGAAATATAATTCAGGGAAACATCTCACAGAACTTCCCAAATATCCGGAAGGGCATGCCCATCCAGATACAACAGGCTTTTAGAACCCCAAACAGACCTGACCAGAAAAGAACATCCCACCGCCACAGTATAATCAAAACTGGATCAATAGAGACCAAAGACAGGAACCTAAAGGCAGGCAGGGAGAAGGGCTCAATCACCTACAAAGGCAAACCAGTCAGAATAACCCCAGATTTCTCAGTAGAGATTGGAAGGATATATGTCATGCCCTGAAGTCAAATAACTACCAACCAAGAATACTGTACCTAGCTAAGATCTCATTCATAACTGAGGAAACAATAAAAACATTCCATTCCGGAGAAAAGCTTCAACATTACATAGCAACCAAATCAACATTACAGAAAATTCTTAAAGATGTTTTACAGATAGCAAACCAACACAAATGTAATACAGAGAAAGAAATGGCACCTAAAACTGATACCATCTAAGTACCACAAGAACTGTCAAGACACAGGGCCTAATGAAAGCTTTCTAAAATGGCAGGAACGAATAAATATTTCTCAGTCCTTACTCTCAATATCAAGGGACTTAACTCCCCAATTGAACGACATAAACCGTCTAGCTGGATCAAAAAGCAAGGTCCATCATTCTGCTGTCTTCAAGAGCCACATCTTACCCAAAAAACAAACATTTTTGAAAGTGAGAGGTTGGAAGAAATTTTATCAGGCTAATGGCCCCCATAAACAGGCTGGAGTTGCCATCCTCATTTCAGATAAAATGGATTTCAAACTTAAATTAGTGAGAAAAGACAAAGAAGATTACTACATGCTACTAAAGGGGTCTTTCCTCCAGGAGGACATAACCATCCTAAATATCCTCAAACCTAATCTCAGAACACCGAACTCCATCAAGCAAGCTTTACTTTCACTGAAAACATACATAGATCGAAACACACAGATTGTTGGTGACTTAACCCACCACTCTCACCTATGGACACATCAACCAGGCAAAAACTCAACAGAGAAACCTTAGATTTGAAAAACTGTATAAACAAACTGTATCTAACAGACATCTGCAGATTATTCCACCCAGTAACAACACAATATATGTTTTTTCAGCAGCACACGGAACATTTTCCACAGTGGACCACATTTTAGGGCATAAAACAAACCTGGGCTGAATTAGAAGCACTGAAATTATTCCCTCCAGTCTCTCAGACCACAAGGGCATCAAATTGGAACTAAAAAGACATCTCCACCAATGAAAACCCTGTAACTCATGGAGACAGATCAACACATTGTTGAATCACCAATGACTCATCGAGGATAGCAGAACAGAAATCCAACAGTTTATGAGTTTTAACAAAAAGGAGCACACAAAATACCAGCTCCTTTGGGACTCAGCAAAGGCAATACACAAAGGAAAATTTATAAATCTGAATACCTGTAATAACAAATTGAATATATCGCAAACCAACAATTTAATGTGTCACTTGAAGCTCCTGGGAAAAACGGAATAAACCAACCTGAATCCCAGTAGAAGGAAGCAAATTATTAAAATCAAAGCAGAATTAAATGATTTGGAATCCAAAAAAAGCTATAGAAAGAATTAACAAACAAGGAGTCTGTTCTTTGAAAAAATTAACAAATTGACAGACTCTTAGCAAATCCTACCAAAAAAAGAAGGGAGCTTACTGAAATAAACAAAATCACAGACGAAAATGGTAATATCTCGACAGAAATTACCAAGATCCAGAGCATGATGAGGGAATAATTCTCAAACCTTTATGCAACAAATTTGAGAATTTAGAAGAAATGGATGAATTCCTAGGCAATATTAACATACACACCCTGAACCAAGAAGAACTAACCCAACTACATAGGCCTATTTCAAGCACTGAAATAGAAATGGCAATAAGAGACCTTCCACCTAAGAAAAGCCCAGGGCCAGATGGATTCCCAGCTGAATTCTATAAGGTCTTCAAACCAGAGATCACACCAATACTCTTCAAGTACTTCAATGAAATTAAAAATGAAGGCTCTTTACCAAGCTCATTCTATGAAGCCAGTATAACCCTCATCCCCAAACCAGAGAGAGATTCATCAAAGACAGAGAACCATAGACCCATTTCTTTAATGGACATTGATGCAATACTTCTCCACAAAATACAGGCCAAACGTCTACAGCAAATCATCAAAAAAGTTATACAGTATGATGAAAGAGGATTCATCACAGGAAGGCAAATCTGGTTCAACATACACAAATCAATTAATATAATTCAACACATAAACAGGAGCAAGGACAAAAATCATATGATTGTCTCCAAAGAATCAACCATCCCATTAAAAGATGGACCAAGGAATTCAAGAGTCTTCTCTGAAGAATAAATAAAAAGGGCCTATAGAAACATGAAGAAATACTCAACAGCTCTGGTCATAAAAGAAATGCAAATCAAAACAACTCTGAGATTCCACCTCACTCCAGTTAGCATGGCCAGGAACAAGAAAACTAATAACAACAGATGCTGGAGGGGATGTGGCCAGGAGGGATCACTACTAAACTGTTGGTGGGAGTGCAAATGCGATCAACCACTATGGAAAGCAGTATGGTAGTTCCTCAAAAGACTAAACATAGCGCTTCCCTATGACCCAGCAATTCCATTACTAGGCATTTATGCAATTTTCCATAAACAAAGACATAGTAAATCCACAAGCATGATGTTCATTGCAGCACTATTTACCATAGCAAAGCTATGGAACCAACCCAGATGTCCCTCAGTTGATGAGTGTATCAACAATATGTGGCATTTGTACACAACGGAATTCTATGCTGCTATCAGAAATAATGACATGACCCCATTTTTAGGAAATGGAAAGACTTAGAAAAAAAATCATATTAAGTGAAGTAAGCCAGACTCAAAGGAACATGTGCTCAATGGGTCATAATTAGTAGAAACCTTGGGCTCTCTTAGCAGAGATTTACAATAGAACAAAACCTAGATACATAAGGCAATATAGTATGATGCTAAATGCAAGGGCCTACAGGATGTAGAAACAAAAGCCTTCTAATGAATGATTGTTGTCCTTATGTACTATGTAACCTCTCATCTCTTTTGCTGTCCCTTGGTTTCTCCTGGTTATCTGATACATTGTACATATACACATTTGGATATTTGAAATTGGATAGGGAAGGGAGGAAAACAAAATACAACATCCACTCATGTTGAAAGCACTAGAAAAAGTAGGAATAAGAGGTACATTCCTTAAAATAGTTAAAGCCATATATGAAAAACGTACAGCCAGTATTATACTAAATAGTGAAAGTCTGGAAACATTTACCTTAAAATCAGGAACTAGGCAGGGACGCCCACTCTCTCCACTTCAATATAGTGTTGGAACCCTTAGCCAGAGCAATAATGCAAGAAAAGGACATCGAAGGATCCACAAAGGGAAAGAAGAAATTAAACTATCCCTATTCGCAGATACATTGATCCGCTACTTGAGTCACCCAACAAACTCCACTCCCAATCTCCTAGAATTAATAAACTAATTTAGCAATGTGACAGGATACAAAATTAACCTTCAGAAGTCAGTACCCTTCTTGTACACCAACAATTCACAAACGGAAGGCCAAATCAAGAAAATGAACCCATTCACAATATCCCCCAAAAGAATAAAATACTTAGGAATAAACTTAACCAACGATGTAAAGGAGTTATTCAATGAAAACTATAGAAGCCTAACGAAAAAATTAAAGAGGACACTAGGAAATGGAAAGACATCCCATGCTCATGGCTAGGGAGAACCAACATAGTGGAAATGGCCATATTGCCAAAACTGATATACAAATTCAATGCAATCCCTATCAAAATCCCAAAAACATTCTTTACTGAAATAGAGGATATTTAAAATTTTTATCTTATATTAACTTACTACAAATGACATTACAAAGTAGTTCGTTTTGATAGTTTTATACATGTGCACACTCCATTTGAACTAAATTTGCCTCCTCTTTCATAGATTTTCTACTAAAGAAATCTAGCTGTGATTTTGAGTATCTACATCTGTTTTACAGAACTTTTGCATGAAAACTGGCTGTTTGGTTTTATACAGATGTAAATTCAGCACAAACATGAATGGATTACAAATAAGAACGTTTGTTATCCAGGCTGGCACTCAGTCCCAACACCCAGCAGTGTGTATTCTTGGGGGAATATATATTTTTCCAGTCGTAGGGACCGAACTCAAGGCCTGAGTATTGTCCTTGGCCTTTCGCAAGGCTAAAATCCCACCACGTGAGCCACACCAATACTACTGGCTTTTTTTCTATGTATGTGGTGATTTCTGAATTGGGAGTTTAAATTTCTACATTATAGATATTCTGGTAATTAGAGGTCTTAAAAAGAGTACAGAAAATTATTTTTGAATATTATAATAATCTGAGATAGTAATGGGGATGAGAGAAAAAGAAAAAAATCACAAAACAATCAAAATACATAAGTAAATAACAAAAATGTTACAGGGAAAATTTTTCATTTAAGATATTAAGATGAAACATTAAAGGCAAACAAATCTGCAATGGCATTACAATCCTCCCATCATTTGAAGTATTGGACATCTAATTTTATGGTGTTATATAAAAATGTCCAAATATAGTTATATTAATATTTACCCGTTGCAAAAAATTATGTATGATCTTGTAGCATATTTACAATGTTAAAGTATTCTCAGCTCTCTTGTATACACACTCTTACTAGTAAGTTTGATACATTCTTGTATATTCTTCTTATTCGTAAATGGTTCTGCCATTGAACAGGATAATTTCATATATCTTGTACAGGTCTAGTGAAATATATTCTCTTAACTTGTCTTGTACGGGAATATCCTTACCCATTTAAACTTCATATTGAAATGATATTTCTGCTAGGTACAGGGATCTTGGTGAATAGTTTGTAATTTTACCTTAGAGTTTTCCTTATACTTTTTTTTTATTTTTATCTGAATACATGTCTTAAAATGCTCTTCTGTTTCTGAGATTCCTAGTGAAGAACCAGCTGTTACAGACATAGGTGCATGTAATTGTTATTGCTCTCTTTACACTTCTAATCTAGAGAAGCTTCCATAAACATGTATACACATTAGGCACCTTGCTGTACATGTGTAGATGTCTTGGTTAAATACTTGCTGACATTTCAGCTTACGACAGGTTATATAAGCTTCCTTCTCTACACTGGGAATATCAAATTTTGTCATTATAATAAAAATCATTTCAACTTTTGCTTTCATAACCATTTACTGAATCTCCAAAACAGAAATGTTTGCTTTTTGAAATAATGTTGCTGCTCCTCATATGTATGTTCAATTAGTTTTTCTTCACACTCACTATTTTTTCTTCTTGGAATATATCATGAGAATGATAATCATTCATTTTGAAATGTGACATAAAAGTGAAGATTTGTTAATTAGCCTGGCCTGCCATGTAACCACATAACATAAACTTTGATTCAAAACACAAGAGTTTTCACAGATTGTGTTACTTATTACAAGGGAAAGACAAAAGAATATTTGGTGTCTCTGATGAATTATATAGTATTCTAAACATTCACACACAGAGGCTAAAGGATCATACCTAGTAGAGTATTTGAAAAAGCCTTAGGAGATATGTTCAATTGATCATATAAAATAATATTTTATAAAATTAATTCTAAAAAATGAGACAACAGATATTTCAGTTGCCATTGTTGCTATTTTTTGTTTTTATTTCCTTTAACCTTGTTTATTCTACATAACTGTGTTTGTTCTACATAAATGGTAGAACAAAGTTGAAAAGTAAACTGAGTTACTCACTAGACACTATGTGGGAAATGAAGTGTATATCTTGTGGGTGGAGACAGGAAGGAAAACCAGGAGAGAGCAACAAAAGGGGAGAGATGGTTCAAAAAGAATTATACTTGCTATTCACTTCCTGATTCATGTAACTAATCCCACCACATATCAACTCCACAATAACAATAAAAGGTAAAAAATCATTAAATAAATAAAAATGTATAATCTGCAGGACAAATCTGCTATTCATGAAAGACTATTTTATGTTTAATACACAGCAGATTTATTGTGAAATGTAAGGTAGCAGGGACAAAGCAAGCTGTCTTTCTTTTTTTTATTTTTTTATTGTAATTAGTAAAAGGGTTACATGATATTTGCCAGATAGAAGGTGCATTAATTCACATACATTGATACCCTTTCACATGTCTTGGTACCCGTTTCCCTCCCCCCCCACACCCCCACCCGTCTTGGTTTTCCTCCCTTCCCTATCAAATTTCAAATATTCAAATACAAATAAATTCAATATATCAGATAACAAAGTGAGATACTATACCAATATGAGATAACCAAGGGACAGCAAAGGAGATGAGAGACAACATAGTACATTAAGGACAACTATCATTCATTATATGGCTTTTGTTTCACTATCCTGGAGGTCCTTTCAATTAGGTTCACATTATATGTCCTTATGTATCAAGATTTTGCTCTATTGCAAATCTCTGCTAGTAGAGCCCAAGGTTTCTACTGATTATGACGAATGAGGGAAACCATTGAGCCTAAGTTCCTTTGAGTCTGGCTTACTTCACTTATATGATTTTTTCTAAGTCTTTCCATTTCCTAACAAATGGGGCTATGTCATTCTTTCTGACAGCAGCATAGAATTCCATTGTGTACAAATACCACAACTTGGTGATCCACTCATCAACTGAGGGACATCTAGGTTGGTTCCATATCTTTGCTATGGTGAATAGTGCTGCAATAAACATGGTTGTGCCAGTGGGTTTAGTATGTCCTTGTTTCTGGGTGGTTGGGTAAATGCCAAGTAGTGGAATTGCTGGGTCATAGGGGAGTTCTATGTTTAGCCTTTTGAGGCACTGCCACACTGCTTTCCATAATGGTTGAACGAGTTTGCACTCCCACCAACAGTGTAGTAGTGATCCCTCCTGGCCACATCCCCTCCAGCATCTGTTGTCATTCGTTTTCCTGATCCTGGCCATTCTAGCTGGAGTGAGGTGGAATCTTAGAGATTTTTGATTTGCATTTCTTTTATGACCAGAGATGTTGAGCATTTCTTCATGTGTCTATAGGTCATTTTGTTTCTTATTCAGAGAAGACTCTCTTTAAGTCTTTGCCCCATTTTTTAATGGGATGGTTGTTACTTTGGAGGTTAGTTTTGGAGTGATTCAATTTTTTGAGTTGTTGATATATTTTAGATATGAGGCCTTTGTCCGTTGTTTGGTTGGTGAAGATCTTCTCCCACTCTGTAGGCTTCCTGATTAGTTTATAAGCTATGTCCTTTGCCATACAAAAGCTCTGCATTTTAATGCAGTCCCACTTATCCAGCCTTTCTCTGATTTGTTGTGATTCTTGGTCCTTATTAAGAAAGTTTCGACCTGTGCCAAGGAGGCCTAGTGAATCTCCTATTCCTTCCTGTAAAGTTTTCAGTGTGTCAGCTTTTACCTCCAGGTCTTTGATCCATTTGGAGTTAATTCTAGTGCAAGGTGACAAAGAAGGATCCAACTTTAGTTTTCTGCAGGTGCTTAACCAGTTCTGCCAGCACAACTTGTTGAAGAGGCACTCTTTATTCCATTCTATTTTTTTGGCTCCCGTGTCAAAGATTAGGTGACTATAGGTCTGTGGTTGAATATCTGGGTCCTCAGTTCTATTCCATTGGTCTTTGGGCCTGTTCCTGTGCCAGTACCAAGCTGTTTTGATGATTATAGCTCTGTAATAGAGTCTAAAGTTTGGAATTGAAATTCCTCCAGCGCTGTTCTTTCTGCTAAGAAGTGTTTTTGCTATACGGGGTCTTTTATTATTCCATATGAAATTTTGGATTGCCTCTTCTATTTCTTTAAAGAATGACATTGGGATGTTGATGGGTATTGCATTGAATTTGTAGATAGCTATTGGCAAGATTGTCATTTTCACAATGTTGATTCTTCCAATCCAGGAGCATGGGAGGTTTTTCCATTTCCTTAGTTCTGCTTTACTTACCTTTTTTAGGGATTTAAAGTTTTCATCAAAAAGGTCCTTTACATTCTTAGTTAAGCTAATTCCTATGTACTTTATTTTCTTTGAGGCTATTGTGAAAGGAGTTTCTTTCCTGATTATTGCCTCGTTCCTCTCACTGTTGGCATAAAGGAAAGCAGTTGATTTTTGAGGGTTAATTTTATAGCTTGCTACTCTTCCAAAGTTTTGAATCAGCTCAAGGAGCTTGGGAGTAGAGTATATAAGATTCTTTAAATACAGAATCATGTCATCTGCAAGAGGGATAGTTTTATTTCCTCTTTCCCTACTTGGATCCCCTTTATGCTTGCTTCTTGCCTTATTGCACTGGCTAGGCCTAAGCAAGCTGTCTTTCTTGACTCAAGATTTTTTCTGAATCCCGTTCATAACAAATTCTGTTCATGTCCTTATCTAATCATATATACAAGGATAAGACACAACATTGCCATTTGATCTTAATTGGGAGTAATGTTTTAATATTCCCTGGCAGAGAAGCAAGAATTCTATTCATGAAAATAAGTTGTGAAATAACTTTCCTAAATTTCTATACTAATTACACAGGTTGAACTTCAAGAACTACCAGTTTGTTTTTTCCTTGACATTTCCTATTGAAGAGATCAACCAAAACCCTGTTCTATTACATAATTTGACTCTGGGATTGCATATCTTCAATATCAATTTGGATTTCCAATGGCATTTAAAAATCCTTTCTTTTGCCTCTTTGGGAAGTACAATAGTCCAAACTACTCCTGTATGAGCAACAGCAAGTCTATAGGAGTACATACAGGACAATCAGGATTAACATTTGCACAGATAGGAACACTACATGTTTCCACAGGTGAGGGTGGGAAGAGTGGGGCAATATTTAAAGATGTGTAATTTGATGCCATTTCAAGTGTTAGAAGAGAATTAAAATAAGGGACCAGATTTACAAATCTAGCAAATTTTATGATACCGAAGAGTGAGTATTCAAGAATATAGGCTGAGTATGGTCCCATTCTTTGGAAAGGGATTGGAAATTTAGATCAGACAAAGGGATTATTTGGAATCTTATGTCTTATCAATAATTTTCTTTAAAAAGAAAATGGCTTGAAAGTATAAAGATATGCTGGTTTCTTACACCTGTAATCATAGGTACAAAGGAATTATCTAATTAACTAACAAAAAGAAGGTAATAAAGTGTGGTATACTCTTATAATGTGTTCTAACCTTGAGGGAAAAAGCAAAGAAACTGCCTGAGGTTCTGAGGGTCAGTGGAGCTGTGCTACCAAACACAAACACACATGTGTGCACACATGCACGCAGAAACACACACACAGGCATAGAGGCACATGCACAAGTTATTATGTTGAATGAAGTAAGTTAGGCTCCTATTATGTAAATATTAAATAAAAACCATGAGCATAAAATAGGATATACATGCAGAACAGGGCCAGAGGGTGGACTAGTGATAGAGTGCCTGCCTAGCATGCATGAACATCTGGGTTCACTTCTTCAGTATCATATACATCGAATATAGGCAGAAGTGGTGCTGTTTTACAAATGGTAGAGTGCTATCCTTGAGAAAGCTCAAGGACAGTGCCCAGGCCCAGAGTTCAATCCACAGGACCAGAAAACATCCAGAGAAACATAAAATTTACATTAATAGGTATACACAATCACACACACATATGTATATGATTAATGTGGAAAGTATGTTACATATAGGGTGAAATTCCAGGGCATAATCTCTCCTATCAAACAACAAACAATATAAAAACAAACCAAGCACCATATAAATGAGTCATATCTTATCTGAGGGGGGTTGGGGCTCATGGATTGTGCATGGGGTCAGAAGAATAGGGAATATATATGTTAGAAAATACAACATAATATTCAATGTACATATGTGATAATGGAACTAGGAAAGTGTGAGAATGGGTTGGGTTGATATAGAAGGAAGGAGTTGACAGAATCATGGACAAAGTTCAAGAGACAATTTACATGCAAAGTAATATGTTGTAGAACTAAAACACTTTTTCATGTTTTTTGAAACCTGAAAGCAAAACCCAACTTTTGCTTACTTTAACTGATTACTTAACATGTATCTTCATTGAGATTGTGTTGTATAGAGATTTTCTCATTCATTTACAATCCAATTTTCAGTCCCTTTAACTTACCTTTGGGTCTTTTGTTCATGCCCTGAGTGACCATCAAAAGTTTCCTGCTCTCTATCAGATGGCCTCAAAGGATACATGGATAGCTACTGCCCTGGTCTACTTATTGCTTCACTTCATCTGGAACTTGGTGGGATTGTTAACTTTCCAAGATGAGAATGGTTTGCGGATTGTGCCTGAGTTGAAAGAACAGATGGCCAACAACAGAGTTTGTGTAGCCTTTGAACTAACAATCCCAAACTGTACCCTGTCATTTAAAGTTATGGCACCTTATAACCAGATTAATAATACTTCAGCAAATGTCCTCATCATATATGCTGATAATGAATCACTACTAAATTTAATTATGTGTATTGAGCAGTATTTCATAAAAGGCAAAGTTTGTATCATGAACTCACAGTTGGATTTAACCACAAGGAGAACATATTTCATGCAAGGTTCATTTCATGTGCCATACGTTTTTTCATTCCCCAGAGCTTTCTGGATTCACAGATTTTGTCAAGGCAGTTAGCCCTTCCAAATACCCCAAACACTTGTTCCTTGCTAGGCTGTGATCTCTCTCTTTTAATTGTTCGTATTCTGAGTCTGACTGTGTAACATGGAAAATCTGTCCCCACTTGGCTTTCTTGGGTTGGTTGCCTAGGCACGTTTTTGACATGACTGTGTCCGAACAGAGTAACAATATATACAACGCTGTGTATGCTGTGGCCCAGGCTCTGCATGAACTCCTTCTTCATCAAACAGAAGTAAAAACAATGGGAAATAGGACAGGGAAATAGCTATATGAGAAATGTCTCATTTATGATTATTTATGTGAAATAAGAGTCTCTTGATAAATGCTTTCTACTCCTTTGCCAATTGATCAAGATTCAGAAAGATTATTTTTACTCCTTCAAAGATTTTCCTTTGGAGTACTTCATTAGATCTTTCTTCTATCCTTGAATTCTGAATCAGAGATTAAAAGCAATCAGGAACTTTTCTCAGTTCACGTTTTCTATCTGAACCTTGGAATATACTTCACCATAAGATAATGTATCTCTTTCTGATACACTATTTTCTGAAAAACATCATTATTTTACAATGCTGGTGGAGATCAGGTGATTTTAGATGAAAAATTGGTGGCAGAATATGACATTGTGAACATTTGGAGTTTTTCCAGAAGGTCTTCATCTTGATGTGAAAATAGGAAAATTTTCTCCAAATGTTCTTCATGGTCATCAACTGTCTTTATCTGAAGATATGATTGAGTGGGCCATAGAATCAACAGAGGTGGCTTGCATTTAATGGTAATATTTTAAGAATATAGAAGTTAACTTTACCCTAAAAATGTATAGCCAATTGAATAGGAAAAAGTGATTCTTATAATAGTAGCAATTCAGGTCTATCACGGGTTTGGAGTCAATCCAAGCAGGAATACCTGGACAAGTGTTATCTTAATTTAACCACCACAAAATCAGGTCTGTGTGCTGGTGACTGATGCCTGTAATCCTATCTAATCAGGAGGCTGCCTTGCTCAGATATAAAACTACAGACGAATTTTAAGCCTAACAGGATAGCAAGGTCTGTGAGACTCTGTCAATATATAATCAAAAAAATAAGCTTGAGCTCTTGGTCAAATGGTACAGTGCTAAATTTGAGTAAGAAAAGGTCAATTATACTGTCTGGACCCTGAATTCAAGGTCCAGAATCAGCATGCCCCAAAGAAAGTGTAAATTTGTTTCTAAATATTTATTTATGAAAAATACAATTTGCATATTTCTTAGCATGTTCTAACCTTGTTATAAGTTATCTGAGGGAACAATTTATTTGTTTGAATGGTTTATTTTGATCTCTTCTGTGGAATTTCATTTAATTGTAGGTTGGTTACACAGGTGTTTTTAAGAAAGGAATCATTGAATGAAATCGTTGAATTTGTGAGAAAAAGATTCTCACAGTATGGATACTTGAAAAGTAAGAACATCATATGTATATGTGGTTCACATGATCCTAAATAGGGAACTCTGTGCTTTACCTTACAGCATATTTTTTAATTCTTCCTCCTTGCTCTTTACCATTTCACAAATGAGTAGGAGACATGAAATGACATGAATTCAAGGATGCTCCATAAAGATTTACATTCTCAATATTAATCTCTGAATTTTAAAAAGTTCATGTTTATCAGTAGTTCAACAGACTAGAGAACAACCCGATAGCATATAAGCATTTTTGGTTACATGATGTGCAAACAATAACACCATTTATTTAACGGACTGGATTTTTATGTGTAGAAATACTGTGTTTCATAATCCAATTATTTCAAATAATAGAACATAGGGAGAATTAGGAAAAAGGCTAAACAGATTCTGGCACTCATTTGATTTTCTTTATCCTACTCAATCTTCCTGCAGTGAGAGTTGTGCTCCTGGACTTAGGAAATCCTCTCAAAGGAATTATTGTGAGGTTATTAGATATGCAAGACACAACATGCATGCTAGTCATCTCAAGTAAACAACTTCAACTTGGATTGTGGCAGTCAATATGAGAACATATTAGATATAAAAATAGAATTCATCATATCTTATAATTTTTAGTAAAAATATTGTTTTTGCTAGTAATTATTGACATTTCAAAAATATATATATATATATATACATAAGGATTTATTAATTTCCTTTTAAATTCTTTAAGAGAGCCTGATTGTTATTTGAGTTCTGCACCATATGTGGAGGAATGTGTGAGTTACCCAGATCATCAGTATGCCAAGCGCTTCCAAAGAGCAACAAGTATCATGGGTTATGGAGAGCCGTTAGGATGGCTTAACATGTATATCTCTTGTTTTTTCTACACTCACTGCAGTTGTTCTTGGGGTGTTTGTGAAACATCACAACACCCCTATTGTCAAGGGTAATAACCAGGCTCTCAACTACATCCTGCTCATCTCCCTCATCTTCTGATTTCTCTGTCCTTTGCTCTTTATTGGCCGTCCCAACACACTCAGCTGCATTCTACAACAAACTGCATTTAAAGTTGCATTCACTGTAACTGTTTCTGCAGTCTTGGCTAAAATTCTAACTGTAGTTCTGGCTTTCAATACCACTTCTTCTGGGAGAAGGATGAGGTGGCTGCTGGTATCAGAGGCACCTAACTCCATTATTCCCATCTGCACCCTGATTCAAGTGACTCTTTGTGGAATCTGGCTGGGAACCTCTCCTCCATTCATTGACACAGATATACACTCTGAACGTGGCCAAATTCTTTCATAATTCTTTGCTAAAATTTGTGTTTGGATTACTTGTCCTGGAGCTTGAACTTTAAACCTGGATATCATCCCTGGGTGTTTGATTAAAGCTGTGGCTTTACCACTTCAACCACCAACATCACATTTGGCTATTTGTTTGGTATTAGATTGTATTCAAACCGTTATCACCAATGAACAGCTTCCTTAGTGTCTATATTTATAGATATCATTCTATATTTTAAATTACAGTAACTTTCTGCCTATACTTCACTATGCTGTTTAATCCTTACATACATTTTGTTAGCATTTTCCCCTTAAGAATGCTCCTATATGGACTAATGTATCTAGGATATAGAAACAAAAGCCATATAATGAGTGATTGTTGTCCTTAATGTAATATGTTATCTCTCTTCTCTTTTGCTCTCCCTTGGTTATCACATACTGTTACAGTATTTTACCTTGTTATCTGATATATTGTACATACATTATTTGGTTATTAGAAACAGGATTGGGATGAGGGTAAACAAGAGGAGGGCAGGGGTGGAGGGAGGGAAATGGGGACCAAGACATGACAAAGGGTATCAATGTTTGTGAAGTAATGCACCTACCATCTGGTGTATATAATGTAACCCTTCTATTAATTACAACAAAAATATATGGTAAAAAAGATGTTCCATATTTTCATATGCTCACAGTGTATTACATTTATGGATTAATAGCCGAGGAAAGAATAGACAAACAATCGTTTGCTTAAACATGGCTGAAGGCTTTCCGGAAGTATATTTCCTATACCATTGACCTCTTTCTCCAGACCCTCCTCAATACCAATTAGCCTTAAATTAGGCTTCCTAATTGTATCTTGGATATCCCGTAGCATTTTCTCATATTTCCTAGATTTGAATTGACTCATTTCTTTTCTTTCTCTTTAACAACTAAATTATCTTCAACCCCCAAAATTCTCTCTTCTCCACTGTGTAACCCGCTATCAAAGCTATTTCCTTTATTCTTCATCTCCCCTGCTTCTAATTGCTCATTTTTGATGCCTTGCATCTCTTCTTTTAGATCATGTATAGATTTCTTTAGCTCCTTGATTTCCATTTGAGTGGTTAGCTCAGTAGCTTTATACTCTTTGGATATTTGCTGGAGTTTCGTCACATTTTTGTTTGTGGATTCTATTATTTCATCCATTTTTCTTTGAAAAACCTTTATTATGGCCTCCTTTATGGCTTCTCCTTTTTCACACATCACCTTGTTTATGGTTTCCTCTTGTTTAGCTATGGCTTGCTCCCTTATCTCTTACTTTTTATTTTCACATTTTTCATTAAGGATATTTATCAATTGCTTTTGTATAGCACTTGGAAGACTATCCTCTAGGTTTGCCAATGACTGTTCCATTGCCCGTTTATATTGGGTGTGGGATGTTATTCCTTGATTTGACATTTTTCTTGAGTTTCTTGTTCTGCCCATTTGAAAATGGGAGCAAGATTAATACTAAATACAATTATAGTTTTTCAGATATAACCAACCTAGACCTGTTTAGCTGGCAGACACTAGATGTTCACAATTTTTGATCGGTATTATCACTCTTTTTTTTGCACTTACAAACCAGTCTAATACAACCACTGATAACTGATTTATGACCAAAACAATAAGGCTCTCATTCAAATCTTTATTTTATGTAGGTCCTTCTGGGCCCAGGATATAATTGAACACTTAGATATACAGAATTGCTCAACAACCATCAAGTGTAGATCCATGCATTATAAGGGTTTTAAGATGAACATAGAACCAAAGATAGAAAAATAGTATGAGAGAGTACAAGGGAGGTACGATCAAATTACGTAGGAGTGTAACATTATTATAGTAATGAATAAATGGTATAGCATAAGGATAAATGACCTAAGTTGATAAGCAGGTACCGTATTTGAGTACAAAGTTTGGAAAGGATTAGATAAAACCTACGAAAGTAAGAAGGGTCATAAGAAGAATATATTGAGAAAAAACTGAGGTACATATAGGAGATTTCAATGATGAAAAATTTTAAAAAGACAGAAAGAATAAAAAGCAAAGTAAGACAAAAACAACTACAAGCACAAAAAAAAACACAAAAAACTCACACAGGACGAAAAACAGAGAAACAAAAAACAAAAACAAACAAGCAAAATCAACAACAAAAACCAAAATCAAAAAAAGAAAAGAAAAATGAAAAGGTGGGGGGAGATTCCTCACTACTGTGAGCTCTTACTTAAGAAATACTAGGGTTGAGACTAGGAGATTAAAAAGCAGGTGACTGTATCAATATAGACATCGTTTGTATTCTGACTATAACCAGAGCTGTCAGCTATTTTAGAAGGAACAACCAGAGCGAGAGAGGGATGCTGGAGAGGAAAGAGAAAAAAAAAGATGTATGTAGGATGGTAAAGAGAAAATAAGAATACCTAAAAATGCAAATAAAAAAAGGGATGGTAGAAAAAAAAGAAAAAACCCAAAACAAAGAAAAATAACAAACAAAATTTAAAAAAAATAAAAAGGTATTCTTCAGGATTGTTTTCGGGGGGGGGGTGGTTCAGGGCAGGAAAGGAAATTTTTGTCTCCACTAAATTCGGGATATAAACACTTCAGAAAGTCTTTTTCTGTTGTGATTTGGCTATGAGGTTTTTCAGTTCCGATTGTTTGTGAAAACAAGCTGAAAGATTCACGGGTGGGTTTTGTTTACCAGGCTTGTGGCTGGCGCAGGGGATGGACTTCAGCAGTGCTGGGGCCGGATTTCTGGCTAAGGGATCTCTGGGATATCCCTTTCCAGTAATAAAGATGGTGCTGTCAGCAACACCTGCCAGGTTATAAGTGCTTTGGCCAGGTCCTTGCCAGTAGTCAAGATGGCGCTGCTCTAAGCTTGTGGGGGAGGGGCTCCCTCCCAATGCCAATCCTCGAGCAGAAGTGGAACCTTCTCCTCGGAGGTACTCACAAATTGCTGGAGTTTCTGATTTTGTGAAGCTGGCAGGTCCGTGCACAGCCAGGTGTTGGCTCTGGGCACGCACAAGCTCTGTGTGGCTCTGTCTGCAGCCAGTTGGTCTGCGGAACTGAGCAGCGCTTCTGCTCAGATTCAGAAGAGCTGCTTTGTCTCTGTGGCCACTCCGAGCGGCTGGAACCGGTCCCAGCTGTCTTCTTTGTGCCGGATTTCTACCTTTTTCCTCTGTAACTGAGGTCTCTGTATCTTGCTAGAGATAATTTATGATCAATTTGAGGTATGTCCTTTCCCCTATGCTTCCAAAACCGCTATCTTGGCGAGAGGTCAGAAAGACTCACACTGAACCACCGCCATATCCGGGTCATTCACCTATAAAGACAAATCAATGAGAATAACCCCAGATCTCTCAGCAGGGACCATGTAAGCAAGAAGAGAAAGGAAGCATATATATCATGACTTTAAGTCAAATAACTACCAACCAAGAATACTGTACCCACCTAACCTCACATTCATAACTGTGGGAACAATAAAAACATTCCATTCCAGGGAAACGAGGCAACATTATGTAGCAACGAAACCAACATTACAGAGAATTTTCAAAGATGTTCTACACGTAGAAAACCAACATAAATGCAATACAGAAAAAGAAATGACACCTAAACATCATGCCAACTAAGCACCACAAGAGCTTTCAAGACACAGGCCCTAATGAAAGCTTTCAAAAAGGGTAGGAACAAATGAATATCTCTCAATCCTAACTCTCAATATCAATGGACTTAACTCTCCAATTAAATGGCATAGACTGTCTAGTTAGGTCAAAAAGCAAGATCCATCATTCTGCTGTCTTCAAGAGACACATCTTACCCAAAAAACAAACGTTTTTGAAAGAGAGAGTTTGGAATAAAATCTATCAAGCTAACAGCCCCCATAAACAGGCTGGATTTGCCATCCTCATATCAGATAAAATAGACTTCAAACTAAAATTAGTGAGAAAAGACAAACAAGGTTACTACATACTACTAAAGGGATCTTTCCTCCAGGAAAGCATAAGGATCCTAAGTATCGACACACCTAATCTCCACGCTCCAAACTTCATCAAGCAATCTTTACTTTCACTGAAACCATACATAGAACGAAATACAGTGATTGTTGGTGACTATAACACACGACTCTCATCTATGGACAGATCAACAAGGCAAAAATTCAACAGAGAAACCTTAGAATTCAACAACCATATACACCAACTAGATCTAACAGATATTTGCAGAATATTCCACCCAGCAACAAAACAATATACTTTTTTTTCAGGAGCACATGAAACATTTTCCAAAATAGACCACATCTTAGGCCATAAAACAAACCTGGACAGATTCAGAAACACTGAAATAATTCCCTGCATGCTCTCAGACCACAAGGGCATCAAATTGGAACTTAACACCCATCTCCACCAACGAAAACCCTGTAACTCATGGAGATTGAACAACACATTGTTGAATCACCAATGGGTCATCGAAGACATTAGAACAGAAATCCAACAGTTAATGAAATTTAACAATAAGGAGTACACAAAATACCAACCCCTTTGGGACATGGCAAAGGCAGTACTCAGAGGAAAATTTATAGCTCTGAGTGCCTACAACAACAAGTAGGAAAAATCACAAACTATCAAGTTAATGTGTAACCTTAAGATACTGGAAAAAGAGCAACAATCGAACCCTAATCCCAGTAGAAGGAAGCAAATCATTAAAATCAAAGCAGAATTAATGATTTGCAATGCAAAAAAATCCATAGAATGAATCAACAAACCAAGGACATGATTCTTTGAAAGAATTAACAAAATTGACAAACCCTTAGCAAATCTTACCAAAATAAGAAGAGAGCATATCGAAGTAAAAAAATTCCCAGATGAAAATGGTAATATCATGACAGAATATCATGACAGATCCACAGAATCATGAGGGAATACTTCTCAAACATTTTCACCTACAGATTTGAAAATCTAGAAGAAATGGACAAATTCCGAGCCCATATTAACATACCAACACTGAATCAAGAAGAACTAACCCAACTAAACAGGCCTATTTCAAGCACTGAAATAGAAATGGCAATAAGAAAAGCCCAGGGCCACATGAATTCACAGCTGAATTCTATAAGGTCTTCAAAGCAGAGTTCACACCAATACTCACCAAGCTTTTCAACAAAATTGGATATAAAGGTTCTTTACCAAAATCATTCTATGAAGCCAGTGTAACACTCACCCCCAAACCAGACAGAGATTCATCAAAGAAAGAGAACTATAAACCTATTTCTTTGATGAACAACGATGCAAAACTTCTCAAAAAATACTGGCCAACCGTCTACAACAACTCATCCAAAAAATTATAAACTATGATAAAACAGGATTCATCACGGGGAGGCAAAGCTGGTTCAACATACACAAATCAATTAATATAATTCAACACATCAACAGTAGCAAGTACAAAAATCACATGACTGTCTCAATAGATGCAGTAAATGCATTTGACAAGATCCGACACCCTTTTATGTTAAAAGCTCTGGAGAAACTAGGAATCCATGGAACATTCCTCAGTATAATAAAGGCTGCGTATGACAAACCCACAGCGAGTATTATACTTAATGGCGAAAAGCTAAAGCCATTCCCTCTAAAATCAGGAACGAGACAATGATGCACATTCGTTAACATAGTATTATAAATCCTAGCTACTGTAATAAGGCAAGAAGCAAGTATAAAGGGGTTCCAATCAGGGAAAGAGGAAGTAAAACTATCCCTCTTTGCAGATGACATGATTCTGTATTTAAAGAATCCTATAGACCCTACTCCCAAGCTCCTTTACCTGATTCAAAACTTTGGAAGGGTGGCAGGCTATAAAATTAACACTCAAAAGTCAGCTTCCTTCCTCTATGCCAATAATGAGAGGAACGAGACAACAATCAGGAAAGCAACCTGTTTTGCAACAGCTTCAAAGAAAATAAAGTACCTAGCAATTACCTTTACTAAGAATCTAAATGAATTTTTGATGAAAACATTAAAACCCTGATAAAGGATACTGAAGCAGAACTAATAAAATGGAAAAGACCTCCCATGCTCCTGTATTGGAAGAATGAAAATTGTGGAAAATACAATCTTGCCAAGGGGTATCTACAAATTCAACGCAATACCCATCAATATCAAATCAGAGGAAGGCTGTATAGATGGGACTGCATTAAACTTCAGAGCTTTTGTATAAGAAAGGACATAGCTAGTAAACTAATTAGGAAGCCTACAGAATGGGAGAAGATCTTCACCAATCATACAACAGACAACAGCCTCATATCTAAAATATATCCACAGCTCAAAAAATTGAATCCATCCAAAAGTAATCTCCAAAGTAACAACCATCCCATTAAATAATGGGCCAAAGACTTAAAGAGAGTCTTCTCCAAACAAGAAACAAAAATGGCCGATAGACACATGAAGAAATGCTCAACATCTCTGGTCATAAAAGAAGCGCAAATTCAAACAACACTAAGATTCCACCTAATTCCAGTTAGAATGGCCAGGATCAGGAATATTAATAACAACAGATGCTGGAGGAGATGTGGCCAGGAGGGATCACTTCTACACTGTTTTTGGGAGTGCAAATTCGTTCAACCACTATGGAAAGCCATATGGCAGTGCCTCAAAAGTCTAAACATAGAGCTCCCCTATGACCCAGAAATTTCACTACTTGGCATTTACCCAACCATCCAGAAAGAAGGACATACTAAATCCACTAGCACAACAATGTTCATTGCAGCACGATTTACCATAGCAAAGATAAGGAACCAACCTAGATGTCCCTCAGTTGATGAATGGATCAACAAGTTATATTTGTACACAATGGAATTCTATGCTTCTGTCAGAAAGAATGACATCGCACCATTTGTTAGGAAATGGAAAGACTTAGAAAAAATCATATTAAGTGAAGTAAGCCAGACTCAAAGGAACTTAGGCTCAGTGGTTTCCCTCATTTGTTATAATTAGTAGAAACGTTGGGCTTTCATAACAGAGATTTACAATAGAACAAAACCTAGATACATAAGGTCATATAATATGATTCAAATGAAAGGATCTCCAGGATAAAGAAACAAAAGCCGTATAATGAGTGATTGTTGTCCTTAATGTACTATGTTATCTCTCATCCCTTTTGCTGTCCATTGGTTATCTCATATTGTTACAGTATCTCACTTTGCTTTTGATATATTGCATATATTTGTATTTGGGTATTTGAAATTGGTTAGGGAAGGGGGGAAAACAAGATGGGCAGGTGGGGGAGGGTAATGGGTACCAAGACATATAAAAGGGTATCAAAGTATGTGAATTAATGCACCTTCTATCTGGCAAATATCATGTAACCCTTTTGTTAATTACAATAAAAAAAGAGAGAAAAAAAACAAACAAGATGAAGGGCAGGTGTGGGGGGGTGGGAAATGGGGACCAAGACATGAGAAGGGATATCAATGTTTGTAAAGTAATGCACCTTCTATGTGGTGAATATAATGTAACATTTCTTTTAATTACAATAAAATATATATGTAAAAATAAAAAAATAAAATTGAGATATGGGAAAAAACAAAACTCAAAAAAATGCCTGAATTTTTCAAACTATGTTTAATCACTTTACATTTTATATATACAATTATATATGTTACATATACATATTTTTTCTTTTTGTTATCAGTTAGTATTGTTACAATTTATACCAAGAAGACGTTATATTTCCAGTACTTTATCACTCGTTATTTTAAACAGATTGAATTACTGTGTTCTACATATTTAAAGAAACATATGACTCTTTAACACATACAATTACAAAATGTCAGAATTTCACATTCATTTAAACATTGCACTACACATTTATTCACATTGTACTTTTCTTCTCACCTTTGTGTTTCCAAAAGGTATCTATTACATTAGTTTTATACTGGAAATATAATAATGTATTTTTCAAAAAAAATCCATTGTTTTTGTGTTGTTTTATTTATTTTTATTTTATTTATTCATTTTAATATATTTCATTGTAATTAGTAAAAGGATTACATGATATTTGCCAGATAGAAGATGCATTAATTCACATACATTGATACCTTTTTATATGTCTTGGTACCCATTACCCTCCCCCCACCCACCACCCACTCCCCGTATTGGTTTTCCCCCCTTCCCTATCAAGTTTCAGATAACCAAATTCAAATAAATTCAATATATCAGATAACAAAGTGAGATACTGTAACAATATGAGATACCCAACGGACAGCATAGGAGATGAGGGATAACATAGTACATTAAGGACAACAATCATTCATTATATGGCTTTTGTACAGTAACCTGGAGGTCCTTTCGTACTATATGGCCTTATGTACCAAGGTTTTGCTCTATTGCAGAACTCTGCTAGTAGAGCCCAAGATTTCTACTGATTATGACAAATGAGGGAAACCACTGAGCCTAAGTTCCTTTGAGTCTGGCTTACTTCACTTAATATGATTTTTTCTAAGTCTTTCCATTTCCTAACAAATGGGGCGATGCCATTCTTTCTGACAGCAGCATTCCATTGTGTACAAATACCACAACTTGTTGATCCACTCGTCAACTGCGGGACATCTAGGTTGGTTCCATATCTTTGCTATGGTTAATAATGCTGCAATGAACATTGTTGTGCTGGTGGATTTAGTATGCCCTAGATTCTGGATGGTTGGGTAAATGCCAAGTAGTGGAATTGCTGGGTCATAGGGGAGTTCTATGTTTAGCCTTTTGAGGCATTGCCATACTGCTTTCCGTAGTGGTTGAATGAGTTTGCACACCAACCAATAGTGTAGTAGTGATCCCTCCTGGCCACATCCCCTCCAGCATCTGTTGTTATTCGTTTTCCTGATCCTGGCCATTCAAACTGGAGTGAGGTGGAATCTTAGAGTTGTTTTCATTTCCGTTTCTTTTATGACCAGAGATGTGGAGCATTTCTTCATGTGTCTATAGGTCATTTTTGTTTCTTCTTCAAAGAAGACTCTCTTTAAGTCTTTGGCCCATTTTTAATGGGATGGTTGTTACTTTGGAGATTAGTTTTGGAGTGATTCAATTTTTTGAGTTGTTGATATATTTTAGATATGAGGCCTTTGTCTGTTGTTTGGTTGGTGAAGATCTTTTCCCACTCTGTAGGCTTCCTAATTAATTTAGTAGCTATGTCCTTTGCCATACAAAAGCTCTTCAGTTTAATGCAGTCCCACTTATCCAGCCTTTCCCTGATTTGTTGTGATTCTTGGTCCTTGTTAAGGAAGTTTTGACCTGTGCCAAGGAGGCCCAGTGTATCTCCTATTCCTTCCTGTAAAGTTTTCAGTGTGTCAGCTTTTACCTCCAGGTCTTTGATCCATTTGGAGTTAATTCTAGTGCAAGGTGACAAAGAAGGATCCAACTTTAGTTTTCTGCAGGTGCTTAGCCAGTTCTGCCAGCACAACTTGTTGAAGAGGCTGTGTCTCTTCCATTCTATTTTTTTGGCTCCCTTGTCAACGATTAGGTTGCCATAGGTCTGTGATTTAATATCTGGGTCCTCAGTTCTATTCCATTGGTCTTCAGGCCTGTTCTTGTGCCAGTACCATGCTGTTTTGAGAATTATAGCCATGTAATAGAATCTAAGGTTTGGAACTGAAATTCCTCCTGCACTGTTCTTTCTGCTAAGAAGAATTTTTGCTATACGGGGTCCTTTATTATTCCATATGAAATTTTGAATTGCCTTTTCTATTTCTTTAAAGAATGCCATTGGGATATTGCTGGGTATTGCGTTGAATTTGTAGATAGCCCCTGGCAAGATTGTCATTTTCACCATGTTGATTCTTCCAATCCAGAAGCATGGGAGGTTTTTCCATTTCCATAGTTCTGCTTTAATTTCCTTTTTTAGGGTTTTAAATTTTTCATCAAAAAGGTCCTTTACATTCTTATTTAAGCTAATTCCTAGGTACCGGAATTAGCATATATGGAATTAGCATACATGGAATTAGCATATATACTAATGGAATGAGCATATACTGGAAGCATATATGTCATGCCCTTAAGTCAAATAACTACCAACCAAGAATACAGTACCCAGCTAAGCTCTCATTCATAACTGAGGGAACAATAAAAACATTCAATTCCAGGGAAAACTGCAACAGTATGTCCCAAAAAACCAACACTACAGAGAATTCTCAATGACGTTCTATACATAGAAAACCAAAATAAATGCAATTTAGGGAAATAAATGGCACCTAAACAGCATACCACCTAAGGACCAAAAGAACTGTCAAGACACAGGCCATAATAAAAGCTTTTAAAAATGGTAGGAACTAATAAATATCCCTCAATCCTTACTCTCAATATCAATGGACTTAACTCTCCAATTAAATGACATAGGCTGTCTAGTTGGATCAAAACGCAAGAGCCATCGTTCTGCTGTCTTCAAGAGACATATCTTACCCAAAAAAACAATCATCTTTTGAAAGTGAGAGGTTGGAATAAACTCTATCAAGCTAACGCCCCCCATAAACAGGCTGGAGTTGCCATCCTCATATCAGATAAAATAGACTTTAAACTAAAATTAGTACGAAAAGACAAAGAAGGTTACTACATACTACTAAAGGTATCTTTCCTTCAGGAAGACATAACGATCCTAAATATTTACACACCCAATCCCAGAGCTCCGAACTTCATCAAGCAAACTTTACTTACACTGAAACCATACATAGATCGAAACACCGTGATTGTCGGTGACATTAACACACCACTCTCACCTATGGACAGATCAACAAGGCAAAACCTCAACAGAGAAACTATATAGACCAACTAGACCTAACAGACATCTGCAGAATGTTCCACCCAGCAACAACACAATATACGTTTTTCTCAGCAGCACATGGAATATTTTCCAAAATAGTCCCCATCTTAGGATATAAAACAAACCTGGACAGATTCAGAAACACTGAAATTATTCCATGCATGCTCTCACACCACGAAGGCATCAAACTGGAACTGAACATACATCTCCACCAACGAAAACCCTATAACTCATGGAGACTGAACAACACATTGTTGAATCACTAATGGGTCATCGAAGAGATCAGAAGAGAAATCCAACAGTTTATGAAATTTAACAATAACGAGCACACAAAATTTCCACCTCCTTTGGGACACAGCAAAGGCAGTACTCAGAGGAAAATTTATAGCGCTAAGTGCCCACAACAACAAGTTGGAAAAATCGCAAAGCAACAAGTTAATGTCTCACCTTAAGCTCCTGGAAAAAGAGCAACAAACTAACCCTAATCCCAGCAGAAGAAAGCAAATTATTAAAATCAAAGCAGAATTAAATGATTTGGAATCCAAAAAAACTATAGAAAGAATCAACAAAACAAGGAGTTGTTTCTTTGAAAGAATTAACAAAATTGACAAACCCTTAGCAAATCTTACCGAAGAAAAGAAGAGAGTGTATTGAAATAAACAAAATCACAGACGAAAATTGTTATATCATGACAGAAATTACCAAGATTCAGAATATCATGAGGGAATACTTCTCAAAACTTTATGCCAACTAATTTGATAATCTCGAAGAAATGGATGCATTCCTAGCCAATATTAACATACTCACAGTTAACCAAGAAGAACTAACCCAATTTATGTTTGTTTTAACTGGCACACTACTGAGCAAATATTTCAAAATTGTTAGCATTTTCATTAAATACATGGTGACAATATTTCAGTTTCTATTGAAGTTCATAATTTATTTTCTGATTTATTTTAATAATTTATTAAATGGGGTTGTATTATTACTCACAAATAAAACAGTGATATTCTGTTTAGTAAGAATCAATTCATACTCATCAGAACACATGAATTCCCCAATACCCACTATTTGTATGTCAGTATGCATGTTGGCCATCAGAAAGGAAATAAGGTTATCAAGTTTAATTAAGACAATGACACGAGAAATGGTTCTTTAGATATCCTGTCAATGATGTGCAAATGTTATAGTCATTAGAGAGGTGAAGTTCTGATGCTGACATTGGTGATAATCAACCATCAAAAATGACAGAATATTCAAAAGTTTACTGGTCACTAAGATGAGGCCTCACCGGCCAATCAATCTTGTAACATATATTCCAGGCTTTGGCTCACTTTATTTTCATAAGAGGCACAAAAACGGAGCAAAAGTCTGGTACTTTTAGGGATAAATGATATCACAAATTTTATTTATATTGCCTATTGTGAGGATACAGAAAGCCATATGCTCATGCACACAAGGAAAAGAAATGAAATAAAAATCAACAACTCTTTTAGACACAGAGTGTTAAGCTCAAAGGAAATCCCTAGTTGATGGAAATTACTAGAATCAGCGGAGCTCTGTGGCTCACAATACTAATCCTAGTTATTCAGGGGTCTGAGATCTGAGGTTCAAATACAGCCATGGCAGGAGGTCCTGAGAAACTTATCTTCACCTAACCACCAGAGAACCAGATGTAGAGTTGTGGCTCAAAGTGGTAGGATACAAGCCTTGACCCAAAAACCATTCAGGTAAAGGGTGTCTATTCCCTGAGGACAAGCCTCAACCCAGAGAAAAGATTTAGAGAAGCAGTATGTTTCTTAAGCTAAAATTCCTGAAAACAAGCAAGTCAATGAAATGCTGGAGGCAGAGAGACACAAATTTCAAAACACTCCATGAAAATTGCTGATACTTCCAATAGACTCTGCAAACTAAATCTCCACTCTAGAGATTAGCCTTGCTAGAGGTTAATCTGGCTACTGAGATTTGGGCTGCAGAAATTCTGATATTGATGCTTGTAAATCATGCCTCTATTTGCTTGTTATGAAGCCAATGTCAAAGAAAAACCCTGGAATGACCATTATGTAGCTTCAGCTTTCTAACCAAATGTGCGCTATAGCACTGGCAGCTTTTCTTACAGTTCTTCAAAACAAAACAATCAAAGAATTATTTTATCACATCTGTAACAACAATCACAGACTTTAGAAAAAGAATTCAATGAAAGTTTAAGTGGGACACACACACTTTTTAAGTAAAAATTATACAACATATATATTTGATAGAGGATGGTGGGTGGAAGTGAATAGAAACATGCTTCTCATTAGTCATTTATTCTTCAAGAAAAGCCAAACAGCTATACTGCAGTTGTCATGTCAGCAAATTTTGGTGAAAATGAAAGCTTATCAGAATTTCTACTGACAGAAAAACAATACAATAAAATCATGGTAAAAATGAATTAATACCATAACATCTACCTCATGAGGACTGAAGTAAAGTGATAATTGATGTATATAGATACCCTTTCTTGTAGATTGATACTATTTCCTGGAATAAAACAACCAATGCCCTACAACAGGACAACACATCAGGTTCGTGGCTTTTCAGGAGGATGAGTTCTGAAGATCATGTTTCAAAGCCAGTGTAGGCAAGAAAGTCTGCTTTTAACCATCACATTCCTCCCCAAGATCCAGAAGTGAGCTATGGTTCAAGAGGAGGAATGCTAACCTCAAGCAAAACAGATCAAGGAAAGCACCTAGGCTCTGGTTTTAAGACCTGCTATAGTTAGACATTCTTTGTTCTTCTCTGCAGTAAAAAATGACAAGTAGGGATGGGGGCATGGCCTAGTAATAGAGGTCTTGCCTACCATACATGAAATCCTGGGTTTGATTCCTCATTACCACATACACAGAAAGAGCCAGAAATAATGCCATGGCTCAAGTGGTAGAGCCTTGAGAAAGCTCACGGAATTGCCCAGGCCCAGGAGTGGCAGAAAATGACACAACGTTTTTTTCTCCGGTTAAAACCAAATAAAACTCTTAAAAAAGTACTCAAGTAAATGTAATTTACTCATTATATGGTATTCTGGAATTAAATAGTACATTCTGACATAATTCTGTGTGAGTACCATGGCACACACTGTTGATATTTTGCAAGCAATCTGCTTGTGTGTAACTACTAAAGCTAGTTTTACTTCTTTTGTTTCCCTTGTTCTCCCTTTAGGTTGAAGGAAAAAAGTAGAGTGTATTTTCCCTACTTACTCCCAAGTGATAGCCTACTCCCAAAAATACAACTAGAACACTGACATCTTATAAGAGAAGCATGAAGAGTCTTATTAAAGTACAAAAAAAGAGTTATAATTCAGTATTAAGCAGAGACTTTCAAATATATTGCATTCACTACTCTCATAGATTTTAGCTATTGTTAAATTCTGATGAAGTTTTTACTGAGAAAATTATGTTCAACCCTATTGATTCCTTTGAATGAAACGAAGACTTTCATATCATTTACAGTAGAAGCACTGAGTATATGGCCAAAGATTGGATGCTTAGTTTGCACTGAATTTCAAACACAAAAACTTTAAATCTTACGTTTTCTGAAATGTTGCAATACAGATATTTAAACATATGTGATTATAAATAATAGTTTTATACAGAGAAAAAGTCCTTTATCATGTTTCACATCAGCTAGTGACAAAATTCCCTGAATACTCCTGACACAAGAAAGAAGACAGCAATAATTCCCAACTGAAACTTTGTTATTTTGTCTACATTCCTCCAAGCAAACCTATTTCCCACATGCCTAATCATCTCAATGTCTACATCCAAAAATTCCTATAGTACAACAAAGTGTATCTCATGTCTGAATGTATGCCAATTTACTATTACAATATCCACTCCCCAATGACAATGAAGAAATAAACCCTTACCAGAAACATAACCCCAAACCTAACCCTAATTGTAACCCTTACCTGAACCAAAGAGCCTAACCTGAATCCTAACTTTCAAATGAAACCTACACCAAAACCTGACCCTAACCCTCAATTGAGCATGAACCCAAACCCTAACCTTTATCCTAACCCTAACTCAAACACGGACCCTAACATTAACCCTAATCCAAATCCTAACCCTAACTCGAGCAACCCAATCCCTAATCATAACCCTAACCATAATCTGAAACTCTAACCCTAACCCTAACCTGAAATCTAACTCTAAATCTAACCCAAAACCTAATCCTAGGCCTAACCTTAACCATAACCTGAAACTGTAACCCTAACCGTAACCTGAAACCTAACCCTAAATCTAACCTGACCCTAACCCAAAACCTAACCCTAAACCTAACACTAACAATAACCCAAACCTGAACAGAAACCCTAAGCAGAACCCAAAGGCTTACCGTAACCAGAATACTAACCCTAACACGAAACTTATCCCTAACATGAACAACAACCCTAAACCTAAGCCAAACCCTAGCCATATAATCCTAACCACACCGGATCCCAAACCAGAAACCTAACCCTAACCTGAAACCAAATCCGAACCCTAACCTGAACACTAACCCTAACATGAACCCTAACCATACCCCTAAAACCAACCCAAAAGCTAACCCTAAAACGAACGTGACTTGAACAGGAGCCGAACCCTAAAACTAACCCTAATCCTAACTGTAACCTGCAAACTAATTCTAACCCTAAAGAGAACCCTAAACCTATCCCTAACCAGAAACCGAACCTGACCTTGAAACTGAAACCTAAACCAAATGTGACACTTAATCCGAATTCTAACCCTACCCTCAACCCAAACCATAACCCTAATCCATACCCTAATCCAGACGCTAACCCTAATCTTAAAACAAACCTGAACACAAAACTGTACCCTAATCTGAATACTAAGCCTAACCTTAATCCGGACTCTAAAACTAACCGGACCCCGAATGCTAAACCTAACCCTAACCAGAACCCTAACCCTATCTTGATTCTGAACCCTAACTCTAACCCTAAAACAAACTCTAACCTGTATCCTAATCCAAATAAAAAACCTAACCCTAACCATAAACAGAAACCTATACCGAGTGCTAACCTGATCCGAACTTGAACACAATTCCTAATCCTATCCATAAACCTAATTCTAAGCATAAACCTAATCCAACAGAGAAACTAACCCTAATCTAACCCAAACATGAACCCTAAAAAGAACCCAAAACCAAACTTAAACCAAAATCAAAACCTAACTCTAACCTAAGACGAAAGTGAAAATTAACCCCAACTATAAGCCAAACTCTAATCCTAACCCTAACCTTAACCCTTACCCAAACCCTAAATCTAGCACTAACAATAACCTGGACCCTAACACTAACCCTAAAACAAACCCAATAAATAACCCTAACCCTATCTGGAACGTGAACCCAAATCCAAACCTAACCCTAACCCTAACCATAATCCTAATCCTAACCCTAACCAGTACCCTAACCTTACATGAATCCTAACCCAAACCCTAAACCGAACACTAACCCAAACCTTAAACCTAACCCTAACTCTAAGCAGTCCCCTACCCTTAACCCGAACCTGAACCCGAACATGACCCTAACCATAACCATAACCTGAACCCGAACTTAACCCTACCCTAACAATAATCCTAACCCTAATCCTAACCGAAGCGTAACCCTAACCAGAGTCCTAACCCTAACCCCAACCAGAACTCGAATATGAAACCTAACCCTAACCGTAACTGTAATCCTAAAGTGCATCCTAACACAGCATCCTAACTCTCACACAAACCCTAACCTGGCCAGAAACCAAAACCAAACCCTAACTTGAAAGCTAACCCTAACCTGAACTCTAACCTGAAACCTAATACTAATACAAAATCTAACCCTAACCTGAACACTAACCCTAACCTTAACCCAACCTTTATCCTAAACCTTAATCACCAGCGAAAACCCTACTTTAAACCTAAACAAAACGTGAACCCTAACTCTAAGCAGAACCCTAAACCAAACCCTAAACCTAAAACAAACCATAACACAATCCATAACCCTAACCATAACTATAAACCAAACCCTAACCCTAACTATAACACGAACCCTAAACATAACCCCCTTTCCAAACTCTAACCCGAACCCAAACCCTGACCCTAACACTAACCCTAAGTCTAACCCGAATCCTAACACTAAAACAAACCCTAAACCTAACTCTAACCCTTACAGAAACGTAAACTTAACTTGAAAAGTATTCTGAAACAGAACCATAAACCTAACCTGAACGGCAAACCTAAACCTAACCTAAACCCTACCCCTAAACACAATTCAAACCCTAACTCTAACCCAAATCCTAAATCGAAACCTAACCCTGACCCGAAAC
Source organism: Megascapheus bottae (assembly GCA_024803745.1). Taxonomy (NCBI): domain Eukaryota; kingdom Metazoa; phylum Chordata; class Mammalia; order Rodentia; family Geomyidae; genus Megascapheus; species Megascapheus bottae. The sequence goes on along the minus strand of JANJXV010000128.1, from coordinate 844,707 downwards.
CTAACCCCAACATAATCCTAAACCAAACCCAACCCTAACCCAAAGGCTAACCGAATCCTAACCCTAACTGTAACCTGAACTTAACCCTAAACCTAAACCCAAAGCCTAACCCTAAGCTGAACCAGAAATATAAGCCAAAGCAGATCCCTCACCCTAATCCTAACCCTATCCTGAACCCAAACCCAAACCCTAACAATAACCCAAAGACTAACTGTAAACCTTTCTCTAACACTAACCCAAAAAGTAATCCCACCCTAACCCTAACCCTAATCCAAACACTTACCCTAAGCAGAACCCGAACCCTAAACCTAACTCTAACCCTAACAATACCCTGAACACTAACCCTAAACAAACCCTAATCCTAAACATAACCCTAACCCTAAACCTATCGCAAACCCTAACTACACCTAATTCTAAACCTAACCATAACCAAACCGAAACCTATCCCGAAAACTAACCCTAACCTAACATGAAACCTAACCTTAATCTGAACCCAAAACCTAACCCAAACCCTAACCCTACCTCTAAACCCTAAACCTAACCTTACCCATAAACCAAAAAAAACACTGAATCCTAACCATAACCCAAACATGAACACGAACTCTAATCCTATCCCTAAACATATGGCTAACCCTAATCTAAACTGAACCCAAAATCTAACCCTAACCATAACACTAACCAAAACTAAATACTTACCATAATCCTAACAATAACCTAACTGTAAACTGTTCCTGAACCCTATCCTGAACCCCAACCCGAACCAGAATCCTAACCCTAATCATCACGCTAACCTGAGTCCTAACCCTAACCCTAAACTGAAACCTACCCCAATTCCTAATCCTAGCCACAAACTTAATGAGACCTGAACCTGAACCCAAACTTAACCCGAACATAAATCCAAACCTGAAAACCAATCCTAACCTGAACGCTAATCGTAACCCTAACGATATACCTAACCCAAACCCTAACAGGAAAACTATCAGTAACTGTAACCCCAACACAAAACCTAACCCAAACATGAACCCAAACCCCAAACCCAACCTTAACCTGAACCTTAACACTAGCCCTAACCCTAAACTGAAACTGAAACCTAAACGCAAAGCTAACCCTAATCCTAACCCTAACCGTAACCCTAACACAAACCCATAATCTAACCCTACCCAGAAACAAACCCTAACCCTACCCTAAACTGAACTCTAATCCTAACCCAAACCAGAACTCAAACCCTAACCCTACCAGTAACCTGAACCCTAAACCTAAACCAACCCTGAACCCCATCCCTAAACAGAACCCTATACCTAACTCTAACCTAAATCTGAACCCAAAGCCGAATAATAACCCTAACCTGAAACCTACCTATAACCCCAACATAACCATAATCTGAAACCTAAACTTAACCCTAAACTTAACCCTAAACAGAGCCCTAACCCTAACCTGAACACTAAACCTAAACCACCTGAACCCGAACCCAAAATCTAACGCTAACCCTAACCCTAACCTGAAACCTAATTTAAAACCTAACCATAACTCTAAACTGTAACCTATATCACATCCTAACCATAACCATAACCCTAACAGGAACCTGAAACTAACCACCCAACCCTAATTAAAACCCTAAAGCGAATCCTAAACCTAATCAAACCCTAACCCTAACCCCAACCCGAACAATAAACTTAATCCTAACACTAACCCTAACCCCAAACCAAACTTGAATCCTAACCCTAAAACTCACCCCCTTCCCAAACCCTAACTCTAACCAGAACCCTAACCTGAATACTACCTCTAACCCTTAACCTAAGACTAAACCAAATGTCAACCTTAACCCTAATCCTAAAGCAGACCCTAATCTGAACAATATCCAGAACCCAAATATGAAACCTTAACTTAACCAGAATCTGAAGCATACCCCTAACCAGAACAATAACACTAATCCTAACCCAATCCCTAACCCAAAACCTAAACCTTGTCTGAACCCAATCCTGAACCCCTATCGTAACTCTAACCCTAAATCTAAACCTAATCCTACCCCAAACACTAGCCATAATCAAAACTAACCTGAACCCCAAATATAATCCTAACCTGAACTTTAACCCCAAAACTAACATGAACCCGAACCTGAACCGTAAAACAAACACTAACAAATCCTAACCCTAACTCTAACACAAACTCTAACCCAAAACCTAATATTAATCCTTACCCAAACCCTAACCCAAACTATAACTATAACCCAAACCCCTAACTATAACCCAAACCCCAAACTTAACCTGAAAGCTAACCCGAACGTGAACCATAATCCTAACCCTAAACATATCGTGAAACCTAACCCTAACCCTAACCCTTAACCAAAACCTACACTGAATCCTAACCCTATCCCTAACATGAATACAAACCCTAATCCTATCCCTACACCTAACTGTAAATTTAACCCTGAATTTAATATTACTCCTTATCTAATACCTATCCCAAACCCAAACCCTTACCCTAACATTAACTCAACCCAAAACCTAACCAGAACTTAACCCAAAACTTAAATGCAACCTTAATATTAAGGTAAAGTGAACACTAACCAAAAACCTATACCTAACCATAACACCGATTCGAATAGTACTCCAATCCTGAACCCTAATACTAACCCTACCCTAAACCTAACTCGAACACTAACCATAACCTTAAACCGAATCCGAACCTAACCCAAATACGAACCCTTACCCAGTACCTACACCGAACCTGAAAACTCAGACTAACCCTCAACCTACCGTGAATACTAACCTGAAATCTCAATCTAACACAGACCCAGACACTGTCCCTAAACTTAACCAAAGAGGCAGCTGAAATCACAAATTCTACATCATTGTGAAGAGCCTGGTGGCCATTGCCAGAAAAGCCAGCCTCTGGCGATTCCTGATCTCTGGGAACCACGAGTGTGGCCCACACAAGGAGACAAGGCACATCTTCTGCCAGGTGTACAAGGATCTGCTCTGTTCACAGTGCTTCCGCTCTCAGGAGCATGAGTCTCACAGCCGCCATCCTTAGGAAAGGGCAGCTGAAGAGCAACAGGATGCCATTAGCAAGCTGGTGGCCACCATCTGGAACAAGGTACAAGAAAAACCAGAGGAACATCCACAAGAACAGGAGACTCATCGTCCAGTGGGTTCGCTATGTGAATGTGTACCGAGGGACTACCAGGGAGGTTTTTGCAATGCTGCATCAGGAACACCACCAGGAGGAAAAGCAGCATTCAGAGAGACTTCTCATCCAAGGAAGAGAGGTTTTAGGGCAACTCAGCCAAATGGAGACCCAGATGATTCAGAAGAGGCGCCAGCTCAGAGAAACCTACCAGGAGCTGATCCAGACGTACCAGAAGCCAGTCCTGGAACTTCTCCAAGCTGTCGACCTGACACTGGAGAGTTGTAAGGGAGTGTTGGCCTTCATGCCTGACCCTCTGAGGCCACAGCTCAGTGCTCCTCCAGTCCCTGGAAGACTGGAGAGACTCATCTGGTTCTGAATGGGCATTTCCTTGCGAGAGGCTGCCCGCAATCAAGATAAGCTGCACGCTCATCCACAAGAGGTTGAAGCCATCTGTGGAGACACGCTTGGGAATCCTGCAGAACACTCCATCGACTTGACCACCTTCGGGGCCCAGGTCTTCAGCTCTGGGAAACATTACTGGGAGTTCAATGCCAATGGTTCTTACACCTGGGCTCTAAGGAGTCTGTAGGGACTCGGCGGTGGGGAGCAAACTACCCATGGGTGTATGTCAGAACCACTTTCTTCTCTTAACTATGAAATCCAACACCTATGACAGTCTTTTCACCACTTCTCCACCTGTGTCTCACTACATGGAGATTACATGTAGGGCAGTAGCTATGAGCTGAAGATTTCTGCAACAGTGCAGAGAGTTCAAGACCCATAACCCACAAAGCAAGCAAGGAAGCAAAGAAACCAGACAAGAAAAAGGACAAAAAGGGAAGAAAAGAAACCTTTGGCCATGGCGTCAAACCTCACTTTCACTGAAAATTCACCTGAAATGGACAGGGTAGGAAGAAATTGTCAGAACCATTTGCATGAAGAAGGAATTAAAAGGTGTTCCTGCTGCTGCAATGTAAATTCCAGAACGTATTGATATATCAATCAAGTTACCTGACACTGTGCATTGTTGCAAGACCTTCCAGGGACCCCGTCCCTCTCAGCATAAATAAGCATGCTGGTTGGCCTCTCAGGCCTCTCAGAGAAAGGGCCAGCCCAGTGAGACCATCTGCGTTGAGAGCTTGGATAGCACCACTGAGTGTGCGGTCTGTAGGATCTTCTCTTTTCATTCTTATTGAAATTTGGTTTGGTCTTTTATCTGATTGCTTGGTCTACTGGTTTGTTTGTTTGTTTGGTCGTTCTGTCGGTCGGTCTCGGTCGATTGTGGGTTAGCACCCGGGCCTGAGGGCTATCCCTGATGTCCTCTGGGCACTGGGCTAGCACTGTGCCACAGCGCTGCGATTGATTACTGAGTGAATGATAGATGGGTGGAGAGAAGGGCATCAAGGGCACTTTCCTGCGTGGGCTGGCCAGGAAGCAGGACCTTCAGATCTCAGCCACCGAGTACCTGAGATGAGCGGTGTGAGCGGGGAACACCCGGCTCCCCGGTTTCAAATACGGACGGCGACGCTCTGCAAGCCTTCCAGAAGGATCTGAGCCGTGCCGTCTACAGAAATACCCTCCTAGACCCAGTCACCATTGACTGCGGCCACAGTTTCTGTCGACTTTGTCTCTGCCTGTCCTGGGAAGAAAGGCAGACCCCCCCCCCCGCAGGAACGTGCACTGCCTGCCGGGATCCCGCCCAGCAGGGAGACCTCAAGTCTGACGTCCTTCTGAAGAGCCTGGTGACCCTTGACTTAAAAGCCAACCACTGGTGATTCCTCAGCTCTGAGGAACACAAGTGTGGCCCACACAAGGAGACAAGGCATATCTGGCAGGTGGACAAGGATCTGCTTTGTCCGTACTACTGCTACTTTCAGGAGCACAAGTCTTACAGCCACCATCCCATGGAAAGGGCTGCTGAAGAGCAGCGGGAGGCCATTTGCAAGCTGATGCCAACCATCTGGAACAAGATACAAGAAATCCAGAGGAACTTCCACAAGAACAGGAGACTCATCATTGCTGGGAACCATACAGATGTTTGCTCTGACATCAAGAAATCATCAGTTTCTTTAAGATGAACTTAGTTACTGTAAGACTCTGTAACTGAAAGAATTGCTCATTGTTTCTACTACCCCTTCCTTGACCACCCAAGTGCAATATTCTGTAAGCTAAAATAACTTGATTTATGTATCCTGTTTGACAAACACTTTGACCATCTCCTGACTCCCTACCCAGAACTGGTTCAGGTACATGTTGTATAGAGATGGTTACTCAGCAATATCACTAGGCAACTTGCTTGCCTCAATCACCTTTCTGCTAAACCTATATATTCTGCTGTGCAAAAATAAAGATTGAGACCTTGATCAGAATACTGCCTTGGTCTTCTGTCTCATGTCTGGTTTGTCTCTCATTCAGGTCCACTCCTCCTCGAGCTCTAGTTGACTACCCTGGAGGCCGGGGCAAGTGGCTCCCAAAATGTGGCACGAGGCACGGAAAACTGAGGTGAACGTCACTAGGAAAGCTGGCTGTTTTATTTAGGTCTCCCTCTTGTGTAATAGAGGACCTGCATAACGACCACCACAGAGGGACTCATCGGCGATACCGGCCCAGGAAGGTATAAGGACCACCAGAGAAACCATCTGTGACATAGGCCCAGGAATAAGGACCACCACAGAGAGACCCATCTGTGACACAGGCCCAAATAAGGAAGGGAGAGCGATGTTTATGGGACAAACACTTAGTAAGCATGAGTTGTTTATTCAAGGGCTTAAAACCTCACACAAGGCCCGAGGAAAAAGGGTTAAGAAAAAAGATTTGGTAGATTTCTTTATGTTTCTGGAGGATCTTTGTCCTTTATTCCCACAAGAGGGAACTCTAGATGAAAACAGATGTCAGCATGTAGGTGATTGTCTTAAAGACTTTTACCTCAATTTCACCCCCGAAAAAGGTGCCTATTCAAGCCTTCTTCTATTGGACCCTCCTAAATGAGGTCCTGCAGGTCTGCCACAATCAAGCAGATGTCTCTGAGGTACTGAAAAATGGTGAAACTTTCCTAAAGGATAAATGTAAGGGAAGCCAGTCTTCTCTTCAAAAAGAATCTTCCAAAACTTCCAACCCCCCTCCTGCTGCTTCTCCTTGTCCCTCCATCTCCATTCCTATGCCCACAAATAATATTGGTGCTCAGTCCAATAAGCCAAAATCCATTTATCCTGTTCTTTCGGGTGTAGACTTTTGTGATATTGGTGATGATGTCCTCTCCCCAGAAGAGGAGGCCTCACTAGAGGAAAAGGCCGCCAAATATCATAACTCTGATCAGCCTCCAACAGCCTCCCTTTCAATCAAACACCCATCCTATAAAACAGCCCAACCCTTCTGTGCTCCAGCGCTAGCCTCTGTGCCCATAAATGATTTGACAGAAGTTACCTGGCAAGCCTTTGTAAGAGTTGCTAGAGAAGCCCAGTTCTTAAAAACTCATATTCAAATTAAAAAGGAAAAGTCTGCCTTGCTTAAACAGCCTTGAGAACTAGATATACAAATAAGTTCCTCATCCAATACCTCACTGAAAGTTAAGACAAAGTATAGACAAACTCTTCATGCCTTTCCCGTAACTACATCTCAGGTAAAGTCAGCCAAGAGCTCCCCTAATAAAACAGAAAACCAAGGAGACAGTGAAGGGAAAGAAAAGGAGGAAGAGGATGGGGAGGAAAGGGAGCCAGGTAGTAAAGAATCAGAAACCTCCGGAGAACAGGAAGAAAATAACCCCCTCATTATTAAAGCCCCAAAATATCGTCCCTTAAAATTCAAATATATTAAGGAACTTAAAAGCTCTGTCTCCATGTATGGCCCAGTTGCCCCCTTACTCTCTCTCTTTTAGAATCCATGAATCAAAACTGGCTTACAGTAAAAGACTGAGGAATTATAGGTAAAGCTGCACTTAGCAGAGGCCAATATCTTTCATGGAAGGCTGATTATGCGGAAAGATGTCAGGATATTGCACGTCACAATATGACTGCTACAGGTCCGTCTAAGAAATGGACCCTAACTAAATTATTAGGACAAAGCCCCTATGATAACAATGAAAAACAAGCCAAATTTCCCACAGGGCTACTTGTTCAAATTCAGCATGCAGCCTTTCAGGCTTGGAAGTGCCTCCCTCTTCAAGGGGCAGCTGTTTCTTCCATAGCAAAAATTCGTCAGGGATCCCAGGAGCCATTCAGTGAATTTGTTGGTTGCCTTACTGAGGTGTGGAGCAATTTATAGGGTACAATGAGACAGATAATGAACTCATTATACATCTTGCCTTTGAGAATGCCAATTCTGCCAGTCAGGCTGCAATACCTCCTCATCGCTGTGGCAAAATTCTTTCTGATTATATCAGACTTTGTGCTGATGTTGACCCAGCCTCACGCAATGTTGGATTGGCTATTGAAGCTGCCTTCAAAGATTTTTACCCAGGGACTCAAGGCTAAGACATGCTTTAACTGCAAATAGCCTGGTCATTTTTTTGAAAGAATGCCCGGCCCCTAAGGCAGAGTGGCCTCCCCCTTCATCAATTTGTCCCCGATGCAAACAAGGAAAACACTGGGCTTCGGAGTGTAAGTCTAAAACTGATAACCAGGGTAAACCATTGCCCCCCAAGCAGGGAAACTTGATGAGGGGCCCACCCCAGGGTCCCAAGCCCCCAGTGGGATTGAACACTGTGGCTGTCAGTTTCGTCCCCCAATCTCCAGCTCATCTAGGGTCATCTCCCTCACGTGAGCAATGCCAGGTAGTGCAGGACTGGACCTCTGTGCCACCTACCAATCAATATTGACTCCTGATTCTGGGACTCAGCTCCTTTCCACTGGAATTTTTGGCCCTTTGCCCCCAAACACATTTGGCTTAATTTTGGGACACGGAAGCTCCAACATCTAGGGTATTAATATTTCACCAAGCATTATTGATAATGATTATACTGGGGAAATCAAAATAGTGGCAACTGCTTCCCAAGGACCTATAACTATTTTCCTTGGCCAGAGGATTGCTCAATTGGTATTTCTTCCTCTCAATACTAATAACCCCAGTCACGAAGGCCAGAGAGGCACTCAATTTTGGTTCCTAAGATATCTATTGGGTACAAGAAATTACACATAAGAAAACTTTATTAAAGGTAAAATTAGATGGAAGGATTTTTGAGGGCATAGTTGATACAGGAGCAGATGCTACTATCATCTCCAATAGGGATTGGCCTTCACCCTGGTCCCTTAACCCTGCTATGACTCACTTAAAAGGAATAGGACAGACTTCTAACCCTTTTCAAAGTTCTAAAATTATTTTGTGGGAAGATGAGGAATGAAACAAAGGCATGGTGCAGCCTTATGTGGTCACCGGACTCCTAGTTAACTTATTAGGCAGAGACATTCTTTCTTAGATGTGACTCATTATGTGCAGCCCCAATGAGTTAATTACTCAACAGATACTTAATCAAGGATATCGCCCAGGTCAAGGGCTGGGAATGAATTCTCAGGGTCTATGGCGCCCGTCCACATGGATGCTAAGGCTGATCGCGCTGGCATAGGCTATAAAATTTTCCTTAGTGGCCATTGACATGCCTGTACTCCATGCAGACAAAATTTCTTGGAAAAGGACAGAGGCTGTGTGGTTTGATCAGTGGCCTTTAACAATTGCAAAGTTGGCTGCAGCCACAGCATTAGTACAGGAACAACTTGCTGCAGGCCACATTGAATCTACTACTTCCCCTTGGAACACACCTTCTTCAAGATCTTAGGGAAATTAATAAGGCCATGATTCCCATGGGTGCCCTTCAATCTGGCCTTCCTACTCCGGTTGTCATTCCCAAGGGATATTATACAATTGTTATTGATTTAAAGGATTCCTTTTTCACCATCCCTCTCCATGCAGAGGATCACCAATACTTTGCATTCAGTCTACCAGTAATGAATTTTAAAGGCCCTATGCCTAGGTTTCAGTGGAAAGTTTTGCCCCAGGGGATGGCCAATAGCCCTACATTATGTCAAAAATGTGTTGCTCAGATTATAGATCCATTCAGATTAAAGGATCCCTCTCTATGTAATTCATTATATGGATTATATTCTTCTTCCTGGACCGGATGCTGATGGCCTTCTCCGTTTTTCTCAGCAACTATCAAATGCTCTTACCAGTGCAGGTCTTCAATTTGCACCAGATAACTTTCAGTTAAAACCTCCATATCTATTTTTAGGCTTTGAGCTTTTTTCCATTAAAATATTATCCCAAAAATTCAACTTAAGATTAATCTTAGAACCTTAAATGATTTCCAAAAACTCTTAGGTGACATCAACTGGCTACGCCCCTATCTTAAACTGACTATGGGTGAGCTTAAAACCTTGTTTGATAGTCTTAGAGGAGATTCCGACTTCCTTTCTAAACGCTCTTTGGATGCTCCTGCTCGAGAAGCTCTCTCCAGACTAGAGGCAGCCATTTCTAATAACAAATTACTTTTGTTAATTATGACCTACCCGTACAGTGTGCCATTTGTGCATCTAATTTCACATCCACTGGAGTCTTTTTGCAGAAAGAACCTCTTTATTGGGTACACCTACCTGCAGCACCAGCTAAGGTCCTTACACCCTACACTAGGTGGGTGATGGAGCTAATTAAAATAGGAAGGGAACAGAGCAGAAAAAATTTTGGCAAAGACCCAGATAAAATAATTTTACCATATACTCCCTCCCAGAATCAATGGTTAATTCAAAATGATGATGATTGGGCTGTTTCATACATTTCATTTTTTGGCACTTTTGGTAATCATTATCCTGTTGATAAACTTATTCAGTTTTTGCGATATCAACCCATTACCTTCCCTGTACAGACCTTCCAAAAGCCCCTTCTTAATGACTCCCTTGTGTTCACAGATGGCTCCTCCATTGGGCAAGCTGCCTTTTCTATTAATGACAAAATTACTTCCTTAAAGTCCCCCTATTTTTCTGCCCAGTTGATTGAGTTTTTTGCAGTCTTACAAGTTTTTGCTCAGTTACATACTTCTTCTTTTAATCTGTACACTGATAGTGCCTATATTGCTCAATCTATACCATTGCTTGAAACAGTGCCTTTTATTAAGCCAACTACAAATGCTGCTCCCCCATTTTTCTTAATTCAACAATATATTCAAACTAGAAGTTGCCCCTTCTTTAAAGGCGACATCCGTGCCCACTCTGGCCTCCATGGACCTTTGACAAAGGGCAATGAAACAATAGACCAAGCTACCCAATTGGTATTTTAGCTAAAAGTGAACTGATAGCCCAGGCCAGAGAAGCTCATTCGCTACATCACCTTAATGCCCAGACCCTTTGTCTTCTTTTTAAAATCATCAGAGGGCAGGCATAGCAAATTGTTAAACAGTGCCCAAATTGTATTACCCTGCTGCCAATACCCCATTTGGGCGTTAGTCCCTGAGGATTGGTTCCTAATGAATTGTGGCCAATGGATATTTCTCAGGTTCCCTTTTTTTTGGTACTCTTAAATATCTTCATGTTACTGTAGATACCTTTAGTGGATTTATTTTTGCCACACCACATTCTAGTGAGGCCTCCAAAAATGTTATCGCCCATGTACTTAATTGCATGGCAGTTATGGGAAAGCCTAAGATTATTAAGACTGATAATGGCCCCGGACATACTGGCATAAATTTTCAACATTTCTGCCCCCAGACGCAAATAAAACACATCACTGGTGTTCCCTATAATCGTCAAGGGCAAGGAATTGTTGAATGAACTCATCAAACCCTTAAAAATACTTTTCAAAAGTTAAGAACACAAAACTTTTTTCCCACAAAAGGAACTCCAAAAATATTCTTCAGCATGCTCTATTTGTTATTAATTTTTTAACATTGGACATTAATGAAAACTCTGCAGCTGATCGCCTTTGGCACCCCCAAGCTATTAATAATTACACAACTGTTATGAGGAAGGATCCTCTGACTTCCCAATGGAAGGGCCCTGACCCAGTGTTGATCTGGGGAAGAGGATCAGCCTGTATATATGATAATAAAGAAGCCGCCGCTTGTTGGCTCCCAGAACACCTAGAAAAGCCTATTGATAACTCACCTTTCAGGGAAGGGTAGCTCCCTGAGAACAAAAACCCTTCCTTCTATTCTAGAAAATCGTCAAAACTGCTGTGGATCCTACAAATGTCAGTCTTGCTGTTGCTGCTGTCATCATCGGAGGACACAGACCTCTACTAGATAAAGAAACCCTCCTACTTTCCCTTTTTGGCAACCCCTTTGATTGCCATGGGGACACAACAATCCCGATTGCCATTCCAAGCAATAATTCCCTTAGCCCTATTAATTCTGCCTATTAATTCTATGTGCTTTTTTAGTCTATCTCAGAATAATACCTTTGATAGGAGTAATTTCTTTTAGCAATTGTTTAGCAGTAATTAATTACTCTTCTCCTACTATTTCCCTTTGCCCTCCTGTAGGAAAAGTTTTTGTCTGTGGAGGCAACCTGACCTTTACGCAACTCCCTGTAAAATGGACTGGAGTTTGTGTACTTATTTCATTGTTCCCCGATATAGACATTATACTTGGAAGTGAAGTTCTGCCAATTCCCAGCCTAGAAATGGTTGGAGGAAGACATAAGCGGGCTGTTTTTATTCCCCTCCTGGCAGGATTGGGAATCATTGAAGCCAGAGGTGCAGGAATGGCAGGATTGGGAGTGTCACTACACTCTTACGCCAAATTGTCCAATCAGTTAATAGAGGATGTCCAGGCATTGTCCAACACTTTTAGTGACCTTCAGGATCAGATGGACTCCCTGGCTGAGGTAGTTCTACATAATAGAAGAGGGCTAGATTTACTGACTGCAGAACAGGGAGGAATTTGTTTGGCTTTACAGGAGACGTGCTGCTTTCATGCAAACAAGCCCAGTATTGTGCGAGACAAATTAAGAACCTCCAGGAGGACTTGATCAAACATCGCTGAGAATTGTTTGATAACCCCTTTTGGACTGGAGTAAATGGAATGTTGCCTTACCTCCTTCCCCTCCTAGGTCCTTTGTTGGGTATTTTGATTATTGTATCCATAGGACCATGCATATTCAATAGAATCATGAGCTTTGTAAAACAGCAATTGACTCCCTGGCATCTAAACCCCTTCAAATTCATTATCATAGGCTAGATTTGGGCACTCAAGAGGCAGGTGAAGGCACGGAGGCCACCATCTCCTACTACCCAAGCAGATCAACAAAGAATGGCAGTTCTATAAAGGCGGCTGGAACCCGAACTGGCTAGATGTAGGCCATCAGCACCTATGGAAGGGTAGAACCGAGTGCTATCTACTGAGTTGGGATCAAAGCAAAAGTGCCGGAAAGGCTTGTGGAAGCAATCCCCTCTGCATAGGGGTTGGATCTAGATAAAAATCCCCTCCCCTCAAAAAGGATCCTGTAAAGCTTTTCAGGGGGATGGGCTCCTACTTCCTTCCATGAGTTAATGCCAATCTTGCTTAAAATATTGATTTCTGTAAGATATGGTTTTTCTTAATGCTGCTTCACCTGTATTATAACAATATTTGGCCTTTAATAAATTAAATAGAGGTAGGAGAAGCTGGGCACCAAACAGCTGTTGCTATGACATGCAGAAACCATAAGATTCTGTAAGATGAAAGAACTAAGTAATAAACTAAAAGAACTCATTATGTGTAAGACTCTGTAACTTGAAAGAATTGCTAATTGTTTCTACTACACCTTCCATGACAACCCAACTGCAATATTCTGTAAGCAAAAGAACTTGATTCATGTATCCTGTTTGGCAAACACTTTGATGACCTCCTGAACCCCTCCCCAGGTTTGATTCAGGTAAATCTGGTATAGAGATTGTTACTAAGCAATATCACTAGGCAACCTGATTGTGGCCAATGGATGTAACTCAGGATCCCTTTTTTTGGTACTCTTAAATATCTTCATGTAACTGTAGATACCTTTAGTGGGTTTATTTTTGCCACACCATATTCTGGTGAGTCCTCCAAATATGTTAACTTAATTGCATGGCAGTTATGGGAAAGCCTAAGATTATTAAGACTGATAATGGCCCCGGACATACTGGCATAAATTTTCAACATTTCTGCCGCCAGATGAGAATAAAACACATAACTGGTATTCCCTATAATGCTCAAGGTTAAGGAATTTTTGAATGAGCTCATCAACCCCTTAAAATACTTTTCAAAAGTTAAGAACACAAAACTTTTTTCCCACAAAAGGAACTCCAAAAATATTCTTCAGCATGCTCTATTTGTTATTAATTTTTTAACACTGGATATTAATGAAAAATCTGCAGGTGATCGCTTTTGGCATCCCCAAACTATTAATAATTATGCAACTGTTATGTGGAAGGATCCTCTCACTTCCCAGTGGAAGGTCCCTGACCCAGTGCTGATCTCCTACGTTCCCTTTTTGGCAACCGCTTTGATGGCCATGGGGGCACACCAATCCCGATTGCCATTCCAAGCAATAATTCCCTTAGCCCTATTAATTCTGCCTATTAATTTTTTGTGCTTATTTTTAGTCAGTCTCAGAATAATACCTTTGATATACATGTAGGAGTAATTTCTTTTAGCAATTGTTTAGCAGTAATTAATTACTCTTGTCCAACTATTTCCCTTTGCTATTTGTCTATGGATGCAACCTCGCCTTTACCCAACTCCCTGTAAAATGGACTGGAGTTTGTGTACTTGTTTCACTGCTCCCCGATATAGACATTATTCCTGGAAGTGAAGTTCTGCCAATTCCCAGCCTAGAAATGGTTGGAGGAAGACATACGTGGGATGTTTTTATTCCCCCCCGATAATGACATCTGATGACTGCCTCGACTCCCTCGGCCGGCAAGGAAGGACACGACAAAGATAACTTCTTCTTGAGCAGCAGTTTATACAGCAAGCTAGAACAGCCATGCTGGGTCGACCCCAACTTCCTCAAACATAGACCTTAAATAGGCCTATCAACCAATCACAATTATTTCCTTAACACTAACATCCAATCAACTACAGCATATCTCCAGCACACTCCGGACATACTTCCAATCACGCATTAGGGGCGTGAACAGTCAAATCTCTTCCTGGAAACTTTTAGACAAACAACTCAGAAAAGCAACCACGGAGGCGGATGTCAGCGCCATCTTGTAATGGCGATTGCAATGGCTCTCTACATCTCCCCCTTTTTTCTTTTGGCCAAAATAAAACAAAGTAGAGTGGAAATCCGGAGGGCAGCCGAACCTTCGGACGTCCCTCTTGTCCTTAAGAAGGTAAGGGATCATGCCTGTCTTAGGTTGGAGAGATGCCTCTTGGTTCTTACCCGTCATCAATATCCGATGCTTAAGTATCGGAGTCTGTCTTAGGTTGATACCAAGATCAATCTCTACACTTACCCGTCCTTGACTACTGATCCAGCATACCCAGCCAAACCTGGGGGGAGAGATTCGATTCCAGAGTAATAAGAGCTTGTTTCACAATATACTTATCACGTCTCCTCTGTGCCTGAAGTTGTCTATACATGATTACAACAAACCAACAAAATAAAACAAAACTCACACATAATATTACAATCAAAGACACACTTCCAGCCCACTCCTTGATCCAATTAAAAGAGTTGGAAATCCAATTTACAAAATCTTCAACTGTAGCAATATTAACACGGGTAGAATTTACAATTATAATTTCATAGTGAAGTTGAGTGGTTAAATTCTCAAAATCCTTGGACCAAGATTCTCTCAACATATTTCCTAATTGTCTGGACAAATTCGCTGCTCGAGAATAATTATAATAGGGTAAAGAAGTAATGCACAACCCAGTGCCTATACCCACACAAGACAATTGAGCATAGGAAAACATCAAATCAACTTGTTCCTGAAGTAAGTCCACTCTTTGATTCAATAACATGACACCATGTGCCAAATGCTGGTTAATCTGTAACTGCGTGTCCATAGTTTGAGATACCGTCTCGGACAGGGTATTCACGGTAGTTGCGGTCTGAACTGTGGTGACTAACGCGGCGGCGCTGGCTGCAGCGGTGGCGAGTAAGGAAGAAACCAGGACCACCAAAGCAGTGATTCCAAGATCACGACGAGGTCTCTTCAACCGCACAATTAAATCCTTCTCAGACACTTCTACAGGAACAGGAATAAATGTTGGCAAATGCATAACTACAACAGAATTAAACTCACTAGCATTCCAACACTGACTTAAAAAGCAGGGACAACTAGAACAATTCAATAAAGAATTATTTCCAATACAATTACTTTCAAAAACTAAAAATATAAAGGGGGGCCAAACACATACAGGACTAGTTTTATACTTAGTCTTAAATTTACAATTATCTTCCAAAGTAACATTTAAGCTTTCTCCTACTAGGGCAGCTCCTTTCTGTATAACCGAATTACTCACTGTAACGGAGCAGTTACAGTACCAAATTTCTCCCTCTTGAATAAATCCCAAAGCATTTGCTGTGGTACAGGCAAATTGTCCACATAACAGCCAAGCATTAAAAGGATTTTCAGCATCTTCCCGAGTACCTTGAAAATTAAATTTAGACTCAGGAATAAAAGTAGTATTTCCAGTAGTATGAATTTTAGGAGAAAAGGTAAATCCATATTCTATCGAGGAATATCACGGGCTTTGACACCCTGTCCATTCCCAGGGCCAATTCAATGGACTAACACATTTCGGATACACTAAGGGAGAAGGAGGGTTCCAAGCTTTATAAGAAAATATAGGGATTCTAGCACTAAATCCTACCACTACAGTTTTGGTCACATTCCCATTCTTAACACTAGGATATTCTGTACTATTAAACTTTCCTATCTTATGCTCTTGTAAGTATATACAAATATCACTATAAAATTGATTCAGGGTAAAACACAAGGATGAAGATAACATTACAGATAACGAATAATTTCCTTTCTCATAACTATAAGGTAAAAATGGCAATTTCAAGGAGTTACTACTGGTAAAAAGGTAAGGAAACATTCTGGAGGTATTAGTCACAGGCATTGGAAGTGGGAAGGTCTTCATTACTGCCCATAGTAGGCGAGGCTCCACCAGCGGACAAAGTAGTATTATTAGTAATATCTTCTTTGCGGCCATCTTCTTGCGCTTTTCTCACCAGGCGTTCCGGCACCCAAATGGGATCTTGTGAATTCTGTGGAAACACACAAACAGCTCCTCGTGCCCAAGAGAGCACGGGGTCTGGCCCATTCCATTGGCCTGTTAATATATCTTTCCATTTTACCATTCCTTTATATAGTCCCACAATTGGAATAGTATGCCGCTCCGCAGCGGAGTGGCCTTGAGTGTCCAAATTTAAAAAATTTATGGTAAAAAGGGCTAAGGAAATTCTTTCTTTTGGTGTCCTATTCTGCCCAATTCCCTCTTTTTGTTTTTGTAAATAAATTTTTAAGGTGCGATGAGCACGTTCCACAACGCCTTGCCCTTGAGGATTATATGGTAATCCATGAGAAATTTGTACTCCCATGGTTTGGCAGAAGGCAAGAAATTGTTTACTAGTATAGGCAGGGCCATTATCAGTTTTTAATAAGTAGGGCATTCCCCAGGAAGCCCAGGCTTCCAAGTAATGAGTAATTACATGATGAGCTGTTTCTCCACCCAAAGGAGTAGTATGAATAATTCCAGAACATGTATTAGTTGATACGTGTAAATATTTTAACTTTCCAAATTCCATAACATGGGTAACATCCATTTGCCAAAATTTTAGTGGAAGTAAACCACGGGGATTAACACCTAATGGCACAACTGGAAGATGGGTAACACATTTTGGGCAATTTAAAATAATTTGTCTGGCTGTCTGTCGAGACAGCTTAAATTGAGATTGTAAGGTGCGAGTATTAACATGAAATTGATGATGAAATTCTTGTGCCTGCATTTCTGGGGTAAGAGCAACAAAGGCCATTTGCATACGTGTACATTTATCCACTACATCATTGCCCAAACTTAAGGGCCCAGGTAAACCAGTGTGAGCACGAATATGCAATGGAAAAAAGGTGGCTCTACGAGTGCAAATTAATTCCTGCAACTGAATAAACAAATTACATACAGTGCTATTTTTATTTATGGGTCCTGCAGCTTCTAAGAACTGCAAAGCATTAACTACAAATGCAGAATCAGAAATAAGATTAAAAGGAAAATGACAATTTTTAAAAACAGAAATTACAACCTGCAGTTCTATTCTCTGTGCTGATCCAGGCTGAAACTGGCATAAAACTGGCTCTTGGCCTTCAACCAAATATGCTCCCATTCCATTCTTGGAACCATCCGTAAAAATATTGATGGCTCCAGGTATAGGTTGTCTGGCAGTAATAGTTGGGAAAATAATAGGGTGTTCCTTAAAAAACTGCAAAATTGGACATTTTGGATAATGATTATCAATTTTTCCTGTAAATGAACAAATTAAAACAGCCCACTCAGTAAAGGTGGAGCTTAAAACTTGTATTTGCTGACTGTTACATGGAATTATAAGAAGATTGGGCTGAGTGCCAAAATGTGCACGCTAAATTTTATTCCCAAAATAGTTAGATTGGCAACGGCAGTGGGATAATACTCGATAGATTTTGCAGGAGATATTTTCGGATGAATCCATGCTAAGGGACCATCCTGCCACAACACCCCTGTAGGCTGTTGAGATGAGGCCAAAATAACTAAAGAAATTTCTTTTCCCAATTCTATTCTTTTTTGAAAGGTCAGTTGTAACTTTTCTTCTAAAGTTTCTAAAACTTTTCTTGCTGCAGGGGTTAATTCCCTAGGCGAATCCAAACCTGATGGGCCTTGCAATAACTCATACAAAGGTTGCAACTTCTGATTACTCATAGGCAGGGAGGTTCGAATCCAATTTATATCTCCCAAAAGTTTTTGGAAATCATTCAAGGTCTTTAAATTATTTTTTCGCAACTGCCAATTTAATGGAATAATTTTTGGGGCTGTTATTCTACTTCCCAAATAATGTACAATATTGTTCTTCTGTACCTTTTCTGGGGCTATAAATAATCCTTTATTTTCCAGACACTTTATTAATAAAATAAAAGCCTCATTCAATACCCTTTGATCTTTGGAAGTCAACAAAATATCATCCATATAGTGTAAACACCGTACTGATGAAAACTTTTCCCGCACAAGAATTAAAGCTGCATGTACATACAATTGACACAATGTGGGGCTATTGGCCATTCCCTGAGGTAACACAACCCATTCAAATCGCTTATCAGGGCTCTCTTGATTAAAGGAGGGCAGGGTAAATGCAAACCTACAAGTATCCTTATTATTTAAAGGAATAGAAAAAAAGCAATTTTTTATATTCAGAACAATTATGGGCCATTCTTGAGGCAAAGTAGAAAGTAAAGGCAGTCCTCGCTGAACAGGCCCCATGATTTGCCTTTGACTATTAATTGCTCGCAAATCATGTAATAGTCGCCATTTCCCAGATTTCTTTTTAATAACAAATATGGGAGTATTTCATGGAGATACTGAAGGGCGGACATGTCCTAATTTTAACTGTTCTTTTACTAAATTATGGGCAGCTGCCAATTTCTCAGACGGGAGGGGCCATTGAGGAGCCCATACAGGGTCCTTGAAAAACTGGGCATTCGAGACAAAGTTTCTTTTTGTACTTGTTGCCAGACCTGGGCATGGCGAGTACGCACAGTTCCCTCAGCATGAAAAGGAGGGGCTGTCGGGGGAGGAGCAACTAACCTAGGCATTTCTCCAAGTTCCTCTCTTTTCGACCTTGATCGAGGCAATGGCCCTGGGTCTGCGGGAAACTCTTCAAGGTCAGACTCCACCAAGTCTCCATCTCTTGGCAGTGGTGGATAGATAGAGGGTATATGCCTTTCACTTTTCACACTACTCTGCCTGGATGTCGTTCTCTCTTCTTTAAATTCCTCCAGAGCTATTTTTCCTTCCACTAGAGCGCCGGAGCAGCACTCGTCGGCCAGACAACTCCTGACTAACCTCCATATAGGTTTCACTCCAGGCCCCAGTCTACTCTTCTCGTCAGCGCTATCTAAATCATTTCCTAATTTATCCCAAGCTGGCAAAGATAGATTTCCTGAGACTGAAAACCAAGGAGCTACCTCCTCCACATTTGACAAGAACAGTCTCAAAGTACTTTGTTTCACTTTTAAATTCTTAGCACGCAATAATGCGTCCAAGGCTGTAACTAATTGAGATGACTCTGAGGCTCCCATCTTAAAACTGGAGCTTCTCCCCGCTCTTTCTTTATCTACAGAAAAGAGCAGAAATAATTGGTCCCTCTTACCTGGGACTTTAATTGGTCCCCCTTACCGGGACTTTAATTGGTCCTGCTCACCCAGGACTTTAATTGGTCCCCCTTACCTGGGACTTTAATTGGTTCCCCTTACCTGGGAAACTTAACGGTGCACCACCTCGAGTTCTGAAGTCTGCTGGAAATGAAGGTCTTGGCGTACGGGCGTCCCCGTACGGGCCACCAGCTGCCGCTACTCCCTCGGCCGGCAAGGAAGGACACGACAAAGATAACTTCTTCTTGAGCAGCAGTTTATACAGCAAGCTAGTACAGCCATGCTGGGTCGACCCCAACTTCCTCAAACATAGACCTTAAATAGGCCTATCAACCAATCACAATTATTTCCTTAACACTAACATCCAATCAACTACAGCATATCTCCAGCACACTCCGGACATACTTCCAATCACGCATTAGGGGCGTGAACAGTCAAATCTCTTCCTGGAAACTTTTAGACAAACAACTCAGAAAAGCAACCACGGAGGCGGATGTCAGCGCCATCTTGTAATGGCGATTGCAATGGCTCTCTACAGGTGACCATGTAGGGCATCACTTTATGTTGAAGAGTTGTGGAAAATTCCAAATGTTGAAAATATCATACTCTGCCTTTAATTACTTTCTTCATCCAAAATATAATTGTTTCCAGCAAGATTGTGAAACTGGACACTCTTTAAAAAGTGGTGCAGTTATTAAACCAGGTGTGGTTGCTCACATCTGTAATAATAGCTATTAAAGAGGCTGAGATCTGAGAATTAAGGTTCAAAGCCAGCCTGAGACTCTTATCTCCAATGAACCCAGAAAATGGGAAGTGGGGCTTGGCTGAAGGGTAGGTTGGTAGACTTGAGCTGAAGAGCTCAGGGGAAATGCCCTGGCCCAGGGGTAGGATGGTAGCCTTGAAATGAAGAGCGTAGGGACACTATCCAGTATGAGGTCAAGCCCCATGACCTACAAAAAAGTTGAGCTTATTAAAGGTATATATAATTACAGATTAAAATTGCAGATAAAATTACACAAACTCAAAGACTACAACGAGATACCTAATGTAGAATATAATAGCTGTGAGCATCCTGATTCATTTGAGACACAAAAAATTAAATGGAATGTGACATTAATTTCTTTTATGTCAATTTTGTCTTTAAGTGCACATGAACACAGGTTGGGAGTACCTTCAAATATTTAAACAAATAAAAGTATCTTTTGTCAGTTGCAAGTGTCTCACACTTGTATCATTCTAGCTATCAATAAGGTAAAATATGAGAATTGAAATTTGAAGCCAACCCAGTCAAAAAAGACCCTTTGAGACTCCTATTTCCAAGTAACAACTCAAAAACTGGTAGTGAAAGCTGTGGCTCAAAATGGTAGTGCTCTAGCGTTGAGGAAAAAGAGCTCAGGGAAAGTATCCAGAGTTCAATCCCCAAGTCTGACAAAGAAAAGAAAAAGAAAAGAAGCTGCTCTTGATCTTTAGAAAAATGATCTGAAAGTACTTCATTTATTTCTCTATAAAATCCCCTTAAAGAATGTTGCGGAAAAGTTTGAACCAATACAAACATGATATTCACTACACTCTATGTTAGAAATGAACTTTATAATTTGGGGAGAGATCAGTAGGAATGGGGAAATAGGGGAAAGGAGGGTGGGATAATACTTTTAAAAATAAAGGTACTAATACATGATTTTTACAATAAAAATATAAAAATAAAAATAAAGCATAAATCAAAAGCTAAATTATTTACCAGAAAAAAACAGACCAGAAATAAACAAAAAAATTGTGACTCTGCTGTTCCAACAAAGGGAATTACCTGTGTAGGGGAAGGCAGCATCCCTTTCCCATTACTCATCAGTGTCAATTCTGACTGATAAACGTTTTATGTAGGGCATGGGCCACAGCATACACAGCATTATATATGTTGTAACTCTCTTCAGACATCTCCATGTCAAAAATATGCCTCGACCACTGTAAGGAAGGATCATGAAGACAATTCTCCCATGTAACACAGTCTGGATCAGAAACTGAACAATTAAATGAGAGAAACCACAGACTTGCAAGATAAAAATCCTCTGGGAATTTTGAAGGGTTAACTGTCCTGACAAATCTGTGAATCTGGTAATATCTTCATGGTGGTGTGAGAAAATGAGAGGTATTTGGAATGAGCCTACCATGAAATACCTGCTTCTGATGGTTAAATCCTGCTGTGAGTTTATAATACAAAGCTTTCCTCTTATTAAAAATTGCTCAATAGCACAGAACTTCATCAAGCAAACCTTACTTTCACTGAAACCATACACAGTGATGGACAGATCAACCAGGAAGAACTAAAGAGAGAAACCTTAGATTTGAACAACTGTATAGACCAACTAGATCTAACAGACATCTGCAGATTATTCCACCTAGCAAGAACACAATACACGTTTGTTTTTGTTCAGCAGCACGTGGAACATTTTCCAAAAGAGACCACATTTTAGGGCATAAAACAAACCTGGGCAGATTCAGAAACACTGAAATTATTCCCTGCACTCTGTCAGACCACAGGGGCATCAAATTGGAACTGAACACCCATCTCCACCAACGAAAACCCTGTAAATCATGGAGACTGAACAACACATTGTTGAATCACTAATAGGTCATGGAGGATATCAGAACAGAAATCCAATAGTTTATGAGATTTAAGAAAAAGGAGTACACAAAATACGAGCTCCTTTGGGACGGAGCATAGGCAGTACTTAAAGGAAAATTTATAAATCTGAGTGACTACAATAACAAATTTGAAAAATCGAAAAGCAACAATTAAATTTGTCACCTTAAGCTCCTGGAAAAAGAGCAACAAACCAACCCTATCCCAGTAGAAGGAAGCAAATTATTAAAATCAAACCAGAATTAAATGAATTGGAGACAAAAAACTATAGAAAGAATCAACAAAACAGGGAGTTGGTTCTTTGAAAAAATTAACAAAATTGACAGACCCTTAGCGAATTTTACCAAAAAAAAGAAGACAGCATACCAAAATAAAATCACAGATGAAAATGGTAATATCATGACAGAATTTACCAAGATCCAGAGCATCATGAGGGAATACTTCTCAAACCTTTATGTCTAGAAGAAATGGATGAATTTCTAGCCAATATTAACATACCCACCCTGAACCAAAAGACCTAACCCAACTTCACAGGCCTATTTCAAACACTGAAATAGAAATGTCAAAAGAGACTTCTACCTAAGAAAAGCTCAGGGCCAGATGGATTCACAGCTGAATTCTATAAGGTCTTCAAAGCAGTTGGCAGAGTACCATAATTTATAATAATATAACAATATTTTTGGAATATTAGTGGGTGTAGAATTGAGTACCATATCTAGCCTACTAATATCTAATTGCAGTAGTCCACTTATCTAAGTGAAATTATTTCCTGAGAAAATATTGCCATCTGTGCTCAATACCACACATAAAATTGTATTTAATCCAACCTACACTTCTCTTCATATCTATTGATATCTAAGAAACACCCACCGGCTGAAAGTATAACATTTAATGTTTTTAGAATACTAATAAAAAATAGTCAGACATATTCTGGGCAATTAAGAGAAGGAAAATCAGCAAAACATGGGTAGATAGAGTTGAGAAGAAAAATATGCTAAGCTGGGTACTGATGCTTCATGCCATATTTCTAATTTCACTTGAAGCTGATATCTGAGGATTATGCGTTGAACTCATCTTAGGCTTGGTGTGTGGGAGACTCTTAATTTAAAGTTAACAACGAAAAGTGCCAGATATGAACCTGTGGCTCAAGTGGTAGAACAATATCCTTAAGCCAATAAGTTCAAGAACAGTTCCCAAAAGCAGCAGAACAGAAATAAAAATAAGTAAACATACCAGCACCATATAAAGATATATATTTTCTATACCACGGAAGAGAATAATTTTTAGCACTGCCACCTTGTCTTCAAATTATGGGAGGCAATCTCAAGCATACACTTGTCAAACAAGCAATTGAGAAGAATGACATCTTATCCTGCAACAGGCAAGAAATATGTTTCCAGATTATAGTGAAATTATGTTCTTTTCTTGAAGTTCTTTAATTTTATACAGCCATTTATTAGTGAGAGACATTTATTACAGTTTGTCTAGATTGTGAAGCATATCTGACATAAAATAATGAAGCAATGCTTAGTTGGAAACAGTGATTTCTTCCTACAATAAAGTGTGTGTGTGTGTGTGTGAGTGTGTGTGTGTGATAGATAGATAGAGAGAGAGACAGAGAGAGAGTGTGTGTAATTGTGTATGTGTGTGTGTGTGTTCTAGAGCATGAAATGAGTGGCAAAATGTACTTTGTGTGTTTATTTTCTCAAGGCTAGGATTTTAGCACTTCAGAAACAGGTCTCCTTCCATATGTGAGTGTTTAATTGGAGATAAAATCTCATAGGCTGGCTATAAACCTCAGTCATCAGACAGAAGCCTTCTTAGTCCTCAGGATCACAGTCATAAGCCACCACCCTACAGTAATAATTTTATTATTACCCTCACAATGTAAGTATTAGCAAATAAATCTCAGACTACTGGTCATCATGGAAGGAAATGTGTCTGCAGCCTTTTAGAACAGAACTCATGCCACTGATTCAGATTGTAATAGCATTACTTCGTATTCTACATTGACAGCTGTAAAGAAAGCTGGAAAGAAAGCAAACCCCAAATACTCTCCTAACACCGGACAGAAAATTACTCCACAGTAGATACAAGATAATACAATGAAAGTAATGTCCTTCTTGTGCATAGGAATGGGAATTCAGGGTAGAGAACACAGAACATTCATATGTGCACTTGGAGTTCTCACAGCTATAGCTCATACTGAAAACAAAACAGTACATGATAAGGCATCGTTTAGTTACTTACGGCTTGTTCTCTTCATGACTAGAAGCATCACTGGTACTGCCTTCTCATCCCAAAATGTAGAGAGGGAAAAACCCAGAAATCATCACATCTCCATCCATGTGTGCTCGATATTTCATTGTAGAAAAGCAGCTACTTCCACCCAAGGACCTGACAGAGCGTGAAATCTGGAGAATAATGAGAGTGAAAATCAAAAGGCACATCCCCGAAGCATCTACACAGCTGAAATTCTGACTAGAAGTGAGGCCCATAATGTCAGATATGTATATCAATATACACTTAATTCTAAAATTATCAATGTAGGTTATTAAGACATGTGCATGTGTGTGTGCATGCAATGGGAACTCAAAGATAAAAAATATAGTTTCTTGTAAAAAATACATACCAATTTCCTTAGCACATGCATTAACTTGCATTAATCATGTGCTGGTTTCCCCTTTACCTTTATTTTTGGCAGCATATATTCTTAGTCTTCTTCATAGATATTGTCACTGGAGTGAGATAAAAGACAGTGTTGAGGGTTGGGAGAGTGACCTAGTTGAAGAGTGCTTACTAGTATGCACAAAGCCCTGGATTTGAGTCCTTGGTGCCACAGTGAGGGATCAGGATCAACTATTTTAATTCATCTAGCTTTCCTGTAAAGCAACATAGCTGCTAAAAGTGTTGCCATGACACACTGTAAATTTGCAAAGAACCAAGGACTAGGCCCAGGCCTAACTTTTGCTTCCCTGCTAATAAGTTGCAGTTTCCTTGAAGTCCTCTGCCATAACATAATATTAGGTGCCCCAGCAACAACCACAGGAAGGCAGAGAATATGGGCATAAAAGAACGGTTTGGGGAAGACTTCAGAACCAATCAAAACACAAATGATCTTTTTGTTGAAATTCTATCCATCCAGGGTATACTGTGATGTGATCTCCCCTAAACTCCTACCATCCCTGAGATTCACTCCCAGGTGGACCTGCTACTTTAGGATGTGCTGGTGTGAGTCCAGCCTGGAGCTTCCCTGCAATAAAGACCCTTTTGCTTTTTGTTCCTGTGCTGGTCTCCTGATGTTCTTTGAGGATACCCCAATCTGAACATTTCAATGAAAACAAAAAAATCTGGAAGTAGTGCTTTGGCTATGTATATTATTTATACACAATAGATTTCTATGTTTCTCTGAGAAAGAAAGACTTTGCAAATTTTGTAATTAAATGGAAGACTGGTAACTTTTTTATTATGATCAGTAAATCAGACACAGAGATGACAATAGTGCCTTTCTAGCTTTGGAAAACATCAAGCATAATGCTCTGAGTTCAAGCTGCAAGACTAGCAAAACAAATTTCAATGTTGAGTAGGAGATGATGGTCAAAAGAGAATAGAGAAAAGTAAAACTCTCTCCACAGAAGTAGAGTTCTAGTTTCCCCTCAGGATTTATACATCTAGGAACTCACACCAAGTAAGATTTAATTCTACAGATATAAACCAAAGAATAGGTGAGCTGAGTCAGAGAAAGTAACCAAGACGACATTGGCCTAGTATGTGGGCTTCAGCTGTTCCTTCAGTTTGAATTTAACCAGAAAAAAGGGAGACCAAAGCTCATCCATACAGTTGGTTGCTCACCCCCCAGGGAGCCTGGCTCCCCTCCCCGACCCCAACAGGTGGCCAATGACCCCGCAGTGGTGGAGAGGGGAAAGCAACACAGGCAGTAGGCCAGCAACAATGCTGAATTTTTGGGAGGGCTCCCAACTGTTCAAGGAACAGCCTGCAGTATGATCTGGCTTTTTTCAGGATCCCACAGGGCCTGGATAGGTGTCAGAAATGGGTGGAGAATTGTAGGAGAGAAGACTTGGAAGATAAAACACTTCATCAGGGAAATACACATGATTCACACTGAGACCTCCATGATCTGTAGAACTAGTCCTCACAGGACAGTTGAAATGTTTCTATGTTGGACTGTGGCTGACTGAACAGTGGACTCCTATTCCACCCATTTAAATTCATGCAATGCCCACCAGCTGGGTGACTCTGCTACTGTTGCCACCTATGACTTGGCTCACCGTTTCTTTGGAAAAGACCTCTGTATCATTATAGCTTCCTTGATGTGACTCCATAGACTGGAAAGACTAATGCCAACCTAAAACTCTTCTATGGAGAGATACTAGTTGCTCATTGGAAACATAATTTCTTCCCTGCTCTTTCCATCATCTTCTCCTACTTGACATCGTATTTTTTCTCACTCTGATCACAATGTCTTTCAGGAAGTCTCATATTGAATGCTGCCGAAATTAAGGGCAAAGGAACAATTACACCTGATTCAAGTACGTTACATAAGGAAGTATAAAGAGCTTTATGATATTAAGCATGGCAACTACCTTGTGGGGATGAGGCCCATTGCACGTATATAAGTATTTTTTTCCTATATAAGCTCTTTGTATGGTTAACTTACAATAATGAAAATTTAAAATTTTAAGTGATAAAAAGATCCTATAATAAACCTCCACACTGCTTTCCAGAGTGGCCTAATTAGCTTACAATTACACCAGCAGTGCAGTAGGGTTCCTTTATCTCCACAACCCCACAAGCATCTTTCATTGTCTGAGTTCGAAATCTTGGCCATTCTTGTTGGGGTAAGATGGTATCTTAGGGTTGTTTTTATTGGCATTTCCTTTATGAACATGGATGATGAGAATTTTCTCATATGATTTCTGCCATTTTAACCTCTTCTTTTGCTAACTCTCTCTTTTCTCTCCTGAACATCATTACCCAGGAAATGATAAGAACACCTGCTCAGCTATGTTCAACTCTGCACTATTCCCAAAAGCCAAGGGATGGAAACAATCCACATGCCCTATTGCAGATGAATGGTTAAAAATGTGATCTATATATTTATCTATCTAATGGAATACTACATAACCAACAGACAAGACAAAATAATGGCATTGGCAGGTATGTGGATGAATCTAGAGCGAATCATGTTGAGTGATATAAGTCAAGACCAAAGGAACAAAAGGCACATGCTGTCCTCAATATTGGGCTATTGATCCATACAGTACAAGAGCAGTGACTCCATATGCTCTGGACAAGGTATTAGAAATATAAACACAACTATATAGACATAAAAATTTGTGACTCTAAAATATGATCATACAAAAATGTAATGAATAAGCTATAACAAAAGAATGGAATTCTCATTAGAAAGTACAGAATGGGATTACAAACCTGAAGTAAATCTGTTTTCAAGGGCCATTGAGATGTCTTCATTGAAAATGTGTCTAATATATTTTGACAAGTAGAAATCATAGTTAGCTGTAATATTAAGGCTTCTAATAGAGAACATTTTTTTCGATTATCACATATTCTCAGACAAGTACATCATGAAAAAAAACTGATTTGTGTGTGTAGAAAGTTCAGTAAAATTTTCAGTTTTGTTGGGGGCTGAGTGTGGAGTCAGACTGAGCTTGCACCTGCAGTACTGCTTAGAGCTAAGCACACAAGGAGATGAGCTGCCATGAAAACAAGTTGTATCATAATGAATGATGACATGCTTACCAACTTTGAGCTATGTCAACAGTATTGTGAACTTTCTGGCTTTATCACTTCTTGCTGAGGTGCTCTGTTTGAAACTTGCCTGTTGTTGTTGTATGAAAGTAACACCTGGATGTTTCCTATTTCTAAGATAGTATATAATACTATAAGCAAAAATAAATGGTGCTATAGTATAAATCTGCAGTCTCTTTAGGCTCCAGTCTTAAGCTGTAGACCTCCTGACCCCATCTGTTTCTTGTGTTTTTATTCTCATCCTCACCCCCTAAATCAGGAATCATGCCTTGATGCTGGCTGGCTCTGGTACAGTTTGAAGGAGCAATTTCAGAATACGAACATGCAACACATTTATGACAATGACTTTATTGACATGAAATTGCTAGTTTCACCAACGTCATTGCTGAATTAGGCAATAACATATATCTGCTTTCGTGGAGGCCTCTGTACGATAGCTTGAATCAAATAGTAATCTGTGGATCTTATGGCAATTTGGTGTGCAGATTGACCATCTGTGTATGATGCCCTAATAACTTTGGTTGACATATCACTGGGAAAGAATTTTTTCTAGCCATTTCTATGTGCATCTGAAGTAGCATCCTCTGATGCAATCCAGTTGCATTATCCTAAATGGCTATCGTGAAATCGTTCCTTGGCACAGATGTTGAACCAAATTTATCAAAGTTAACTTCCTTCCTGGGGCCTCACTATGATTTTGGAGGAAATCCATATCACCTGAGATGAACAAGGAGAATCTGAAAACATGTTTTCCAAGTCTTGTATTCTCCAATGTGCATAGCCAGAGCTGCAGAGCCGCAATAAAAGAGGTTTACATATTCTGCTTGTGGCTTCACCAAAGGATTAGGTGGAAGATGAGCTACAGTGTCAATACAAAGACAAAACTGCACCTATACAAAGATATATGAGCATATATACCTGACACTGTGGGCAAATTCTAGCCAAAATTTCAGCTGGACAGATATTTCAGAGATGTGTCCTTTGATTTTACACTCAGTATTCTCCAGCTTCCCCTTCCTGTCAGGTCCTTGGCTGGAACTAGCTGCTTTTCTATAATGAAATATTGAGTATATGTGGATGGAAATGTGATGATGTCTGGGTTTTTCCTTTTTTACACTCGGGAAACAGATGGCAGTAACGGTGATGCTACCAGGGATGAACATACAAGCCATAAGTAACACAATATTTATTTCCATATACCATTTTGTTCTCAGGATGGGAAGCAGGTGAGGGAAGTCTAGGTACACAGATGATGTTATCCATCTGTACTACTATGACATCCTACTCCCTATGCACTTGAAACAGTTTATTTTCATTGTTGTATTTTGAATCTATTTGTGGTAATATTCTGCCTGCTAGTAGGAGAGCACTCTGGTTTCCTTCCCTTCCATGTCTGTAAGCTCCTCACTTCCAGTATTACTTCATCCACTCCATCCAAGTCGTCATTGCAGGGGATTAAATGATGTTATTACTACCCACCAGAGTCAGTGGCATGAGTTCTATACTAAAAGGCTTAAGAAACATTTCCTTCCTCATAGAGAAGTGGTCTGAGAAGATCTCTTTGGTAACTTGTATTGTGAGTACATCAATAAAAATTCTTATTGTAGGGTGGTGGCTCATGACTGTCTATTCTTTACTATGCTGGAGGCTGGTATTTGCGGACTAAGATCTGAAACAAACACCAACATAGAAATCCGTGAGACTTTTATCTCCAGTTAACTGACCAAATCTGGAAGGAGAGCTGTGGGTCAGGTGGCAGAGTTCTAGCCTTGAGAAAATAAGCTCGAAGACAGTATCTGGCCTCTGATTTCATGCCCTAAGACACACACACACACACACACACACACACACACACACACACACACACACTCTCTCTCTCTCTTTTACTGCAAATAGTTACTTATACAAACTAACCACTGTAACACTATTTCATGTCAGATATGCTTCACGATCCAGGCATGATCAGGCATTGTAAAAGTTCTTTTATGATAGACTTTTTTCTGCCCTCAGTTAGTTTTGGTTTACTCATGTACGTATATATCCTTGGCTCTTGTCCTGGAACAGGGCCTCAGTAACAAACGCCTTTACAAAGAAAATGGAAGGGAAGAGAAGGGGAGGGGTGGGGATGGAATGGGATGGGGGAGGCATAAGAAAATGGCTATTTGGAGCTCTAAGAAACTGTAACAGCCTACTCCACATATATTTTTAGGAAAAAAAGTCACTGCCTCTATCATTTTCATTATTTTTCAACTGCTTGGGTGACAAGTGGATCATTGGGTATTTGCCCACATTTGGGAGCTAAAATGTCAGTGATAAACCTGATATATTACATATATGTCTTTATCTTGTATGTCATTGATGTTTCCTTATCATTATTTCTTTTGTGCTGGCCCTGGGATCCCAGCACCTGCACACTCTTTCTTTGCTTTTTGGATGAAGGCCATTGCTCTACCACTTGAGCTACAGCTCCACATCTGGCATATTTTGGATGTTAAATAGAGATTGAGTCTCTTAGACACACCTACTGAGGGTGGGTTCAAACATGGTCCACAAATCTCAGATTTCTTAATAGTTATGTTTGCAGACATAACATATCTTTCCCTTAGCTTATTTTGTTTCTTCACCACTAGCTGCCTATGTTTTTCTAATTTTCCTTCTCTTAAATTTCCCCAAACATATTTTAGTCCTTTTGCATATTAGTGCTAAGATAGACATATTAAGCAGAATAGTTTCAACAGATTGATGTTTCTTATATATCTGCAGAAATGAAGAAAAGTATGGTCTAGATTAGGTAAAATTTTATATTTGGTATTGATTACAGACATGAATATTTATTCTTTTTTTAATATATTTTTATTGTAATTAATAAAAGGGTTACATGATATTTTCCAGATAGAATGTGCATTAATTCACATACATTGATACCCTTTCATATGTGTTGGTACCCATTACCCTCCCCCCACCCCCCACCCACCCCCCATATTGGTTTTCCCCCCTTCCCTATCAAGTTTCAGATAACCAAATTCAAATAAATTCAATATATCAGATAAAAAAGTGAGATACTGTAACAATGTGAGATACCCAAGGACAGCAAAGGAGATGAGTGATAACATAGTACGTTAAGGACAACAATCATTCATTTTATGGCTTTTGTTTCAATATCCTGGAGGTCCTTTCAATTAGCTTCATACTATATGGCCTTATGTATCAAGGTTTTGCTCTATTGCAGATCTCTTCTAGTAGAGCCCAAGGTTTCTACTGATTATGACAAATGAGGGAAACCACTGAGCCTAAGTTCTTTGAGTCTGGCTTACTTCACTTAATATGATTTTTTCTAAGTCTTTCCATTTCCTAACAAATGGGTCGATGTCATTCTTTCTGACAGCAGCATAGAATTCCATTGTGTACAAATACCACAAGTTGTTGATCCACTCATCAACTGATAGCCTCAAAGAAAATAAAGTACCTAGGAATTAGGTTAACTAAGAATGTAAAGGACCTTTTTGATGAAAACTTTAAAACCATAAAAAAGGAAATTAAAGCAGAATTAAGGAAATGGAAAAACCTCCCATGTTCCTGGATTGGAAGAATCAACATTGTGAAAATGAAATTCTTGCCAAGGGCTATCTACAAATTCAATGCAATACCCATCAATATCCCAATGAGTATTTATTCTTGAAGTTATTCATATAGATAAGTGTATTGCTGCAACTAGAAATTGGTAAGTTAGAAATTTGACTCAACTCTACATCCACTGATGCTCCAAATTTTTTCTTAATTGTTATACAATAGGGTACTTTTGCCACCTAACTGATTCCTATTATTCTACCTTAGATACGATGTACTTTGTTTGTATTTATGGCCATATTTATACCTTGTCACACATCCTTTTTTCTCTCTCATATCACTTGAGCCACCCATCTACTTCTGGCTTACCATTGGTTAACTGCATATAGGAGTGTCTTGGAGAGATTTGCAATAGAGCAAAACCTAGATAAATAAGACCATACAGTATGATGCTAAATGAAAAGACCTCTAGGATATAGAAACAAAAGCCATATAATGAGTGATTGTTGTACTTAATGTACTAGGTTATCTCTCATCTCTTTCACTGTCCCTTGGTTATCTCATATTGTTACACTATCTCACTTCGATATCTGATATATTGGACATATTTGTATTTGGTTATTTGAAATTGGTTAGGGAAGGGGGGAAAACAAGATAAAGGATGGGGATTGGCGGAGGGAAACGGGGACCAAGACATGAGAAAGGGTATCAATGTATGTGAATTAATGCACCTTCTGTGTGGCAAATATAATGTATCCCTTCTATTAATTACAATAAAATATATGAAAATTTTTTTAAAAAAATTAAAAAAAGTATTATGGAATTTTCTGCTCCAGCTTGTCTTCATTGAGGCTCTTTGGATATCATCTTCTTGGTCAGCTATAATTACAAGAACAAATAGTTTTAATTTCTTGAGGTATCCCCAATTTGTAATTTTTACCATCAAAAAAGCTGCAATTCTTTTTTTATAACTTATTTTATTTTATTTTTTTATTGTAATTAGTAAAAGGGTTACATGATATTTGCCAGATAGAAGGTGCATTAATTCACATACATTGATACCCTTTCGCATGTCTTTGTATCCATTTCCCTCCCCCCCCACACCCCCCACCCGTCTTGGTTTTCCCCCCTTCCCTATCTAATTTCAAATATCCAAATACAAATAAATTCAATATATCAGATAACAAAGTGAGATACTGTACCAATATGAGCTATGTCTGTGACAGTACAAATTATATTTTGAAAGGGTTCCATTGTGATTTTTTTCCACAGAAGTTCCTAGTACATTAGGCCAATTTGCTTTGGCCTTGACTTTTCCTATGAAGAGATCAATGAAAACCCTGATCTTTACATAAATTGAGTCTGTGGTTTGATGTATGTAATGTTCAATGTGAAGCTTGGAAAGCATTTAAAAATCCCTTCAACAGCCTCTTGTGGAACTACAACATTCCAAACTACTCCTATATGAAAGAGAGATCAAATCTCTAGCAGCACTTACAGGACCATCGAGATTAACAACTGCTCAAGTTGGGACAATTTTGGACCTCTACCATTTTCCACAAGTAAGAGTGGGAGGAGTGGAGTAATATTGTTTAAAGGTCAAGTTTGGTATTAGAAAATTATATAATAAGACTGAATTTATGAGCATATCAAATTGGTAATAGTAAAACATGAGAATTCAAGATAATGGGAAATATTGTCCAATTTCTTGGCAAAGATGAAGGAAAAGTGGAGCATACAAATAGAGTTTTTTGAAGTTTTTAGCTTTATCAATTATTTTCTTTAAACTACCAGGAAATGAAAAATGAAAATAGAATATAAAGGCATGTTGACCTGGTGCTTTTGTCTCACAAGTGGAATGTTAGCTACTTGGGGAATATATTTCTCATTCACTAGCAAAAAGAAAGGAGGAATATGTGATTCAAGTGCTACCTGTGTTATTTATTCACAATGGAATTCTATGCTGCTATCAGAAAGAATGACATCCCCCATTTGGAAGGAAATGGAAAGGCTTAGAATAAATCATATTAAGTGAAGTAAGCCAGACTCAAAGGAACATAGGCTCAATGGTTTCCCTCATTTGTCATTATCAGTAGAAACCTTGGACTCTCCTATCAGATATTTACTATAGAACAAAACCTAGGTACATAAAGCCATACAGTATGATGCTAAAGGAAAGACTTCCAGTATATAGAAACAAAAGCCATATGATGTTTGATTGTTGTCCTTAATGTACTGTTATCTCTCATCACATTTGCTATCCCATAGTGTGGTTTTTTTAAAAAGACATCCTCATACTAGACATTTCTTAAAGACATAATACTAATGAATTCACTTCCTTAAGTGTACATTGAATGCTAGGCATTGGTGGTTCATATTTGTAATTGTAGTTATTCAGGAGACTAGGATCTGAGTACAAAGCCAGCCCAAGTAGAGTTGATCATGGGACTCTTATTTACAACTATCAAAAAGCCTAAAGTGGAACTATGGCTGAAGAGTGAAGTACCATCCTTTAGTGAAAAAGCTAAGAGACAGAACTTAGGCTCTGAATTCAAGCTCCACTACTGGCACACAGACACACAGACACACAGACACACACTTGCACACACAGATGTGTGTTATGGATCTAAAACTAAGAATATGATGTATATATGAATCCTTCTTTTTTTAAAATTTTTTTCATGCTGCAAATATTTTTATTGTAAAGGTGATATAGAGAGGTTACAGTTATAGAAGTCAAGTAATAAGTGGGTTGCTTTTTTCATGTTGAATAAACAAGTATTCAAGGAGGGATTCTTTTTTTCATATATTTTTATTGTAATTAATAGAAGGGTTGCATGATGTTTGGCAGATAGAAGGTGCATTAATTCACATACATTGATTCCCTTCCACCTGTCTTGGTCCCCATTTCCCTCCTCCCTATCTCCATCCCTTATCTTGTTTTCCCCCCTTCCCTATCCAATTTCAAATAACCAAATACAAATATATCCGATATATCAGGTAACAAAGAGAGATACTGTAACAATATGAGATAACCAAGGGATAACAAAAGAGATGAGAGATAACATAGTATCTTACAGACAACAATCATTCATTATATGGCTTATGTTTCTATATCCTAGAGAACCTTTCATTATTGTCATACTATATGTCCTTTGGTATCAAGGTTTTCCTCTATTGCAAATCTGTGCTAGAAGAGCCCAAGGTTTCTACTGATTATGGCAAATGAGGGAAACCATTGAGCCTAAGGTCCTTTGAGTCTGGCTTACTTCACTTAATATGATTTTTTTTCTAAATCTTTCCATTTCCTAATAAATGGGGCGATGTCCTTCTTTGTGACAGCAGCAAAACATTCCATTGTGTACAAATACCACATCTTGTTGATCCATTCAACAACTGAGGGACATATAGGTTGGTTCCATATCTTTGCTATGGTAAATAGTGCTGCAATGAACATTCTTGTGCTAGTGGATTTAGTATGTCCTTGTTTCTGGATGATTGGGCAAATGCCAAGTAGTGGAATTGCTGGGTCATAGGGGAGCTCTATGTTTAGTCTTTTAAGGAACTGCCATACTGCTTTCCAAGGTTGTTGAATGAGTTTGCAATCCCACCAACATTATAGTAGTGATCCCTCCTGGCCACATCCCCTCCAGCATCTGTTATTATTAGTTTTCTTCTTCCTGACCATTCTAACTGGATTGACACGGAATATTAGAGTTGTTTTGATTTGCATTTCATTTATGACCAGAGATGTTGAGCGTTTCTTCATGTGTCTATAGGTGACTTTTGATTCTTCTTCAAAGAAGACTCTCTTTAAGACTTTGGTCCATCTTTTAATGGGATGGTTGTTACTTTGGAGATTAGTTTTGGAGTGATTCAATTTTTGAGCTGTTGATATGTTTTAGATATTATGTCTTTGTCCATTGTATGGTTGGTGAAAACCTTCTCCCTCTCTGTAGACTTCCTAATAAATTTACTAGCTATGTCCTTTGACATACAAAAGCTCTGAATTTTAATGCAGTCCCACTTGTCAAGGCTTTCTCTGATTTATTGTGATTGTTGGTCCTAATTAAGAAAGTTTTGCCCTGTGCCAAGAAGGCCTAGTGTATCTCTTATTCCTTCTTGTAAAGTTTTCAGTGTGTCAGCTTTTACCTCCAGTCAAGGAAAACATCAGTATGCCCTACTGCTGAGGAGTACTTCCATTTTGGACAGAGGAATTCATTTTATTTGTTTTCAAGAATTCCAACAAGACCCCTGCATACCATTCAGGTGAAGATATGTACAAAGACAAGCAATACCTTGCCATTACATTAATATTCTGTCACCACAGATACCCCTTTAACAGGCCAACTAATCACTGAATTACTTGCCCACAAAAGCGATGAAACGAACCTTTCAGCTTTATAAATTGATACTCAGTAATATCGTCACAAAGATGGAAACTTGTTAAAGCAGGCTTTATCTTTGCTTATACATCAACATTCCCAAACTTACTGGTCCTTTCCACCCAAGACTCAAGAATAAGAAAATTTTTGAAGTTGGATATATTTAAATGTACAATGGTGGGGCATAAATGAGAAAGAGGGGCATATATTTCAGATTTTTGCTTACTTCTGTGTAATTGAAATTATGATGATTTTTATCAAACCCACCTTAGTACTTCCTAAGGCCCACTCTATCCTATATTCCGATAATGACAGCTGATGACCATGTGGGGCATCACTTTACGTTGAAGACCTTCTGGAAAATTCCAAATGTTGAAAATATCATACTCGGACTTTAATTTCTTTCTTCATCCAAATTATAATTGTTTCCAGCAAGATTGTGAAACTGGATGCTTTTAAAAAAATGGTGCAGTTATTAAACCACGTGTGGTGTCTCACATCTGTAATCCTAGCTATTCAGGAGGCAGAGATCTGATAATTAAGGTTCAAAGCCAGCCTGAGACTCTTATCTCCAATTAACCCAGAAAATGGGAAGTGGGGCTTGGCTGAAGTGTAGGGTGGTAGACTTGAGCTGAAGAGATCATGGGAAATGTCCTGGCCCAGGGGTAGGATGGTAGCCTTGAGATCAAGAGCGTAGGGACATTATCCAGGCTGAGTTCAAGCCCCGTGACCTACAAAAAACAAAATAAACTGTAATTAACTTGGGCTGATTAAAGGTAGATATAATTACAGATTATAATTCAGATAATATTACACAAACTCAAAGACTACAACCAGATACCTAATACAGAATATTATAGCTGTGCACATGCTGATTCATTTGAAACACAAAAAATTAAATGGAATGTGACATTAATTTCTTTTATGTCAATTTTGTCTTTAAGTGCACATGAACACAGGTTAGGAGTACCTTCAATATTTAAACAAATAAAAGAATCCTTTGTCAGTTGCAAGTGTCTCACACTTGTATCATCCTAGCTACTCAAGAAGCTAAAATATGAGAATTGAAATTTGAAGCCAACCCAGTCAAAAAAGACCCTTTGAGACTCCTATTTCCAAGTAACTACTCAAAAACTGGTAGTGAAAGCTGTGGCTCAAAATGGTAGTGCTCTAGCCTTGAGGAAATAGAGCTAAGGGGAGGTATCCAGAGTTCAAGCCCCAAGGCTGTCAAAGAAAATAAAAAGAAAAGAAGCTGCTCTTGACCTTTAGAAAAATGATCTGAAAGCACTTCATTTAATTCTCTATAAAATCCCCTTAAAGAATGTTGTGGAAAAGTTTGAACCATTACACACATGATATTCACTACACTCTATGTTAGAAATGAAGTTTACAATTTGGGGAGAGGACAGTAGGAATAGGGGAATAGGGGAAAAGGAGGGTGGTATAATACTTTCAAAAATAAATATAGTGAGTATCATAATAATTTTATAACTACCCTCACAATGTAAGTATTAGCAAATAAATCTCAGACCACTGGTCATCATGGAAGGAAATGTGTCTGCAGTCTTTTAGTAGACAACACAGAACATTCATATATGCACTTGGAGTTCTCACAACTATAGCTCATACTGAAAACAAAACAGTACATGAAAAGGCAATGTTGAATTACTTACAGCTTGTTCTCTTCATGATTGGAGGCATCACTGGTATTGCCTTCTCTTCCCAAAGTGTAGAGAGGGAAAAACCCAGAAATCATCACATCTCCATCCATGTGTGCTCTGTGTTTCATTGTAGAAAAGCAGCTAGTGCCAGCCAAGGACCTGACAGATCGTGAAACCTGGAGAATAATGAGGGTAAAAATGAAAAGGCACTTCCCCGACGCATCTACACAGCTGAAGTGAGGCCCATAATGTCAGATATGTATATCAATATACACTTAATTCTAAAATTCTTACCATATGTTATTAAGACATGTGCATGTGTGTGCATACAATGGGAACTCAGACTACAAAATATATAGTTTCTTGTAAAAAATATATACCAATTTCCTTAGCACATGCATTAACTTGCATTAATCATGTGCTGGTTTCCCCTTTACCTTTATTTTTGGCAGCATATATTCTTAGTCTTCTTCATAGACATTGTCACTGGAGTGAGATAAAAGACAGTGTTGAGGGCTGGGAGGGTGACCTAGTGGTAGAGTGCTTACCTAGAATACACAAAGCCCTGGATTTGAGTCCTTGGTGCCACAGTGAGGGATCAGGATCAACTATTTTAATTCATCTAGCTTTCCTGTAAAGCAACATAGCTGCTAAAAGTGTTGCCATGACACACTGTAAATTTGCAAAGAACAAAGGACTAGGCCCATGCCTAACTTTTGCTTCCCTGCTAATAAGTTGCAGTTTCCTTGAAGTCCTCTGCCATAACATAATATTAGGTGCCCCAGCAACAACCACAGGAAGGCAGAGAATATGGGCATAAAAGAACGGTTTGGGGAAGACTTCAGAACCAATCAAAACACAAATGATCTTTTTGTTGAAATTCTATCCATCCAGGGTATACTGTGAAGGGATATCCCCTAACCTCCTAGCATTGCGAATAAAAACTACTTCCCCATGCCTTTTGAGATTCACTCCCAGGTGGACCTGCTACTTTAGGATGTGCTGGTGTGAGTCCTGCCTGCAATAAGGACCCTTTTCCTTTTTATACCTGTGGTGGTCTCCTGGTTTTCTTTGAGGATACCTCATTCTGGACATTTCAATGGAAACAGAAAAATCTGGAAGTAGTGCTGTGGCTATGTATATTATTTATACACAATAGATTTCTATGTTTCTCTCAGAAAGAATGATTCGCAAATTTTGTAACTGAATGGAAAGAATGGGAAAGTTTTAAATTATGATCAGTAAATAAGACCCAGAGATAGCAATAGTGCCTTTCTAGCTTTGCAAAACCTCAAGGATAGTGCTCTGAGTTCAAGCTGCAAGACTAGCAAAACAAATTTCAATGTGAGTAGGAGATGATGGCCAAAAGAGAATAGGGAAAAATAAAACTCTATCCACAGAAGCAGAGTTTTAGTTTCCCCTCAGGATTTATACATCTAGGAACTCACACCAAGTAAGATTTAATTCTACAGATATAAACCAAAGAATAGGTGAGCGGAGTCAGGGAAAGTAACCATGACTATATTGGCCTAGCATGTGGGCTTCAGCTGTTCCTTCAGTTTGAATTTAACCAGAAAAAAGAGAGATGAACGCTCATCCACACAGTTGGTTGCTCACGCCCCAGCTGGCGTGGCTCCATTCCCAGATCCAACAGGTGGCCAATGACCCCGAGGTGGTGGGGAGAGGAGAGCAAGCCTGGCAGCAGGCCAGCAACAATGCTGAATTTTTGGGAGGGCTCCCAACTGTTCAAGGAACAGCCTGCACTCCGACATGCCTTTTTTCAGGATCCCACAGGGCCTGGATAGGTGTCAGAAGTTGGTGGAGAATTGTAGGAGAGAAGACTTGGAAGATAAAACACTTCATCAGGTAAATACACATGATTCACACTGAGACCTCCATGATCTGTAGAACTAGTCCTCACAGGACAGTTGAAATATTTCTATGTTGGACTGTGGCTGACTGAGCAGTGGGCTCCTATTCCACGCATTTAAATTCATGCAAAGCCCACCAGCTGGGCTGACTCTGCTACTGTTGCCACCTCTGATTTGGCTCACCGTTTCTTTGGAGAAGACCTCTGTATCATTATAGCTTCCTTGATGTGACTCCATAGACTGGAAAGCCTAATGCCAACCTAATACTCTTCTATGGAGAGATACTAGTTGCTCATTGGAGACATAATTTCTTCCCTGCTCTCTTTCCATCATCTTCTCCTACTTGACATAGTATATTTTCTAACTCTGATCACGATGTCTTTCAGGAAGTCTTATAACAAATGCTGCTGAAATTAAGGGCAAAGGAACAATTACACATGATTCAAGTACGTTACACAAGGAAGTATAAAGAGCTTTATGATATTAAGCATGGCAACTAACTTGTGGGAATGAGGCCCATTGCACTTATATATGTATTTTTTCTATATAAGTTCTTTGTATGATTAACTTACAATAATGAAAATTTAAAATTTTAAGTGATAAAAAGATCCTATAATAAACCTCCACACTGCTTTCCCGAGTGGCAGAATTAGCTTACAATCCCACCAGCAGTGCAGTAGGGTTCCTTTATCTCCACAACCACGCAAGCATCTGTCATTGTCTGAGTTCAAAATCTTTGCCACTGTTGTTTGGGTAAGATGCTATCTTAGGATATCTGGCCTCTGTTTTCATGCCCTAAGATACACACACACACACACACACACACACACACACACACACACACACACACTTTCTCTGTTATTGCACACAAATAGTTACTTTTACGAATTAAACAGCGTAACACTGATTCATGTCAGATATGCTTCACGATCCAGGCATGACCAGGCATTGTAAAAGATCTTTTATGACCTACTTTTGTCTTCCCTCTATATGTTTTGGTTTACTCATGTACGTATATATCCTTGGCTCTTCTCCTGGAATAGAGAGCCTCAGTAATAAATGTCTATACAAAGAAAATGTAAGGAAGGGTAAAGGGAGGGGAAGGTATGGGATGGGAGGGGGGAGGCATAAGAAAATGGCTATTTGAAACTCTAACAGCCTACTCCACATGTATTGTAAGAACAAATGACACTGCCTCTATCATTTTCATTATTTTTAACTACTTAGGTGACAAGTAGGTCATTGGGTATTTGCCCATATTTGGGAGATAAAATGGCAGTGATAAACCTGATATATTACATATATGTCTTTATGTTATATGTCACTGATGTTTCCTTATCTTTATTTCTTTTGTGCTGGCCTGGGATCCCAGCACCTGCACACTCTCCCTGAGCTTTTTTGATGAAGGCCAGTGCTCTATCACTTGAGCCACAACTCCACATCTGGCATATTTTGGATGTTAAATAGCGATTAAGTCTCTTATACTCTCCTACTAAGGATGGGTTCAAACATGGTCCTGAAATCTCAGATTTCTGAGTAGTTAAGTCTACAGAAATAACACATCTTTGCCTTAGCTTATTTTGTTTCTTTACCACTATCTGCCTATGTTTTTCTAATTTTCCGTCTCTTAAATTTCCCCGAACTTATTTCAGTCCTTTTGCACATTAGTGCTAAGATAGACATACTAAGCAGTATATTTTCAACAGATTGATGTTTCATATCTATCTGCAGAAATGAAGAAAAGTATGGTCTGGGTTAGGTAAAATTTTATGTTTGGAATTGATTACACACATGAGTATTTATTCATGAAGTTATTCATATAGATAAGTGTATTGCTGCTACTAGAAATTGGTAAGTTAGAGATTTGACTCAACTCTATATCCATTGATGCTCCAAATATTTTCTCAATTGTTATACAACAGGGTACTTTTGCCACCTAACTGATTCATATTGTTCTACCTTAGATGCCATGTATTTGCTTGTATTTATGGCCATATTTATACCTTGTCACATCTCCTTTTTTCTCTCTCATATCACTTGAGCCACCCATCTATTTCTGGCTTACCATTGGTTAACTGCATATAGGAGTGTCTTGGAGAGATTTGCAATAGAGCAAAACCTAGATACATAAGACCATACAGTATGATGCTAAATGAGAGGACCTCTAGGATATAGAAACAAAAGCCATATAATGAGTGATTGTTGTCCTTAATGTACAACGTTATCTCTCATCTCTTTTGCTGTCCCTTTGTTATCTCATATTGTTACACTATCTCACTTTGCTATCTGATATATTGGATATGTTTGTATTTGGTTATTTGAAATTGGTTAGGGAAGGGGGGAAAACAAGATGAAGGGTTGGGGTGGGGGGAGGGGAATGGGGACTAAGACAGGAGAAAGGGTATCAATGTATGTGAATTAATGTACCTTCTATCTGGCTACTATAATGTATCCCTTCTATTAATTACAATAGAAATATATGAAAACTTTTTAAAAAAATTTTTAAAAAGAGTATCATGGAATTTTCTGCTTCAGCTTGTCTTCATTGATGTTCTTTGGATATCATCCTCTTGGTCAGCTATGATTACAGGAACAAATATTTTAATTTCTTGAGATATCCCCAATTTGTAATTTTTACCATCAAAAAATCTGCAATTCTTTTTTTATATTTGTATTTTGTCTGTAACTTAGTACAAATTATATTTTGAAAGGGTTCCATTGTGATTTTTTCCCACAGAAGTGCCTACTGCATTTGGAATAAATTTACTTTCTAAATTTACCTTCTCCTTCATATATTTTATTTTAAAGAAATTAAGCAATGATTTTTAGAATCAAGCTCTTTTATCCAGAACATTAGCATGAACACTGACTGTTTCATTTTATGGAGATAATTCCAGATACAAATGTGCATGAATGACTAGTTGGACTGTAAATTATCTACCTATGAATATATTTTTAATACTATCAATGAAATGACAAGCCTCTAATTTTCACGGCATTCGCATGACAAACTTTACCGACATGTAAATAAGCAACGAAAATGTAAACTCATACTATCTCTATGGGACTCTTTGAGGTACTAATCTCCAAGTTCTCTGCTTACAATGTTATTTCTTCACTTGAGGTTGCAGGTATTTAATTAGAAATTAAATACTATACCAGAAATACATAAACCTTAACGTCTACAACAGAGGAATAGCACTTAAATACTTCGTGTCTAGCATGCACCTCCAGCTCAGATCATATCTCTTCATTTTTATAGGCTTCCTGTCATCATAACATAAACTGGGGTGTCTCAAAACAAGATTTTTCATGCAGTTAGAGCTAGTGACTCCAAGATAATGGTAATAGAATATATGGTATCTGCTGAAAGCCCACTCTATTGTTAATGGATGACAGGTTTTGTGGGTGTGCATCAGTTAATAGAGCACTTTCTCTGCTGAAATAAGTTTCTGAATCTCATTCATGAAAAATTCTCTTCAAGTCCTTATATAACCCTAAATACACTGCATTAATGTTCCATTCCCATTGTGGTTCATGTTTATACATACTCATTGGCAAAGGAGCAAGCATTCAATCATTCAAAATCATGAGCTTTGAAGTACTCCTAAATTTCTATACTCTGTTCACAGATGTATCTTTATTGAAGTACTTCTAAATTTCAGTGCTCTGTTCACAGATTTATCTTTAAGAACTACCAATTTGCTTTGGCCTTGACTTTTGCTGTGAAGAGTTCAGTGAAAACCCTGATCTTTACATAACTTGAGTCTTGGGTTTGATGTATGTAATGTGAGGCTTGGAAAGCATTTAAAAATCCCTTCAACAGCCTCTTGGGGAACTATAACATTCCAAACTACTCCTATATGAGAAAGATCAAATCTCTAGCAGCACTTACAGGACCATTGAGATCGACAACTGCTCAAGTTGAGACACTTTTGGACCACTACATTTTCCACAAGTAAGGGTTGGAGGAGTGGAGTGATATGGTTTAAATGTCAAATTTGGTATTAGAAAATTATATAAAGAGACTAGATTTATGAGCATATCAAATTGGTAATATTGAAAAATAAGAATTCAAGATCATGGGAAATATTGTCCAATTTCTTGGCAAAGATGAAGGAGAAGTAGAGCATACAAATGGAGTTTTTTGGAGCTTTAGCTTAATCAATTATTGTCTATTTCAGTGTTTGAAATAGGCCTGTTTAGTTGGGTTAGTTCTTCTTGGTTCAGTGTGTGTATATTAATATTGGCTAGAAATTC
Organism: Megascapheus bottae; assembly: GCA_024803745.1. NCBI lineage: Eukaryota > Metazoa > Chordata > Mammalia > Rodentia > Geomyidae > Megascapheus > Megascapheus bottae. The sequence goes on along the minus strand of JANJXV010000128.1, from coordinate 801,113 downwards.
ATCCATTTCTTCTAGATTCTCAAATTTGTTGGTGTAAAGTTTTGCGAACTATTCTTTCATGATGCTATGGATCTTGGTAATTTCTGTTGTAATATTACCATTTTCATCTGTGATTTTGTTTATTTCTGTATGCTCCACTCTTTTTTTGGTAAGATTTGCTAAGAGTCAGTCAATTAGTTAATTTTTTCAAAGAACAAACTCCTTGTTTTTTTTATTCTTCCTGTAGATTGTTTTGGACTCCAATTCATTTAATTCTGCTTTGACTTTAATAATTTGCTTCCTTCTCCTGGGATTAGAGTTGGTTTGTTCCTCTATTCCCAGGAACTTAAAGTGATATGGTACATGTTTTTTATATTATTTATTAGAAGATCATACCTGAAATATTGCTTTTCTCAAACAATTCAGATATTAAATAATACCATGTTTCAATGCTTCTTGATTCATATCCACCTAGGGATGGGGTTTTATAAATCTCTTTGCTTTATAAAATTTATTTTATTGTATTTTTTAGGTCTGGGGTTTGTACTCAGGGCCTAAGCACTGTTCTTGGGCTTTCTCAAGCCTGGATCTTTACCACTTGAGCCACAGCTCCACCTGTGGCTTTTTCTAGGTTTGTGTTACCAAGGAATTGAACCCAGGTTTTCATTCATGTTAGGCAAGTATTCTACGACGAGGTCAAACTGCCAGCCCCTCTCTTTCCTCTTTTATGATAATTTTGTCCAGACACAGAGTTTTGCCTTTTCAAATGACCCATGAGTAGCTGATATTGGGATTCTTTCTGCTTCATATTAGCATTGTGTTTGCGTGTGTGTGTGTGTGTGTGTGTGTGTGTGTGTGTGTGTGTGTGATCTTTGTGTCACTAGAAACATTATTCTCTATTATCATACTATGGAAAAATTACCTGTGCTCCCTCCTGGTCCCTCCTGGTCCACTACTCCAGCTTTGCAAAAATGAGGTAAAATCCTGGAAGTCACTTTCTCTTACTGTTACAATGACAGATTCATTTCTAAAATTGTTCTTACCGACATGCCATTGAAAGTGAGATATATTGAGATGTGTTTTTATAATTCATGTTCCAATTAGGGAATCCCAGGCAGTTTCTTCCTAGATGAGCAAAATCTGTCTTGACTGTGTTTCTTTGATTATATGCTGACTTTATACATTCTCTTCTACCTAAATGAATCAACATCTGGTACTTTAAATATCTGAAGAAGAAAGCTGTTGATCACAGAATTTAGGTCAGGGATAATGGGAAATGTGGTACATTTAAAGTGAAGACTTGAGAATTATTTGGTTAGAAGACAATTGTCTTTCATAAATATTCCAGAGTTTTACAGTAAATGCAACATAATATAAATGACATAGGTGCATTATATGTAAATAAAAATTTCCAATGGGTTGCCAGTGGCTAATTGTCAAAAATCCTTCTCAAGGGGCCTAAGATCCAAGGATCATGATTTGAAACCAGCACAGGCAGGAAAGTACGTGATACTCATATCTGCAACGATCCACCAAAAAGCCAGAAGTGGAACTGTGGCTCAAATGGTAGAGTTCTAGCCTTGGCAAAAAGAAGTATAAGGACAGTGCCCATGCTTGAGTTCAAGCAAAGACTGGTACAAAAAATAAAAATAAAGTTTCCAGCCCAAGTGAGTTCAGGGAAATTGTTGTAACAGCCTCCAGAGGTGCATTGAGATCATAAGTTTCATTTATTAAAATGACAAACCCTTCAGACATCTATGAGTGGTTCAAATAAAATGTTTTCCTTTTTTCCAGCAATACATCTTTACTTTGTTGGGTTTGTTTTCTTACCTTCTCATTCTGATCAGTGATTTATAATCTGATCTGTTTTGCACTTATAGAGAAGAGTCAGATTCTCCTTAGGGGGTTAGAATCTAAAGTCAGCCAGCAAATTATGAAGGATCTATAATCAAAGTTTCTCTGAAAAAGTTTCCTGACCTGAACAATCTACAAAGTACAATATAAATATTTGCATAGCTATAACCTCCAATGGTATTTTTGAAATTGTTTTTGTGTCCTGTCAGTACTGTGGGCTGGGCAGTGTCCCTTAGCTAATTTGCTCAAGGATTGTACTCAACCACTTCAGTCTTACCTTCACTCCCAGGTTTTGGGTAAGTAACTGAAGGTAAGTCTTTTTTTTAATTGTATATTATTGTAGGGTTAATATATAGAGGGGTTACAGTTACATTTGTCAGGTAGTGAAGGTAAGTCTTACGGACTTTCCTGTCCTCGCTGGCTTTGAATAGAGATCCTCAGATCCCAGACACCTGAGTAGTTGAGTACCAGTTATTTCTTAAGAATAACAAGTTATGGAGTGTCTCTCCTTCCTGTGCTGTTTGGGTAAGCAGGAAGATTTGGTAATTTGGTTCTTTGGTCCATAAGGAGACCAAAGAAATATAGTACAGAGGAGGTGCAGAAGTCTGCTTGCCCAAAACGTTAGGAATGTCTTCCCCGCCTGGGTGTTCCAGGAGGCTGGGCTGTAGCTGCTGAGGGGTCAGAGCGAGGCTTCCACCTGTGTCATCTGCCTTGGAATCGGAGGGCTTTCTGGTGCTCTGAGTTGATGGCCCAAGGCCCGTGTCATTAGCCGGTCTGCTAATGGTGTCACTGTAAGGAAATAGATTCTTCCCTTCAGTTTTTGTGGGTGGCAGGTTGGGCTGTTTCGCTGCTGTTTGTGTTAACTGCTCTCTAGTCCACAGCAGAGGCTGTTCATGCTTCTCAGCTTGAGCTCCTGCTAAAAGGCTTTTATATTGTAGTTTTTTCTGTTTCAGTCTTTGTGATCGAAACCAGCTCCGAATGCTTGATCTTGGAATGTCAAATTCTTGGGCCAGTCTTTCCTGGGTAGCTTCATTAGGATAAGCGTTTTCGTTAAAGCATGTTTGAAGAATATTCTTTTGGTGTTGGTTATAAACCACCCTTTTAGGACAGATTTTCTTTGATGACATCACAGAAGAAGATTCCAGCCTGGTGTGCAAATGTGGTCCTGCATCTGGTGACCAGGCATGCTCGTTCTTTAGTTTCTAGAAGCTGAAAATGAAACAAGGCAACTAAGCCTCTCACAGAAAGTGAACCATTGATGAGAGCTTACCACTAGAGGAGATCGCAAGATCCCAGCAACAAGAGGACCCAGACCCAGACAGACCAGGTGTCAGGAAGCCACCAATACAAAGAACACACTAGCCCAGGAGATCTGCAGCCTCCCTGTGCTCGGGAGGAGCCGCCATCTGTGGACCTGGAGGCCCCCGACATACCTTACATTATGCAGTGGTGGGAAAAGGGACGCCAAGAGTTGATCGCCCAGTGGGAACCCTCCGACCACCAAGGCATATGTGTGGCAGTGGGCCAGAAAGAGGACCCGCCACAACTCAGTGCCAGGGGACCAAGAGTATCTGAGGATTGGAGCTGAGGACTGAAAATTACTTTAGCATACATTAAGGGACTAAGTTCAGTACTGTGCCAGTAGCATACACCTTTCATCTTAGCTCTCAGGAAGCTGAGCTCTGAGGATCAAGGTCACAACTCAGCCTGAGCAGGAATGTCCGTGAGACTCTTATCTCCAACTAACCAGCAAAACACTAGAAGTGGAGGGATTGCTCAAGTGGTAGGGAACCAATCTTGAATACCAACAACAAAAGGCAAAGTAGAGTACCAGGCTCTGAGTTTAAGCCCCAGTCTTAGCACAATCAAATCAACCAAAAAATAAGAATGAGTCGTGTTGACAGAGGTTCTTACGTTTTGTTTTGTTTTCCCACTCCTTGACCACTTATAACATAAAACTTGCAAGGAAACCACTGAATGTAGGTCTAGCCACTTGTTTCCAAATGCCAAATAAAGAGAAATGACAAAGGTTAAAAAAAAGAATAACAAGTTATGAGAATAAATAAAAAAGAAACTAGTTAGACTCATTTAAAAATGTTACTTTAATGAAAAGCATAAAATGACATTGATAATTGACAAAAACTTCTCCTAAAATAAAATGACTCTCTTAAAAGTTGTCTCTACGTTTAATAATCCTTTAAATGATTAGGGGGAAATTTATGTGAAATTAACTAGTAAAGTGCTTTTTTCATCCATATATATATTTATTGTAATTAATAGAGGGTTACATTATATTGACCAGAAAGAAGGTGCATTACTTCACAAACATTGATACCCTTTCTCATGTCTTGGTCCCCATTTCTCTCCCCCATCCCTAGTACAGAGCTTTATATAAAGTGCTATATTAGTTTCACACTGCTACAATAAAATATCTGAAAGGTTTATTTTGAATCCCAGTTCCAAGATTTGGGTCTATCATGAAGGTGTCATATAAGGATGGGAATATGTATTTGAGTATTTATATTTTGAGCCAGGAAGGAGAAAGGGAAATAGAGATGGAAGGAGAGAGAAGAGACAGGGAGAGAGAGAGAGAGAGAGAGAGAGAGAGAGAGAGAGAGAGAGAGAGAGAGAGAGAGAGAGAAAATTTTATAATCCATCTTGAGTATATAATTTCAGTAACTTTCAAGTAACTTTCAACTAGGCAATTCTTCTCAAAGTTAAAATAGCATTTATCAATCTTAGATAAAAAACCTTTAGAACAGAGCTTTGGGGAACACAATCGTATTTAGGTGGAAACCAGTTGGTCACACCTGCAATCTTAGTCACGCAGGAGGCTGAGATCTGAGGACTGGAAGAAAGCCTGTGAAAATCTTATCTCCAATGAAGCATTAAAAATGTTAAAAATGGAGTGGTTGGCTTAAGTGATAAATCACTAGCCTTGAGCACAAAAGCTCAAAGAGCACTAAGTTCAACCCCCAGAACCAACAGGCACGTGAGCACACACACACACACACACACACACACACACACACACACACACAGTTAAATCATAGAAAATACTGAATAAATATTGCTGAATTTTTATCAAGTACAGCTTGATCCTGTCCATGAGTACTCTATGTTTGGAAAAGTTAAACAAAAGTTATTTTGTTTGTTGATTCACTTCTGTATTTGCTGCCCCATTGAACACATTATTCTCACACAATCTTCGTTTTCTTAGAGTTTATCATATGTTGATGGAGTGTATGAATATCAGAAAAAAGTCTTAGTTTTTGTTTTCAATAACTTCTTGCTCTTTTCTTGCAATATGAAACCTTGTTGCCAAGGAAACAGTTTCCTTTCTAGAGTCAAAGACCCTCAGGTTCTCTTTATGAATTCTTTTGAACTTGATAGCTGCCTCTGATGTTGGCTACAGTGTCTGGAGAAAGCCACCAGAGGGACATCTTTGCCCATTACTTATATTTGCTTGACCTAGTTGTTCTGTGCTCTTGGGGATCACATGACACATAAAAGGCAATGGCTGTGGTTAGAATGAGCCTAATTCTCATCTCTCCCAGATTCTTCCTTCCTTGTTCATTTACATGATTGAGATCTCTGGGGCCATATGCTATCCATAATATGAAATGCACAATTTATTTTTGAGGGTCATGCCGCTTGAACCCTGGACCTGGGTGCTGTCTCTGAGCACTTCGGTTCAAGGCTACCACTCTACCCTTGATCCAAGCCCTACTTCCACTTTTCTAGTGATTAATTGGAGATATCATTTTTCTAGTGATATCTCAAGGTCTTTAGTGCCTAGGCTGGTTTTGAATATTGATCCTCAGATCTCAAACTCCTAAGTAGCTGGGATTGCAGGCGTTAGCCACCATGCCTGGTAAAATGCACACATTCTAAGCTGTTTTGTCCTAGATTTCAAGTGTATTTTCTGAACACTTCTATTTCTTCCCCATTAAGAACAAGGAAAACAAGTTGTTCTACTTAAAATGAGGAAATCTGAGGTCTGCTGGAACAAAATCTGAATGTTGGATGTTAAAACAGAATGTTGATGCTTGCCCTGGACATAAGAAGGCAGAAGTTATATTTGGTTGGGCCATTCCTCAGCTCTGCAATTTTGAGTGCAGAGCTTCTCCATACTCCCAATTGGTTGCCAGTGGCTCATGATTGTAACCCTAACTACTCAGGAGGCTGAGATATGAGAATGAAGGTCAAAACCAGCCAAGCAGAAAAGTCTGTGAGACACTTTTTCTCCAAATAACCCACAAAAATTTGGAAGTGGAGCAATGGCTCAAGTGTTAGAGCACTAGCCTTGAGCAAATTGTTACAGGAACAGTTCCCAGGCCTTGAGTTCAAGCCCCAACACTGATACACATACTGACACAGGTAACATACACACACACACACACACACACACACACACACACACACACACTCACTTCTCCAAGCCTCCCATTATTTTGCTGAACAAATGATGAGGATAAATGCATTTTCTATCACAATCTGCCATCAGGTCCTTAACTACTCTTAAATATAGATATATAGATATTTGCACATTTATGAATCCAGATATTTGTAAAGGAGCACTACTGATAGATCTATTTATCTTTGAGGGGATGGCTTTTGGTAGGCATTGGAATTATACTCTTCAAATGGGTACATCTGCATGCATGTCAATGACCTGGCCACATGAGTCAGAATTATATTTAGATCCTTCCAATGAAGCAAAAATATTCTCATGAAATTTTCTATACCTCAGGCCCTAGAGCTATGAAGACAAGGACAATGAGTTATTCTACATTTCTATAAATTAAGTCAAAATGATATCATTTGACTCAAATCTACATTTGAAGTGTCTCTTTCTGATTTTCTTATGATCTACTGACTTAAAGAAGAGAAGAGGAAATTGAATTCTTACTGTCTTTTAATTTTAGGAAGGAGTTTATATTTTTATACAGTAATTACTTTGTGTTAGAAAATTCATTATAGCCAACCACTTGTGGTTCATGCTTATAATCGTAACTACTCAGGGGGCTAAGATCCAAGGATCAGAATTCAAAGCCAGCCTGGGTAGGAAAGGTCATGAGACTCTAATCTCCAAATATCTACCAAACACACACACACACACACACACACACACACACACACACACACACACACACACCTCAGAGTGAAACCAAACCAAACCCATCATCTCAGAAGTGGAGCTGTGGCTCAATTGGTTGAGAAATACCTTGAGCAATAAAGCTCAGGCTTAGCACCCTGGCACTGAGTTCAAGACCTGGGACTAGCACCTAGAATATATATCTATACTTACATGTATAAATAATACGTAAATTATATAGTGTATATGAAATGATAATATAACACCACATGGCCTAGTGGTAGAGTGCTTGCAGGGCAGGCACGAAGACCCGAGTTTGATTCCTCGGTACCACATATGCAGCAAAAATCCAGAAGAGGTGCTGTAATCTTAATTAGTCCTTTATTCCTTTAGTCATACTTTTCCTGAGATATGATTTGAACAGTTTGTCATAAATATATATGTTATGCCTTTATGTCTATGTCTCTTCATGATTATTTTTAAGATATCCATACTATTTACAAGTTAAAATGTAATACATTGCTCATGTCTACATTGTGGAAGTGTCCAGTTGAGGAAATTGATATAAATATTGATATAAATATGAGCTCCTACTTACCATTCTCTTGTGGTGGAGTTACTTAAAACTGAATTCCTTGGAGATTTCCCATATATTCTTAACTGTGATCATCATTTTTTACTATAGATCTGTCAGATTATTTTCTTCTGTATAGCTGAAATTTTGATTCCACCAAAGTGTACATCCAGCACCACTCCATAACATGTATCTTTATATTTAAAGATGGTATTTCTTGTGTAGCAACAGGAATTAGTCCTTCATTTCTAGTTCACTGTCTTTATATTGTAATTATTATATGTACATAATTCAAACATAAAGTGATCGTTGATCTACAGTGACAACTATGCATGTTCGTATGTTTTCTATTTGTTTTTTCCTTACAGATTATGTATAAATTTCTCATGATTTCTGTGCACTCATCACAATTCAGCTGATATTTTGCTGCATATTTATGTAATTATATTTTATTCTGCAATTCTTTTTGCTAGACCTGGGCTTGATCTCAGGGCGTGAGCACTCTCCGTGGACTATCTCATGGTTAGGCTACATCTCTACCACTTAAGCCTCAGCACCACATCCAGCTTTTTCTATGAATGTGGTACAGAGAAATCAAACCTGGATCTTCCTTCATACTAGGCAAGTACTCTACCATTATGCCAAACTCCCGGTCCTGAATTTTTTTTGTACTCAGAGATAACATATATTTTCCTTTTCTAGAAAATTCCTTTAAACAGTTCCTACAGTGCAGAAGCTGGTGATATAGTCTCTTCAGTTTACTTTTCTTCATGCTGTATGAATTCATTAATTATTATCTTCATGAATGTTTTTTTTTGGTTTTTGGTTTTTTTTCTTTTTTTGCCAGTCCTGGACTTGAGCTCAGGGCCTGAGCACTGTCCTTGGTCTTTTTCAAGGCTAGAGCTCTACCATCTGATCCTCAGCACCACTTCCAGCTTTTTTCTGTGTATGTGGTACCGAGGAATCGAACCTGGGTCTTCATGCATGCTAGGCAAGCATTCTACCACTAGGCCAAATTCCCAGCCCCATGAATGTTTTTTTGTCCTCTTCTCCTAGTGCCCCACTGAGCAAATGTAGTAATGGCTTCCTTAAAGTGACTTTATACATGCATAATTTCTCTGTAGTCTTTCTGATGATATCAAATTATTCCTTAATATTTCTTATACAAGCATAATTTTCCTTTGTTTCTGAGGCTTTTTTTTCATTGTCGTGCCTGTGAACACTTTCATTACACTTCCCAATTTCTAGTTTGTTGTCTTATAAGTTTTGTGTCTGAGATTTGTTGAAAATTGTTTCATTTCCATTGAGAAATTTTTTCCTTGTTTCATTGTTCATGGTTACATTATTTACATTGATACTTTATTTTACATTGTCATTGAAGAGTGGATATGTGAAGAGTAGAATGGTATAAGTTCAGATCTCAGATTCACTTTTCTTCAGTGTAGGAATCTTTGGTTTGTACAGTTTGGAAGTGGTCAGGAATTTGGGAAATCTGTTTTATGGCACAACATTGGCAAAGCCCCAGTTTTACAAGTCAATCCTGTGGCCTAGTGGTTGAGTGTTTGCTCTCTAACACTAGTTCAATTCTTGGTTCCACATACGCAGAAAAATAGCAGCAAGTGGTTCTGTGACTCTAGTGGTAGAACACTAGCCTTAAGAAAACCCAAGGACAGTGCTCAGGCCTTAGGTTGAAGTCCCAGGAATGGCAAAAACAAAACATACCAAAACAAAACACAAAACCCAATATTTCCATCTGGATACCTTACCCTTTTCTCCCCAATCTCAGAAGAAGTCAGGGAATTTTAACTGTGTCAAGGTGACATGGCACAGAATTTTTGTTCATATTCCGTTTTCAGCATAATTCATTTTTCAAACCAGGTGCTGGTGACTCATGTAATCCTAGCGACTCAGGAGTCTTAGATCTGCGAACTGTGGTTTAAAGCCAGCCCAGGTACAAAAGTCCATGAGACTCCTATCTCCAATTACCTACCAGAAAACAAGAAGTGGTGCTGTGGCTCAAAGCGGTAGAGCAATAGCTTGAGCTGAAGTTCAGGCCCAGAATTCAAGCCCCACGACTACAAGACAAGACAAAAACCCAAACAATAGAAGGCTATTTTTCCTTTAACCAAAAGGCTGTTAAAGTATATATGTTGCAATCTTTAAGAAAACATAAGATTTTAAGTCCCTTTTTTTAATTCAATGTAAACTAAGTATCAAACCTAAGTCCATGAACACACTTTTTTCTACTTCAAATGTGAAAATCTTTTTCATTCTAAGCAATCAGGAGCTTTGAATAAAATGTTCTCAGTAAAGTCGTGAAAGCAATTTTACCATGACTAGACTGTGTGAGACTAGTGCAATATATTTGCATTACCATCCTTACTACTGCATTATGACCAATTTCCTACCAAAGTTCCTTGTATTTTAAAGAGCCTTTTCATGTCTCTCTTCCAGTAAGTCAGTGTTTCAGCTCTGCTATCACATTGAGGTAAGGAGAGAAAATACAGGCCACATGTTCATTTCAAACTACAGGGAGAAGAACTGAGGCAAAAGTAATGAGACTAGATTTTTCATCTTATGAAAGACCAAGAGTATGTGTTGTACGATTCTGATAGAAGTATGTTAGAATGTAGTATTTATTTCCAGATTATAAAACTTGGCTACTTAAATTTCCTATTTCAAAGAATATTGTTTGATCTTTATCTGAAAAACATCCTTGTTTGTCATTTTTTTCTTTTAATCAAGAGAAGAGTAGGAATGTGAAGGCCAATAGGATCCAAGGATTGTCACATGAACTCAAATGTGGAAGACTAAGGGAAAGATTTGTCCCACCACATATGATGCCTGAAAGTCTGCTTCACATGTTCCTGTCCATGTGTGTGTGTGTGTGTGTGTGTGTGTGTGTGTGTGTGTGTGTGTGTGTAGATGTGTGTAGATATGTGTAGATGTGTGTATAGGTCATTGGGCCTGGGTGCTGTCTCTGAGCATTTGCACTCAGAGGTTAGCATTCTGCCACTTGTGCCACAGCTCCTCTTCTAGTTTGGGGAGTGGTGATAGTGAATTGTACTTGAGGGTCTCATGGACTTTCCAGCCTAAACTGGCTCTATGATCCTCAGATCTCAGCCTCCTCAGTAGATAGGATAATAGATGAATCTTGTTTTTATCATCAGTATATTTGCTATGAATTGTATTTGATCTTCGTTTTCTGCATCTAAAAGGGTTCCTTTTTTTCTTTACTTTTTCTTGTGTGCATAAGAAGATATTTTCTATATCCTTTCAGTAGGAATTATAATGTTAAAGTATGTGACATCTTTCAACCCCAATGATAATGAAGTTTCACTCTGATTTCATGAAAATAAGGTGATCAGAAGCCTGGGGACATCATCTTAATGAAAGGAGACTCAATCCAGTCATACATCTGCCCTTTTCAGTGAATCTATAAATACATAAAATACTCTGTGCATTTAAGATGTACTTCCCAGAAATACTTGCTACCACTTTGAGTGGCCTCATCTCATGAACTATCATTTCAGGGAGTAGAGAGCTTTTGCACACCCTCTTGATAGTTTGCCCATCTTGAGGCCTGAACTCAGGTCCTGAGCGCTGTCCTTGGGCTTTCTCAAGGCTAGCACTCTACCACTTGTACCACAGCACCGTTTTTGCCATATTTTGTGTATGTGGTACCGAGGAGTCACACCTGGTCTTCGTGTATGCTAGGTAAGCATTTTAACACTAGGCCAAACTTCCGGCCTGTCCGCTTGATTTTTATGCTTATTATCACTATTGTGAACACCAGAGCTTCTATCTACATACGGTAAGAAGGCCAGAAATTACTGGGTGAAAGATTCACATAGTATGAAAGTTAAATGAATCACTTGTGAACCATAATTAAATAGTAAAAATATAATGAGAAAAGTGTTCAACTTAATTAAATAAATAATTTATGTTAGTGAATTGTTTTTCAAGACAAATTTCATTAAATAAACTTATCCTTGGCACAAATGAAAATGAAAACCATATGTACATAAAAGGGGGTGGGAGGAATAACAGGAAATTGTAACATTTTGTTAAATCAAGCATACAGAAACTGAGTTAAAGAATCTACAGTATATCTCAAGGAACATGAGATTTTTTATACTACTATTTGCTGTTCTTTTTTCCTCTTTTTTGATTTTTTTCCTATGTTTTTTCTTTGGTTTATTCCCTTTCATCATCGTTTTTATTTCCCTACTTTATCTTGCATATAAGATGGTCTGATTTGGGGAAGAGAATGTGAAACACAGAAAGGGCAGGACAAAGGGTGAACCAATTCAGCAGACATTAAATAGTATAGTCGAAACATACTGTACAACTTGGCATGGAGACAAGTCTGAATCGTTAAAACAGAAAATAAAGGAGGGATTTACACTGATCAACAAGAAATATACTCATTATCTGAATTATGCAACTACTCTGTATATCATGTACAATAAAAATTTAAAAACTTAAAATAAAATAAAAATAAAATAAAGTAAGAGAACAAACACTGAAGCATTTACACAGAATCTCAAAGAACTAGAAATAACAATCTTCAAGTTAGTAAAAGGAATGAAATAATCAAGCAGAAAGAGTAGGTCAAAGGATGAGCCAATTCAGTGATATGAGACACAGTATTCCAAGTGAACTTTACAGTTTGATGTGGGGAGTGGAGTGGACTTAGGAGATCAAAGGGTGGGAGAAAATGAGGGAAGAGTGACACTGTTCAAAAAATGCATTCATTACTTGAATTACATAAATTTAACCTCTTTATATTTCACCTTTATAATAAAATCTCAATTAAAACAGTAAAGGAGATGGTTTGAAAATGCGGTATCAAGAAAAAAGAAAAACAGAGGAGTTTCTACAAAAACAAAAAGGAGATAAAACAAGTAAAAAGTACGAAGAGCTTACTGTCCTGGAAAGATGATACAGAAAAGGCAACTAAGGATCCTCTTCTACAAACAGGCAGAAAATCACTTTAAGGTAGATTCAAGATAAAATAACGAAACTAAGGTGTTTCTCTTGCATAGGGATAGGAGGTGATGGTAGAGGATACAGAGAGCATACATGTGTAAACATAGAATTCCATCAGCCATGCCCATCCCCAAAACAAATCCTCAAATGCAAATGAAATGGTGAGGTACTTACGGATTGTACTGTTCATCTCCAGAATCATTACTGTTTTTGTGATCTGTTCCCAAAGTGTAGAGAGCAAAAAAACCCATCAATCATCACATCTCCATCCATGTGTGCTTGCTGCTTCATTGTAGAAAAGCACTAGTGCCAGCCAAGAAACTGACCGAGAGAGGAAGCTGAAGAAGAATGAGTATGGGAATCAAATGGTACATCTCTGAAGCATCTGCCCAGCTGAAATTCTGGCTGGAAGTGGGGTCCACTGGGTCAGGTATGTGGATTCATAAATCTCTGTATATGTACATATTGACAAAGATGTATGCTGTAGAAGTAGATGTGTAAGCCTATAGTGTATTCCCAGAAAGAATGAGTAATCAACTTCCCTGGGGCTCTGCATTTGTGGACATGAATGCAGGAGAAAAACATGAGTTGGAAAACATGTTTGCACATTCTCCTTCACTATCCCAGGTGCTATGATTTCCTCCAAGACACCAGAGAGTGACTCCCATGGAGGAGGGTATCTTTGATGTGTTTCGTTAATGTCTGTGTCCAGAAACTATTTGCATGAAAGCCATTTTGGATGATTCAGCTGGATTGCATCAGAGTATGCCATTTTAGGTATGCAGTGAAATGGGTAGAAAAAAATGTATGCTAGTGAGATGTCAACCAAAGATATTAGTGCATCATACTCAGATGGTCAATTTGCACACCCATTGCCCAAAACAGCTACAGAACGTTGGTAGTGGATTCAGTCAGGTTTCCATAAGAATTCCACGTACAGATGCCTCCACACATGCATCCATTTACTATTGCCTAAGGAAACAATGATGTTCCTGATACCACATATAGTTTACTTGTGCTAAAGAGTCTGATGTAATCCATTTGTCAATTCTTGCTTTTATTTTGTGAGCTCTTTGAAGTTTTAATCAGGAAGTTACGGCCTAAACAAAATGTTTCCTTTTTTGTTATCCACATTGTAATGCTTTAAGTTTTAGCTCTTTAATATATGGGTACTAGAAAAACAAGGATCATTCACAACTTAGGGTATCCTGGGATGCCTGGTTAGTTTCCAAGGTGTGAAGTGTGTTCATAGTGGATAAAGGTCTGTGAGGAAATAATCAGCACATTTGTTGGTTTTGGTGTGCACAGGTGGGGGGCATATAGATCTGAAGTCAACATGGTGGCTAAGAATTTCTCAGCAGCTAGCATTGCTTCCAGGACTCAGAATAAAGTCCCACAAAGGACAAAAGGATTAAGAAAGGAGATATTGAAATTTTCTACTTCCATAAGATTCTGCACCATTCAGAAGGAAATGGAAAGATTTGGAAAAATATATGAAGTAAGTCAGACCCACCGATATTTTGTTTGCATTGTTTCCTTCATTTTTTGCTATCGAAAATATGTATATAAATCTATAAGTAAACACAGTAGATGATAAAAGAAAAACATATACACTTGGACATAAATTATACTGAACTCCAGATAGTAACACTATAAGATCTAACAAGGGAATTCTGTTTTCCATAATTAGAAGATTATTTAATTGGAATGTATACATGTAATTTTTACATATTATTACATATCCACATCTATTTATCATTGATTCAACTATCTAATAGTATTTATTAAATAACTAAGGAAGGGATCATATCTACTGAAACAAAATAGTTATCCATGTTCCTTGGTTGTGATTCACACAAAAAAATGTGTGAAACAGGACACTGAAGTTGAATATTTACATCAACATAATTCAACTCCTTTTCAGAGTATAGTTACACATTAATTACATTTTTAAGAGGAAACAAAATGAACTTAAATCACTTAATGGTGTTTCCATGAAGACTCTGGAGGATAAACATTTCATGATGCAGATCTCCAAATGTAAGGTATCCCACACATGTTTGAATTTCTCCTGACAAACAATTAAAACCTATTAAATTATAAAGAGAACCAGCACATAGGAAAGTGACCTGATGTTGGCATGCTAGATTGTTGTACTTCTGGGTCATTATTAAGAAAGTTTGACCTGTGTCAAGGAGACCCATTGTCTCTCCTATTCCTTCTTGAAAGTTTTCAGAGTAACTGATTTACCTCAAGGACTTTTATCCCTCTGGGATTAATCCGGATGCAGGGTGACATAGAATGATCCAACATTAATTTTCTACGTGTGCTTCACCAATTCTGCCAGCACCCCTTGTTGAAGACGCTATCTTTTTTTGCATTGTATTTTTTGGCTCCTTTAACAAAGATTAGGTGGGGTTGCCTTATGAGTCTTCAGTTCTATTAAGTTAGTCCTCAGTCCTATTCATATGCCAATACCAAGCTGTTTTGCTTACTATAGCTCAATAATAGAGTCTAAAGATTGATATTGATATTCCTCCACGGCTGTTCTTTCTGCTAAGGATTGTTTGTGCTAGACAGGGTCTTCTTTCCATATATTTTTTATTGTAATTAATAGAAGGGTTACATTATTTTCACCAGATAAAAGGTGTATTTCTTCACAAATGTTAATACCCTTTCTCATGTCATGGTCCTCATGTTCATCCCCGCCACTCATCTTGATTTCCCCACTTCCCTATCCAACTTCAAATAACCAATTATGTATATATAAAATATATCAGATAACAAGGTGAAATATTGTAACAATATATACAGGTTCATTTAATAGTCCATATGAGATTTTGAATTGCCTCTACTCTTTCCGTAAAGAATGACATTGGAATACACATGGGTATTGCATTGAATGTGTAGATAGTTCTTGGCAGGATTGCCATTTTCCTGATGTTAATTCTTCCAATCCTAGAACATTGGAGGTTTTCCCACTTCTTCAATTCTGCTTTAATTTCCTTTTTTTTTAAAGTGTTCATCATAAAGGTCCTTTAAATTCTTAGTTACATTAATTCCTAAGTGCTTTATTTTATTTTGGGTTATTGCAAATGGAGTTGCTTTCTGCTTTTCTGCCTTGTCACTCATTGTTGGCAAATAAGAAAGCAGTTGATTTTTGAGGGTTAATTTTATACACTGCTACCTGCTCAAGTCTCAAATCAGCTCAAGCAACTTGTGAGTGAAATGTATAGGATTCTTTAAATGTAGAATCATGTCATCTGCAAAGAAGAAAGTTTCACTTCCTCTTTTACTATTTGGATCCCCTCTATATTTGCATCTTGCCTTATTGCTCCAGCTAGGAATTCTAATAGTACATTAAAGATGAGTGGAGAGAGTGTGCTTTATTTTTTTTGCAATTAAGTATAATGCTAACTGTGGGTATGTTTTACACACCGATTATTATACTTAATAATGCTCCGTGGATTCCCTTTTTCTCCAGAGCTTTTAGTATGAAGGCATGTTGTGTCTTATTAAATAGCTTTTTCTGCATCTATTCAGGTAATCAGGTGATTCTTTTACTTGCTCCTGTTGATGTGAATTATATTTACTGACTCTTGTGTATGGAACCAGTTTTGCATTATTCTGATGAATCCTGTTTGATCATAGCGCATAATTTTTTGATGAGTTGTTGAAGATGGTTGGCCAGTATTTTGGTGAGAAGTTCAGCATCAATATTTGTCAAAGATATAGGTCTATAGATGTCTTCTTTAATGAGTCCCTGTTTGATTTTGGGATGAGGGTTATGCTGGCTTCATTAAAGGACTTTGGTAAAAAGTCTTCTCTTTCAATTTCATTGAAGACCTTGAGGAGTATTGGTGTGACCTCGAATTTGAAGGCCTTGTTGAATTCAGCTATGAATGCATAGGGCTTGGGCTTTTCTTGGATGGGAGGTCTCCTATTGCCATTTCTATATCAGTACTCTAAGTAGGTTTGTTTATTTGGTTTAAGAATTCTTGCTTGAGTTGGGGTTTGTCAATATTGCATAAAAATTCATCCATTTGTTCTAGATGCTTAAATTTGTTGGCATAATGGTGTGGAAAGTATTCCCATATGAGGGTCTGTATCTCGGTTATTTCTTTATGATATTTCCATTCTTTTCCATCATTCTGTTTATTTTGGTTGCTGCCAAATTGGGGGGGATATTTGCTTATGGTCTGTCAATTTTGTTAACATTTCAAAGAACCAACTCCTTCTTTTGTTTATTCTTTCTATGTGTTTTGACTGTAATTCATTTAATTCTGCAATGATTTTTTGATAATTTGGTTCCTTCTACTGATATTGGGATCGATTTTTGCTATTTATCCAAGCTGTTAAGGTATAATAAAAAATTGTTGGTTTGAGACAAGATCCAATACCCCTTTATACTAAAAGTTCTGGAGAAACTAAGAATCCATGGAACATTGCTCAGTATAATAAAGGCTGTGTACGACACACCCACAGCTACCATAATACTTAATGGGGCAAAGCTAAATAAATTCCCGCTAAAATCATGAACAAGACAAGGATTCCCAGTCTCTCAACTCCTCTTAAACATAGTATTAGAATTCCTAGCCAGTGCAATAAGGCAAGAAGCAAGCATAAAAGGGATCCAAATAGGAAACAGGAAGTGAAACATTCCCTCTTTGCAGATGACATGATTCTGTATTTAAAGAACCATATAGACTCCACTCCCAAGCTGTTTGAGGTGATTCAAAACTTTGGCAAGGTAGCAGGGCATAAAATTAACCCTGAAAAATCAACTGACTTCCTCTATGTCAACAATGAGAGAAATGAGGCAACATTCAGAAAAGCAATAGCTATGTCCTTTGCCATACAAAAGCTCTGCAGTTTAATGCAGTCCTACTTATCCAGCCTTTATCTGATTTGTTGTGATTCTTGGTCCTTAATAAGCAAGTCTCTACCTGTGCCAAGGAGGCCTAGTGTATCTCCTATTCCTTCCTGTAAAGTTTTCAGTGTGTCAGCTTTTACCTCCAGGTCTTTGATCCATTTGGAGTTAATTCTAGTGCAAGGTGACAAAGAAGGATCCAGCTTTAGTTTTCTGCAGGTGCTTAACCAGTTCTGCCAGCACAACTTGTTGAAGAGGCTGTCTTTCTTCCATTCTATTTTTTTGGCTCCCTTGTCAAAGATTAGGTGGCCATAGGTCTGTGTTTTAATATCTGGGTCCTCAGTTCTATTCCATTGGTCTTCAGGCCTGTTCCTGTGCCAGTAATTCTGAGAGGTATTTTCTACCAGGTAATAACTTCTTGGCCCAGAGAATTTTTTTTAAATTCTGGTTTGTTGTTCTTTCTAGACTTCACCATTTCTCTAGAACAATATGTGGCTGTTTGCATCCTTTTATATGTAATATTTCTAATCCCCAAAGACGTTTTAGACATTTTATTAAGTGAAATAAGCCAGACCCAAAGAAACATCCATGATTTCTCTCAATAGTAATTCTTAGTACACATCTAGGACTCTCTTAGCAGAGGATCACAAAAGCTTTGTAGATATGAACTCCAGGATATGGAAACAAGAGGTTTACCTTGGAAATTGTTGTTGTTAACATACAATGTGAAATTATTTCTGTTCTCTTTTTTCCCTGATGTTTTACATCATGTTGTTACTGTATATGACTTTGTTACCTAGCATTTTGTAAATGCATTTATTTGAAAGAAGAAAGGGAAAGGGGAAAACCAAGATGATTGGGAGAGGGTGGGGAAAGAGAAAATGGAAAAAAACCTGGGAAGGGGTAACAATGTTCAAGAAGTAATTTACCCACTATCCACGAATGTAACTATTACCCCTGTATATATCACCATGGCAATAAAATACAGTAACAAAAAGGAATATTCAACAGCAACAAGAATATAAAAGACAGTTTTTTATTTCAAGGGTAGTATTATGGTAAATTTGTCCTTAGATATCTTTTCATTAATTATGGTAGGAGAATATTCTGTTTAAATCTCAGCATGTATAAGTCAAAAATGAATCAAATTTGGGAAAAGTTTGGCCAGAATTTCTTCACATCGGTTCCATCATTTCTTCTGTGCTCTATTTGAGACTCAGGGATAGGTGTCTCATGGAGTTTCTTGCCCTGGCTGGCTTTAAATTCTAATCCCCAGATCTCAGACTCCTAAGTAGCTAGGATTACAGACATGAGCCACTGGTGTCTTGCCATAAGTTCATATTATTTTACTCTATTTTTATCTACCATGGAAATAAAAATTAACTATAATGAGAAAGTGATGACATGCAAATTGTCAAATGAAAAGCAGAAACTAACATTTATTGACTGTGCCTGTCTTGGGTTATGCTCATGCACCATTAGCTCAGTCACCATATGAGAGTAATTCAATGAACTTAATTTATAGTTAAAGCAGATCCCAGAGTGTTTTATATAACCATTTATTCTCTAAATTGCAGAGATAAGAATTAAACCTTAGTCTGCTGACAGTGCAGTCCGATTTCTTGTAAAAAGACATCCTCATACTAGACATTTCTTAAAGACTTACAGTAATGAATTATCCTACTTGAAAGTGCATTGAAACCTAGGCATTGGAGGTTTGCATTTGCTCAGAAGACTGGGATCTGAGTACAAAGCAAGCCCAGGTAGAAAAGATCATGAGGCTCTTATTTACAGCTAACCATCAAAAAGCCTGAAGTGGAACTCTGGCTCAAGAATGAAGCACCAGCCTTGAGTGAAAAAGCTAAGAGACAGAACTTTGGCTCTGAGTTCCAGCACCAGTACTGGAACACACACACACACACACACACACACACACACACACACACACACACTTGCACACACAGATGTTTGAGCAGTCTATCCTAAACTTGCTTCATGGAAGCTCGTGTAAGATCTGGTTTTCTCATTTATAGTCAATACCTCACATAATTTTACAAAGAGAATAAATGAGAAATGGCTTTGCATCTAAAATTAACTAAAATATGATGTACGTATATATGTATGTATATCTCTATCTTCTTTTTAATTTAGTTTCATTTTCTTGGGCCTTGAACTCAGGGCCTGGGCAATGTTCTTGGACAATTTTTTGCTCAAGACTAGTGCTCTGTCAATGAACTTTAGCACCACTTTTAGGTTTTTCTGTGTATGTGGTACTCAGGAATTGACCCCAGGTGGTTGGGCATGCTAGGCTAGTACTGTACCACTAGGCTATGCTCCCAGCCCCCCTGACTATATTCTACTTATATATCATCAATCTTTCTGCTATCTATGTATCTACCTATATATCTATCTATATGTCTGTCATCCACCCAACCATTGGTCACTATTCTTTTTGGTATCTATCTTCCATAAATCCACCTATCATCCATCTATATACCTGTCTATGTATGTATGTATATACACACGTATGTAAGTATGTGTGTATGTAGGTATGTAGGTATGTAGGTATGTAGGTATGTATGTATCTGTCTGTCTGCCTGTCTCTCTGTCTGTCTATCTATCTATCTATCTATCTATCTGTCTATCTATCTATCTGTCTATCTATCTATCGTTCTGTCTGTCTATCTGTGTGTCTCTATTTTCTATTGTCTGTTTTTAATATTCATTTCAAATTCTCCTGTTGGTAGGTTAGATAATTTTACTGATTAGCCAATGGCTATATTTCTTTCTGAATTTTAAAATGTGATGTGGTACATGTTTTTCACATGATTTATTTGAAGAACATACCTGAATTATTGCTGTTCACAGCCAATTCAGAGGTTAAATAATTGCATGGTTCAGTGTTACTTGATTTATAATGACCTAAGGATAGTGTTTTATAAATCTATTTCCTTTTTAAAATTTATTTTATTATTTTTTCCAGTCCAGGGGCTTGAACTCAGGGCCTAAGCACTGTTCTTGGGTTTTCTAAAGTCTAGAGCATTACCACTTGTGCCACAGCAGCATCTCTGGCTTTTTCTATGTTTGTGCCACCTAGGATTGAACCCAGGTTTTCGTGCATGCTAGGCAAACACTCTATCACTAGGACAAACTTCCAGCCCCTCTCTTTCCATTTATGTGATAATTTTGTCCTGACACAGGGAAGACAAAGAATTTGACCTTTTCAAATGGCCCAGCAGTAGCTGATATTGGAATTCTTTCAGCTTCATTTTAGTCGTGTGTGTGTGTGTGTGTGTGTGTGTGTGTGTGTGTGTGTGTGTATGTGATCTTTGTCTCCCTAGAAACAGATAATTCTCTATCACCATTGTATGGTGCTCTCTCCTGATCCTCTTCTTCAGCTTTCCAAAAATGAGGTAAAATCCTGGAACTCACTTTCTTTTACTAAGTTTTTTAACATAGTTTCTATTGTAATTAGTAGAAAGGCTACATTGTATTGTTCAGTTAAAAGGTACATTACTTCACAAACATTAATACCCTTTTTCATGTTATGGTCCCTATGTCCTTTCCCAAGCCCCACCCCTCATCTTGTTTTCTCCATTTCCATATCCTATTTCAAATAAACAAATAAGCATATATACAGTATATCAGATAACAGAAAAATAATGTACCAATATACAATGACCAATGGACAGCAAAAGAGATGAGAGATAACATAGTACATTAAGGACAACAATCACTCATTATATGGCTTTTAATACTACATCCTAGAGGTCCTTTCATTAGTCTCATACTGTAAGTCCTTATGTATCTAGTTTTTGCTCTATTGTATATCTCTGCTAGGAGAGCCCAAGGTTTCTACTGACTATGACAAATGAGGGAAACTTTGAACCTATGTTCTGTTGAGTCTGGCTTAGTTCCCTTAATATGATTTTTAATAAATCTTTCCATTTCCTAACAAAAGGGGTGATGTCTTTATTTCTAACAGCAGCATAGAATTCCTTTGTGCATATATACCACATCTTGTTGATCTACTCATCAACTAAGGGGTATCTGGGTTGGTTCCATATCTTTGCTATGGTAAATAATGCTACAATGAACATTGTTGTGCTAGTGGATTTAGTATGCCCTTGTTTCTGTATGATTGGGTAAATTCCAAGAAGTGGAATTGCTGGTTCATAGGGGAGCTTTGTGTGTAGTCATTTCAGGAACTGAGATACTGCTTTCCATATTGGTTGAACGAGTTTGCACTCACACCACCAGTGTAGTAGTGATGCCTCCTGACCATATCCCCACCAGTAACTGTTGTTACTAGATTTCTTAATCCTCGCCATTCTAACTGGAGTGAGGTGGAATCTTAGATTTGTTTTGATTTTCATTTCTTTTTTTGTAGCCATTTCTTTTTCTTTTGCTTTATTTTTTATTGTAATTAGTAAAAGGGTTACATGATATTTGCCAGATAGAAGGTGCATTAATTCACGTACATTGATACCCTTTCACACGTCTTGGTACCCGTTTCCCTCCCCCCCAACCCCCACCCATCTTGGTTTTCCCCCCTTCCCTATCAAATTTCAAATATCCAAATACAAATAAATTCAATATATCAGATAACAAAGTGAGATACTATACCAATATGAGATAACCCTTTTACTAATTACAATAAAAAAAAACAAAAAAAAACATGACTAACATGTTTTCCCAGGAACATAAAAAGAGTAAGAATTGGCATCCATCTTTAATCCTTTCTACTCAGGAAGACGACATCTGAGGATCATGATTCAAAGCCAGCCCAAACAGAAAAGTCTGTGTGACTTTTACCTTCAGTGAAACACAGAGAAAGCTGGAAATGACAATGTAGGCCAAGGGTAGAGCACTAGCCTTGATCAAAAGAAGATCAAGGATAATGGCCAGACACGGAGTTCAAGCACCTGGACTTACACAAAACGCGGGTGGGGATAGTAGTAATCAAAACCCAGACTTCATACTTCAAAATATGTGAACAGAAATCCTTCAACCAGAATAAAATAACTGAAACCAAAAATGCTAATAACTTCGGTAGATAATAAAGAATGTTCTTTATTATTTAAAAGTGTTGGAAGGTTAGTAGATAGAACTAAAAGATTAAGAAGCATTGTAATGTTTATAACCTATCCACAAAGGAAAACAAGTGCACAAATCCATGAGTTCATAAATTTTGTTTTTTCTACTACGGATGAAAACAAGATGGTTCTGGTGTATGCAAGGTAAAATCTCTGGCACTACTACATTTTATGGTGACAAATGTTTTGAAAATGCTGCAGTTAAAGAGCTTTATTCAGGCTAGACAAGTCCTCTATCACAGGAGCCATGTTCCTAACCTATGGGGTCTGTGGTTGTTGTTTTGATGATGATGATGATGGTGATGTTTTGACCCCACTAATTTGACAGAGGGCTGTGTTGTATCACACAAGATACTAGAGCTAGGCCAGCTCTTGTTGATTCTATAACAGAATATCTTATAATACCTTATAATTGTAATAAAGTTGGATTGAATGCTAGACTGGAATAAGTTAAAGATGCACAATGAAATGCCCAAGAAAGTAAACACACACACGCACACAAAAAGAGTACAAAAACTAGGTAGAAGTAATAGGTAAAACTACTCAATAAAAATATTAATTAGGTTAAACATGGAGAAAAGAACTTAATATAAGTAGAAAATCAGGGCCAAATACTAAGTTAAGCCAAGGACCAGTGACTTAAAGTGTAATCCTAGCTGCTTAGGAAGATGAATTCTGAGTTTACACACTTCATTGCCAGCACAATTAGAAAAGTCCACGAGACTCTGATCTCAAATTAATAAGCAAAGAGTCAGAAGTGGAACAGTGGCTCAAGTAGTAGAGTACCAGACTTGAAGGAAAAAGCTAATGCACAAATGAGGGAGACTATTGGGCCTAGGGTGCTTTAAGTCTGGCTTTCTTCACTTAATATGATTTTTTCTAAGTCTTTTCATTTCCTTACAAATGGGGTGAGGTCGTTATTTCTGACTGAAGCATAGAATTCCATTGTGTATAAATACCACATCTTGTTGATCCATTCATCAAGTGAGGGACATCTGGGTTGGTTCCATAACTTTGCTATGGTAAATAGTTCTGCAGTGAGCATCATTGTGCTAGTGGATTTAGTATGCCCTTGTTTCTGGACATTTGGGTAAATGACAAGTAGTGGAATTGCTGGGTTATAAGGGATCTCTATGTTTAGTCTTTTGAGGAACTTCCATAATGCTTTCCATAGTGGTTGAACGAGTTTGTACTTCCACCAACAGTGTGGTAGTGATCCCTCCTGTCCATATCCCCTCCAACATCTGTTATTATTAGTTTTCTTGATCCTGGCCATTGTAACTGGAGTAAGGTGGAATCTTAGAGTTGGTTCAATTTGCATCTCTTTTTGGCCAGAGACGCTGAGCATTTCTTCATGTGTCTATACATTATTCTTATTCCTTATTCAGAGAAGTCTGTCTTGCAGACTTTGGCCCATCTTTTAATGGGATGGTTGTTTCTTTGAAGATTTTTGGACTTTGGAGAGATTCAATTTTCGTTAGCTATAGATATATTTTAGATACGAGTCCTTAGTCTCTTGTATGGCTAGCTGTGCTCTTTGCCATACAGAAACTCTGTAGTTCAATGCAGTCCCATTTGTCCAAAATTTCTTTAATTTGTTGCATTTCTCATTCTTTA
The DNA here is from genome assembly GCA_024803745.1 of Megascapheus bottae. Classification (NCBI taxonomy): domain Eukaryota; kingdom Metazoa; phylum Chordata; class Mammalia; order Rodentia; family Geomyidae; genus Megascapheus; species Megascapheus bottae. Next base: position 777,033 of record JANJXV010000128.1, on the reverse strand, counting down.
TTAACAAAGTTTCAACTTGTGCCAAACAGTCTATTGTATTTCCTATTCTTTCCTGCAAAGTTTTCAGGATATTTGCTTTTAACCTCAAGGTCTTTGATCCTTTTGGAATTAACACAGATGCAGGGTGACATAGAATAATCTAACTTTACTTTTCTGTAGGTATTTAACCAGTTCTGCCAGCACTTCTTGTTCAGAGGTCTGTCTTTCTTCCATTGGATTATTTTTTGGTTCCCTTATCAAAGATTGGGTGGCCATAGGCCTACAGTTGTCTTCTGGGTCTTCAGGCCTATTCTTATGCCAGAAACAAGCTGTTTGGGTTACTATAGCTCTATAATAGAGTTAAAAGTTTGGTATTGATATTCCTACAGCAATCTTCTTTCAGCTAAGATTTTTTTTTACTATACATGGTCTTTCATTATTCCATATGAAATTTTGTATTACCTCTTTTATTTCCTTAAAGAATGGCATTGGCATACTGATGGATATTGCATTGAATTTGTAGATAGCCCTTGGCAAGATTGCCGTTGTCACGATGTTAATTCTTCCAATCCAGGAGCATGGTAGGTTTTTCCACTTCCTCGGTTCTGCTTTAATTTCGTTTTTCAGGTTTATAAACTTTTCATCATAACGGTCTTTTACATTCTTAGTTAATTTAATTCCTAACTACTTTATTTTCTTTCTGACTATTACAATAGGACTGGATTTCATGATTTCTGCCTTGCTCCTCTCATTGTTGGCATATAGGAAAGCAGTACATTTTTGAGGATTAACTTTTATTATATATTTTATTTTAATTAATAGAAGGATTACATTATATTCACCAGACAGAAGGTGCATTACTTCATGAACATTGATACGCTTTCTCATGTCTTCATCCCCATTTCCCTCCCCAACCTCCACCCTTCATCTTGTGTTCCCCCTTCCCTATCAGATTTCAAATAACCAAATAAGTATAAAAACAATATATCAGATAAAAATGTAATGTACTTTAACAAGCCTGCATCTTTGCCAAAGTTTCAAATCAGCTCAAGTAACTTGGGAGTGGGGACTAGAAGGATTTTTTAATAAGAGAGAATCATTTCATAATGATAAGGTGGTCAACAGATCAGATACCACAATCCAAAATTGTAAGACACTAAATAACACACTTTGCAATATGTGGAACCACAACAAATTTGTAAGAAATATAAGATAAAGGCATGATTAGAGGTAGGCAGTAACTCCAATACTGGTTTTCTGTGTTATTAGATGATTGATGGTTGATAAGTCTGCAATGTCATTCTGTTTAAGGTTTCAGGTTTTTTGCCTTTATATGTCTACCTGTCTTAGGGTTTGAACGTAGATCCTGGGCACTGTCCCTGAGCACTTTTGCTCAAGGATAGTGCTCTACCAATTGAGCCACACTTCTGGATTTTTGGTGCCTAATTGGAGGTAAAGTTTCTAATAGACATTCCTGCCTGAGTTGGCTTTAAAGTTTTATACTCAGATCTCATTCTCTTGAGATGAATTTCAGCTCAAAGCCAGCCAGGCAGTAAAGGGTATAAAACTGCAATTAATTAGAAAGAAAAAAGAGCCTCTTGAGTAGCCAGGATTTACAGGTATGAGCCACCAGTGCCCAGCAATAGTTGACTCCCATAAAAAAGTCTGCTCCATATTGTTTATTCATTTATCACCATGTTATATGGGATACTGAGAAACATTTTCAAACAGTGAATTGCCTCACATCAAGCACCTGTATTACACTAAATGCTAAGTCTCATGTAATTTTTGTGGCCACAATCCTATTTAATCTACTTAGAGAAAATCTCAGTGAAGTTGCACACACTAAGCCTTTATGACAGTTTTTCTGCCTTTGGTAACACTGAGGAAATAAAATTCATGACCTTTCAGCTTAGCTGGAAACCAGAGTTATAGACAATATTTCTTAACATCTGAGAGCTGTTTCTCCAATAAATACAGATAAAAGAACCACTGATGGTATATGAAGAGAATAGGCCCCAGACATTCTGGATTTCAGACAAAACAAAAAGGCTTATGGGACTTGCATAACAAATGTGCTGAATCAGATGAGATTTTTCTGGATGAAAGAAATATTGTGATCATTCCCATACCAATTTAGGAGCAAAATTTCATGGACTCTTCCTAGGATGTATTCAAACCACAATCCTCAGACTTCAGCATCCTGAGTAGCTAGGATCATAGACAGAAGCTGCTGACAGAAGCACTTGGTCAGTTTTTTAGTCCTTTATAAACAGAAGTATATCATAAGCCCTCATTTTGCTTACTTGTATCACCTATACTGTTGTGTGTTTGTTGGTTTATGTTGTCTCATCACTGTGTACTGCTCAATTAAATAATTGTTCTAAGATTCTACTCATCCATTGTAATATCATTGATAATTTGGTAGTTTTTAATTCCTACCTATTCTGAATAGTGTCTATGCAGATGCTTTTAGTGAATAACTTACATATATTTGCCTTGTTATGTCACGGTAGACATACATTCAGGTTTTGTCAACAGTGAGAACCATGATCCTAGAACACAATGATGCTTCAAATTCCATTCCCAAAAGCATTCCACTGGCTCTAGGTTTTCACATCACATAGTTTTTATTACAAAATTATATTGTATTGTTATTATCATATGCCTATATTTTAAGAAGCACATGATTTTTAGAAACACTGTAATTTTAAATAACAAAAATATATGCTCTTTATAGAAAAGTATTCCAAAAAATATTTTATATGTATAATATACTATATATATCATACCCAGTCTATGATATGTAATATACAATATATATTATAAAATACATTAAATATAAATATTTTTAAATATGTACTATATATTATATATATATACAATAAGTTCTAAATAAAGATATTTTATTTCATACACTTTTATTGTAATTAATAGAAGGTTCACATGATATTTGCAGGATAGATGGTGCATTAATTCACATACCTTGATACCCACTCATATGTCTTGGTCCCCATTTCGTTCCCCCCACCCCCACTCCTCATCTTGTTTTCCCCCCTTCCCTATCCAATTTCAAATAACCAAATACAAATATATTCGATATATCAGATTACAAAGTGAGATACTGTAACAATATGAGATAACCAAGGGACAGCAAAAGAGATGAGAGACAACATAGTACCTTATGGACAACAACCATTCATTATATGGCTTATGTTTCTATATTCTAAAGATCCTTTCATTTAGCGTCATGCTATATGGCGTTTGGTATCAAGGTTTTGCTCTATTGCAAATCTCTACTAGGAGAGCCCAAGGTTTCTACTGATTATGACAAATGAGGGAAACCACTGAGCGTACCTTGAGTCTGGCTTACTTCACTTAATATGATTTTTTCTGAGTCTTTCCATTTCCTAACAAATGGGCGATGTCGTTCTTTCTGGCAGCAGCATAGAATTCCATTGTGTACAAATACCAAATCTTGTTGATCCATTCATCAACTGAGGGACATCTAGGTTGGTTCCCTATGTTTGCTATGGTAAATAGTGCTGCAATGAACATTGCTGTTCTGGTGGATTTAGTATGTCCTTGTTTCTGGATGATTGGGTAAATGCTAAGTAGTGGAAGTGTTGAGTCATAGGAGAGCTCTATGCTAAGTTTTTTGAGGATGCCATACTGCTTTCCATGATGGTTGAATGAATTTGCACTTCTACCTGCACTGTAGTATTGATCCCTCCTGGCCACATCCCCTCCAGCATATGTTGTTATTAGTTTTCTTGATCCTGGCCATTCTAACTGGAGTGAGGTGGAATCTTAGAGTTGTTTTGATTTGCATTTCTTTTATGACCAGAGATGTTGAGCATTTGTTCATGTGTCTATAGGCCATTTTTGTTTCTTCTTCAGAGAAGAAGGCCTTTGTCCGTTGTATGGGTGGTGCACATTCACCAGTATAATAAAGGCTGTGTACAACCAACCCACAGCTAGTATTATACTTAATGGTGGAAAGCTAAATCCATTCCAATTAAAATAAGGAATGAGACAAGGATGCCCACTCTCTACTCCTCTTTAACAAAGTATTAGAATTCCTAGCCAGTGCAGTAAGGCAAGAAGCAAGCATAAAGGTGATCCAAATAGGGAAAGAGGAAGTAAAACTTTCCCTCTTTGCAGAGGATATGATCCTATATTTAAAGAATCCTATAGACTCTACTCCCAAGCTCCTTGAACTGATTCAAAACTTTGGAGGGTAGCAGGGTATAAAATCAATCCTCAAGGATCAACTACATTCTCCACGCCAACAGTGAGAGGAATGAGGCAACAATCAGGACAGCAACTACGTTTGCAATACCCTCAAAGTAAATAAAGTACCTGGGAATTACCTTAACTAAGAATGTAAAGGGTACTTTTGATGAAAACGTTAAAATCCTGAAAAAGGAAATTAAAGCAGAAATGAGGAAATGGAAAAACCTCCCATGCTTCCGGATTGGAAGATTCAGTATCATGAAAATGACAATCTTGCCAAGGGCTATCTACAAATACAACGCAATATCCATCCATATCCCAATGTCATTCTTTAGAGAAATAGAAGAGGCAATCCAAAATTTCATATGGAATAATAAAAGACCCCGTATAGCAAAAACACTTCTTAGCAGAAAGAACAGCGCAGGAGGAATCTCAATACCAAGCTTTAGAATCCATTACAAAGCTATAATTATCAAAAGAGCTTGGTACTGGCACAAGAACAGGCCTGAAGACCAATGGAATAGAACTGAGGACCCAGATATTAAAACACAGACCTATGGCCACCTAAACTTTGACAAGGGAGCCAATAATATAAAATGGAAGAAAGATACACTGTTCAACAACTGGTGCTGGCAGAACTGGGTAAGCCCCTGCAGAAAACTAAAGTTGGATACTTCTTTGTCACACTGCACTAGAATTAACTCCAGATGGATCAAAGACCTGGAGGTAAAAGTCGACACACTGAAAACTTTACAAGAAGGAATAGGAGATACACTAGCCCTACTTGGCATAGGTCGAAACTTTCTTAACAAGGACCAAGAATCACAATAAATCAGAGAAAGGCTGGATAAGTGGGACTGCATTAAACTTCAGAGGTTTTGTATGGCAAAAGACATACCTAGTAAATTAATTAGAAAGCCTACAGGGTTGGAAAAGATCTTCTGAAGATACTTTTGTTCCAATACTGCAGTTTGAAAGGCAAACCAATCCGAATAACCCCAGATTTCTCAGCAGAGACCATGCAAGCAAGAAGAGATTGGAAGGATATATGTCATGCCCTGAAGTCAAATAACTACCAAACAAGAATACTGTACCAGGCTAAACTTTCATTCATAATTGAGGCAACAATAACAGTCCATTCAAGGGAGAAGCTACAACATTATGTAGCAACCAAACCAATATTACAGAAAATTCTCAAAGATGTTGTACACATAAAAAAAACACAAACATAATGCAGAGAAAGAAATGGCACCTAAAACTCCTAATATCTAAGTACCATAAGAACGATCAAGACACAGGCTCTAATGAATTCTTGTAAAAATGGCAGGAAGTAATAAATGTTTCTCAATCTTGACTCTCAATATCAGTGCACTTAATTCTCCAATTAAATGACAGAGACTATTTAGTTGGATCAAAAAGCAAAATCCATTGTTTTGCTGTCTTCAAGAGACACATCTTACCCCCGAAAAAAAACATTTTTGAAAATGAGAGGTTGGAATAAACTTTACCAAGCTAATGGCTCCCATAAACAGTCTGGAGTTGCACTGCTCATATCAGATAAAATAAATGTCAAACTAAAATTAGTGAGGAAAGTCAAAGAAGGTTACTACATACTACTAAAGGGAGCTTTCCTCCACGAGGAAATAACCTCCCTAAATATCTACACACCTAATCCCGGAGCTCCGAACTTCATCAAGCAAACTTTATTTTCACTGAAAGCATACATAGATTGAAACACAGTGATTGTTGTTGACTTCAACACACCACTCTCACCTATGGACAGATCAACAAGGCAAAAATTCAACAGTGAAACCTTAGAATAGCACAAGCATATAGACCAATTAGATCTAAGAGACATCTGCAGAATATTCCACCCAGCAACAACACATTATTTGTTTTTTTCAGCAGCAAATGGAACATTTTCCAAAATAGACGACATGGTAGGGCATAAAACAATCCTGGGCAGATTCAGAAATGCTGAAATCATTCTCTGCACTCTCTCAGACCACAAGAGCATCAAATTAGAACTGAACACTCATCCCCTCCAACAAAAACCCAATAATTCATGGAGACTGAAAAACATATTGTTGAATCAGCAAAGGGTGGGTCATCTAGGAGATCAGAACAGAAATCCAACAGTTTATGAAATTTAACAAAATGGAGCACACAAAATACCAGCTCCTTTGGGAGATGTCAAAGGCATTACTCAGAAGAAAATTTATAAATCTGAATGCCTACAATAACAAATTGCAAATATCGCAACCCAACCATTTAATGTGTCACCTTAAGCTCCTGGAAAAAGAGCAACAAACCAACCCTAAGTCCAGTAGAATGCAGCAAATTATTAAAAATCAAAGTAGAATTAAATCAATTGGAGTTCAAATAAACTATAGAAAGAATCAACAAAACAAGGAGTTGGTTCTTTGAAAAAATTAACAAAATTGAGAGAACCTTTGCAAATCTTAACATAAAAAGAAGGGAGCATACCGAAATAAACAAAATCACAAACGAAAATGGTAATATCACGACAGAAATTACCAACATCCAGAGTAACCTGAGGGAATATTTCTCAAACCTTTACACAACAAATTTGAAAATCTAGAAGAAATGGATGAATTTCTAGCCAATATTAACATACCCACACTGAACCAAGAAGAACTACCCCAAATAACAGGCCTATTTCAAGCACTGAAATAGAAATGGCAGTAAGAGACTATCCACCAAAGAAAAGCCCAGGGAAAGATGGAGTCACAGCTGAATTTTATAAGGTCTTCAAAGCAGAGCTCAAACCAATACTACTCAAGCTCTTCAAGGATAGTGAAAATGAATGCTCTTTACCAAACTCATTCTATGAAGCTAGTATAACCCTCATCCCCAAACCAGGCAGAGATTCATCAAAGAACGAAAACTATAGACTTATTTCTTTGGTGAACATCAATGCAAAACTTCTTACCAAAATACTTGCCAACAGTCTACAACAAAAAAATTAAACACTATGATCAAACAGGATTCATCACAGGGAGGCAACGGTGGTTCAACATACACAAATCAATTAATATAATTCAACACATCAACTGGAGTAAGGACAAAAATCACATGATTGTCTCAATAGATGAGTAGAGGCATTTGACAAGATGGAACACCCCTTTATGTAAAAAGCTCTGGAGAAAGCAGGAATCCATGGAACATTCATCAGTATAATAAAGGCTGCGCATGACAAACCCACAGCTAGTATTATACTTAATGGGGGAAAGCTAAAACCATTCCCATTAAAATAAGGAAAGACACAAGGATGCCCACTCTCTCCACTCCTCTTTAACATAGTATTAGAATTCCTAGACAGGGCAATAAGGCAAGAAGCAAGCATAAAGGGGTTCCAAAGAAGGAAAGAAGAAGTAAAACTTTCCCTCTTTTCAGATGACATGATTCTGTATTTAAAGAATCCTATAGACTCTACTCCCAAGCTCCTTGAGCTGATTCAAAACTTCGGAGGGTAGCAGGGTATAAAATCAACCCTCAAGATTCAACTGCATTCCTCTACGCCAACAGTGAGAGGAATGAGGCAACAATCAAGACAGCAACTAGATTTGCAGTAGCCTCAAAGAAAATAAAGTACCTACGAATTACCTTAACTAAGAAAGTAAAGGACATTTTTGATGAAAACGTTAAAATCCTGAAAAAGGAAATTAAAGCAGAACTGGCACAGGTCGAAACTTAATAAGGACCAAGAATCACAACAAATCAGAGAAAGGCTGGATAAGTGGGACTGCATTAAACTGCGGAGCTTTTCTATGGCAAAGGACATAGCTAGTAAATTAATTAGAAAGCCTACAGAGTGGGAGAAGATATTCACCAACCAAACAACGGACAAAGGCCTATCTAAAATATATCAACACCTCAAAAAATTGAATCACTCCAAAACTAATCTCCAAGGAACAACCATGCCATTAAAAAATGGGCCAGACTTAAGGAGAGTCTTCGCTGAAGAAGAAACAAAAATGGCCTATAGATACATGAAGAAATGCTCAACATCTCTGGTCATAAAAGAAATGCAAATCAAAACAACGCTAAGATTCCACCTCACTCCAGTTAGAATGGCCAGGATCAAGAAAACCAATAACAACAGATGCTGGAGGGGATGTGGCCAGGAGGGATCACTACTACACTGTTGGTGGGAGTGCTAACTCGTTCAACCACTATGGAAAGTGTAGGGAGCAAGAGTGGAATCAAACTGTACTTTGATTTGCATCAGATAATTGCTTGATTGTCTTATTGTTTTTTGGCCTTCTCCTGTTCAATTGATCTGAGATTTACCATATGAATGTAACCCCCAACAGTTCCCTGATTAACCATCTGGATGTAAAACCTGGCAGTGCCCGGGTCTCAAGAAGGGATATAAACTTTGAGTTGAGAATAAACGGGGCGCTGCAGTTTTTGCCTGGGCTGCAGACCTCCCAGACCCGATGTGTTTGTCTCTCTTCTAATTTTTCCAGTCCCTGCCCCCTATTTCAGGAACCCCAATTTGCTGCCGGTAGGCCCCGGCATCTGGCGCCCAAACATGGACACAGATAAAATGAGGTTCCTGACCTAAATATTTACGGGAATCCACTCGGCACATATGTATCAGATTAGCTACCAATTCGTAGTAGGGGGTCAGCACTTTGTCGGCTGTTGATGGTAGATAAAGCTATAAAAGTGGGCCATCCTGCCACAATACAGCAGTTGGGGAGTGAGAAGTAGCTAAAATGTAAACTCCCCATGGTTTAGAATAGTCACAATAGGTCACTTGTTGCTGGGAAATTGCCTTTTCTACAATTTGGATGGCCCTCCTGGCGTCAGGATTTAATTCGCGTAAGGATGTAGGGTTGGTATCTCCTTTTAAGAGATCAAAGAGGGGTTTTAACTCTCCTGTGGAGAGCTTTAGATACGGCCGAAGCCAATTTATATCTCCTAAGAATTGCTGAAAATCATGAAGAGTTCTTAAGTGTGAAGTTTTTAATTGTATTTTTTGGCTTTTAAAATAGTGTGGGCCTAATATATGGCCTAGATATGCAAAAGGGGGGTGTTCCTGAACCTTTTCAGCTGCTATTATAAGGCCAAAGAGGCTCAGCAAACAACGGACAAAGGCCTATCTAAAATATATCAACACCTCAAAAAATTGAATCACTCCAAAACTAATCTCCAAGGAACAACCATGCCATTAAAAAATGGGCCAGACTTAAGGAGAGTCTTCGCTGAAGAAGAAACAAAAATGGCCTATAGATACATGAAGAAATGCTCAACATCTCTGGTCATAAAAGAAATGCAAATCAAAACAACGCTAAGATTCCACCTCACTCCAGTTAGAATGGCCAGGATCAAGAAAACCAATAACAACAGATGCTGGAGGGGATGTGGCCAGGAGGGATCACTACTACACTGTTGGTGGGAGTGCTAACTCGTTCAACCACTATGGAAAGCAGTATGGCAGTGCCTCAAAAGGCTAAATATAGAACTCCCCTATGACCCAGCAATTCCACTACTTGGCATTTACCCAATCATCCAGAATCTAGGGCATAGTAAATCCACTAGCACAACCATGGTCATTTCAGCATTATTCACCATAGCAAAGATATAAAACCAACCTAGATGTCCCTCAGTTCATGAGTGGATCAACAAGTTGTGGTATTTGTACACAATGGAATTCTATGCTGCTGCTAGAAGAAAACGACATCGCCCCATTTGTTAGGAAATGGAAAGACTTAGAAAAAATCATATTAAGTGAAGTAAGCCAGACTCAAAGGAACTTAGGCTCAATGGTTTCCCTCATTTGTCATAATCAGTAGAAACCTTGGGCTCTACTAGCAGAGATTTGCAATAGAGCAAAACCTTGATACATAAGGCCATATAGTATGAAGCTAATTTAAAGGATCTCCAAGATATTGAAACAAAAGCCATATTACGAATGATTATTGTCCTTAATATACTATCTTATCTCTCATCTCTTTTGCTGTCCCTTGGGTATCTCATATTGTTACAGTACCTCACTTGGTTATCAGATATATTGAATTTATTTGTATTTGGTTATTTGAAATTTGATAGGGAATGGGGGCGAACCAAGACGGGGGGTGGTGGTGGGGGGGAGGGTAAAGGGTACCAAGACATGTGAAAAGGTATCAATGTATGTGAATTAATGCAACTTATATCTGGCAAATATCATGTAACCCTTTTATTAATTACAATAAAAAAAAAGAATCCTATAGACTCCACTTCTAAGCTCCTTGAGCTGATTCGAAACTTTGGAAGGGTAGCAAGATATAAAATTAACCCTGAAAAATCAACTGCCTTCCTCTGTGCCAACAGTGACACGAACAACAATCAGGAAAACAACTCCTTTTGAAATAGCCTCAAGGGAAATAAAGTACATAGAATTATCTTAAATGAGAATGTAAAGGACATTTTTGATGAAATCTTTAAAATCCTGAAAAAGGAACTTAAACAGAACTGAGGAATTGGTAAAAGCTCCCATGCTCCTGGATTGGAAGAATCAACATTGTGAAAATGGCAGTTTTGCCAAGGGCTATCTACAAATTCAATATAAAACCCATTAATATTGCAATGTCATTCTATAAAGAAATAGAAGAGGCAATCCAAAATTCCTATGGAATAATAAAAGACCCAGTATAGCAAAGATACTTCTTAGCAGAAAGAACAGTGCAGGAGGAATTTCAATACCAAACTTTAGAATCTATTACAGAGCTATAATTATCAAAAGAGCTTGGTACTGGCAAAAGAACATGCCTGAAGACCAATGGAATACAACTGAGGACCCAGATATTAAACCACAGATCTATTGCCACCTTATCTTTGACAAGGAAGCCAAAAAAATAGAATGTTGTAAAGACAGCCTCCTCAATAACTTGTGCTGGTACAACTGGTTAAGCCCCTGCAGAAAACTAAAGTTGGATCCTTCTTTGTCACCCTGCACTAGAATTAATTCTAAATCGAACAAAGACCACAAAGTGAAAGCCAACACCCTGAAAACTTTACAAGAAGGAATAGGAGATACACTAGGCCTCTTTGTAACAGGTCGAAACTTCCTTAATAAGGACCAATAATTACTACAAATAAGAGAAAGGCGGGTAAGTGGGACTGCATTAAACTGAAGAGCTTTTGAATTGCCAAGGACATAGCTAGTAAATTGGTTAGAAAGCCTACAGAATGGGAGAAGAACCATACAACCGACAAAGGCCTCATATCTAAAATATATCAACAGCTCAAAAAATTGAATCACTCCAAAACTAATCTCCAAAGTAACAACCATGCCATTGAAAGATGGGCCAAGATATAAAAAGAGTCTTCCCTGAAGAAGAAAAAAATATGGCCTGTAGACACATGAAAAAATGCTCAACATCTCTGGTCATAAAAGAAATGCGAATCAAAACAACACTAAGATTCCACCTCACCCCAGTTAGAAAGGCCAGGACCAAAAAAAGTAATAACAACAGATGCTAGAGGGGATGTGGCTAGGAGGGATCACTACTACGTCATTGGTGGGAGTGGAATCTCGTTCAACCACTATGGAAAGCAATATGGTATTTTCTGAAAAGTCCAAACATAGAGCTCCCCTATGACCCAGCAATTCCACTACTAGGCATCTACCCAATTTCCCAGAAGCAAGGACATTCTAAATCCACTAGCACTGTGATGTTCATTGTAGCACTATTTACCATAGCACATATGTGGACCTAACCCAGATGTCCCTCAGTTGATGAGTGGTTCAACAAGTTGTGGAATTTGTACACAATTGAATTCTATGCTGCTGTCAGAAAGAGTGACATTGCCCCATTTGTTAGGAAATGGAAAGAATTAGAAAAAATCACGTTAAGTGAAGTAAGCCAGACTTAAATGAATGTACGCTCAATGGTCTCCCTCATTTGTCATAATCAGTTGAAACCTTGGGCTCTCCTAGGAGAGATTTGCGATAGAGTAAAACCTAGATACATAAGGCCATATAGTATGACGCTAAATGAAAGGACCCCTAGGATATGGAAACAAAAGCCATATAATGAGTGATTGTTGTCCTTAATGTACTATGTTCTCTCTCATCTCTTTTGCTATCCCTTGGTTATCTCTTATTGTTGCAGTATCTCACTTTGTAATCTGATATATTGGATATATTTGTATTTGGTTATTTGAAATCAGATAGGGAAAGGGGGGAAACAAGTTGAGGGGTGGGAGTGGTGTGGGAGGGACAAGGGGACCAAGACATGAGAAAGGTATCAATGTATGTGAATTAATGCAAATTCTATATGGCAAATATCATGCAACCCTTCTATTAATTACAATAAAATATGTGAAAAAAAATCTGGAAGTGGAACCATGGCTTAAGTAATATATGGAGTTCAAGCCTTGAGGGACAAAATGCTCAGGGACCATGCCCAGGTCCTGAATTCAAGTCGCAGGACTAACAGATGAGGTGAGGTGGGAAGAGGTAGAAAAGAGATGCATTCTTATTCTTGCCTTTAGTGAAAATAATTCCTATCTATATGACACTTAGATCAGATCATGAAATCCTAGTAAAAATGAAGTCTTCTTTGTATTGTTTCAAACTATCCAATGAAATGACACATAGAACTTTGGGCAACAATAAGCCTCATTGTATGTGAAGGAAATTATTTTGAAATATGACAATAGCTAAGTTTGTGTTAGCACTTTAATTATGCCAAGCGTTGACATTAACATTTTCTTTGCCCAGTTACTTTTAATGAAAGTCGTAAAATCTTTAATCCCTAATGCAACTTGCCCCCGGCAGCTTGTCCTCAGGTTTGTCTAGAACAGTCATTACCAAACTTTCCCAACAGAAAGTGGACCAGGCAGAAGAAAGGAAAGAGTGAAATCCATCAATGTCATTCACAAAACATGGTCTTCCATTTGTATCTCAGCCACATGAAGTCCCTCAGAGAATTGCATATCGGCTTCCAGTCATATTCTACAAAGAAAATAATTGATGGCAAAAGAATACAGTAACAGCTGGAAGTGGATCTGTGGCTCAAGTCATACAGCTCTAGCCTTGTTAAAGCTCAAGGACAGTGCTCAGGCTCTGAGTTCAAGCCCCAGGACTGGTAAAACCAACTAACCAAACAATACAGTACTAGATGACACTGATCTAGATGCAGTGTGCTTATGAACAGACACATGGAATTGAAATCTCTTTGTGCACTTACTTAAAGATAATATTTTTAAAATCCTTTCCTAATAAAAAGTAATAATAAGGTCAGGCCTGGGCATCTTGTACCTGTAATCTTAGCTACTCAAGAGACTGAAATCTGAGGATCACACTTCAAAGCCAGTCCTGATAAAAAAAGTCCATGTGATACTTTAATTCCCTACAAAAATAAAGTTGGAAATAGAGCGTTGGCATTGAGTGATAAAGCTAAGGGAAAGCTCCCAGGCCCTGGGATCAAGTCCCATTACCAGCATAGATAAATAAAGTAATAAATGGAAAAAAGATATTGAGTGATAAAGCTAAGAGAAAGCTCCCAGGCCTTGGGATCAAGTCCCATTACCAGCATAGATAAATAAAGTAATAAATGGAAAAAAGATATATTCTCTATTAGAATTTTATATGAATAAAATAGAGATGATATCCTGGATTCTGAGAGAGAGTCTGAAGACCAAGATCTTAGACCTATAGGAATGACCATCTTAGCAAAAAGACAGATAATATTTAAAACACAAATTACAGACATAAATTCCATGTATATAAGAGAAAGTAGTACCTCAGATCCAGTTGACCACAATCCTTGTATTTGAATTGTATAACTATGATTTCAGATAAAATTTTATGGAAGACCCATAAATCAATCAACCGATCAATTAATCTAGTTGGGTACTGGTGATTCAAGCCAGTCATCCTACCTATTCAGGAGGGCTAAAATCATGAAAACCAAAGTTCAAAGCAAGCCCAGGCATGAAAGTCTGTGAGATCTTTATCATTGATTAACTACTAAAGATCCAGAAATATAGCAGGGACTGAAGTGGTAGAGTGTCAGTCTTTAAAGAAAAAGCTAAGAGTCTGTACCCAAGCACTAAGTTTTAAGGAAGAAAGAAGGAAGAAGGAAGGGGGGAGGAGCATCTGGGCCTTAGCAACTTTCTGATTTAAAGGAATTTCTGTGTTACTGTGTACTTTTCCAGTTAAATAATAATAATAATAAAGACAAACATGATAACTTCATTTCAAAGCTAACTTCCCTGAGGCTTCTTTTCTTATTGTTTGATTCATGTTAAAAGGAGTTTAATATAACCAATATTTCTAGCTAGCCAAGCCATTACATTCCTTACCCCCCAACACACACACCGCCCTTTTCAATACATTTAAATTTGGCTGCTATTAAATACAAAAACAAAAACATAGTACTCAATATTTTTCTTCTTACTAGAAGTACAATAAGTAAATAATTGGTTTAAAGTATCAACACATAAGTCAATTCCAGAACATCAAGAGCTGTAACTACTTAGGAATCTCTTGTAGTGATAAAGGAAGTAAAATGACCCAAAGTTGTACTTGTGTCACTCAAAAAGAAAATCCCAACACAAAAGTACTAAAGACGGGGCCAGGAGTGTGGTCTAGAGGTGGTGTGCTTGCCTACCATGCTCAAAGCCATTGGTTTCATTCCTCAGAAGAACATACACAGAAAATGCCACAGGAGTTGCTGTGGCTCAAGTGGTGGAGCAGTAGCCTTGAGAAAGCTCAAGGACAGTGCCCAGGCCATGTTTAAGTCCCAGGACTGGCAAAAAAAAAACTGTAAGGAAATGGGAATCCTATTTTTTTCAACTGTCAAAGCTAGAAACACTCAATTTTTTTTGCCAGTCCTGGGCTTGAGCTCAGGGCCTGGGCGCTGTCCTTGGACTTTCTCAAGGCTAGAGCTCTACCACTTGAGCCTCAGCACCACTTCTGGCTTTTTTTTCTATGTATGTGGTACCAAGGAATTGAACGCGGGTCTTGGTGCAAGCTGCACAAAGTACTCTACCACTAGTCCGAACTCCCAGCCCTGACACTCAAATTTTTATAGATAAAAGTTTTTAAAGAAAGAATCCCACAATGCAAATAAGCATTTTCACAATTTATAAAGTAGAAATGCGGGAGATAAGAAAGATGAGTCAAGCCACCTCTTTCGCCTACACCAAAAAAATTATTAAAATGCCACTCTGGAATAAACATCTTGGTTAAAAAGTTAAGTCAAGGGTTTTATACCCTTTGGTTCACAGCATTGCTAAAGTGGAAGCATTGTATCTTTTCTTGTTTGTTTTGGGATTTTGTTTTTGTTTTTCCTGAAAGTATATTGTTTCACACAGGGCTTGAAATATAAGACTTTTATTCCACTGAGCAAATAAACATCGTGTGTGTGTGTGTGTGTGTGTGTGTGTGTGTGTATGTGTGCGCAAACTGAACTAGTTACATGGTGTCCATGAGATTTAAAGGGAGGGGTAATCTCCTAAGTACAATAATGAATCACATAGTAGATTTAACAATCCATGGAACCATCCATCTGGAATTTCCTTGAAAGTCATCAGCTTTTGTTGCTTACAGAACGTGGACTGGGGTTCCATAAATCACAAATAAGATACTCTCCTGAATGATATAGTATCCGGAAATTTCTCCAACAGGCAACTCCCTAAGTTAACCTAATTGGATTTTCTTAAAATGCAAAGCAATGAGGTTATTGAGAGAAGAAAAACAAAATAAACGACTCCATCCAAAACCCAAAGTCTGGCACTCAGTGGATCCATCAAAACAGATGGCACCAGTTCTAACAGAGTAATAACTTACAAAGGAATGGTAAATTGATACCGAATGGGAACATTGGATAAATGTATCCTGAAGTCAGGCTGTACTTGTTTTATGTACAGTTCTTATTTCTATATTTTAATTTTCCAACGTAGCATGTCACATATTCTATTGGCAATGAAGGCTTAGATATTTTATTTTTGCAAGAATAAAGACAGATGTAAACTCATTTAAATAATACTATTAATTCCTCAGTGAAAAAAAGCAAACAAACACTGATTGGTGGCATGAAAGAGGTTGGGGTTATTTCTTCAGGCATATTCTCCAGTTCTTTGAACTTAAAGGTGTTTAAAAGTCCCCAAGTTCATTGGATTTGCATTCCTGCAGTCTGGGTGAGGGTAGAGGCAGGGAAGCCAGAGTAGACCAGGCTGCTGAGCCTGAGGGACTGACTGGTCTCTGCTTTCTGTCTGGATTTTAATAACCACTGGAGAGGGCAGGAATTCTTCAGGTGAGAAGTTTATCAGCCCAGGGTCTCTTACAAAAGCTCCACACTAAAGAATGGCCACCCAGGGAGCAAAACCCAACCCCACTCTGTCATCTGATTTCTGCTTGGGATTAGAAAAGTCTTTTAAACAGCAGACTTGTTTCCTTAGTGCTTGTGCATGCACAGTTGTATTGCTTCCTTTAGTAGCTATTGAACTGAATGAAGGTGGAGGGGAGGAACTTACAACAAGAATTTCCTTGAAACCCTGAAAGGTCCACAAAGCACTTTCCTCCCCCAGAATCTTTTCCAATCCTTTCTCTACTAATTTCATCTCTGTGGCCTGCTCGGCATGAAGCAAATATTTTTTTACAAAAGTGCAAAAGGCTGACTCACTCACCAAAATGAGGAAAAATAAAAAAGACCCATTGGAAGAAACACATTACTAATGATTCCAACAATTTTATTTACATGGTCAGCTCCTAAGCAGTTCAACATTTCTAAAGCTTGCCTGCACATGTCAAGTGTCCACAAACTCAGTAGCATTTTTTTAAATAGGCGGACTTTCATATATAATTAATTGCCATTCAGGAAAAATAATACCTTGTTTGGGTTTTGGTTTAGTTTTAGTGTTTCTTGTTTTGGGATGTGTGTGTGTATGAGTGTGTGTGTGTGTGTGTGTGTGTGTGTGTGTGTGTGTGTGTGTGTACGAGACAGAGAGAGAGAGAGAGAGAGAGAGAGAGAGAGAGAGAGAGAGAGGATCTTGCAATACAATCTAGGCTACTTTGATCTTTGAGACTTCCTGCCTCCAAAATGCTGTGATTATAGGCATGCACTCCTTCATGCAGCTTTAAATATATATGTATATATATGTATACATAATACATAACCTTATTTTAATAGTATATATGAACTTTTAATACTTTTAATAATAATGTATATAACCCCCCTCTTTTTTTGCCAGTCCTGGTTTGAACTCAGGGCCTGAGCACTGTCCTTGAGCTTTCTCAAGGCTAGAGTTCCACCATCTGAGCCACAGAACCAGTTCCAGCTATCTTTTTATGTGGTACCTAGGAATGGAACCCAGGTCTTCATGTGTGCTAGGCAAGCACTGTACCACCAGGACAAATTTCCAGCCCTATATAACCTTTGTTTATATATAATATATAAAGTATATATTATATATCTAATATAAATAAAGTTAATGTCAGATTACATAAGCAATGTGGTAAGTTTCATATATGTATACATACATATATAAAATATAATGTAATGTAATTATATAAAATGTATATATAATATATAAAATGTAATATAAATATATAACATGAAATATATTATAAATATAATGATATAACATAATGTATATGTATAATATATATGCTAAATAAAACTATTTATATTATATCCCTATCCTTTGTTTCAGTTTGTTTAGTTTTTGTTGTTGTTGTTATTTTTTAATGTGATAGTTCTAGGGCCTGTGTTCTGTCCCTGAGATTTATTTTTCTCCTCAAGGCTGGTGCTCTACCACTTGAGCCGTACCTCCACTTCTAGCTTTTGTGCTGGTTCATTAGAGACAAAAAAATCATGGACTTTACTGTCCAGGTTGGCTTTGAACTCTGGCCCTTAGATCTCAGCTTCCTTAATAGGATGAGGGAAATGATGACTAAGACATGAGAAAGAGTATCACTGTATGTGAATTAATGAACCTTCTATGTGACGAATATAATGTAACCCTTCTATTAATTACAATAAAAATTTTTGAAAAAAAAATAACCATGGACCTTATTATCTAGGTTGGCTTTGAACTTTGGTCTTTAGATCTCAGCTTCCTTAATAACTAAGACTGCAGGTGTAAGCCCCCTTTTAAAGAATAGTACTTAGGGCCATGGGTGTAGCCTAGTGGTAAGTGTGCTTGGTACCACATACTAAGAAAAAGCCAGAAGTGGCACTGTCCCACACTGGTAGAAAACTAACAAAAAAAAGAAGAGAGAAGAAAAGAAAAGAATAGTACTTATTCTGATCACTATCCATGATGATGAATAATATTATGATTGCTATTCCTATAATGGTAAATATATTAAAAGCTTGTTTCTAAAAGGCAATATTCTAGTTGCATGTGATCTTTAGATACTCCAATATTACATTTTATATAGTATATATGTAATGTAACATATATATTATATTATTTTTAAAAAATTAATATTAAATACTTATATTTATTAACACTGGTATATCTAGTTTGACTTGCCTCTTAAGTAATGTATATGGGTTTCCATTCTGACAGCCTGGGCTCAGATTCGTACTGTATGTTATGTATGGCCTACTACAATTTGCTGTGCCTGAAGCAAACAATTTTGACTTGCAGATAAGTGTGATTGTTTGGTTTGGTTTGAGTTCATTACTAAGAACTTAATACCAGGATGTGGGCACTGTCTAGCTTTTTCACTCAGAGCTGATGCTCTGCTATTTAAACCATAGCGCCAGTTCCAGCTTTGCCGTAGTTCATTGGAAATAAGAGTCTCATGGACTTCCGGGATTGGGAGTTTTGCCTAGTGGTAAAATGCTTGCCTAGCATGTATGAAAGCCTGGGTTCAATTCCTAGGTATCACATACACAGAAAAGCCTGGAAGTGGTGCTGTGGCTCAAGTGGTATAGTCCTAGCCTTGAGAAAGCCCAAGGATATTGGTCAGGCCTTGAGTCCAAGCCCTAGGATTGGCAAAGAAAAAAAATGAAGGAGAAAAAGAAAGAAAGAAAAGGAGAAAGGAAGAAAGGAATGAAGAAAGGAAGGAAGGAAGGACGGAAGGAAGGAAGGAAGGAAGGAAGAAAGAAAGAAAGAAGGAAAGAAAGAGAGAAATAAAGAAAGGAAGGAAGAAAAAAAGAAAGGAAGAAAGAAAAAGAAATTCATATGGGCTTCTTAACTGAGATGACCTGAGCCATGAGCCTCAGAGCATAGATTGCTGACTAGCTGGGATTACAGTCGAGAACCATCAGTCCCTGTCTTTTGTGGATTTCTATGGATTTCTCCCCTCCCGGATTCAGATGACAGATTAAGCATCTTCAAAGGCCCCATGAGTACAAGTCAAACTCTAATAAACTCAAGGTACAAACATGTAATACAGAACTTGATCTCACTTCTGATATCAAGCAGCAAAGCAGGAGAAAATTGGCTTGTAGTCAGCCTGACACAGGTTTAAATGCATGCACTGATGCTTAAACATCTAAATAACCTTGGACAGGTTATTGTACATTTCTCTAGATTCTTGAAATAAAATTAATCTAATGGAGTTACTGATGGTTTTAAGGTCATGACAATATAAAATAATGATTCAGTTCAACGCTGCTATGATAATTTTTTTAAAAAATTTAAACTTAAGCAGGCAGTTTGAATCATTCTGTATCTAGAGTCCTTTATTTGCAAAATGAGGATATTCATATGATTGCTCAAAGTACTTTTCTATCAATACTTGCTGGAATTTATATTGCAGCAGCAGCAGCCACACCTTTCAATTCTTTTTTCAGGCAAATGCTTCTGACCACTTCTTTCTAAACTGGCCATTTCAGGGGAATTTTCAGTGAAAGTGAGGTTTCACCCCATGGTCAAAAGGCTCTTTATTTTCTTCCTTTTTTGACCTTTTTCTTGTCTGTTTTCTTTGCTTCCTTGCTTGCTTTTTGGGTAATGGGGCTTGAACTCTGGGCCCCCTATCTGAACTCTTCAGCTCATGGCTACTGCCCTATCCCTGGAACCAACGCCCAACTTCCCATTTTTCTAATGATTCCTTGGAGGTGAGAGTTTCAGATCCTGTAATTGCCAGGCTGGCTTTGAACTGCATTCCTCAGATCTCAGCCTCCTGAGTAGCTAGGATGTTCAGACTTGAGACACCCCTCCCCAAACCTACTTTTTTCCTCCCTCCTCCCACAACTCATTTCTCTCCATCTCATGCTTTATGACTTAACCACACAAGGTGGGCAAGCTCGCTGGAAACATCCATCATACCTTGTGTTTCCTAAAGATAGTTGAGGGAATGTATGTCATGGTATTGGGGCATCCTCCTACAGTTTATTTTTAGAACTCCTTAGGAACCTCTGTTGGGCAGGGTCTTCACCCCTTGAGCCCTGCCCTCGTCTCACAAGTTATCACCATCCCAACTCAACAGACAGGGAAGCTAGGAGCACTAGGGCCCTCAGGGCACTAGGGTCATCTAAGCTATGGGGAAAGCGTGAACAGGAGGATCTCAGTCAGCTTTGTCTAGGAATGTGGTCCCAAGGAATGGGATGCAGGTAGGCAAGCATCGATTGCACTGGGTCAAACGACAGGAGCCTGTCTTTCCTTGCATACTTGTTGGTTTCTTTCGGTTGTGCTTATGGTTTTCTTTGTTTTTCCTTTGGTGTTCCTGTTTTTCTGTTTAGGGTTTTTTGGGGGAGGAGTCGTTCACTTTTTGGTTTTTGGTTTCATTTGGGGTGGGGTGTGTTGTTGCTTTGTTGTTGCTTTTTTTGGCTTTTGTTTTTGGAAGAGGTTCTTGTGTTTTGGCATGGTCTCTTCTGGATTGTGATCTTCCTGTTTGCCAAGCAGGTTACATAAATCAAGTTCTTTTTCTCACAGAATATTTCAGTTGCCTTGTCATGGAAGGGGTAGTAGAAACAATTAACAATTCTTTCAAGTTATAGAGTCTTACAATTAATAAGTTTTTTAGTTTATTACTTCATTCTTTCAGCTGAGAGATTTCTGCATGTCATAACAACAGCTGTTTGGTCCCCAGCCTCTCCTCCCTGTTTATTTAATTTATTAAAAGGCCAAATATTGTTATAATACAGGTGAAGCAGCTATAAGCAAAACCATACCTTAGAGAAATTAATGTTTTAAGCAAGATTGGCATTAACATATCCCCCTGGAAATCTTTACAGGATCGTTTTTGAGGGGAGGGTTTTTTTTATCCGGATCCAAAACCTATGCAGATGGGTTTGCTTCCACGAGCCTGACCAGCACTTTTGCATCGATCCCAAGACAGTAGATACCGCTCAGTTCTACCCTTCCATAGGTTCCGATGGCCTACGACTAGCCGGTTCGGGTTGTGGCTGCCTTTGTAGAACTGCTGTTCTTTGTAGATCTGCTTGGGTAGTAGGAGATGTTGGCCTCCGTGCCTTCACCTGCCTCTTGAGTGGCCAAATGTAGCCTATGGTAATGAATTTGAAGGGGTTTAGATGTCAGGGAGTCAATTGCCTCTTTTACAAAGCTCATGATTCTATTGAATATGCATGGTCCTATGGATACAATAATTAAATACCAATCAAGGAACTAGGAGGGGAAGGAGGTAAGGAAACATTCCATTTAATCCAGTCCAAAAGGGATGTTTGATCAAGTCCTCCTGGAGGTTCTAAATCTTCTCTCTCACAATACTGGACTTGTTTGCATAAAAGCAGCACCACTCCTGTAAAGCCAAACAAAATCCTCCCTGTTTTGCCGTGAGTAGATCTAGCCCTCTTCTATTCTGAAGAACTGCCTCAGCCAGGGAGTCCATCTGATCCTGAAGGTCACTAATAGTGCTGGACAATGCCTGAACATCCTCTATTAACTGATTGGACAATTTGGCGTAAGAGTGTAGTGACACTCCCAATCCTGCCATTCCTGCAACTCGGGTTGCAGTGCTTCCCAATCCTGCCAGGAGGGGAATAAAAGCAGCCCATTTATATCTTCCTCCTACCATTTCTAGGCTGGGAATTGGCAGAACTTCACTTCCAGGAATAATGTCTATATTGGGGAGCAGTGAAGCAAGTACACAAACTCCAGTCCATTTTACAGGGAGTTGGGTAAAGTCCAGGTTGCCTCCACAGACAAATACTTTTCCTACAGGAGTGCAAAGGGAAATAGTAGGAGAAGAGTAATTAATTACTGCTAAACAATTACTAAAAGAAATTACTCCTACATGTATATCAAAGGTATTGTTCTGAGATTGACTAAAAAAGGACAAAGAATTAACAGGCAGAATTAATAGGGATAAGGGAATTATTGCTTGGAATGGCAATCGGGATTGGTGTGCCCCCATGGCAATCAAAGGGGTTGCCAAAAAGGGAAAGTAGGAGCGTTTCTTTATCTAGATCAACACTGGGTCAGGGCCCTTCCATTGGGAAGTCGGAGGATCCTTCCACATAGCAGTTGCATAACTATTAATAGTTTGGCGGTGCCAAAGACGATCAGCTGCAGATTTTTCATTAATATCCAGTGTTAAAAAATTGATAACAAATAGATCATGATGAAGAATATTTTTGGAGTTCCTTTTGTGGGAGAAAAGTTTTGTGTTCTTAACTTTTGAAAAGTATTTTTAAGGGTTTGATGAGCTCATTCAACAATTCCTTGACCTTGACGCTTATAGGGAATACCAGTGATGTGGTTTTTTTGCATCTGGTGGCAGAAATGTTGAAAATTTATGCCAGTATATCCGGGGCCTTATCAATCTTAATAATATTAGGCTTTCCCATAACTGCTATGCAATTAAGTGCAAGGGTGATAACATTTTTGGAGGCCTCACCAGAATGTGATGTGGCAAAAATAAATCCACTAAAGGTATCTACAGTAACATGAAGATATTTAAGAGCACCAAAAAAGGGAACCTGAGTAACATCCATTTGCCACAATTCATTAGGAACCAATCCTCACGGATTAACATCCAAATGGGGTACTGGCAACAGGGTAATACAATTTTGTCACTGCTTAACAATTTTCTGTGCCGGCTCTTTGGCGATTTTAAAAAGAACACGAAGGGTCTGGCTATTAAGGTGATGTAGCGAATGAGCTTCTCTGGCCTGGGCTATCAGGTCATTTTTAGCTACAAGCATCAATTGGGTAGCTTGGTGTGTGGTTTCATTGCCCAATGTCAAAGGTCCATGGAGGCCAGAGTGGCATGGATGTTGCCTCTAAAGAAGGGGAAACTTCTAGTTTGAATATATCATTGAATTAAGAAAAATAGGGGAGCAGCATTTGCTTAATAAAAGGCACTGTTTCAAGCAATGGTATAGAATGAGCAATATAGGCACTATCAGTGTACAGATTAAAAGAACAAGTATGTAACTGAGCAAAAACTTGTAAGACTGCAAAAATCTCTACCAACTGCGCAGAACAATAGGGGGACTTTAAGGCAGTAATTTTGCCATTAACAAAAAAAGGCAGCTTGCCCATTGGAGGAGCCATCTGTGAACACAAGGGAGGCATTAGGAAGGGGCTTTTGGAAGGTTTGTACAGGGAAGGAAATGGGTTGATATCGCAAAATCCGAAGAAGTTTATCAACAGGATAATGATTATCAAAAGTGCCTGAAAAGGAAATGCATGAAACAGCCCAATCATCATCATTTTGAATTAACCATTGAATCTGGGAGGGAGTATATGGTAAAATTCTTTTATCTGGGTCTTTGCCAAAATTTTTTCTGCTTTGTTCCCTTCCTATGTTAATTAGCTCGAACACCGACTTAGTGTAGGGTGTAAGGACCTTAGCTGGTGCAGCAGGCAGGTGTAACCAAGAAAGGGGTTCTTTCTGCCAAAAGACTCCAGTGGGTGTGAAACTAGATGCACAAATGACACACTGTAAGGGTTGGTCACAATTAACAAATGTATTTTGCTGATTAGAAATGGCTGCCTCTACTCTGGAGAGAGCTTCTCGAGCAGGAGCATCCACAGAGCTTTTAGAAAGGTAATAGGAATCTCCTCTAAGGCTATCAACCATGGGTTTAAGCTCACCCGTAGTCAATTTAAGATAGAGGTGGAGCCAGTTGATGTTACCTAAGAGATTTTGGAAATCATTTAAGGTTTTAAGATGATTAATCCTAAGTTGAATTTTTTGGATAATATTTTATTGCAAAAAACTCAAAGCCTAAAAATAGATATGGAGATTTTAACTGAATCTTATCTGGTGAAAATTGAAGACATGAACAGGTAAGAGCATTTGATAGATGCTGAGAAAAATGGAGAGGGCAATCAGCACCTGGTCCAGCAAGAAGAATATCATCCATATAATGAATTACATAGAGAGTGGGATCCTTTAATCTGAATGGATCTATAATCTGAGCAACAAATTTTTCACGTAATATAGGGCTATTGGCCACCCCTTGGGGCAAAACTTTCCCCTGAAACCTAGGCATAGGGCCTTTAAAATTCACTACTGGTAGTCTGAATGCCAAGTATTGGTGATCCTCTGGATGGGGAGGGATGGTGAAAAAGCAATCCTTTAAATCAATAACAATTGTATAATATCCCTTGGGAATGGCAACCGGAGTAGGAAGGCCAGGTTGAAAGGCACCCATGGGAATCATAGCCTTATTAATTTCCCTAAGATCTTGAAGACGTCTCCACTTTCCTGATTACTTTTTTTTTACAAAAATGGGTGTGTTCCAAGGGGAAGTAGTAGATTCAATGTGGCATGCAGCAAGCTGTTCCTGTACTAACTCTGTGGCTACAGCCAACTTTTCAATTGTTAGAGGCCACTGATCAACCCACACAGGCTTTGTCCTTTTCCAAAATATTTTCTCTGCATGGAGTACATGCATGTCAATGGCCTTAGCATCCATCTGCATGGTCGTCGTAAGACCCTGAGAATTCTTTCCCAGCCCTTGACCTGGGCGATATCCTTGATTAAGTATCTGTTGAGTAATTAATTCATTGGGGCTGCACATAATGAGTCCCATCTGAGAAAGAATATCTCTGCCCCATAATTTAACTGGGAGGCCAGTGACCACGTAAGGCTGCACCGTGACTTTGTTTCATTCCTTATCTTCCCACAAAATAATTTTAGAACTTTGAAGAGAGTTAGAAGTCTGTCATATTTCTTTTATGTGAGTCATAGCAGGGTTAAGGGGCCAGGCTGAAGGCCAATCCCTATTGGAGATGATAGTAGCATCTGCTCCTATATCAACTATGCCTTCAAAAATCCATGCATCTAATTTTAACTTTAATAAAGATTTCTTATGTGTAATTTCCTGTACCCAATAGGTATCTGAGGAACCAAAAGTATCAGTGCCTCTCCGCCGTTCATGACTGGGGTTATTAGTAATGAGAGAAGCAATACCAATAGAGCAATCCTCTGGCCAAGGAAAATAGTTATAGGTCCTTGAGAAGCAGTTGCCACTATTTATGATTTCCCCAGTATAATGATTATCAATAATGCTTGGTGACAAGACGGATGGGGGGTGTGGGGGGGAGGGAAACGAGTACCAAGACATGTGAAAGGTTATCAATGTATGTGAATTAAAGCACCTTCTATCTGGCAAATATCATGTAACCCTTTTACTAATTACAATAAAAAATAAGTTGGGAAAAAAACAACTGTTCACAGTTTTTCTGCATTGTTAGTCCCACTCCTGTCTTCCCTAAATCCTTCTAGTTCCTGCTCCCTGTAGACAGTAGAGTAGATATATCTCATATGAGTACAAGGAACTAACCTGGATAATTTTCCCAATAAACCAAGGTACTGGCTGAAGTCCCATCTTATTGCTGTTGTTATTCAGGGATTCCAGAAAAACTTCATAGTCTGGCTTTGGAAGAACGACTCCAGGAAACAAATCTGAGATAATCCCCTGTTGACAAGGATTCAAGAGAAGAGGGACAGGATGAAGTATTAGATACATGGTTCTAAACATTTTCCTAAAATGAGATCTACTGACAGAAGAAATGTTTGAAAAATATCAAAGCTCATCTTCCCCTTGTACCCAAAATGTATCCAAAGTTGCAACTGTTAGGCGTAATTTCCCTCTCCTGAAATTTAAGAGTAAATATTTAATAAATCTAACTGTTGTGCTTAAGATGATTGAGATGACCATGATTGCTGTCTTTATGAAATTCACATCCTGGTTGATAAAGAAAAAAAGACATTAAATTAGTTACAAAAAGTAATTTTATTGGAGAAGCATAACTACCTAAGGGGTGTTAATGTGTGAGAAGTAATGCATCTACTATCTGATGAATATAACTGTAACCTCTCTATACATTACAATAAAAAAACATAACTTCCTAAAAAATAATGCTGGTGAAATATTAAGACCCTAGATGGTGGAGCTTCCATGTCCCAAAATTAAACCAAATGTGTTTGGGCAAAGGGCCAAAAATTACAGTGAAAAGGATCTGAGTCCCAGAATTAGGAGTCAATATTGAGTGAGAGGTGGCACAGAGGTCCAGTCCTGCACTACCTGGCGTTGCTGGCATGAGGGAGATGACATTAGATGAGCTGGAGATTGGGGGAGGAACCTGACAGCCCCAGGGTTCAATCCCAGTGTTGGCTTCGGGCCCTGGGGTGGGACCCTCATCAAGTTTCCCTGCTTCGGGGCAATGGTTTTCCTTGGTTATCAGTTTTGGACTTACACTCCTAGGGCCAATGTTTTCCTCGTTTGCCTCAGGGACAAATTGATGAAGGGGGTGGCTGCTCTGCCTTAGGGGCCAGGCACTCTTTCAAAAAATGACCAGGCTATTTGCAGTGAAAGCATGTCTTAGCCATGGGTCCCTGGGTAAAATCTTTGAAGGCAGCTCCAATAGCCAATTCAATATTATGCGAGGCTGGGTCAACATCAGCACAAAGTCTGATATAATCAGAAAGAGTTTTGCCATGGCGAAGAGGAGGTATTGCAGCCTGACAGGCAGAATTGGCATTCTCAGAGGCAAGATGTGTAATGAGTTCATTATCTGTCTCATTGCGCCCTATAAATGGCTCCACAGCCTCAGTAAGGCACCCCACAAATTCACTGACTGGCTCCTGGGATCCCTGATGGATTTTTTGGTATGGAAGAGACAGCCGACCCTTGAGGAGGGAGGCTCTTCCAAGCCTGAAGGGCTGCATGCTGAATTTGAACAAGTAGCCCTGGGAGAAATTTGGCTTATTTTTCATTGTTATCATAGGGGCTTTGTCCTAATAATTTAGTTAGGGTCCATGTCTTAGACGGATCTGTAGCAGTTATATTCCAATGTGCAATGTCCTGATATCTTTCAGCATAAGCAGCCTTCCATGAAAGATATTGGTCTCTGCTAAGTGCAGCTTTAGCTAGCATGGCCCAGGCATTTACTATAAGCCGGTCTTCACTCATGGATTCTAAAAGAGAGATTAAAGGGGGTAACTGGGCCATACATGGAGACATAGTTTTAAGTTACTTAATATATTTGAATTTTAAGGGACGATATTTTGGGGCTTTAATAATTAGGAGGTTATTTTCTTCCTCTTCTCTGGAGGTTTCTGATTCTTTACTACCTGCCTCCCTTTCCTCCCCATCCTCTTCCTCCTTTTCTTTCCCTTCACTGTGTCCTTGGTTTTCTGTTTTATTAGGGTGGCTCTTGGCTGACTTTACCTGAGATGTAGTTACGGGAAAGGCATGAAGAGTTCGTCTATCCTTTGTCTTAGCTTTCAGTGAGGTATTGGATGAGGAACTTATTTCTATATCTAGTTCTCAAGGCTGTTTAAGCAAGACAGACTTTTCCTTTTTAATTTGAATATGAGTTTTTAAGAACTGGGCTTCTCTAGCAACTCTTACAATGACTTGTCGTGTAACTTCTGTCAAATATATCATTTACAGGCACAGAAGCAAGGGGTGGAGCACAGAGGGGAGGGGCCGTTTTATAGGATGGGGGCTTTGTTGAAAGGGAGGCTGTTGGAGGCTGATCAGAGCTATGATATTTGGCTGCCTATTCCTCTAGTGAGGCCTCCTGTTCTGGGGAGAGTACCTCATCACCAATATCACCAAAGTCTATACCCAAAAGAACAGGATAAATGGATTTTGGCTTATCGGGCTGAGCACCACTACTATTTGTGGGCATATGGATGGAGATGGAGGGACAAGGAGAAGCGGAGGAGGGGGGATTGGAAGTTCAGGAAGATTATTTTTGAAGAGAAGAATGTCTTCCCTTACATTTATCATTTAGGAAAGTTTCACCAGTTTTTACTACCTCAGAGACATCTGCTTGATATTGGCAGACCTGCAGGACCTCATTTAGGACGTTCCAATAGGAGAAGGCTTGAACAGGCACCTTTTTCGGGGCTGAAATTGAGGTAAAAGTCTTTAAGACAATCACTTACACACTGCCATCTGTTTTCATCTATAGTTCCCTCTTGTGGGAACCAAGGACAAATATACTCCAGAAACATAAAGAAATCTACCAAATCTTTTTTCTTAACCCTTTTTCCTCGGGCCTTGAGTGAGGTTTAAGCCCTTGAATAAACAACTCATGCTTACTCTTTTTCCCATAATCTTCGCTCTCCCTACCTTACTTGGGCCTGTGCAACAGATGGGTCTCTCTGTGGTGGTCCTTATTCCTGGGCCTGTATCACAGACAGTTTCTCTGGTGGTCCTTATATGGGACTTCTCTTACCTTCCTGGGCCAGTATCGCCTATGAGTCCCTCTGTGGTGGCCGTTATGCAGGTCTTGTCTTACACAAGCGGGTGACCTAAAGAAAATAATCAGCTTTCCTAGCAACGTTCACCTCAGTTTTCCGTGCCTCGAGCCCCATTTTTGGAGCCACTTGCTCCAGCCTCCAGGATAGTCAACTAAACTCGAGGAGGAGTGGACCAGAATGAGAGACAAACCAGACATGAGAAAGGAGACCAAGACAGTATACTGATCAAGGTATCAATCTTTATTTTGCACAGCAGAATATATAGTTTTAGCAGAAAGGTGATTGAGGCAAGTCGGTTGCCTAGGGATATTGCTGAGTAACCATCTCTATACAACATGTAACTGAACTAAACGTGGGGAGGGAGTCAGGAGGTGGTCAAAGTGTTTGCCAAACAGGATACATAAATCAAGTTTTTTAGCTTACAGAATATTGCAGTGGGTGGTCAAGGAAGGGGTAGTAGAAACAATAAGCAATTCTTTCAGTTACAGAGTCTTACAGTTACTAAGTTCAGCTTAAAGAAACTTATACTTTCTGGATGTCATAGCAACAGCTGTAGGGTTCTCCACAATGATGAGTCGCCTGTTCTTGTGGATATTCTTCTGGATTTCTTGTATCTTGTTCTAGATGATTGGCATCAGCTTGCAAATGGCCTCTCCCTGCTCTTCAGCAGCCCTTTCCACGGGATGGTGGCTGTGAGCCTCGTGGTCCTGAGAACGGCAGTAGTGCAGACATAACAGATCCTTGTCCACCTGGCAGATGTGCCTTGTCTCCTTGTGTGGGCCACAGTTGTGTTTCTCAGAGCTGAGGAATCGCCAGAGGCTGGATTTTTCTGGCAAGGGCCGCCAGGCTCTTCATAAGGACGTCAGACTTGAGGTCTCCTTGCTGGATGGGTTCCCGGCAGGCAGGGCACGTTCCTGGGAGGGTCTGCCTTTCTTCCCAGGACAGGCAGAGACAAGGTCGACAGAAACTGTGGCCGCAGTCTATGGCAACTGGGTCTAGGAAGGTATTTCTGCAGACGGTGCAGCTCAGCTCCTTCTGGAATGCTTGCAGAGATTTGCCATCCATCGTTGAAACCGGGTAGCCAGGCATTGCCTGCTCACACCGCTGATCTCATGTACTTGGGGTGCTGGGATCCTACGGGCCTGCTTCCCGGCCTGCCCGCGCAGGAAAGCGCAGCTGAACCCCTTCTGTCCTCCTTTCTATCAACCATTTGGTAATTAGCCATAACGCTGTGGCACAGCCCTAGCCAAGAGCCCAGAGGACCTCAGGGATAGCCCTCAGGCTCGGGTGCTAGCCCCACAATCGACCGAGACTGACCGACAGAATGACCGAACGAACGAACGAACCAATCCACCAAGCGATCAGATAAAAGACCAAACTAGAGTTCAACAAGAATGAAAAGAGAAGATCCTACCGATTGGACACTCAGCAGCGTTATCCAAGCTCCCATCGCAGAGGGTCTTTCTGGGCCGGCCCTTTCTTGGAGAGGCCTGAGAGGCTGAGCAGCACTCTTATTTATGCTGAGAGGGGCAGGGCCCCTGGAAGGGCTTGCAAGATGCACCTGTGCCAGGCAACTTGATTGACATATCAATAGGTGCTGGAATTTACATTGCAGCAACAGCAACATCTTTCAATTCCTTCTTCATGCAAATGGTTCTGACAACTTCTTTCTACCCTGTCCATTTCAGGTGAATTTTCAGTGAAAGTGAGGTTTGACGCCATGGCCAAAAGGTTTCTTTTCTTTCCTTTTTTTCCTTTTTCTTGTCTGGTTTCTTTGCTTCCTTGCTTGCTTATGGGTCATGTAGCTTGAACTCTTTGCACTGTCCCTGAAATCTTCAGCTCATAGTTAGTGCCCTACATGCAATCTCCATGTAGTTTGACACAGGTGGAGAAGAGGTGAAAAGACTGTCATAGTTGTTGGATTTCATCATTAATAGAAGAAAGTGGTTCTGACATACATCCATGGGGAGTTCTCTGCCCACCGCAGAGTCCCTACAGACTCCTACATGCCAGGTGGAAGAACCATTGGTACTGAGCTCCCAGTAATGTTTCCCTGAGCTGAAGACCTGGGCTGCAAAGGCCGTCAAGTCAATGGAGTGTTCAGCAGGATTCCCAGTCAAGTCTCCACGTGCAGCTCCAACCTCTTGCAGAGGAGCGTGGAGCTCATCTTGATTGTGGGCAGCCTCTCACAAGGAAATGCCCACTTGGTACCTGTTGAGTCTCTCCGCTATTCCAGGGACTGGAAGAGCACTGAGCTGTGGCCTCAGAGGCCAGGCACAAAGGCCAGCACTCCCTTACAACTCTCCAGTGTCAAGTCGACAGCCAGGAGAAGTACCAGGACTCATTTTGGTACGTCTGGATCAGCTCCTGGTAAGTTTCTCTGAGCTGGTGCCTCTTCTGAATCATCTGGGTCTCAATTTGGCTGAGTTGCCATAAACCCTGTCTTTCTTGGCTGAGAAGTCTCTCTGAATGATGCTTTTCCTCCTCATGGCATTCCCGATCTAGCATTGCAAAAACCTCCTTGGTGGTACAGATTCACATAGCGAACGACTGGTTGATGAGTCTCCTAGTCTTGTGGATGTTCCTCTGGTTTTCTTGTACCTTGTTCCAGATGGTTGGCATCAGCTTGCAAATGGCATCCTGCTGCTCTTCAGTAGCCCTTTCCACGGAATGATGGCTGTGAGACTCATGCTCCTGAGAGCGGGAGCAATGCGCACAGAGCAGATCCTTGTCGACCTGGCAGAAGATGTGCCTTGTCTCCTGTGTGGGCCACACTTGTGTTCCTCCGAGCTCAGGAATCGCCAGAGGCTGGCTTTTCTGGCAAGGGCCACCAGGCTCTTCAGATCGATGTAGAATTTGTGGTTTCAGCTTCCTCTTTGGTTAAGGTTAGGGACAGTGTTCAGGTCTGGGTTAGATTGAGATTTCCGGTTAGTATTCACGTTAGGTTTAGGGTTAGTCTGAGTTTTCAGGTTTGGTGTAGGTATTGGATAAGGGTTTTTATTTGGGTTAGGAAGGGGGTTATGTTTAGGGTTCGGGTTAGAGTTAGGGTTAGGGTTTGGTTTATAGTTATGAGTAGGGATAGGGTTACATTTTGTTTTATAGTTTGGTTTAGGTTTAGGGTTTGGTTTAGGGTTCTGTTTAGAGTTAGGGTCAAGTTTGGGTTAGGTTTAGAGTAAGGTTTCCACTGATGATTAGGGTTTAGATTAAGGCTTGGGTTAAGGTTAGGGTTAGTGTTTAGATTAGGGTTAGATTTTGTGTTAGCATTAGGTTTCAGGTTAGAGTTCAGGTTAGAGTTAGATTTCAAGTTAGGGTTTGGTTTTGGTTTCTGGCCAGGTTAGGGTTTGGGTTAGAGTTAGGATGCTGTGTTAGGATGCAGTTTAGGATTAAAGTTAGGGTTAGGGTTAGGTTTTATATTCGAGTTCTGGTTGGGGTTAGGGTTAGGACTCTGGTTAGGGTTACGCTTAGGTTAGGGTAGGGTTAAGTTCGGGTTCAGGTTATGGTGATGGTGAGGGTCGGGTTCAATTTCAGGTTCAGTTAGGGGTAGGGGACTGCTTAGGTTTAGGGTTAGGTTTAAGGTTTGGGTTAGTGTTCGTTTTAGGGTTTGGGTTAGGATTCAGGTAAGGTTAGGGTTCTGGTTAGGGTTAGGATTAGGATTACGGTTAGGGTTAGGGTTAGGGTTGGGTTTGGGTTCAAGTTCCAGTTAGGGTTAAGGTTTTTTATTGGGTTTGTTTTAGGGTTAGGGTTAGGGGCCAGGTTAGGGTTAGTGCTAGGTTTAGGGTTCAGGTAAGGGTTAAGGTTAGGGTTAGGATTAGAGTTTGGTTTATGGTTGGGGTTAATTTTCACTTTTGTCTTAGGTTAGAGTTAGGTTTTGGTTTTGATTTATGTTTGGTTTTGGGTTCGAGTTAGGGTTCAAGTTTGGGTTAGATTAGGGTTAGTTTTCGCCTTTGGATTAGGTTTATGCTGAGATTTAGGTTTAGGGATAGTATTAGGAATTATGTTCAAGCTTGGCTTGGGTTTAGACTCAGTGTAGGTTTCTGTTTAGGGTTAGGGTTAGCTTTGTATTTGGATTAGGATGCAGGTTAGAGTTTGTTATAGGGTTAGAGTTAGGGTTCAGAATCAGGATAGGATAAGGGTTCTGGTTAGGGTTAGGGTTAGCATTTGGGGTCCGGTTAGGTTTAGATTCTGGGTTAAGGTTAGGCTTAATATTCAGATTAGGGTTCAGTTTGGGGTTCAGGTTTGTTTTAGGATTAGGGTTAGCGTCTGCATTCAGTTATGGTTTAGGGTTATGGTTTGGGTTGAGGGTAGGGTTAGGATTTGGATTAGGTGTCAGATTAGGGTTAGGCTTCAGTTTCAGGGTCAGGTTCGGGTTCTGGTTAGGGATAGCGTTAGGGTTCTGTTTAGTGTTAGAATTACTTTGCAGGTTACTGTTAGGATTAGTGTTAGTGTTAGGGTATGCCTCCTGTTCAATTCACTTTCATTTTAGGGTTAGTTTTTGGGTTCGTTTTAGGGGTATGGTTAAGGTTCATGTTAGGGTTAGTGTTCGGGTTAGGGTTCAGTTTTAGTTTCGGGTTAGGGTTCTGGTTTGGGTTCCGGTATGCTTAGAATTATGGCTAGGGTTTGGGTTAGGCTTAGGGTTGTTGTTCATGTTAGGGATAAGTTTCATGTTAGGGTTAGGCTTCTGGTTACGATTAGCCTTAGGGTTGTGTTTAGGGTTTCTATTCAGGTTTGGGTTAGTGTTAGTGTTAGGTTTTGGGTTAGCGTCAGGTTAGATTTAGGATTAGGTTTCAGGTTAGGGTTAGGGTTACAGTTTCGGGTTATGGTTAAGGTTAGGCCTAGGATTAGGTTTTGGGTTAGAGTTTGGGTTACATTTAGGGTTAGGTTTCAGGTTAGGGTTAGGGTTACAGTTTCAGGTTATGGTTATTGTTACATTTAGGGACTGGGTTGTTCGAGTTAGGGTTAGGGTTTGGATTAGGGTTCATGATAGGGTCCGTGTTTGAGTCAGGGTTAGGATAAAGGTTATTGTTCGGGTTCATGCTCAATTTAGGGTTAGGGTCAGGATTTGGTGTAGGTTTCTTATGTATGTTAGGATTGAGGTTAGGCTCTTTGGTTCAGGTAAGGGTTACAATTAGGGTTAGTTTTAGGCTTAGGTTTCTGCTTAGGGTTGGTTTCAGTTAAGTTTAATGTTAGGTTTAGATTTGGGATTGGGGTTCTCACAGGGTTAGGTTTAGAATTAGGGTTAGGGTTCTGGTTAGGGTCAGAGTTAGATTTAGGGATAGAATTAGGGTTCAGTTTCAAGTTTGGGTTAGGCTTAGGATTCAGTGTAGGTTTTTGTTTAGGGTTAGGTAAGGATTAGGTTTAGGGTTAGGATTCCGATTAGGTTTCAGATAAAGGTTAGGGTTAGGGATAGCGTTCTGCCTCAGGTTCAGGTTCAGGTTCAGGTTCAGGTTAGGATTAGGGTTACGGTTAGGGTTAGGTTTAGTTTTCAGGTTATGGTTATGGTTTGGGTTATTGTTAGGATTGGGGTTCCAGTTCTAGTTCGGTTTAGTATTAGGATTCGGGTTCATGTTGGATTAGGCTTAGGATTTGAGTTCCTGTTAGGGTTATGGTTAGGGTTCAGAATAGGATTAGGATTCAGATCCGGGTTAGGATTCAGGTTTGGATATGTGTTAGGGTTAGGGCCCTGGTTAGGGTTAGGGTTAGTGTTTAGGTTAGTGTTAGGTTTGGGTTTCAGGTTAGTGTTAGGGTTATTCTCACCAGCAGTCCAGTAGAGTTTCATATAAGCCACATCCCCACCAGCATTTGTTGTTATGTTACCTGATAAGGGCCATTCTAATTGAAATGAGGTGGAATATCAGTTTGCAGTTCTTTTATGGGTAGAGATGTTGAACACATCTTTATGTGTCTTTGGCCATTCTTATTTCTTTCTAAAAAAAAACAACCCTCCCCACCATAACCTTACCTTACAACCTCAGTACATCCATTGGCTAGTCAAATTTTAACATCTTATTTTCTTATTTTTTTCTTCATTGACATTGGGGAGTGGACATTGTAATACTAAATTGGCATACATTCAGAAATGAGATACACTTTTTTCTACTATAGGAATCTTTTTGATGTAGACATTTAGGAGATGATTAGGCATGTGGGAAATAGGTTTGCTTGGAGGAATTTAGACAAAACACCGAAGTTTCAGTTGGGAATTATTGCTGTCTTCTTTCTTGTGTCAGGAGTATTCAGGGAATTTTGTCACTAGCTGATGTGAAACATGATAAAGGACTTTTTCTCTGTATAAAGCTATTATTTATAAACACATATGTTTAAATCTCTGTATTGCAACATTTGAGAAAACGTAAGATTTAAACTTCTTGTGTTTGAAATTCAGTGCAAACTAAGCATCCAATCTTTGGCCATATATTCAGTGCTTTTACTGTAAATTATATGAAAGTCTTCCTTTCATTCAAAGGAATCAATAGGGTTGAACATAATTTTCTCAGTAAAAACTTCATCACAATTTAACAATAGCTAAAATCTGTGAGAGTAGTGAATGCAATGTATTTGAGAGTCCCTGTTTATACTGAATTATAACTGTTTTTTTGTACTTTAATAAGACTTTTCATGCTTCTCTTCTAAGATGTCAGTGTTCTAATTGTATTTTAGTGGGGTAGACTATCACTTGGGAGTAAGTAGGGAAAATACACTCTACTTCTTTCCTTCAACCTAAAGGGAGAACAAAAGAGGTAAAACTAGCTTTAGTAGTTGTTACACACTAGCAGATTGCTTGCAAAATATCAAGAGTGTTTGCCCTGGTACTCACATAGAATTGTGTTAGAATGTACTATTTAATTCCAGAATACCATATAATGAGTAAATCACTTTTACTTGAATACTTTTTTAAGAGTTTTTTTTGTTTTAACCAGAAAAAAAAACCTTGTGTCATTTTCTGCCAGTCCTGGGGCTTCATTTCAGGGCCTGGGCATTTCCGTGAGCTTTCTCAAGGCTGAAGCTCTACCCCTTCAGCCATGGCATTATTTCTGGCTCTTTCTGCGTATGTGATAATGAGGAATCAAACCCAGGGCTTCATGTATGGTAAGCAAGCACTCTATTACTAGGCCATGCCCCCATCCCTACTTGTCATTTTTTTAATGCAGAGAAGAATGAAGAATATTTAACAATAACAGGTGTAGGAATCAGGCGATCAGTGTATCCAAGGCTTGCTACATGAATGGAAATGAAGGAGAATCAGTGAAAGACTGGCATTGCCTATCTGATGCCTGGAATGGGCTTCACATGTATGTGTACATGAACGCCCTCACACACACACGTGTGTGTGTGTGTGTGTGTGTGTGTGTGTGTGTGTGTGTGTGTGTGTGTGTCTTAAAACCACCAGAGCCTAGGTGCTCTCCTTGATCTGTTTTGTTTAAGGTTAGCATTCTGCCTCTTGAACCATAGCTCACTTCTGGCATCTTGGGGAGGAATGTTCCATTGGTCTTCAGGCCTGTTCTTGTGCCAGTACCAAGCTGTTTTGTTAATTATAGCTCTGTAATAGAGTCTAAAGTTTGGTACTGAAATTCCTCCTCGGTGTTCTTCCTGATAAGAAATGTTTTTGCTATACTGGGTCTTTTGTTATTCCATATGAAATTTTGTATTGCCTCTTCTATTCTTTAAAGAATGACATTGGGATATTGATGTGTATTGCGTTGAATTTGTAGATAGCCCTTGGCAAGATTGTCATTTTCACAATGTTGATTCTTCCAATCCAGGAGTATGGGAGGTTTTTCCATTTCCTCAGTTCTGCTTTAATTTCCTTTTACAGGATTTTAAAGTTTTCATCAAAAAGATCCTTTACATTCTTATTTAAGGTAATTCCTAGGTAGTTTATTTTCTTTGTGGCTGTTGCAAATGTAGTTGCTTTCCTGATTGTTGCCTCTTTCCTCTTACTGTTGGTATAGAGGAAGGCAGTTGATTTTTGAGGGTTAATTTTGTAGCCTGCTACCCTTCAAAGTTTTGAATCAGGTCAAGGAGCTTGAGAGTAGAGTCTATAGGATTCTTTACATACAATCAAGTCATCTGCAAAGAGGGAAAGTTTTACTTCCTCTTTCCCTCTTTGGATCTCCTTTATGCTTGCATCTTGCCTTATTGCACTGTATGGGAATTCTAATACTATGTTACAGAGGATAGGAGAGAGTGAGCATCCTTGTCTCATTCCTGATTTTAGAGGGAATGGCTTTAGCTTTTTGCCATTAAGTATAATACTAGCTGTGGGTCTGTCATACACAGCCTTTATTATATTGCAGAATGTTCCATGGATTCCTGCTTTTCCAGAGCATTTAACATAAAGGATTGTTGGATCTTGTCAAATGCCTTTTCCTCATCTATTGAGACAATCATGTGATTATTGTCCTTCCTCCTGTTGATGTGTTGAATTAAATTGATTTGTGTATTTTGAATTAGCTTTGCCTCCCTGTGATGAATCCTGTTTTATCAAAGTGTAAATTTTTTTGAGGAGTTGTTGTAGACAGTTGGCCAGAATGTTGTTGAGAAGTTTTGCATCGAACTTCATCAAAGAAATAGGATTATAGTTCTCTTTCTTTGATGAATGTCTGTCTGGTTTTGGGATGAGGGTTATACTGACTTCATAGAATGATTTTGGTAAAGAATCTTCATTTTCAATTTCGCCAAAAAGCTTGAGGAATACTGGTGTGAGCTCTGCTTTGAAGACCTTATAGAATTCAGCTGTGAATCCATCTGGACCTGAGCTTTTCTTAGGTGGATGATCTCTTATTGCCATTTCTATTTCAGTGCTTGAATCAGACCTGTTTAATTGGGTTAGTTTTTCTTGGTTCACTGTGTGTATGTTAATATTGGTTAGAAATTCATCCATATCTTCTAGATTCTCAAATTTGTTGGCATAAAGGTTTGAGAAGTATTCCCTCATTGTGGGGCACTTTACATCAAAGGTAAAAGGCCTACCTCGTGGCCCAGTGCTCACTTCCTGGTTTTGGATATTCAACCCGCCTCTCTCCTGGTTGGGAGGTTTGGCTATGGTTTGTAAAATAAGTCTACCTCGAACCCATGGATTGGCCCCGCCACCCTCTGTGACCGCACCTACCTCCCCCTGTCCTGCCTACTTTTATGTTAATAGATTCCTGCTTCTTATTTAGCCCCTGGTATCTTCCCATTAAACGAGTCTGCTGTGACATTCTCCCTGGCGCGTCTGTGTCTTCCCTCTGGAGAAGGGAGGGCTGGGTGAAGGCGGCCAGCCGGCCCTATCCTTTCTCGGTCTCATCTTAGTTGGGGCGTGTTCTCTTTGCCCTTCCTGCTGGTTAGGAAGCAAAGAGTGCTAAAAACCCTGACATTTCTGGCGCCCAATGTGGGGCACGAGAGGAACGCTCATCAGAAGCGGTATTGTCTGCGAGCCGAGCCAAGCGGATGTCGAGGTTCGGGTCTCCCTGAAAAGATGGGGCAATCTCACACCAAGAATGAGGAACCGGCACTCACAGCGTCTAGATTTAAAAGCAGAGGTTTGCAGATTTCAGACCCCCAGGCTGAGAAGGTCTGGGAGGCCTTAACACGCGCCGCGTTAATGGCGGCCATTCTTTTCAATTGGATCGCATGGCACCGCGTGGAGTGCCTGGTGAGAAGGAGGAAGATTAACTTAGGAGAGGACCCTCCCCTTGGGGTCTCTCCGACCTTGTCTGCCCTTAAGGCCTGCTTCTATCCTGGCTCAGGTACATCTAGGGCCAAGGAAACTTTAATTGAGGAGAGCTCAGAGTTGTGGAGAGTTGGCTCTCCCGATAAGGAGCTCTCAGGGTCATGGAGAGTTGGCTCTCCTGATAAGGAATATTCACAGTTGTGGAGACTTGGCCCTCCCACTGCTCAGGAAAGAAAGGGTTTAGATCCTCACCCTGAGGAGGGATTTTTGGGCCCCTTTGATCCTGGGATCGGGCCCCAGAGCCCTACACCAAATGCTGCTGCCCCAGAATTTGCGGCAGAAAATTTGGGGGCAGAGCGGCCTCCACCATTTTACTATCCTTCCTCCCACGCTTCTCCACGTGTTAAACCGGAAGAGGAGGTCAAGTTGCCATCTTGTTCCTCCCCTGCACCGGAAGAGGAGGTTAACCCGCCATACTGCGGCAACTCCTCCCCACCATGCTTGGTAAATGCTAACCCTGGGGGCAACAGACCAGCCCTAAAAGAGCTTAAGAAAGCAGTGTCCAAAGATGGCCCTAATTCGCCCTAGGCCAAAACCATCCTTCAAGGCCTGGCTCATCAGTGTACCACCCAGGACTGGAAAAATTTAACTAAGGCTGAGCTTTCTGGCCCCCTGTATCTCAACTGGTGTGCCTTTTTAATTAGCAGTGCCATGCCCAGGCTGAAAGGAACCAGGCTGTTAATCCCCCAGTCCCCGTGACTTATGGGATGCTAATGTGATTAAAAGTTTATCTCCTTCAATTGGATGTATCTTAGAAGAAAAAGGAAACTAAGTCCAGATTTAGAAAAACTTATTTGAGTTTGAACTGTTGGAGTTTAAGACAGTAATCTAAACTGCAAAACAAACAAACAAAAAGCCTCTTCTAAAAGGCAAAGGGAGTGCCTTGAGCCCTAGGAGGCCTGGAGACACAGGAAGTTCCTTCAGCCCTTAAAGGTTTTTCAAATGCAAATAAAGACTAAAGTTTTAAGTGTTTAAGCAAATATCTGTAAAAGTTTTAAAGAACATTAGAAATGGGTTTCTGAACAAAAGTTGAAAGTGAAGTTGTCCTAAATATTTCAAGAAAAATTAGGACTACCAAAATGATTGCTTAGTTGAAAGCTGCAGTTTTGAGCCAGTCCAGGCAAAGCAAAGTCCCTGTGAGACTGTGGTGTCTAATCTGCCAGCAAAAGAATGCTGGGGCAGAGTTGCTTTGGAGCTCAAAGTGGCAAAGTGCTAGCCTTGAGCTGGAGAGCTGTGGACACTCAGGCCCACCAGTCACAGGCTCTGGCTGCAGCTCTACAAGCCCAAAAGGCCTAGGCACTTTCTACCACTTTTACCTCTTCAATGGTGCTGGGAGAGGAGTTTATGGGTGTGGCCAGCAAGGCTAAGTCAAAAGAGATTGCCCTCGGGGATGGATCCCCCACAGGGAAGTCTTTCAGGCCAACAAAAGGCCTAACTCCACCAAAAAACTGCTGCAGGCCCCAGCTCCTGGGCTAGCTGGCCTAGCAGCATCTTAGCAATTGGCACATTGGCATGCCCCTGTCCTGGCCAGAGCCATTCAGCCACTGCTCTTAAAGAGGACCTGCCCTATAATCTCTAGGGAGAGACAAGATATAGATGTTGTGACATTCTATGATGACTGCATTAGTTATGAAAAAATTAGCATAGAACTGCTCACCCAATTCTAGAGGCCACAGTCTAATTGCATGGGGAGCAGTGGCCTATTGGCCAG
Organism: Megascapheus bottae; assembly: GCA_024803745.1. Taxonomy (NCBI): domain Eukaryota; kingdom Metazoa; phylum Chordata; class Mammalia; order Rodentia; family Geomyidae; genus Megascapheus; species Megascapheus bottae. Next base: position 736,785 of record JANJXV010000128.1, on the reverse strand, counting down.
AAAAACAATTGGAGCTACTAAAGTTAATAAGGATCAGGCAAATACAAGTTTCAAATACAGGTTTCTTCATGATCTCCCTGCAGTAAATATGCTCATGGGAGCCACCTGACCAGGGCTCCCAAGTCTTTCATCAATTCCTAATAATTTGTATATTTATACTATTGAGATAAAAGTTTGCTTTTTTCTAGAAACAGTGGTTTTCCTTTAACAACCTTTTTTGGAAAAGACACCCAGGTTTAAAGCAAAGGCCTCCGGAGGTAAGTAAAAGTCGGCCGACCACCCTGTATGTCTCTCTAAATAAGTTGTTTGGTGAGAGCATTCATCTGAGTTTGTGTTGTTGTGTTAAATGTATCCGATTGAGTCCCATTTTCTGTTATAAGTCAATGTCTGGTTCTGTTTGAGAGTAGGTTAGGATGGCCTCCACAAGCCAGCTACCAAGGAATGGAAATTTCCATAGGGAAGGCAACCCCTGAATTCCTGATTCCAGGGCCCCACGGTCTGGTAGTTTAAGGCCAGGCATGCCATCAGAATTTAGGAGTTTCTTAAAAGTCTGCTTCTCTGTTTTTAAAACAAAAGTTTGTGCCCACCTGGGGTAGGTCTAGGGCCTGGTATGACCCCTCGCACTCAGCAGGCTTAGTAGTGACAGTCTAGAGACCATGGGTGGCAGGATGCAGACCTCAGTCTTAGTTCTCCTAGGTTTAAGACTCCCACCCAACTTTCATCTGCAAAAAGTATTATGGTAAAATTGCTAATCATCCTAAATATGGATCCTTGTGGTTTGTGTGAGTGTGTGTACGCAAATCCTTTTAAAATGAATGGCCAATATTAATTTTGCGTGCTTTAAGATCTTTATGAATGTGTGTGTGAATGGGTGTGAGTAAACATGTTCAAGGTTAAATTGTCAGCATCCAAACAATGGATAAATTCATAATTGAAACGCAAGAAACCAGTTCCAAAGATGCTAAATTCTGCATTTAAAAGTTTACCCCTACAGGTTAAAATGGATAATGGGCCTTGTTTTAATAAAACAAAATGGGGGAGACAACCCCTATGACCAATTGAGGACAGCTATACTTACATTATTTTAAATTTTTCCAAGGATCAGCCTCTGACTGCCTTTCAGAGACATTGGTCTAATCAGACACCTTATTTAAAGGTTGAAGTCTGTTGAAGAGATCCTCTTACTGGAGAGGCCCTGATCCCCTCATTAGTGTGGGGAGAGGATTTGAATGTGTCTTCCCGGTGGGAGAACCAAACCCAATTTGGGTACCAGCTAGAGATTTAAAATATTGTCAGCAAACAAAAAATTAATTACCCAAGAGCACCCCCTCTTGAGGTATGCTTTCTCCCTCTCATTCACAGGAATAAGGAGACCATACTAGACACTCTGCTTAGCTGTGGTTGGAATCCTCAGTCACCTTCCTTCTCCTCATCCTGAGCATCATTATCCACGCCGCCCACAAAGACACTACCTACAATCTCAACTTGATTTCCTGACTGCAGGAGTCCTCCAAATAGTCTTGATCTGCTTAAAAAGGCTACAGGAGGTTCCCAAATGCCTGCAAAATGAACTCGATACAAACTATCTATGGACTGAACTATGGTTGGCTCCCTTACCTTCTCCCCTTTGTGGGTGGGTCCCTTGGTTACAGTGGGTTTTGTATTCACATTCAGATCTTGTGTAATCCATAAGCTCCTTTAGTGTCTTAGAAAGCAGGATCAGGGGAAGCTGTTCAGCTAATGGTGGACTGGCGACAATATGCTGTGCTATGAAATGGCGGACTGGGAACTCTGTGAGGTTGACCCCAGCCCTTACCAGGATGTGCAGGTGTACTCATTTGCTGACGTTGGCCAACCCCCTCATTTCAAACCTCCATTTGGGTCTGCCAACCCTACAGGTAAGTTGCCTGAAGTGCTAGAGTGGTAGTCAATGACGGGTAAGATCTCCAGAGGGGGACAACCTAAGACAGGCACACTTCTCGAGTAAGGCAAATACCTGCTTAATAAAACAAAAGGGAGGAGATGTGGGGCACTTCACATCAAAGGTAAAAGGCCTACCTCGTGGCCCAGTGCTCACATCCTGGTTTTGGATATTCAACCTGCCTGTCTCCTGGTTGGGAGGTTTGGCTATGGTTTGTGATGTAAAATAAGTCTACCTCGAACCCATGGATTGGCCCCGCCACCCTCTCTAACCACACCTACCTCCCCCTGTCCTGCCTACTTTTATGTTAATAGATTCCTGCTTCTTATTTAGCCCCTGGTATCTTCCCATTAAACGAGTCTGCTGTGACATTCTCCCTGGCGCGTCTGTGTCTTCCCTCTGGAGAAAGGAGGGCTGGGTGAAGGCGGCCAGCTGGCCCTATCCTTTCTCTGTCTCGTCTTAGTCGGACCTGTTCTCTTTGCCCTTCCTGCTGGTTAGGAGGCAAAGAGTGCTAAAAACCCCGACACCTCATGATACTGTGGTTCTTGGTAATTTATGTCGTGATATTACCATTTTCATCTGAGATTTTGTTTATTTCGGTATGCACTCTTCTTTTTTTGGTAAGATTTGCTAAGGGTTTGTCCATTTTGTTAATTCTTTCAGTGAACCAACTCCTTGTTTTGTTGATTCTATGGTTCTTTTTGGAATCCAAATCATTTAATTCTTCTTTGATTTTAATAATTTGCTTCCTTCTACCTGGATTAGGGTTGGTTTGTTGCTCTTTTTCCAGGAGCTTAATGTTACACATTAACTTGTTGGTTTGTTATTTTTCCAACTTGTTGTTGTAGGCACTCAGAGGTATACATTTTCCTCTGAGTACTGCCTTTACTGTGTCCCAGTGGAGCTGGTATTTTCTGTGCTCCTTATTGTTAAATTTCATAAACTGTTGGATTTCTGTTCTGATCTCTTCGATGACCCATTGGTGATTCAACAATGTGTTGTTCAGTCTCCATGAGTTACAGGGTTTTCATTGGTGGAGATGGGTGTTCAGTTATAATTTGATGCCCTTGTGGTCGGAGAGTGTGCAGGGAATAATTTCAGTGTCTCTGAATCTGTCCAGATTTCTTGTATGGCCTAAAATGTGGTATATTTTGGAAAATGTTCCATGTGCTGCTGAAAATAACGTATATTGTGTTGTTGCTTGTTGGAATGTTCTGAACATGTCAGTTAGATATAGTTGTTGTGTATGGTTGTTCAATTCTAAGGTTTTTCTGTTGATCTGTCCATAGGTGATAGTGGTGTGTTAAAGTCAACAACAAACACTGCATGTTGATCTATGTATGGTTTCAGTGGAAGTAAATTTTGCTTGATGATGTTCAGAGCTCTGGGATTAGGTGTGTAGATATTTAGGATCCTTATGTATTCCTGGAGGAAAGATCCCTTTAGTAGAATGTAGTAACCTTACTTGTCTTTTCTCACTAATTTTAGTTTGAAGTCTATTTTCTCTGTTAAGATGGTAGCAACTCCAGCCTGTTTATGGAGGCCATTAGCATGATAGAGATTATTCCAACCTCTCACTTTCAAACAATATTTGTTTTTTTGTGTAAGATGTGTGTCTTGAAACAGCAGAACGTTGGATCTTGCTTTTTGATCCAACTAGACAGTCTATGACATTTAATTGGAGAGTTAAGTCCATTGATATTGAGAGTTAGTATTGAGAGATATTCATTTGTTCCTACCATTTTTTAAAGCTTTCATTAGGGCCTGTGTCTTGACAGTTCATGTGGTACTTAGATGGTATGATGTTTAGGTGTCATTTCTCTCTCTGTATTCCATTTACGTTGGTTTTCTCTATTTATGTTGGTTTTTGCTCTATTGCAAATCTCTGCTAGTAGAGCCCATGGTTTCTACAGGTTATGATGAATGAGGGAAACCATTGAGCTTAAGTTACTTTGAGTCTGGCTTACTTCACTTAATATGATTTTTTCTAAGTCTTTCCATTTCCTAACAAATGGGGCGATGTCATTCTTTCTGACAGCAGCATAGAATTCCATTGTGTACAAATACCACATCTTGTGGATACATTCATCAACTGAGGGACATCTAGGTTGGTTCCATATCCTTGCTATGGTGAATAATGCTGCAATGAACATTGATGTGCTAGTGGAATGAGTATGCCCTCCTTTCTGGATGATTGGGTAAATGCCAAGTAGTGGAATTGCTAGGTCATAGGGAAGCTCTATGTTTAGTCTTTTGAGCCACTGCCATACTGCTTTCCACAGTGGTTGAATGAGTTTTCACTCCCACCAACAGTGTAATAGTGATCCCTCCTGGCCACATCCCCTCCAGCATCTGTTGTCATTCGTTTTCCTGATCCTGGCCATTCTAACTTGAGTGAGGTGGAATCATAGCATTGTTTTGATTTGCATTTTATTTATGACAAGAGATGTTGAGCATTTCTTCATGTGTCTATAGGCCATTTGTTTCTTCTTCAGAGAAGACTCTTTTTAAGTTTTTGGCCCATTTTTTAATGGGATAGTTGTTACTTTGGAGATTAGTTTTGGAGTGATTTAATTTTTTGAGCTGTTGATATATTTTAGATATGAGGCCTTTGTCCGTTGTTTGGTTGGTGAAGATCTCCCACTCTGTAGGCTTCCTAACTAATTTACTAGCTATGTCCTTTGCCATACAAAAGCTCTGCAGTTTAATGCAGTCCCACATATCCAGCCTTTTGCTCATTTGTTGTGATTCTTTGTCCTTATTAAGAATGTTTTGACTTGTGCCAAGGTGGCCTAGTGTGTCTCCTATTCCTTCTTGTAAAGTTTTCAGTGTGTCAGCACTTACCTCGAGGTCTTTGATCCATTTGGAAGGATCCAACTTTAGTTTTCTGCATGTGCTTAACCAGTTCTGCCAGCACAACTTGTTGAAGAGGCTATCTTTCTTCCATTCTATCTTTCTGGCTTCCTTGTCAAAGATTAGGTGGCCATAGGTCTGTGGTTTAATATCTGGGTCCTGAGTTCTATTCCATTGGTCTTCAGGTCTGTTCTTGTGCCAGTACGGAGCTGTTTTGATAATTATTGCTCTGTAATAGAGTCTAAAGTTTGGTATTGAAATTCCTCCTGTGCTCTCCTTTCTGCTAAGAAGTGTTTTTGCTATACGGGGTCTTTTATTATTCCATATGAAATTTTGAATTGCCTCTCCTATTTCTTTAAAGAATGACATTGGGATATTGATGGGTATTGCGTTGAATTTGTAGATAGCCCTTGGCAAGATTGTCATTTTCACGAGGTTGATTCTTCCAATCCAGGAGCATGGGAGATTTTTCCATTTCCTTACTTCTGTTTTAATTTGCTTTTTCACCATTTTAAAGTTTTCATCAAAAAGGTCCTTTGCATGGTTAGTTAAGCTAATTCCTAGGTACTTTATTTTCTTTGAGGATATTGCGAAAGGAGTTACCTTCCTGATTATTGCCTGGTTACTCTCACTGTTGGCGTAGAGGAAGGCAGTTGATTTTTGAGGGTTAATTTTATAGCCTGCTACCATTCCAAAGTTTTGAATCAGCTAAAGGAGCTTGGGAGTAGAGTCTATAGGATTCTTAAATACAGAATCATGTCATCTGCAAAGAGGGATATTTTTACTTCCTCTTTCCCTACTTGGATCCCTTTTATGCTTGCTTCTTGCCTTATTGCATTGGCTAGGAATTCTTATACTATGTTAAACAGGAGTGGAGAGAGTGGGCATCATTGTCTCATTCCTGATTTTAGAGGGAATGGCTTTAGCTTTTCGCCATTAAGTATAATACTAGGTTTGTCATACGCAGCCTTTATTATACTGAGGAATGTTCCTTGGATTCCTAGTTTCTCCAGAGCTTTTAACATAAAGGGGTGTTGGATCTTGTCAAATGCCTTTTCCGCATCTATTGAGACAATCATGTGATTTTTGTCCTTGCTCCTGTTGATGTGTTGAATTATATTAATTGATTTGCGTATGTTGAACCAGCTTTGCCTCCCTGTGATGAATCCTGTTTGATCATAGTGTATAATTTTTTGATATATTGTTGTAGACGGTTGGCCAGTATTTTGTTGAGAAGTTTTGCATCGATGTTCATCAAAGAAATAGGTCTATAGTTCTCTTTCTTTGATGAATCTATGCCTGGTTTGGTGATGAGGGTAATACTGGCTCCATAGAATGAGTTTGGTAAAGAACCTTCATTTTCAATTTCGTTGAAGAGCTTGAGGAGTATTGGTGTGAGTTCTGATTTGAAGACCTTATAGAATTCAGCAGTGAATCCATCTGGCCCTCGACTTTTCTTAGGTGGAAGGTCTGTTATTGCCATTTCTATTTTAGTGCTTGAAACAGGCCTGTTTAGTTGGGTCAGTTCTCCTTGGTTCAGTGTGGGTATGTTAATATTGGCTAGGAATTCATCCATTTCTTCTAGATTCTCAAATTTGTTGGCGTACAGGTTTGAGAAGTATTCCCTCATGATACTCTGGATCTTGGTAATTTCTGTCGTGATATTACCATTTTCATCTGCGATTCTGTTTATTTCGGTATGCTCTCTTCTTTTTTGGTAAGATTTGCTAAGGGTTTGTCCATTTTGTTAATTCTTTCAAAGAACCAACTCCTTGTTTTGTTGATTCTTTCTATAATTTTTTTTTGGATTCCAAGTCAATTAATTCTTTGATTTTAATGATTTGCTTTCTTCTACTGGGTTTTGGGTTGGTTTGTTGCTCTTTTTCCAGGAGCTTAAGGTGAGACATTAACTTGTTGGTTTGCGATTTTTCCAACTTGTTGTTGTAGGCAGTCAGAGCTATAAATTTTCCTCTGAGTACTGACTTTGCCGTGTCCCAAAGGAGCTGGTATTTTGTGTTCTCCTTATTGTTAAATTTCATAAACTGTTGGATTTCTGTTCTGATCTATTCGATGACCCACTGGTGATTCAACAATGTGTTGTGTAATCTCCAGGAGTTACAGGGATTTTGTTGGTGGAGATGTGTGTTCAGTTCCAATTTGATGCCTTTGTGGTCTGAGAGTGTGCATGGAATAATTTCAGTGTTTCTGAATCAGACCAGGTTTGTTTTATGGCCTAAATGTGGTTTATTTTGGAAAATGTTCCATGTGCTGCTGAAAAAAACGTATATTGTGCTGTTGATGGGTGGAAAATTCTGCAGATGTCTGTTAGATGTAGTTGGTCTATATAGTTGTTCAATTCTAAGGTTTCTCTATTGAGTTTTTGCCTTGTTGATCTGTCCATTGGTGAGAGTGGTGTGTTAAAGTCACCAAAATCACTGTGTTTCAATCTGTGTATGGTTTCAGTGAACGTAAAGTTTGCTTGATGAAGTTTGGTGCTCCGGAATTGGGTATGTAGATATTTAGGATCGTTATGTCTTCCCGGAGGAAAGATCCCTTTACTAGTATGTAGTAACCTTCTTTGTCTTTTCTCACTAATTTTAGTTTGAAGCCTACTTTATCTGATATGAGGATGGCGACTCCAGCCTGTTTATGCGGGCTGTTAGCTTGATAGAGTTTATTCCAATCTCTCATTTTCAAAAGGTGTTTGTTTTTTGGGGTAAGATGTCTCTTGAAGACAGCAGAACGATGGCTCTTGCTTTTTGATCCAACAAGACAGTCTATGCCATTTAATTGGGGAGTTAAGCCCATTGATATTGAGCGTTAGGATTGAGAGATATTTATTAGTTCCTACCATTTTTAAAAGTTTTTATTAGGGCCAGTGTCTTGACAGTTCTTGTGGTATTTGGTTGGTAAGCTGTTTAGGTGCCATTTCTTTCCCTATATTGCAGTTATTTTGGTTTTCTATGTATAGAACATCTTTGAGAATTCTCTGTAGTGTTAGTTTTGTTGCGACATATTGTTGCAGCTTTTCCCTGGAATGGAATGTTTTTATTGTTCCCTCAGTTATGAACGAGAGGTAGCTGGGTACAGTATTCTTGGTTGGTACTTATTTGACTTCAGGGCATGACATATATGCTTCCAGACACTTCTTGCTTGCATGGTCTCTGCTGAGAAATCTGGTGGTATTCTGATTGGTTTGCCTTTATAGGTTATTGATCCCTTCTCTCTGGCTGCCTTTAGGATCCTTTCTTTGGTCTCTATTGATCCAGTTTGGATTACAATGTGGTGGTGGGATGTACTTGTCTGGTCGGGTCTGCTTGGGGTTCTAAAAGCTTCTTGTGTCTGGATGGCCCTGCCCTTCTGGATATTTGGGAAATTCTCTAAGATGATTCCCTGAAGTATATTTCCAATACCATTGACCTCTTTCTCCAGACCCTCCTCAATACCAATTAGCCTTAAATTAGGCTTAATAATTGTATCTTGGACCTCCTGAAGCGCTCTCTCATGTTTCCTTGATTTTGATTGACTCATTTTCTGTTCTTTCTCTAAAACAACTAAATTATCTTCAGCCCCAGAAATTCTTTCTTCTGCATTATCTAAGCTGCTATCAAATTATCTATTTTATTCTTCGTCTCCCTTGCTTCTAAGTGCTCGTTTTTGATGCCTTGCATCTCTTCTTTTAGATCATGTAAGGATTTCTTTAGCTTCTTTATTTCCTTTTGGGTGGTTAGCTCAGTAACTTTATTCTCTTTGGACATTTGCTGGAGTTCGGTCACCTTTTTGTTTGTGGTTTCTATGAATTCATCCATTTTTCTTTGAAAAACCTTTATTATGGCGTCCTTTATGCCTTCTCATTTTTCACTTATCAAATTGTTAATGGTTTCCTCTTGTTTAGCTATGGCTTCCTCCCTTATTTCTTTGTTTATGTTTTCACATTTTTCATTAAAGATGTTTATCAATTGCATTTGTATAGCACTTGGAAGAGTCTCCTCTAGGTTTGCCAGTGACTGTTCCATTGTCTGTTTATATTTGGTTGGGCATGTTATTCCTTGTTTTGACATTTTTCTTGTGTTTCTTGCTCTGCCCATTTGAAAATGGGAGCACGATTAATACTTAACACAATTATAGTTTTTCAGATATAACCAACCTCGACCTCTTTAGCTGGCAGACACTAGATGTTCACAGTTTTTCATTGGTATTATCACTCTTTTTGTACACTTGCAGACCAGACTTATACAACCACTGGTCACCGATTTATGATGAAAACAATAAGCCTTGACTCCAATCTCCATTGTATTTAAGTCCCTCTGGACCTAGAGTATAATTGAATACCTAGATATACAGTATTGCTCAACAGCTATCAAGTATAGATCCATGCATTATACGGGTTGAAAGATGATCAGATGAAAAGAGATAGAAAAATAGTATGAGAGAGATCAGGGGAGGTACAAGAGGAATGACGTAGGAGTGTAAGATTATTATAGTAATGAAGAAATGTTATAGCATAAGGATATCTGACCTAAGTTGTTTAGCAGGTAGAGTATTTGAGTACAAAGTTTGGAAAGGATTAGATAAAACTTATGAAAGTAAGAAGGGTAATTAGAAGAATATATTGAGAAAAGAGGGAGTTAGATATAGGAGATTTCAATGATGGAAAATTTTAAAAATAAAGAAGAAAAACAGGAAATTAAGACGACAACAAGCACAAAAAGGAACAATGAAAAAAACATACAAAACAAAAAACAGAGCAATAAAAAAGAAAAACAAAAAAGCAAAAAGAACAACAAAAATAAAAATAAAAAAAGGCCAGGAGTTTGGCCTAGTGGTTAAAGTGCTTGCCTAGCATGCATGAAGACCCGGGTTCGATTCCTCGGTACCACATACATAGACAAAAGCCAGAAGTGGTGCTGAGGCTCAAGTGGTAGAGGTCTAGCCTTGAGAAAGTCCAAGGACAGTGCTCAGGCCCTGAGCTCAAGTCCAGGACTGGCAATAAATAAATAAATAAATAAATAAATAAATAAATAAATAAATAAATAAAAAGAAAGAAATGGTGGGGGGAAGTTCCTCACTATTGTGACCTCTTAAGAAATACTAGGATTGAGACCCGGAGATTAAAAAGCAGGTGACTGTATCAATATAGATATCATTTTATTCAGACTGTACCCAGAGATGTCAGTATCTTTCCAGGAACGTCCACAGTGACAGAGGGATGTGCGAGAGAAAAGAGAAGGAAAAAAAGTGTAGGTGGGATGGTAAAGATAAAATAAGAAAACCTATAAATGCAACTGAAAGATGGGCTGAAAGAAAAAAAAAAGAAAAAAAACCCAAACAAAGAAAGAGAAAAAAAAAGAAAAAAGAAAAAGAATTAAAAAAAGAAAAGGAAAAAGAAAAAAAAGTTCTTCTTCAGGATATTTTTTTGGGGAGTGGGATCAGGACAAGATGGCAGGATAGGAACTTGTGTCTCCACTAAATTCAGCATCCAAACAGTTCAGAAAGTCTATTTCTCTTGTGATCTGGCTATGAGGTTTTTTGGATCCTTTGTTTGTGAAAAGGAAGCTGAAAGATTGGTGGGCAGGTTTTGTTTACCAGGCTTGTGGCTGGCACGGGGGATGGACTTCAGCAGCTCTGGGGCTGGATTTCCGGCTAAGGGATCTCTAGGAATTCCTTTGCCAGTAAGAAAGATGGCGCCGCCAGCACCACCTCTCAGGTTCCAATTGCTTTGGCCTGGGTCGTTGCCAGTAGTCAAGAAGGAGCTGCGCTCAGCTTGTGGGGGAGGGGCTCCCTCCCAATGCTGATCCGCGAGTAGAAGTGGAAACTTCTCCTCGGTGGTACTCACAAATTGCTGGATTCTCCAGTTCGGTGAAGCTGGCTGGGCCGTGCACAGCCGGGTGTCGGCTCTGGGCTCCTGCAAGCTCTGTGTGGCTCTGTCTGCAACGGGCGGGTTACAGCACCAAGAAGCGCTGCTGCTCAGATTCAGAAGAGCCTCTTTGTCTCCGCGGCCGCTACGAGCGGCAGGAACTGGTCCCCGCTGTCTTCTTTGTGCCGGATTTCTGCCTTTTTCTTCTGTGGCTGAGACCTGTGTGTCGCTAAAGCTTACTTAGGCTCGATTTGAGGTATGCACTGTCCCCTACGCTGCCCAAACTGGTATCTTGGTGAGAGCTCAGAAAGACTCCAACTGAACCGCTGCTATCTTCCGCCCAACTCCTTATGTTGGTTTTCTATGTGTACAGCATCTTTGAGAATTTTTTGTAATGTTGGTTTGGATGCTACATAATGTTGCAACTTTTCCCTGGAATGGAATGTTTTTATTGGTCTCTCACTTATGAATAAGAGCTTAGCTGGTAACAGTATTCTTGGTTGGTATTTATTTGAGAAACTTGGATGTGAGCTTATTTCTTTTCTGGTTTGAGTCCTTCTCCGTTGCTTTTTGAGTTTGTTGTTGTGGATTTCTTGAGATAATTGTGTCGTGGGACTCCATGGTTCTCTCTTTGTGTGAGAGAGAGCTAGGCAGCGTCCCTATTGTCTCGGCACCATCTTCCAGTCTCCTCTTTTTTTTTCTTTTTAAAATTTTTCATCATTGAAATCTCCTATATCTACCTACCTCTTTTCTCTATATATTCTTCTTATTACCCTTCTTACTTTCATAAGTTTTATCTAATCCTTTCCAAACTTTGTACTCAAATATGCTACCTGCTTATCAACTTAGGTCAGTTATCCATACGCTATATCTTTTCTTCATTACAATAATAATCTTACACTTGTACGTTATTCCCCTCGTACTTCCCCTGAACTCTCTCATACGATTTTTCTATCTCTCGTCCTCTTTTCATCTTTCAACCCTTATAATGCATGGATCTCCACTTGATGATTGTTGAGCAATACTGTATATCTAGGTGTTCAATTATACTCTAGGTCCAGAGTGACATAAATACAATACAGATTGGATTGAGAGACTTATTGTTTTGGTCATAAATCGGTTATCAGTGGTTGTATTAGACTGGTCTGTAAGTGCACAAAAGGAAAGAGTGATAATACTGATCAAAAAGTGTGAACATCTAGTGTCTGCCAGCTAAAGAGGTCTAGGTTGGTTATAACTGAAAAAATTATAATCTTGTTTAGTAGTAGTCTTGCTCCCATTTTCAAATGGGCAGAAGAAGAAACTCAAGAAAGCTGTCAAATTAAGGAATAACATCCCCCAATCAATATAAACAGAAAATGGAACAGTCATTGGCAAACCTAGAGGAGAATCTTCCACGTGCTATGCAAATGCAATTGATAAATATCCTTAATGAAAAATGTGAAAATATAAAGAAAGAGATAAGGGAGGAAGCCATAGCTAAACAAGAGGAAACCATAAACAAGATGATATGAGAAAAAAGAGAAGCTATAAAGGAGGCCATAATAAAGACTTTTCAAAGAAAAATGGATGAATTCATAGAATCCACAAACAAAAAGGTGACTGAACTCCAGCAAATGTCCAGAGAATAAAGCTACTGAGATAACCACCCAAATGGAAATCAAGTAGCTAAAGAAATCCATACATGATTTAAAAGAAGAGATGCAAGGCATCAAGACTGAGCAATTAGATGCAAGGGAGATAAAGAATGAAGTAGATAGATTTGATAGCAGGTTATACAATGGAGAAGAGAGAATTTTGGGGGTTGAAGATCATTTAGTTGTTATAGAGAAAGAATATAAAATAAGTCAATTCAAATCTAGGAAATATGAGAAAACGCTACAGGAGGTCCAAGATACAATTAGGAAACCTAATTTAAGGCTAACTGGTATTGAGGAGGGTCTGGAGAAAGAGGTCAATGGTATTGGAAATATACTTCAGGGAAGCATTCAGCCATGTTCAAGCAAACTATTGTTTGTCTATTCATTCCTTGGGTATTAATCCATAAATGTAATACATTCTGAGCATATGAAAATATTGAACATCTTTTTTATCATATATTTTTGTTGTAATTTATAGAAGGGTTACATTATATACACCAGATCGTAAGTGCAAAACTTCAGAAACATTGATACCCTTTCTCATGTCTTGGTCCCCTTTTCCCTCCCTCCACCCTTGCCCCTCATCTTGTTTACCCCTTCCCTATCCTATTTCAAATAACCAAATAAGTGTATGTACAATATATAAGATAACAAGGTAAAATACTGTAACAGTATGCGATAACCAAGGGAGAGCAAAAGAGAAGAGAGATAACATATTACATTAAGGACAACAATCACTCATTATATGGCTTTTGTTTCTATATCCTAGATACATAAGGCCATAGAGGAGCATTCTTAAGGGGAAAATGCTAACAAACTGCATGTAAGGATTGACTCATTTTCTGTTGTTTCTCTATAATAACTAAATTATCTTCAGCCCTGGAATTCTCTCCTCCGCATTGTCTAACCTGCTATCAAAGCTATCTTCTTTATTTTTCATCTCCCTTGCTTCTAATTGCCCATTTTTGATGCCTTGAATCTCTTCTTTTAATCGTGTATGGATTTCTTTAGCTCCTCGATTTCCATTTGAGTGGTTAGCTCATTAGCTTTATTTTCTTTGGACATTTGCTGGAGTTCTGTCACTTTTTTACTTGTGGATTCTATGAATTCATCCATCTTTCTTTGAAAAACTTTTATTATGGCTTCCTTTATGGCTTCTTCTTTTTCACTTATCACCTTGTTTATGGTTTCCTCTTGTTTAGCTATGGCTTCCTCCCTTATCTCTTTCTTTACATTTTCACATTTTTCATTAATGATGTTTATCACTTGCATTTGTATAGCACTTGGAAGAGTCTCCTCTAGGTTTGCCAGTGACTGTTCCATTGTCTGTTTACATTGGGTGGGGGATGTTGTTTCTTGATTTGACATTTGTCTTGAGTTTCTTGTTCTGCCCATTTGAAAATGGGAGCAAGATTAATACTAAACATGATCATAGTTTTTCAGATATAACCAACCTAGACCTTTGTAGCTGGCAGACACTAGATGTTCACAAGTTTTGATTGGTGTTATCACTCTTTCTTTTTGTGCACTTACAGACCAGTCTAATACAACCACTGATAAGCAATTTACACCCAAAACAATAAGCCTCTCAATCCAATCTCTATTGTCTTTAAGTCCCTCTGAGCCTAGAGAATAATTAAACACTTAAATATACAGTATTGCTCAACAGCCCTCAAGTGTAGATCCATGCAGTATAAGGGTTGAAAGACGAACAGAGGTCCAGAGATAGAAAGATAGAATGAGAGAGGTCAGGGGAGGTACAAGAGGATTAACGTAGGAGTGTAAGAATATTGTAGTAATGAAGAAAAGGTATAGCGTAAGGATAACTGACCTAAGTTGGTAAGTAGGTAGCGTATTTGAATACAAAGTTTGGAATGTATTAGAATAAAACTTACGTGTTGCTGCATGACTAGCTCTTAGCCCAACCAGTGGTCTCACAGTGGACCTTGGGATGGGTCTGCGAGCTTCAGGTTGAGCGCGGTTGGCAGACATTTTCCTGTGCTGCTTCCAGGGGTGGCCCCAAGCCAAGGGACTGGGGATTGAGAGTTTCCAGGCCTCTCAGTAGGACCAGCAGGAGACCCCTCTGTTCCCAGGGGCGGGGCTCCTATTTTCCCGCACACCCTACCCGCTGTTGTAAGGCAGGGTCCCAGCGCCCTGCCACTTTGCTAAAGTAGTTTATTAATTCTAGGAGTTTGGGAGTGAAATTTATTGGGTGTCTGAAGTAGCGGATCAATGTATCTGCGAATAGGGATACTTAGTTTCTTCTTTCCCTTTGTGGATCCTTTGATGTCCTTTTCTTGCATTATTGCTCTAGCTAGGGGTTCCATCACTATATTGAAGAGAAGTGGAGAGAGTGGGCATCCCTGTCTAGTTCCTGATTTTAAGGTAAATGGTTCCAGTCTTTCACCATTTAGTATAATACTAGCTGTACGTTTTTCATATATGGCTTTAACTATTTTGAGGAATGTACCTCTTATTCCTATTTTTTCTAGTGCTTTTAACATGAATGGATGTTGTATTTTGTTCTCTTCTCTTCCCTGCCCAATTTCAAATATCCAAATGTGTATATATACAGTATATCAGATAACCAGAAGAAACCAAGGGACAGCAAAAGAGATGAGAGGTAACATAGGACATTAACGACAACAATAATTCATTTGAAGGCTTTTGTTTCTACATCCTGGAGGCCCTTGCATTTAGCGTCATACTATATGGCCTTATGTATCTAGATTTTGTTCTATTGTAAATCTCTGCTAAGAGAGCCCAAGGTTTCTACTGATTATGACCCATTGAGCATATGTTCCTTTGAGTCTGGCTTACTTCACTTAATATGATTTTTTTCTAAGTCTTTCCATTTCCTAAAAATGGGGTGATGTCATACTTTCTGATAGCAGCATAGAATTCCATTCAGTAAAAATACAACATCTTGATGATACACTCATCAACTGAGGGACATCTGGGTTGGTTCCATAGCTTTGCTATGGTAAATAGTGCTGCAATGAACATCGTGTTCATGGATTTACTATGTCATTGTTTATGGACAATTGCGTAAATGCCTAGTAATGCAATTGCTGGGTCATAGGCGAGCACTATGTTTAGTCTTTTGTGGAACTGCCATACTGCTTTCCATAGTGGTTGAATGAATTTGCACTCCTACCAACAGTGTAGTAGTGATCCCTCCTGGCCACATCCCCTCCAGCATCTCTTGTTATTAGTTTTCTTGTTCCTGGACATTCTAACTTGAGTGAGGTGGAATCTTAGAGTTGTTTTGATTTGTCTTTCTTTTATGACCAGAGCTTTTGAGCATTTCTTCGTGCTTCTATAGACCATTTTTGTTTCTTCTTCAGAGAAGACTATCTTTAAGTCTTTGGCCCATCTTTTAATGGGATGTTTGATTTTTGGATACAATCATGTGATTGTCCTTACTCCTGTTGACGTGTTGAATTATATGAATTCATTTGCGTATGTTAATACATCTTTACCTCCCTGTGATGAATCCTCTTTCATTAGAGTGTATAATATTTTTTGATGAGTTGTTGTAGTCGTTTGGCCACTATTTTGATGAGAAGCATTGCATCAATGTTCATCAAAGAATTGGGTCTATAGTTCACTCTCTCTGATGAATCCCTGTCGGGTTTGGGGATGAGGTTTATACTGGCTTCATAGAATTACCTTGGTAAAGAGCCTTCATTTTTAATTTCATTGAAGTGCTTGAAGAGTATTGGTGTGAGCTCTGCTTTGAAGACCTTATAGAATTCAGCTGTGAATCCATGTAGCCCTGGGCTTTTCTTTGGTGGAAGGTCTATTATTTCCATTTCTATTTCAGTGCTTGAAATAGGCCTGTTTAGTTGGGTTAGTTCTTCTTGGTTCAGGGTGGGTATGTTAATATTGGGTAGGAATTCATCCATTTCTTCTAGATTCTCAAATTTGTTGGCAAAAAGTTTTGAAAAGTATTCCCTCATGATACGCTGGATCTCGGTAATTTCTGTTGTGGAAATTACCATTTTCATCTGTGATTTTGTTTATTTCGGTATGCCCACTCTTTTTTTGGTAAGATTTGCTAAGGGTCTCTCAATTTGTTAATTTTTTCTAAGAGCAAACTCCTTGTTTTGTTGATTCTTTATATAACTTTTTTTGGAATCCAATTCATTTAATTCTACTTTGATTTTAATAATTTGCTTCCTACTACTGGGATTAGGGTTGGTTTTTTTGCTCGTTTCCCAGGAGCTTAAAGTGACACATTAAATTGTTGGTTTGTGATATTTTCAATTTGTTATTGTAGGCACTCAAATTTATAAATTTTCCTCTGAGTACTACCTTTGCCGTCTCTGAAAGGAGCTGGTATTTTGTGTGCTCCTTTTTGTTAAATCTCATAAACTGTTGGATTTCTGTTCTGATATCCTCGATGACTTATTGGTGATTCAACAATGTGTTGTTCAGTCTCCATGAGTTACAGAGTTTTCACTGGTGGAGATGTGTGTTTACTTTCAATTTGATGGCCTTGTGGTCTGAGAGAGTGGAGGGAATAATTTCAATGCTTCTGATTTAGCCCAGGTTTGCTATATGCCCTAAAATGTGGTCTATTTTGGAAAATGTTCTGTGCGCTGCTGAAAAAAACGCATGTTGTGTTGTTGCTGGGTGGAATAATCTGCAGATGTCTGTTAGATATAGTTGGTCTGTACAATTGTTCAAATCTAAGCTTGCTCTGTTGAGTTTTTGCCTGGTTGATCTGTCCATAGGTGAGATTGGTGTGATAAGTCACCAACTATGTGTGTATTTCAATCTATGTATGTTTTCAGTGAAAGAAAATTTTGCTTGATGAAGTTCAGTGTTCCGAGATTAGGTGTGTAGATATTTAGGATGGTTATGTCCTCCTGGAGGAAAGACCCCTTTAGTAGCATGTAGTAACCTTCTTTGTCTTTTCACATTAATTTAAGTTTGAAGTCCATTTTATCTGATATGAGGATGGCAACTCCAGCCTGTTTATGGTGGCAATTAGCCTGATAAACTTTCTTCCAACCTCTCACTTTCAAAAATGTTTGTTTTTTGGATAAGATGTGTCTCTTGAAGACAGCAGAATGATGGACCTTGATTTTGATCCAACTAGATAGTCTCTGTCGTTTAATTGGGGGAGTTTAGTCCATTGATATTGAGAGTCACGATTGAGAAATATTTATTAGCTCCTGCCATTTTAGAAAGCTTTCATTAGGCCCTGTGTCTTGACAGTTCTTGTGGTACTTAGATGGTATCAATTTTAGGTGCCATTTCTTTCTCTGTATTACATTTGTGTTGGTTTTCTATGTGTAGAACATCTTTAAGAATTTTCTGTAATGTTGATTTGGTTGCTATATAATGTTGAAGCTTTTGCCTGGAATGGAATGTTTTTATTGTTCCCTCAGTTATGAATGAGAGCTTAGCTGGGTACAGTATTCTTGGTTGGTACTTATTTGACTTCAGGGCATGACATATATCCTTCCAATCTCTTCTTGCTTGCATGGTCTCTGCTGAGAAATCTGGGGTTATTCTGACTGGTTTGCCTTTGTAGCTGATTGATCCCTTTCCCATGGTTGCCTTTTGGATTCTTTTTTTGGTCTCTACTGAACCAGTTTGGATTTTACTGTGGCAGTGGGATGTTCTTTTCTGGTCAGGTCTGTTTGGGGTTCTAAAAGCTTCTTGTATGTGGATGGGCCTGCCCTTCTGGATATTTGGGAAGTTCTCTGAGATGATTCCCTGCAGTACATTTCCAGTACAATTGACCTTTTTCTCTAGACCCTTCTCAATACCAATTAGCTTTAAATTAGGCTTCCTAATTGTATCTTGGACCTCCTAAAGCATTTTCTCATATTTCCTAGATTTTAATTGACTCATTTTCTCTTCTTTCTCTATAACAACTAAATAATCTTCAACCCCAAAAATTCTCTATCCTCCATTGTATAACCTGCTTTGTACTTTATTCTTCATCTCCTTTGCTTCTAATTGCTCATTTTTGATGCCTTGCATCTCTTGTTTTAGATCATGCATGGATTTCTTTTGCTCCTTGATTTTCCTTTGAGTGGTTATCTCAGCAGCTTTATTCTCTTTGGACCTTTGTTGGATTTGGGTCACCTTTTTCTTGTGGATTCTCTGAATTCATCCATTTTTCTTTGAAAAACTTTATTATGGCCTCCTTTATGGCTTCCCCTTTTTCACATAACACTTTATTTATGGTTTCCTCTTGTTTAGCTATGTCTTCCTCCGTTATCTCTTTTTTTATGTTTTCACACTTTTCATTAATGATGTTTATCAATTGCATTTGTATAGCACTTGGAATACTCTCCTCTAGATTTGCCACTGATGGCTCCATTGCCTGTTTATATTGGGTGGGAGATGCTATTCCTTGATTTGACAATTTTCTTGAGTTTCTTGTTCTGTCCATTTGAAAATGGGAGCAAGATTAATACTAAACAAGGTTATAATTTTTCAGATATAACCAACGTAGACCTTTTTAGTTGGATGACAATAGATGTTCACACTTTTAGATTGGTAATATTACTCTCTCTTTCTTTTTGTGCACTTACATACATATCTAATACAACCAAAAATTACCAATTTATGACCAAAACCGTAAGCCCCTCAATCCAATCTCTATTGTACTTAAGTCCCTCTTAACCTAGAATGTAATTGAACAACTAGACACAGAGCACACTCAAAACCATCCAGTGTAGATCCTTGCATTATAAGAGTTGAAGGACTAACAGAGGACCAGAGACATAAAAATAATATGAAATACAATAAGGTAGATAGGAAAAGAATAATGGAGAAACATAAGTTAGTATAGTAATGAATAAAAGGTATAGTCTAAGCATAATTGACCTAGGGTGATAGACAGGTATAATATGTTTGTTCCAAGTTTAGAGGAACTTAGATAAAACAAGAAAATATTAAGAATAATAAAAAGAATATGTAGAGAAAAAAGCGGAGGTAGATATTGGAGGTTTCAATGATACGAATTTTTTAAAAAAAGAAAAAAAACAACAACAAAACAAAACAAGAGAGAACATAACAAAAAAAGAAAAAAAAGGTTGGGGGAGATTCTTCAGTATTGTGAGTTTTTACCCAAGAGATTCTATGGATGAGAACCAGGAGATTAAAAAGCAGGTGACAGTATCAATATAGATATAATTTTTATTTAGACTGCACCTAGAGCTGTCACTGTGTTTTTAGGAACGACCACAGTGGCAGAAGTAATGCGGGAAAAGAGAAGAGAAAAAAAAAAGAAAAAAAGGAATGAATCATAACTTTTAAAAAAAGGTGTAGGTAAAATGGCAAACAGAAAATAAGAACTCGTAAAAATGCAAATGAATAGGGGTAGAACAACAGCAACAACAACAAAAAAGGGTATTCTTCAGGTTTTTTTGGGGGGGTTGGAAGTGTAGGAAACTTGTGTCTCCACTAAATTCGGGATCCAAACACTTCACAAAGTCTTTTTCTCTTCTGATTTTTCTTTGTGGTTTTTTGGATCAGATTGCTTGATTGGGAAAACTGAAGGGAGCAGAGGAAACAGAACATAAGGGAGATAAGCAGGATATAGCTGAGAGCCTGGTTATTGGCCTTAACGATTGGAGTGTTCTGGTGTTTCATTAAAACTCTTAGAACAATAGTAATGAGAACAGATAAGCAAAGAGCCATACAGTCCAGGGCCATCCCTAAGGTTTCTATATGAGCCATGAAACTTACAGATTTTAGGTGGCAATGGTTTCTCTCTGGGTTGGCATATTGATTATCTGGACACCTCACACATTGCTCCATATCTAGGGAGGAATATGAATTATCACTAGTCTGTGATACATAGTTTCCTTTCTTCAAAGGAAATTTGGCAATCACCATTTAGAGGTAAACTTAACATGGTAGTATTTATGATGGTAAAAGCAAGAATTCTCAGATATTTCAAGAAATATCTGCTATTCTCTTTATATCTCTCTCTACCACCATAATTCACCTTGATTCCTGTGTTCTATTTTTTAGTGTTAAGAAACATTTCTGGACCTTTATTAAGAAAATAAATAAGCAAGAAGGTAAGCAAAGAAGCACATGGATAAGCAGAAAGGCAAGGAAACACTCTGTCAGAGTTTGGGTGCTGTCAAAGGGAGAGAGGCACCATGCTCTATTTTTTACTTTCTGAATGCAACTCCTTTTTACCTTTAGTTCTTATCATACATAGTGATATGGTGATAGTTTTGTAATTTCTAGCATCTTGACAATAATTATTACAATTTATGATACTACAATATTAATGTCCTTTACTGTATACACAAATCAATGAACACCATTCAAAGTTATCGATAATAAGACTTATACTTTCCTATGTTTTTTGATAACATTAATAGAAGCCTTTTAGCCCTCCCTTGAATTTAGCACATTATATTTCTCACCTCACGTACTGTAGAACAAGAACCAATGAACTCATTAAAGCTTTGTAGCCATGTTATGTATGCATAACACTTCTTTCTATTTTCTTAAGTAAACTCAGCTTTCTGATCACTTTCTCTGTGCAAACAGCAGTTGAAAGCAGTGGGAATAAATTTTTATGGGTTTTATTGTAGCTGAAACTTAATTTAAAAAAATGGAGACACTATTCTAGATAATACTTTACATTATTTTCGATAGAGGTTGAACACAAATTGCTGAATAGAGAGAGGAGAGAATTTCTTGAAATAAAAACCTATATATCCAAATCCGACAGTTGTGTTATTATAAAAAGCAGTTTTCCCAAGTGCCAGTGGCTCCGGCCTTATGGAAACTTACAAAGATATTTTCAAGATCTCAGTTTGAATTCAGTGGGAAAGAAAATTCTCTGACAATTATTCTCAATTAACCACCAAAAGGGCTGTAAGTAGAATTGTGCCTCAAGTGTTAGAATATTATCCTTGAGTAAAAAAAATGAGGGACAGTGCCCAAGAACAAGACATAAACAGCACACACACACACACACACACACACACACACACACACACACACACACACAGAAGAAATATCATAAGGAAAGAACTATTTTTTCCTACCTTTGTAATTTAGAACTATTTTATCAAGTTAGATGAATTGAGAAAAATGTGGAGAGTTGGAGAATGACTACATAGGACATATGCTTTCCAGTCACAGTAGCCATTTCTTTCTCTGGGCAAGGGATGCAATTCAAACAACAGGCAGCCTTTCCCTCCTGGGTTGATTTCCTGAATCCAGATTCACAACGGTCACTGCAAACAGAATGAGGTATCTGAGAAAAAGAAAGGAAGAAAGATATCAGTAGCTACTTAGAAATTATCTAGAGATAAGAAATGTTCACTGTTGTGATATAATTCAACTGTGAAGCATAATACTTCATGCCTAAATCTAATCATTGCATTAAATTCTACTATAGATTCCAAAAGAAAAATTACACATAATTCGTATACTACAGTCTTAGCATTCAGCTTATAGAACTATTGTGGAAAGTGGAGCTTTTAAAGATAATGCATAATGGTGAAAAAGTATGTCTTTCTAGCCAACACTATGAAACTTCCTTGAGTTTATGTCATTATATGTTGTGTCTTTCTCATATGTGAAATACTGAAGGACTATGAAGAAGAACCCAAATTGAAGCTTTTAAAGCATGCTCTAAATCACTGATATCACTTTTATACTGGTATATGAACCCTAGGCCCTTCATACGTTTCTTTATGCTTCTCAGTTAACATGTGATGAGATTGTTCTCTTTTGGGCAAGAAATCCAACAAACACTCTAGATACTATGCAAATAATGGCAGCCACAAAAAATCAAGCTCTGTATTATCAGTATCTTCCCCCATAAATACAAACCAGGCAGTAGGAAATGAATTTTATTTCTCGTTCTCTCCTCAGCTCTAAGTACAGATGAGACATTTTTAGGCCAGCTTCAACGTAAGAAAATCCTGTGATCTTCATTAACAAAGACTTCATTAGTGTCTGTGAATTGATGCTCCTCAGAGGTCTACTAATTGATGAGCTTTGGGAATTTCTAAGCCTCTCAAGTCATTCAGATTTTTCAAATACTACAGAGATAATGGTTACATTCTAGACGTGAAACCCTGCTTTCAGACCTCACAAAGTATAAACATTAGATTATGGCAACATAAAGAATAGAACACGCATTTACCTGCTCCTGGAATGCATAAGACTTGGCATGTCTTCTAAGAGGTCTGTGATCTTCATGTATTTGCTGAAGCAGTCGGAAGATAGTGCTTTGATTTGACTATGCAGGTCAACATCAGAAATTTCATTATTGTGTGCTTTAAGTATATAAACTGTCTTGTTTGAATTGGCATCACATACAAATACAAATACATGTCCCATGCTACCTAAAAAATGCACAGGTGAAAGGTGATTCTAAGTGACCCATCATCTGCACAATGAATTGTCACATTTGCTGGATTTAGTCTGGATTTTGGAAGTCATACACTGGCACTGATTTATAATCTAATTCAGAAATCAGTGTCTGAGCTTTGAGTGGATGAAGTTGTGAAAATGACAATCTTGCCAAGAGCTATCTACAAATTCAATGCAATACCCATCAATATCCCAATGTCATCCTTTAAAGAAATAGAAGAGCCAATTCAAAATTTTATATGGAATAATAAAAGACCCCGTATAGCAAAAACACTTCTTAGCAGAAAGAACAGCGCTGGAGGAATTTCAACTGCAAATTTTAGACTGTTACAGAGCTATAATTATCAAAACAGCTTTGTACTGGCACAAGAACAGGCCTGAAGACCAATGGAATAGAACTGAGGACCCAAATATTAAACCACAGACCTACGGCCACCTAATCTTTGACAAGGGAGCCAAAAAATAGAATGGAAGAAAGACAGCCTCTTCAACAAGTTGTGCTGGCAGAACTGGTTAAGCACCTTCAGAAAACTACAGTTGGATCCTTCTTTGTCACCCAGCACTAGAATTAACTCCAAATGGATCAAAGACCTGGAGGTACAAGCTGACACACTGAAAACTTTACAGGAAGGAATAGGAGATACAGTAGGCCTCCTTGGCACAGGTCGAAACTTTCTTAATAAGGACCAAGAATCACAACAAATCAGCAAAAGGCTGGATAAGTGGGACTGAATTAAACTGCAGAGCTTTTGTATGGCAAAGGACATAGCTAGTAAATTAATTAGGAAGGCTACAGAGTGGGAGAAATCTTCACCAACCAAACAACGGACAAAGGCCTCATATCTAAAATATATCAACAACTCAAAAAATTGAATCACTCCCAAACTAATCTCCAAAGTAACAACCATCCCATTAAAAATGGGCCAAAGACTTAAAGAGAGTCTTCTCTGAAGAAGAAACAAAAATGGCCTATAGACACATGAAGAAATGCTCAACATCTCTGGTCATAAAAGAAATGCAAATCAAAACAACTCTAAGATTCCACCTCACTCCAGCTAGAATGGCCAGTATCAGGAAAATGAATAATAAGAGATGCTGGAGGGGATGTGGCCAGGAGGGATCACTATTACACTGTTGGTGGGAGTGCAAACTCATTCAACCACTGTGGAAAGCAGTGTGGCAGTGCCTCAAAAGGCTAAACATAGAACTCCCCAATGACCCAGCAATTCCACTACTTGGCATTTACCCAACCATCCAGAAACAAGGACATACTAAATCCACTAGCACAACAATATTCATTGCAGCACTATTCACCATAGCAAAGATATGGAACCAATCTAGATGTCCCTCAGTTGATGAGTGGATCAACAAGTTGTGGTATTTGTACACAATGGAATTCGATGCTGCTGTCAGAAAGAAGGACTTCGCCCCATTTGTTAGGAAATGGAAAGACTTAGAAAAAATCATATTAAGTGAAGTAAGCCAGACTCAAAGGAACTTAGGCTCAATGGTTTCCCTCATTCGTCATAATCAGTAGAAACCTTGGGGTCTACTAGCAGAGATTTGCAATAGAGCAAAATCTTGATACACAAGGCCATATAATGTGAAGATAATTGAAAGGACCTCCAGAATACTGAAACAAAAGTCATATAACGGATGATTGTTGTCCTTAATGTACTATGTTGTCTCTCATCTCTTTTGCTGTCCCTTGGTTATCTCATATTATTATAGTATCTCACTTTGTTATCTGATATATTGAATTTATTGGTATTTGGTTATTTGAAATTTGATAGGGAAGGGGGGAAAACCAAGACGGGTGGAGGGGGAAGGGGGGGAGGGAAATGGGTACCAAGACATGTGAAAGGGTATCAATGTACGTCAATTAATGCACCTTCTATCTGGCAAATATCATGTAACCTTTTACTAATTACAATAAAAAATGCAAAAAAAAAGAAATTGTCAAGTCTAGACTTTGTCTGTGTGCATGAAAATGGTGGCCACTGCTTTCCCTACGGACATATGTGATGGGACTATGTGGTTGTCAGCTAATGCACTCACCAACACATTCTGCCATGAACAGTCATGGAAAACATCAGTATGCTCTACTGCTGAGGAGTTCTTCCATTTTTGACAGAGGAATTCATTTTATTTGTTTTCAAGAATTCCAACAAGCCCCCTATGTACCATTCAGGTGAAGATATGTACAAAGACAAGCAACATCTTGCCATTACATTAATTTCTGTCACCACAGATACCCCTAATCAGTGAATGACTTGCCCACAAAAGCGATCAAATGAACCTTTCAGCTTTAATTTATACTCAGGATTATTGTCATAAAAATGGAAACTTGTTAAAGCAGGCTTTATCTTTGATTATACATCAACATTCCAAAACTTACTTTTCCTTTCCACCCAAGACTCAAGAATAAAAATTTTTTGAAGTTGAATACACTTAATTATAGAGTGGTGGGGCATAAATGAGAAAGAGGGGCATAAACTTCAGATATTTGCTTACTTCTGAGTAATTGAAATCATGATGATTTTTATCAAACCCACTCGGTACTTTCTAAGGCCCACTCTATCCTATATTCCGATAATGACAGCTGATGACCATGTGGGGCATCACTTTACATTGAAGACCTTCTGGAAAATTCCAAATGTTGAAAATATCATACTCCGTCTTTAATTTATTTCTTCATCCAAAATATAATTATTTCCAGCAAGATTGTGAGACTGGATACTCTTTTAAAAAAAGGGTGCAGTTATTAAACCAGGTGTTGTGGCTCACATCTCTAATCCTAGCTATTCAGGAGGCCGAGATCTGAGAATTAAGTTTCAAAGCCAGCCTGCGACTCTCATCTCCAATTAACCCAGAAAATGGGAAGTGTGACTTGGCTGAAGGGTAGGGTGGTTGACTTGAGCTGAAGAGCTCAAGAGCCCAGAGGTAGAATGGTAGCCTTGAGATGAGGAGTGCAGGGACACTATCCAGGCTGAGGTAAAGCCCCATGACCTACAAAATAGTTGGGCTTATTAAAGGTATATATAATTACAGATTATAATTGCAGATAATATTACACAAACTCAAAGACTACAACCAGATACCTAATTTAGATTATAATAGGTGTGAGCATGCTGATTCATTTGAAACACCAAAAATTAAATGGAATATGACATTCATTTCTTTTATGTCAAATTTGTCCTTACGTGCACATGTACACAGGTTAGGAGTACCTTCAAATATTTAAACAAATAAAAGTATCTTTTGTCAGTTGCAAGTGTCTCACACTTGTATCATCCTAGCTACTCAAGAAAGTAAAATATGAGAATTGAAATTTGAAACCAACCCAGTCAAAAAAGACACTTTGAGACTCCTATTTCCAAGTAAATACTCAAAAAACTGGTAGTGAAAGCTGTGGCTCAAAATGGTAGTGCTCTAGCCTTGAGGAAAAAAAGCTCAGGGAAAGTATCCAGAGTTCAAACCCCAAGACTGACAAAGAAAATAACAAGAAAAGTAGCTGCTCATGACCTTTACAAAAATGATCTGAAAGTACTTCGTTTAATTCTCTATAAAATCCCCTTAAAGAATGTTGCAGAAAAGTTTGAACCAATAAAACATGATACTCACTAAACTCTATGATAGAAATGAAGTTTACAATTTGGGGAGAGGACAGTAGGAATGGGGGAATAGGGGAAAAGGAGGGTGGGGTAATACTTTTAAAAATAAATGTATTAATATATGATCTTTACAATAAAAATATAAAAATAAAAATAAAGCATAAATTAAAAGCCAAATTATTTATCAGAAAAAAACAGAGCAGAAATAAACAAAAAATGGTACTCTGCTGTTCCAACAAAGGGAATTACCTGTGTAGGGGAAGGCAGCATCCCTTTCCCATTACTCATCAGTGTCAATTTTGTTTGATCAACAAACATTTCATGTAGAGTGCCGGGGCCAACCGGCAGCAAACCAGGGTTCGCAGATTGGGGTTCCTGAAATAGGGGGCAAGGACTAGGAAAAATTAGAAGAGAGACAAACAGATGGGGTTCAGGAGGGCTACAGCCCAAATCAGGAGCCACAGCTTAAGAAACCTGTCGCCTAAGACCGTAGCCCAGTTTATTTCCAGTTCTCAATCTTAAATACACATCTTTAAACTAGGGAACTGCCAGGGGCTACATTCGTACAAACAGTATCAAGTCTGAAATAGGTTGAATGAGAAGCTATCAAGTCCCAAACAGGTTAAATGAGAAGCTATTGACACAGCCCAAAATCATGATAAGAGCTTACTTCCTTGTGTACTCAATTGTGCGGGTCCAAGGTCACTGACCCCACAGTCAGTCCCCAACAGTAGAGCATGGGCCACAGCATACACAGCAGTATATATGTTGTAACTCTCTTCATATATGGCCATGTCAAAAATATGCCTCGACCACCATAAGGAAGGATCATGAAGACAATTCTCCCATGTAGCACAGTCTGGCTCAGAAACTGAACAATTAAATAAGAGAAACCACAGCCTTGCAAGATAAAAATCCTCTGGGAATTTTGAAGGGTAATCCATCCTGGCAAAATCTGTAGCCATGACAACATTGGCCTAGCATGTGGGCTTCAGCTGTTCCTTCAGTTACCAGTTTTGTTGGGGGCTGAGTGTGGAGTCAGACTGAGCTTGCACCTGCAGTATTGCTTACAGCTAAGCACACAGGAGATGAGCTGCCATGAAAAACAAATTGTATTATACTGAAAGACGCCATGCTTACCAACTTTGAGCTGTGTCGACAGTATTGTGACCTTTCTGGCTTTATCGCTTCTTCCTGGGGTGCTATGTCTGAAACTTGCTTGTTGTTTTGTATGAAAGTAACCCCTGGATGTTTCCTTTTTCTAAGATAGTATATAAGACTAGAACCAAAAATAATGGTGCGACAGAATAAATCTGCAGTCTCTTTAGGCTCCAGTCTTAAGCTGTAGACCTCCCGACCCCATCTGTTTTTTGTGTTTTTCTTTTCATCCTCACCCCCTAAATCAGGAATCCTGCCTTGATACCGGCTGGCTCTGGCACAGTTTGAAGGAGCAATTTCAGAATACAAACATGCAACACATTTATGACAATGACTTTATTGACATGAAATTGCTGGTTTCATCAACGTCATTGCTGAATCAAGGAATAGCATATGGCTGCTTTTGTGGAGGCCTCTGTACAATAGCTTAAATCAAATAGTAATCTGTGGATCTTATGGCAATTTGGTGTGCAAATTGACCATTTGTGTATGATGCCCTAATAACTTTGGTTGACATATCACTGGGAAAGAATTTTTTCTAGCCATTTTTATGTGCATCTGATGTAGCATCCTCTGATGCAATCCAGTTGCATCATCCTAAATGGCTTTCATGAACGTAGTTCCTTGGCACAGATGTTGAACCAAATTTATCAAAGTTAACTTCCTTCCTGGGGCCCCACTGTGATTTTGGAGGAAATCCATATCACCTGAGATGAACAAGGAGAATCTGAAAACATGTTTTCCAAGTCGTGGTATTCTCCAATATGCATAGCCACAGCTGCAGAGCCGCAACAAAAGAGATTTACATATTCCGCCCGTGGCTTTACCAAAGGATTTGGTGGAAGATGAGCTACAGTGTCAATACAAAGACAAAACTGCACCTATACAAAGATATATGAGTATATATATGTGACACTGTGGGCAACTTATAGCCAGAATTTCAGCTGGACAGATATTTCAGAGATGTGTCCTTTGATTTTTTACACTCAGGTTTCTCCAGCTTCCCCTTCCTGTCAGGTCCTTGGCGGGAACTAGCTGCTTTTCTACAATGAAATATTGAGCATATGTGGATGGAAATGTGAAGATTTCTGGGTTTTTCCTTCTTTACACTCGGGAAATAGATGGCAATAACAGTGATACTACCAGGGATGAACATACAAGCCATAAGTAACTCAATATTTTATTTCCATTTACCATTTTGTTCTCAAGAAGGGAAGCAGGTGAGGGAAGTCTAGGTACACAGATGATGTTATCCATCTGTACTCCTATGACATCCTACTCCCTATGCAGTGGAAATAATTTATTTTCATTATTTTATTTTGAGTGTATTTGAGGTAATATTCTGCCTGCTAGGAGGAGAGCACTCTGGATTCCTTCCCTTCCATATCTGTAAGCTCCCCACTTCCAGCATTACTTTATCCACTCCATCAAAGTTGTTATTGCAGGGGATTAATTGATGTTATTACTACCAACCAGAGTCAGTGGCATGAGTTCTATACTAAAAGGCTTCAGAAACATTTCCTTCCTCACAGACAAGTGGTCTGAGAATATCTCTTTGGTAACTTGTCTTGTGAGGACATCAATAAAAATTCTTATTGTAGGCTGGTGGCTCATGACTGTTTATTCTTCACTATGCTGGAGGCTGGTATTTGAGGACTAAGATCTGAAGCAAGCACCAACATAAAAATCTGTGAGACTTTATCTCCAAATTACAATCCAAATTTGGCAAGAGAGCTGTGGGTCAGGTGGAAGAGTTGTAGCCTTGAGAAAATAAGCTCAAAGATAGCATCTTGCCTCTGATTTCATGCCCTAACACACACATACGCACACGTACGCACACACACACACTCACACACACACACACACACACACACACACACACACACACATTCTCTTTTACTGCAGACAAATAGTTACTTTTATAAACTAACCACTGTAGCACAATTTAATGTCAGATATGCTTCATGATCCAGGCATGACCAGGCATTGTAAAAGATCATTTATGATAGACATTTGTCTGCCCTCAGTAAGTTTTGATTTACATATGTACATATATAACCTTGGCTCTTGTCCTGGAACAGGGCCTCAGTAATAAATGCATATACAAAGAAAATGGAAGGGAAGAGGAGGGGAGGGGAGGCGATGGCATGAGAGGGGGGAGGCATAAGAAAATGGCTATTTGGACCTCTAAGAAACTCTAACAGCCTACTCCATATGTATTGTAAGAAAAAATGTCACTGCCTCTATCATTTTCATTGTTTTTCAATTGCTTGGGTGACAAGTGGATCATTGGGTATTTGCCCATATTTGGGAGCTAAATTGGCGGTGATAAACCTGATATATTACATAAATGTCTTTATCTTATATGTAAATGATGTTTCCTTATCTTTATTTCTTTTGTGCTGGGCCTGTGATCCCAGCACCTGCACACTCTCCCTGAGCTTTTTGGACGAAGGCCAGTGCTCTACCACTTGAGCCACAGCTCCACATCTTCCATATTTTGGGTGTTAAATCGAGATTGAGTCTCTTAGCCACACCTACTGAGGATGAGTTCAAACATGGTCCTCAAATCTCAGATTTCTGAGTAGTTAAGTTTACAAACATAACACATCTTTGCCTTAGCTTGTTTTGTTTCTTCACCACTATCTGACTATGTTTTTCTAATTTTCCTTCTCTTAAATTTCCCCAAAAATATTTTAGTTATTTGCACATTAGTGCTAAGATAGACATATTAAGCAGTATAGTTTCAACAGATTGATGTTTCTTATCTATCTGCAGAAATGAAGAAAAGTATGGTCTGGTTTAGGTAAAATTTTTTGTTTGGTATTGATTACAGACATGAGTATTTATTCATGAAGCTATTCATATAGATAAGTGTATTGCTGCTACTAGAAATTGGTAAGTTAGAGATTTGACTCAAGTCTACATCCACTGATGCTCCAAATTTTTTCTCAATTGTTATACAACAGGGTACTTTTGCCACCTGACTGATTCATATTGTTCTACCTTAGATGCCATGTACTTTGACTGTATTTATGGCCATATTTATACCTTGTCATACATTCTTTTTTCTCTCTTATATCACTTGAGCCATCCATCTACTTATGGTTTACCATTGGTTAACTGCATATATGAGTGTCTTGGAGAGATTTGCAATAGAGCAAAACCTAGATACATAAGACCATACAGTATGATGCTAAATGAAAGTACCTCAAGGATATAGAATCAAAAGCGATATAATGAGTGATTGTTGTCCTTAATGTACTATGTTTTCTCTCTTCTCTTTTGCTATCCCTTGTTTCTCTCATATTGTTACACTATCCTCACTTTGTTATCTGATATATTGGATATATTTGCATTTGGTTATTTGAAATTGGTTAGGGAAGGGGGGTAACAAGATGAGGGGTGCGGGTTGGGGGGAGGGAAATGGGGAAAAATTCAGGAGAAAGGGTATCAATGTATGTGAATTAATGCACCTTCTATCTGGCCAATATAATATATCCCTTCTATTAATTAAAATAAAATATATGAAAAAAAATTTTAAAAATTTAAAAAAGAGTATCATGGAATTTTCTGCTCCAGCTTGTCTTCATTGAGGCTCTTTGGATATCATCCTCTTGGTCAGCTATGATTACAGAAACAAATAGTTGTAGTTTCTTGAGATATCCCCAATTTGTAATTTTTACCATCAAAAAAGCTGCAATTCTTTTTTTATAATTTTATTTTGTCTGTGACTTAGTACAAATTATATTTTGAAAGGGTTCCATTGTGATTTTTTCCCACAGAAGTGTCTAGTATATTGGGAATAAATTTACTTTCTAAATTTACCTTCTGGTTCATATATTCTATATTGAAGAAATTAAGCAATGATTTTCAGAATCAAGTTCTGTGATCCAGAACAGTAGCATGAACACTGACTGTTTCATTTTATGGAGATAATTCCAGACACAAATGTGCATGAATGACTAATGGACCATAAATTATCTACCTATGAATATATTTTTAATGTTATCAACAAAATGGGAAGCCTCTAGTTTTCATGGCATTTGCATGACAAACTTTACCGACATGTAAATAAGTAATGAAAATATAAACTCATACTATCTCTATGGGACTCTTTGAGGTACTAATCTGCAAGTTCTCTCCTTACAATGTTATTTCTTCAATTGAGGTTGCAGGTATTTATTAGAAATCAAGTACTATACCAGAAATATTTACACCTTAACGTCTACAACAGAGGAACAGCACTTAAATACCTTGTGTCTAGCATGCAACTCCTGCTCAGATCAAATCTCTTCATTTTTATAGGCTTCATGTCATCATAACATAAACTGGAGTGTCTCAAAAAAAGATTTTTTTCACACAGGTAGAGCTAGTGACTACAAGATAATGGTAATAGAATATATGGTATCTGCTGAAAGCCATTCTATTGTTAATGGATGACAGGTTTTGTGAGTGTGCATCTGTTAATAGACCACTTTCTCTGCTGAAATAAGTTTCTGAATCTCATTCATGAAAAATTCGTTTCAAGTCCTTACATAATCCTATATACACTGCATTAATGTTCCATTCCCATTGTGGTTCATGTTTATATATACTCATTGGCAAAGGAGCAAGCATTCAATCCATCAAAATCATGAGCTTTGAAGTACTCCTAAATTTCTATACTCTGTTCACAGATGTATCTTTATTGAAGTAATTCTAAATTTCAGTGCTCTGCTCACAGATTTATCTTTAAGAACTACCAATTTGCTTTGGCCTTGACTTTTGCTATGAAGAGATCAATGAAAACCCTGATCTTTACAAAATTTGAGTCTGGGGTTTGATGTATGTAATGTTCAATGTAAGTCTTGAAAAGCATTTAAAATTCCCTTCAACAGCCTTTTGGAGAACTATAACATTCCAAACTACTCCTATATGAGATAGAGAGAGACCAAATCTCTAGCAGCACTTACAGGACCATCTACATTAACAACTGCTCAAGTTGGGACACTTTTGGACCTCTGCCATTTTCCAAAAGTAAGAGTGGGAGGAGTGGAGTGATATTGTTTAAATGTTAAGTTTGGTATTAGAAAATTATATAAAGAGACTGGATTTATGAGCATATAAAATTGGTAATATTAAAAAATTAGAATTCAAGATAATGGGAACATTGTCCAATTTCTTGGCAAAGATGAAGGAAATGTGGAGCATACAAATGGAGTTTTTTTTGAGCTTTAGCTCTATCAATTATTTTCTTTAAACTACCAGGAAATGAAAAATGAAAATAGAATATAAAGGCATGTTGAGCTGGTGCTTTTGGCTCACAAGTGGAATATTAGCTACTCAGGAGATATATTTCTAACTCACTAGCAAAAAGAAAGGAGGAATACGTGGTTCAAGTGGTACAATGCTACCTGTGTTATTTATTCACAATGGAATTCTATGCTGCTATCAGAAAGAATGACATCCCACCATTTGTAAGGAAATGGAACGGCTTAGAAAAAATCATATTAAGTGAAGTAAGCCAGACTCAAAGGAAGATAGGCTCAATGGTTTCCCTCATTTGTCACAATCAGTAGAAACGCTGGACTCTCCTATCAGATATTTACTATAGAACAAAACCTAGGTACATAAGGCCATATAGTATGACGCTAAATGAAAGACTTCCAGGATATAGAAACAAAAGCCATATGATGTGTGATTGTTGTCCTTTATGTACTATGTTATCTCTCATCACTTTTGCTATCCTTTAGCGTCGTTTCTTTAAAACACATCCTCACACTAGATATTTCTTAAAGACATAATACTAATGAATTCACTTTCTTGAAAGTACATTGAATGCTAGGCATTGGACATTCATATTTGTAATGGTAGTTATTCAGGAGACTTGGATCTGAGTACAAAGCCACCCCAGGTAGAGAGGATCATGAGGCTCTTATTTACAACTAACTATCAAAAAGCCTAAAGTGGAGCTATGGCTCAAGAGTGAAATACCATCCTTGAGTGGAAAAGCTAAGAGACAGAACTTAGCCTCTGAATTCAAGCTCCAGTACTGGCACACACAGACATACACAGACACACACAGACACACACATACACACACACAGACATACACACTTGCACAACAGATGTGTGTTATGGATCTAAAACTAAGAATATGATTTTTTTATGAATCCTTCTTTTTTTAAAATTTTTTTCATACTACAAATATTTTCATTGTGAAGGTGATATACACAGAGGTTAGTTATAGAAATCAAGTAATATGTGGGTTGCTTTTATCATGTTTATAAACAAGTATTCAAGGAGGGATTCTTTTTTCCATATATTTTTATTGTAATTAATAAATGGGTTACATGTTATTTGCCAGATAGAAGGTACATTAATTCACATACATTGATTCCCTTCCACCTGTCTTGGTCCCCATTTCCCTCCCCCCCACCCCAACCCTTATCTTGTTTCCCCCCTTCCCTATCCAATTTCAAATAACCAAATACAAATATATCTGATATATCAGGTAACAAAGCGAGAAACTCTAACAAAATGAGATAACCAAGGGACAACAAAGGAGATGAGAGATAGTATAGTACCTTATGGACAACAATCATTCATTATATGGCTTATGTTTCTATATCCTAGAGAACCTTTAATTTAGTAACATACTATATGGCCTTTGGTGTCAATGTTTTCCTCTACTGCAAATCTCTGCTAGAGGAGCCCAAGTTTTCTACTGATTATGGCAAATGAGGGAAACCATTGAGCCTAAGATCCTTTGAGTCTTGCTTACTTCACTTAATATGATTTTTTTAGTCTATCCATTTCCTAACAAATGGGGCGATGTACATTTTCTGACAGCAGCCTAAAATTCCACTGTGTATAAATACCACATCTTGTTGATCCATTCATCAACTGAGGGACATCTAGTTTGGTTCCATATCTTTGCTATGGTAAATAGTGCTGCAATGAACATTGTGTTGCTAGTGGATTTAGTATGTCCCTGTTTCTGGATGATTGGGTAAATGCCAAGTAGTGGAATTGCTGGGTCATAGGGTAGCTCTATGTTTAGTCTTTAGAGGCACTGCCATACTGCTTTCCTTAGTGGTTGAACGAGTTTTCACTCCCACCAACAGTGTAGTAGTGATCCCTCTTGGCCACATCCCCTCCAGCATCTGTTGTTATTAGTTTTCTTGATCCTGGCCATTCTAACTGCGGTGAGGTGGAATCTTAGAGTTGTTTTGATTTGCATTTCTTTTATGATCAGAGATGTTGAGCATTTCTTCATGTGTCTATAGGCCATTTTTGTTTCTTCTTCAGAGAAGACTCTCTTTAATCTTCGGTCCATCTTTTAATGGGATGATTGTTACTTCGGAGATTAATTTTGGATCTATTCAATTTTTTGAGCTGTTGATATATTTTAGACATTAGGCCTTTGTCCGTTTTATGGTTGGTGAAGAACTTCTCCCACTCTGTAGGCTTCCTAATTAATTTACTAGCTATGTCCTTTGCCATACAAAAGCTCTGCAGTTTAATTCAGTCCCACTTATCTAGCCTTTCTCTGATTTGTTGTGATTCTTGGTCCTTATTAAGGAGGCCTAGTGTGTCTCCTATTCCTTCTTGTAAAGTTTTCATTGTGTCGGCTTTTACCTCCAGGTCTTTGATCCATTTGGAGATAATTCAAGTGCAGGCCAACAAAGAAGGATCCAACTTTAGTTTTCTACAGGTGCTTAACGAGTTCTGCCAGCACCAGTTGTTGAAGAGGCTATATTTCTTCCACTCTATTTTTTTGGCTCTCTTGTCAAAGGTTAGTTGGCCATAGATCTGTGGTTTAATATCTGGTTCTTCAGTTGGCGTAAAGTTTTGAGAAGTATTCCCTCATGATAATGTGGATCTTGGTAATTTCTGTCGTGATATTACCATTTTTGTCTGCAATTTTGTTTATTTCGGTATGCTCTCTTCTATTTTTGGTAAGATTTGCTAAGGGTTTTTCAATTTTGTTAATTCTTTCACAGAACCAACTCCTTGGTTTGTGGATTCTTTCTATAGCTTTTTTTGGACTCCAATTCATTTAATTTTGCATTGATTTTAATAATTTGCTTAATTCTCCTGGGATTAGTGTTGGTTTGTTTCTCTTTTCCCAGGAGCTTAAAGTGACACATTAAATTGTTGGTCTACCACCTCCCCGCATCTGACTATGTTCTACTTATTGCTATCTATCTATCATCCACCCAACCATTTACCATTAGTCTTTTGGGTATCTATCTTCAATCAATGTACCTATCATCCATCTATGTACCTGCCTATGTATGTACGTTTGTATGTACATACATACGTAAATGTGTATGTATGTGTGTATGTATGTATGTATGTATGCATGTATGTATGTATGTATGAATGTATGAATGTATGTATGCATGTATGTAATCTATCTACCTATCTATCGTTTGATCGATCTGTCTGTCTATCTGTGTATCTTTATTTTCTATCATCTGTTTTTGTTCTTCAGTTGAAACTCTCAGGTTGGTATGCTAGATAATTTTTACTGATTAGCCAAAGGCTAAATCACTTTATGAATTTTAAAAACTCATAAGGTACATGTTTTTGATATTTTTTATTAGATGAATATACCTGAATTATTGCTTTTCTCAAAGAACTCAGATATTAAATAATTCCATGGTTCAATGCTTCTTGATTTTTTTAGTCTTTTTTTATTGTAATTAGTAAAAGGGTTACATGATATTTGCTACATAGAAGGTGCGTTAATTCACATACATTGATACCCTTTCACATGTCTTGGTACCCATTTCCATCCCCCCCACACACCCCACCCATCTTGGTTTTCCCCCCTTCCCTATCAAATTTCAAATATCCAAATACAAATAAATTCAATATATCAGATAACAAAGTGAGATACTATAACAACATGATATAACCAAGGGACAGCAAAGGAGATGAGAGAAAACATAGTACATTAAGGACAACAATCATTCGTTATATGGCTTTAGTTTCAATATCCTGGAGGTCCTTTCAATTAGCTTCACATTATATGGCCTTATGTATCAAGATTTTGCTCTATTGCAGATCTCTGCTAGTGGAGCCCAAGGTTTCTACTGATTATGACGAATGAGGGAAACCATTGAGCCTAAGTTCCTTTGAGTCTGGCTTACTTCACTTAATGTGATTTTTTCTAAGTCTTTCCATTTCCTAACAAATGGGGCGATATCCTTCTTTCTGACAGCAGCATAGAATTCCATTGTGTACAAATACCACAACTTGTTGATCCACTCATCAACTGAGGGACATCTAGGTTGGTTCCTTATCTTTGCTATAGTGAATAGTGCTGCAATGAACATTGTTGTGCTAGTGGATTTAGTATACCCTTGTTTCTGGATGGTTGGGTAAATGCCAAGTAGTGGAATTGCTGGGTCATAGGAGAGTTCTATGTTTAGCTTTTTGAGGCACTGCCACAATGCTTTCCATAGTGGTTGAACGAGTTTGCACTCCCACCAACAGTGTAGTAGTGATCCCTCCTGGCCACATCCCCTCCAGCATCTGTTGTTATTCGTTTTCCTGATCCTGGCCATTCTAACTTGAGTGAGGTGGAATCTTAGAGTTGTTTTGATTTGCATTTCTTTTATGACCAGAGATGTTGAGCATTTCTTCATGTGTCTATAGGCCATTTTTGTTTCTTCTTCAGAGAAGACTCTCTTTAAGACTTTGGCCCATTTTTTTAATGGGATGGTTTTTACTTTGGAGGTTAGTTTGGGAGTGATTCAATTTTTTGAGTTGTTGATATATTTTAGATATGAGGCCTTTGTCCATTGTTTGGTTGGTGAAGAACTTCTCCCACTCTGTAGGCTTCCTGATTAGTATAGTAGCTATGTCTTTTGCCATACAAAAGCTCTGCAGTTTAATGCAGTCCCACTTATCCAGCCTTTCTCTGATTTGTTATGATTCTTGGTCCTTATTAAGAAAGTTTTGACCTGTGCCAAGGAGGCCTAGTGTATCTCCTATTCTTTCCTGTAAAGTTTTCAGTGTGTCAGCTTGTACCTCCAGGTCTTTGATCCATTTGGAGTTAATTCTAGTGCCAGGTTTCAAAGAAGGATCCAACTTTAGTTTTCTGCAGGTGCTTAACCAGTTCTGCCAGCACAAAATGTTGAAGAGGCTGTCTTTCTTCCATTCTATTTTTTTGGCTCCCTTGTCAAAGATTAGGTGGCCATAGGTCTGTGGTTTAATATCTGGGTCCTCAGTTCTATTCCATTGGTCTTCAGGCCTGTTCCTGTGCCAGTACCAAGATGTTTTGATAATTATAGCTCTGTAATGGAGAGTAAAGTTTGGAATTGATATTCCTCCAGCGCTGTTCTTTCTGCTAAGAAGTGTTTTTGCTATACGGTGTCTTTTATTATTCCATATGAAATTTTGAATTGCCTCGTCTATTTCTTTAAAGAATGACATTGGGATGTTGATGGGTATTGCATTAAATTTGTAGATAGCTCTTGGCAAGATTGTCATTTTCACAGTGTTGACTGGAGATTGACAGGCGGGCTACCTAAGACCCAGCACCCCACCAAGGGAGGCGGGGCTGTCCCAACTCCCACCAGCCCAACGGGCTCAACCCACAGCCCTCTGACAAGAGACTGAGAAGCAGGCAGACCCTAAGACTCAGCACCCCACCAGAGGAGGCGGGGCTGTCCCAGCTCCCACCCGCCCTGCAGGCTTCTCTCCCAGGCCACTGGATCTGGAGAGTGGAGGGCGCTGGAACTCTGCCTTACAACAGCGGGTAGGGTGTGCAGGAAAATAGGAGCCAGGATCTGCCTCCCCTCAATTCTTGAGCGGGGCATCCTTCCGCTGGGAATCCTGAGGAAGACAGCACCGAGGGGCCCCCCATAGTCACAGACTCTCTGACAAAGCAGTGGAAACACAGCAGGGATCTGAAGGGCCTACCAGAGGCCAAGCTTGTCTTCTGAGAATCAGAAAGGAGCGCCTCCGCTCTTGGAGCCCATGTCCTCAGTTGGGCACCGCCCCTGGGAACAGAGGGGTCTCCTGCTGGTCCTGCTGAGAGCCCCTGGAAACTCTCAATCCCTGCTCCCTTGGCTTGGGGCCGCCCCTGGAAGGAGAAAAGGAAAACGTCTGCCAACCCTGCTCAGACTGAAGCTCGCAGATCCATCCCATGGTCCACTGTGAGGCCACTGGTTGGGCTAAGAGCGAGTTGTGCATCAACACATAAGTTTTATTCTAGTACAGTCCAAACTTTGTACTTAAAAACTCTACCTACTTACCAGCTTAGGTCAGTTATCCTTACGCTATACCTTTTCTTCATTACTACAATATTCTTACGCTCCTACGTTAATCCTCTTGTACCTCCCCTGACTTCTCTCATTCTATCTTACTATCTCTGGACCTCTGTTCGTTGTTGTAGCCGGTTGGCCAGTATTTTATTGAGAAGTTTTGCATCGATGTTCATCAAAGATATAGGTCTATAGTTCTCTTTCTTCGATGAATCTCTGTCTGGTTTGGGGATGAGGGTTATACTGGCTTCATAGAATGAGTTTGGTAAGGAACCTTCATTTTCAATTTCGTTGAAGAGCTTGAGGAGTATTGGTGTGAGCTCTGCTTTGAAGACCTTATAGAATTCAGCTGTGAATCCATCTGTCCCTGGGCTTTTCTTAAGTGGAAGTACTCTAATTGCCATTTCTATTTCAGAGCTTGAAATAGGCCTGTTGAGTTGGCTTAGTTCTTCTTCGTTCAGTGTGGGTATGTTAATATTGGCTAGGAATTCATCCATTTAATCTAGATTCTCAAATTTGTTGGCATAAAGGTTTGAGAAGTATTCCCTCATGATATTCTGGATCTTGGTAATTTCTGTCGTGATATTACCATTTTCATCTGCGATTTTGTTTATTTCGATATGCTCTCTTCTTTTTTTGGTAAGATATGCTAAGGGCTTGTCAATTTTGTTAATTCTTTCAAAGAACCAACTCCTTGTTTTGTTGATTCGTTCTATAGTTTTTTTGGATTCCA
Organism: Megascapheus bottae; assembly: GCA_024803745.1. Classification (NCBI taxonomy): domain Eukaryota; kingdom Metazoa; phylum Chordata; class Mammalia; order Rodentia; family Geomyidae; genus Megascapheus; species Megascapheus bottae. The sequence goes on along the minus strand of JANJXV010000128.1, from coordinate 697,365 downwards.
AATCATTTAATTCTGCTTTGATTTTAATAATTTGCTTTCTTCTACTGGAATTAGGGTTGGTTTGTTTCTCTTTTTCCAGGAGCTTAAGGTATATTGTGTTGTTGCTGGGTGGAATATTCTGCAGATGTCTGTTAGATCTAGTTGGTTTATATAGTTGTTTAGTTCTAAGGTTTCTCTGTTGAGTTTTTGCCTTGTTGATCTGTCCATAGGTGAGAGTGGTGTGTTAATGTCACCGACAATCACTATATTTCGATCTATGTATGGTTTCAGTGTAAGTAAAGTTTGCTTGATTAAGTTCTCAGCTCCGGGATTTGGTGTGTAAATATTTGGGATCGTTATATCTTCCTGGAGGAAAGATCTCTTTAGTAGTATGTAGTAACCTTCTTTGTTTTTTCTTACTAATTTTAGTTTGAAGTCTATTTTATCAGATATGAGGATGGCAACTCCAGACTGTTTATGCGGGCCGTTGGCTTGATAGAGTTTATTCCAACCTCTCACTTTCAAAAGATGATTGTTTTTTTTGGGTAAGGTGTGTCTCTTGAAGACAGCAGAACGATGGCTCTTGCTTTTTGATCCAACTAGACAGCATATGCTGTTTAATTGGAGAGTTATGTCCATTTATATTGAGAGTTAGGATTGAGAGATATTTATTAGGTCCTACTATTTTTAAAAGCCTTTATTTGGGCCTGTGTCTTTTTTTTATTTTGTCTTTTTTTAGTTTTTTTTATTGTAATTAGTAAAAGGGTTACATGATATTTGCCAGATAGAAGATGCATTAATTCACATACATTGATACCCTTTCACATGTCTTGGTACCTGTATCCCTCCCCCCCACACATCCCACCCCACTTGGTTTTCCCCCCTTCCCTATCAAATTTCAAATAACCAAACACAAATAAATTCAATAAATCAGATAACAAAGTGAGATACTATACCAATATGAGATAACCAAGGGACAGCAAAGGAGATGAGAGACAACATAGTACATTAAGGACAACAATCATTCATTATATGGCTTTTGTTTCACTATCCTGGAGGTCCTTTCAATTAGCTTCACATTATATGTCCTTATATATCAAGATTTTGCTCCATTGCAAATCACTGCTAGTAGAGCCCAGGTTTCTACTGATTATGACGAATGAGGGAAACAATTGAGCCTAAGTTCCTTTGAGTCTGGCTTACTTCACTTAATATGATTTTTTCTAAGTCTTTCCATTTCCTAACAAATGGGGCAATGTCATTCTTTCTGACAGCAGCATAGAATTCCATTGTGTACAAATACCACAACTTGTTGATCCACTCATCAACTGAGGGACATCTAGGTTGGTTCCATATCTTTGCTATGGTGAATAGTGCTGCAATGAACATGGTTGTGCCAGTGGGTTTAGTATGTCCTTGTTTCTGGGTGGTTGGGTAAATGCCAAGTAGTGGAATTGCTGGGTCATAGGGGAGTTCTATGTTTAGCCTTTTGAGGCACTGCCACACTGCTTTCCATAGTGGTTGAACGAGTTTGCACTCCCACCAACAGTGTAGTAGTGATCCCTCCTGGCCACATCCTCTCCAGCATCTGTTGTCATTCGTTTTCCTGATCCTGGCCATTCTAGCTGGAGTGAGGTGGAATCTTAGAGTTGTTTTGATTTGCATGTCTTTTATGACCAGAGATGTTGAGCATTTCTTCATGTGTCTTTAGGCCATTTTTGTTTCTTCTTCAGAGAAGACTCTCTTTAAGTCTTTGGCTCATTTTTTAATGGGATGGTTGTTACTTTGGAGGTTAGTTTTGGAGTCATTCAATTTTTTGAGTTGTTGATATATTTTAGATATGAGGCCTTTGTCCATTGTTTGGTTGGTGAAGAACTTCTCCCACTCTGTAGGCTTCCTGATTAGTTTAGTAGCTATGTCTTTTGCCGTACAAAAGCTCTGCAGTTTAATGCAGTCCCACTTATCCAGCATTTCTCTGATTTGTTGTGATTCTTGGTCCTTAATAAGCAAGTCTCTACCTGTGCCAAGGAGGCCTAGTGTATCTCCTATTCTTTCCTGTAGAGTTTTCAGTGTGTCAGCTTTTACCTCCAGGTCTTTGATCCATTTGGAGTTAATTCTAGTGCAAGGTGACAAAGAAGGATCCAGCTTTAGTTTTCTGCAGGTGCTTAACCAGTTCTGCCAGCACAACTTGTTGAAGAGCCTGTCTTTCTTCCATTCTATTTTTTTGGCACCCTTGTCAAAGATTACGTGGCCATAGGTCTGTGGTTTAATATCTGGGTCCTCAGTTCTATTCCATTTGTCTTCAGGCCTATTCCTGTGCCAGTACCAAGCTGTTTTGAGAATTATAGCTCTGTACTAGAGTCTAAAGTTTGGAATTGAAATTCCTCCAGCGCTGTTCTTTCTGCTAAGAAGTGTTTTTGCTATACGGGGTCTTTTATTATTCCATAGGAAATTTTGGATTGCGTCTTCTATTTCTTTAAAGGATGACATTGGGATGTTGATGGGTATTGCATTAAATTTCTAGATAGCTCTTGGCAAGATTGTCATTTTCACAATGTTGATTCTTCCAATCCAGGAGCATGGGAGGTTTTTCCATTTCCTTAGTTCTGCTTTAATTTCCTTTTTTAGGGTTTTAAAGTTTTCGTCAAAAAGGTCCTTTACATTCTTAGTTAAGCTAATACCTAGGTACTTTATTTTCTTTGAGGCTATTGTGAAAGGAGTTTCTTTCCTGATTATTGCGTCCTTCCTCTCACTGTTGGCATAAAGGAAGGCAGTTGATTTTTGAGGGTCGATTTTATAGCCTGCTACTCTTCCAAAGCTTTGAATCAGCTCAAGGAGCTTGGGAATAGAGTCTATAGAATTCTTTAAATACAGAATCATGTCATCTGCAAAGAGGGATAGTTTTATTTCCTCTTTCCCTACTTGGATCCCCTTTATGCTTGCTTCTTGCCTTATTGCACTGGCTAGGAATTTTAGTACTATGTTAAAGAGTAGTGGAGACAGTGGGCATCCTTGTCTCATTCCTGATTTTAGAGGGATTGGCTTTAGATTTTCACCATTAAGTGTAATACTAGCTTTAGGTTTCTCATACACAGCCTTTATTACATTGAGGAATGTTCCATGGATTACTAGTTTCTCCAGAGCTTTTAACATAAAGGGGTGTTGGATCTTGTCAAATGCCTTTTCCGGGTCTATTGATACAATCATGTGATTTTTGTCCTTGCTCCTGTTGATGTGTTGAATTATATTAATTGATTTGCGTATGTTGAACAAGCTTTGCCTCCCTGTGATGAATCCAGTTTGATCATAGTGTATAATTTTTTTGATGAGTTGTTGTAGACGGTTGGCCAGTATTTTGTTGAGAAGTTTTGCATCGATGTTCATCAAAGATATAGGTCTATAGTTCTCTTTCTTTGATGAATCTCTGTCTGGTTTGGGGATGAGGGTTATAGTGGCTTCATAGAATGAGTTTGGTAAGGAACCTTCATTTTCAATTTCGTTGAAGAGCTTGAGGAGTATTGGTGTGAGCTCTGCTTTGAAGACCTTATAGAATTCAGCTGTGAATCCATCTGGCCCTGGGCTTTTCTTAGGTGGAAGTTCTCTAATTGCCATTTCTATTTCAGAGCTTGAAATAGGCCTTTTGAGTTGGCTTAGTTCTTCTTGGTTCAGTGTGCGTATGTTAATATTGGCTAGGAATTCATCCATTTCATCTAGATTCTCAAATTTTTTGGCATAAAGGTTTGAGAAGTATTCCCTCATGATATTCTGGATCTTGGTAATTTCTGTCGTGATATTACCATTTTCATCTGCGATTTTGTTTATTTCGATATGCTCTCTTCTTTTTTTGGTGAGATTTGCTAAGGGCTTGTCAATTTTGTTAATTCTTTCAAAGAACCAACTCCTTGTTTTGTTGATTCTTTCTATAGTTTTTTTGGATTCCAAATCATTTAGTTATGCTTTGATTTTAATTATTTGCTTTCTTCTACTGGGATTAGGGTTGGTTTGTTGCTCTTTTTCCAGGAGCTTAAGGTGAGACATTAACTTGTTGGTTTGCAATTTGTCCAACTTGTTGTTGTAGGCACTCAGCGCTATAAATTTTCCTCTGAGTACTGCCTTTGCTGTGTCCCAAAGGAGTTGGTATTTTGTGTGCTCCCTACTGTTAATTTCATAAACTGTTGGATTTCTGTTCTGATCTCTTCGATGACCCATTGGTGATTCAACAATGTGTTGTTCAGTCTCCATGAGTTACAGGGTTTTCGTTGGTGAAGATGTGTGTTCAGTTCCAGTTTGATGACTTTGTGGTCTGAGAGTGTGCATGAAATAATTTCTGTGTTTCTGAATCTGTCCAGGTTTGTTTTATGGCCTAAGATGTGATCTATTTTGCAAAATGTTCCATGTGCTGCTGTGAAAAACGTATATTGTGTTGTTGCTGGGTGGAATATTCTGCAGATGTCTGTTAGATCTAGTTGTTCTATATAGTTGTTCAGTTCTAAGGTTTCTCTGTTGAGTTTTTGCCTTGTTGATCTGTCCATAGGTGAAAGTGGTGTGTTAAAGTCACCGACAATCACTGTATTTCGATCTATGTATGGTTTCAGTGTAAGTAAAGTTTGCTTGATGAAGTTTGGAGCTCCGGGATTGGGTGTGTAAATATTTAGGATCGTTATGTCTTCCAGGAGGAAAGATCCCTTTAGTAGTATGTAGTAACCTTCTTTGTCTTTTCTTACTAATTTTGTTTTGAAGTCTTTTTTATCTGATATGAGGATGGGAACTCCAGCCTGTTTATGCGGGCCGTTAGCTTGATAGAGTTTATTCCAACCCCTCACTTTCAAAAGATGATTGTTTTTTTGGGTAAGATGTGTCTCTTGACGACAGCAGAACGATGACTCTTGCTTTTTGATCCAACTAGACAGCCTATGCCGTTTAATTGGAGAGTTGAGTCCATTGATATTGAGAGTTAGGATTGAGAGATATTTATTAGGTCCTACCATTTTTACAAGCTTTTATTTGGGCCTGTGTCTTGACAGTTCTTGTGGTCCTTAGGTGGTATGCTGTTTAGGTGCCATTTCTTTCCCTATATTGCATTTATTTTGGTTTTCTATGTATAGAACATCTTTCAGAATTCTCTGTAGTGTTGGTTTTGTTGCGACATATTGTGGCAGCTTTTCCCTGGAATGGAATGTTTTTATTGTTCCCTCAGTTTTGAATGAGAGCTTAGCTGGGTACAGTATTCTTGGTTGGTAGTTATTTGACTTAAGGGCATGACATATATGCTTCCAGTCACTTCTTGCTTGCATGATCTCTGCTGAGTAATCTGGGGTTATTCTGATTGGTTTTCCTTTATAGGTTACTGAACCCTCTTCCCTGGCTGCCTTTAGGATCCTTTTTTTGGTTTCTACTGATCCAGTTCAAATTACGATGTGGCGGTGAGATGTTGTTTTCTCGTCAGGTCTGTTTGGGGTTCTAAAAGCTTCTTGTATCTGGATGGGTCTGCCCTTCTGGATATTTGGGAAATTCTCTGAGATGATTCCCTGAAGTATATTTCCAATACCATTGACCTCTTTCTCCAGACCCTGCTCAATACCAATTAGCCTTAAATTAGGCTTCCTAATTGTATCTTGGACCTCCTGAAGCGCTCTCTCATTTTTCCTAGATTTGGATTGACTCATTTTCTGTTCTTTCTCTATAATAACTAAATTATCTTCAGCCCCAGAAATTCTCTCCTCTGCATTGTCTAACCTGCTATCAAAGCTATCTACTTTATTTTTCATCTCCCTTGCTACTAATTGCTCATTTTTGATGCCTTGCATCTCTTCTTTTAGATCATGTATGGATTTCTTTAGCTACTTGATTTCCATTTGAGTGGTTAGCTCAGTAGCTTTATTTCCTTTGAACATTTGCTGGAGTTCGGTCACCTTTTTATTTGTGGATTCTATGAATTCATCCATCTTTCTTTGAAGAGCCTTTATTATGGCCTCCTTTATGGCTTCTTCTTTTTTACTTATCACCTTGTTTATGGTTTCCTCTTGTTCAGCTATGTCTTCCTCCCTTATCTCTTTCTTTATATTTTCACATTTTTTATTAATGATGTTTATTAATTGCAATTGTACAGCACTTGGAAAACTCTCCTCTAGGTTTGCCAATGACTGTTCCATTGGATGTTTACATTGGGTGGGGGAGGTGGGAGATGTTGTTTCTTGATTTGACATCTTGAGTTTCTTGTTCTGCCCATTTAAAAATGGGAGCAAGATTAATACTAAACACTATTATAATTTTTCAGGTAAAACCAACCTAGACCTCTGTACCTGGCAGACTCTAGATGTTCACAAGTTTTGATTGGTGTTATCACTCTTTCTTTTTGTGCAGTTACCGACTAGTCTAATTATTCACTAATAAGTGATTTATATCCAAAATAATAAGCCTCTCAATCCAATCTCTATTGTCTTTAAGTCCCTCTGAGCCTAGAGAATGATTAAACACCTAGATATACAGTGTTGTTCAACAGCCATCAAGTGTAGATCCATGCAGTATAAGGGTTGAAAGAGGAGCAGAGGTCCAGAGATAGAAAAATAGAATGAGAGAGGCCAGGGGGTAAGTAGGTAGAGTATTTGAGTAGAAAGTTTGGAAAGTGTTAGAATAAAACTTATGTGTTGCTGCGCAACTAGCTCTTAGCCCAGCCAGTGGCCTCACAGTGGACCATGGGATGGATCTGCGAGCTTCCCTCTGAGCGCGGTTGGCGGATGTTTTCCTGTGCTGCTTCCAGGGGCGGCCCCAAGCCAAGGGTCTGGGGATTGAGAGTTTCAGGAGCTCTCAGCAGGACCATCAGGAGGCCCCTCTGTTCCCAGGGGCAGGCCCCAGCTTGGGACTTGGGCTCCAAGGGCGGAGCCACGCCTTTTTGGTTCTCAGAAGGGGAGCTTGGCTGCTGGTCGGCCCTTCAGATCCCTGCTGTGTTTCCACTGCTTTGTCAGAGTCTGTGACTGTGGGGGGGGGCCCTCGGTGGTGTCTTGCTAAGGAGTCTCAGCTGGAGGATGCCCCGCTCGAGAATTGAGGCTCCTATTTACCCGCACCCCCTACCCACTTTTGTAAGGCAGGGTCCCAAAGTCCTCCACTCTCCAGATCCAGTGGCCTGGGTGAGGAGCCTGGTGGGTGGGTGGGAGCTGGGACAGCTCCGCCTCCCCTGGTGGGGTGCTGAGTCTTAGGGTCCGCCTACTTGTCAGTCTCCAGTCAGAGGGCTGGGGGTTGAGCCCGTTGGGCGGGTGGGAGTTGGGGCAGCCCCGCCTCCCTTGGTGGGGTGCTGGGTCTTATGGGTAGCCCGCCTGTCAATCTCCAATCAATGGCCTGAGAGAGGGGGCTGTTGAGGGGAGGGACAGGATTCTAAAATCCTTGCCCCCCTGCTCCCGCCAGTCTTTCTCGGGGCGGGGTGTTGGGGTCTGAGTTAAGTTCTATTTCTTGGCACCCACTCCGCTTTCCCGATGTGTTTGGGGATGCGCTGTATTACTCACGCCTCTGCGTCCATCTGCGGGTGCTCCACGGTGGTGGGGAGTCCTTCACTCCCCTCGGGTCTCCGCCGCCGCCAGTGTTCTGCATCTGGGTTCCGCTGCTTGCTGTTCTGGTTCCGTGTCTGGGTTCCGCTGCTTCCGCCGTTCACTGGCCCGGTTCTGTGCTGGTTTCTGTAGCCATTGAGCTCCCAGCCTGGTGCCCTCCACTGCCGCCGCTTTTCGTGGGTTAGAGCCAGTGCCTGCCCCCCCTTTCCCCGCGTGGAGCCGGTGCCAGCTCAAGCCGCTTTTCGTGGCTTGGTCTGGCGTGGCTTTCAGCGGCTTTGGGCGAGGGGTGGGGGAGGGATCCTCGCGTTCCAAATTCTTTGAGAAAGTTGGATGTGAGCTTTATCTGGATTTCTTTTCCAGTTTGAGTCCTTCTCCGTTGCTTTTGGAGTTTGTTGTTGTGGATTTCTTTAGATAGTTGGCTCGTGGGGCTCCCTGGTTCTCTCTTTTTGTCAGAGAAAGCTAGGCAGCGTCCCTATTGTCTCGGCGCCATCTTCCTTCCCCCGGGCCTGTGTCTTGACAGTTCTTGTGGTCCTTTGATGGTATGCTGTTTAGGTGCCATTTCTTTCCCTATATTACATTTATTTTGGTTTTCTATGTATAGAACATCTTTGAGAATTCTCTGTAGTGTTGGTTTTGTTGTGACATATTGTTGCAGCTTTCCCTGGAATGGAATGTTTTTATTGTTCCCTCAGTTATGAATGAGAGCTTAGCTGGGTACAGTATTCTTGGTTGGTAGTTATTTGACTTAAGGGCATGACATATATGCTTCCAGTCACTTCTTGCTTTCATGGTCTCTGGTGAGTAATCTGGGTTTATTCTGATTGGTTTTCCTTTATAGGTTACTGAACCCTTTTCCCTGGCTGCCTTTAGGATCCTTTTTTTGGTTTCTATTGATGCAAGTGCATTTGTACAGCACTTGGAAGACTCTCCTCTAGGTTTGCCAGTGACTGTTCCGTTGGCTGTTTACATTGGGTGGGGGGGTGGGGGATGTTGTTTCTTGATTTGGCATTTTTCTTGAGTTTCTTGTTCTGCCAATTTGAAAATGGGAGCAAGATTAATAGTAAACACGATTATAGTTTTTCAGATATAACCAACCTAGACCTCTGTAGTTGGCAGACACTAGATATTCACAATTTTTTATGAGTATTATCACTCTTTCTTTTTGTGCACTTGCAGACCAGTCTAATACAACGACTGATAACTGATTTATGACCAAAACAATAAGTCTCTCAATCCGATCTCTATTGTATTTAGCTCACTCTGGACCTAGAATATAATTGATGTTCACAAGTTTTGATTGGTGTTATCACTCTTTCTTTTTGTGCAGTTACCGACTAGTCTAATAATTCACTGATGAGTGATTTATACCCAAAACAATAAGCCTCTCAAACCAATATCTATTGTCTTTAAGTCCCTCTGAGCCTAGAGAATAATTAAACACCTAGATATACAGTGTTGTTCAACAGCCATCAAGTGTAGATCCAAGCAGTATAAGGGTTGAAAGATGACCAGAGATCCAGAGATAGAAAAATAGAATGAGAGAGGCCAGGGGGTAAGTAGGTAGAGTGTTTGAGTACAAAGTTTGGAAAGTATTAGAATAAAACTTATGTGTTGCTGCGTGACTAGCTCTTAGCCCAACCAGTGGCCTCACAGTGGACCATGGGATGGATCTGCGAGCTTCCCTCTGAGCGCGGTTGGCGGATGTTTTCCTGTGCTGCTTCCAGGGGCGGCCCCAAGCCAAGGGTCTGGGGATTGAGAGTTTCAAGGGCTCTCAGCAGGACCATCAGGAGGCCCCTCTGTTCCCAGGGGCAGGCCCCAGCTTGGGACTTGGGCTCCAAGGGCGGAGCCACGCCTTTTTGGTTCTCAGAAGGGGAGCTTGGCTGCTGGTCGGCCCTTCAGATCCCTGCTGTGTTTCCACTGCTTTGTCAGAGTCTGTGACTGTGGGGGGGGGCCCTCGGTGGTGTCTTGCTAAGGAGTCTCAGCTGGAGGATGCCCCGCTCGAGAATTGAGGCTCCTATTTACCCGCACCCCCTACCCACTTTTGTAAGGCAGGGTCCCAAAGTCCTCCACTCTCCAGATCCAGTGGCCTGGGTGAGGAGCCTGGTGGGTGGGTGGGAGCTGGGACAGCTCCGCCTCCCCTGGTGGGGTGCTGAGTCTTAGGGTCCGCCTACTTGTCAGTCTCCAGTCAGAGGGCTGGGGGTTGAGCCCGTTGGGCGGGTGGGAGTTGGGGCAGCCCCGCCTCCCTTGGTGGGGTGCTGGGTCTTATGGGTAGCCCGCCTGTCAATCTCCAATCAATGGCCTGAGAGAGGGGGCTGTTGAGGGGAGGGACAGGATTCTAAAATCCTTGCCCCCCTGCTCCCGCCAGTCTTTCTCGGGGCGGGGTGTTGGGGTCTGAGTTAAGTTCTATTTCTTGGCACCCACTCCGCTTTCCCGATGTGTTTGGGGATGCGCTGTATTACTCACGCCTCTGCGTCCATCTGCGGGTGCTCCACGGTGGTGGGGAGTCCTTCACTCCCCTCGGGTCTCCGCCGCCGCCAGTGTTCTGCATCTGGGTTCCGCTGCTTGCTGTTCTGGTTCCGTGTCTGGGTTCCGCTGCTTCCGCCGTTCACTGGCCCGGTTCTGTGCTGGTTTCTGTAGCCATTGAGCTCCCAGCCTGGTGCCCTCCACTGCCGCCGCTTTTCGTGGGTTAGAGCCAGTGCCTGCCCCCCCTTTCCCCGCGTGGAGCCGGTGCCAGCTCAAGCCACTTTTCGTGGCTTGGTCTGGCGTGGCTTTCAGCGGCTTTGGGCGAGGGGTGGGGGAGGGATCCTCGCGTTCCAAATTCTTTGAGAAAGTTGGATGTGAGCTTTATCTGGATTTCTTTTCCAGTTTGAGTCCTTCTCCGTTGCTTTTGGAGTTTGTTGTTGTGGATTTCTTTAGATAGTTGGCTCGTGGGGCTCCCTGGTTCTCTCTTTTTGTCAGAGAAAGCTAGGCAGCGTCCCTATTGTCTCGGCGCCATCTTCCTTCCCCCGGGCCTGTGTCTTGACAGTTCTTGTGGTCCTTTGATGGTATGCTGTTTAGGTGCCATTTCTTTCCCTATATTGCATTTATTTTGGTTTTCTATGTATAGAACATCTTTGAGAATTCTCTGTAGTGTTGGTTTTGTTGTGACATATTGTTGCAGCTTTCCCTGGAATGGAATGTTTTTATTGTTCCCTCAGTTATGAATGAGAGCTTAGCTGGGTACAGTATTCTTGGTTGGTAGTTATTTGACTTAAGGGCATGACATATATGCTTCCAGTCACTTCTTGCTTTCATGGTCTCTGGTGAGTAATCTGGGTTTATTCTGATTGGTTTTCCTTTATAGGTTACTGAACCCTTTTCCCTGGCTGCCTTTAGGATCCTTTTTTTGGTTTCTATTGATGCAAGTGCATTTGTACAGCACTTGGAAGACTCTCCTCTAGGTTTGCCAGTGACTGTTCCGTTGGCTGTTTACATTGGGTGGGGGGGTGGGGGATGTTGTTTCTTGATTTGGCATTTTTCTTGAGTTTCTTGTTCTGCCAATTTGAAAATGGGAGCAAGATTAATAGTAAACACGATTATAGTTTTTCAGATATAACCAACCTAGACCTCTGTAGTTGGCAGACACTAGATATTCACAATTTTTTATGAGTATTATCACTCTTTCTTTTTGTGCACTTGCAGACCAGTCTAATACAACGACTGATAACTGATTTATGACCAAAACAATAAGTCTCTCAATCCGATCTCTATTGTATTTAGCTCACTCTGGACCTAGAATATAATTGATGTTCACAAGTTTTGATTGGTGTTATCACTCTTTCTTTTTGTGCAGTTACCGACTAGTCTAATAATTCACTGATGAGTGATTTATACCCAAAACAATAAGCCTCTCAATCCAATATCTATTGTCTTTAAGTCCCTCTGAGCCTAGAGAATAATTAAACACCTAGATATACAGTGTTGTTCAACAGCCATCAAGTGTAGATCCAAGCAGTATAAGGGTTGAAAGATGACCAGAGATCCAGAGATAGAAAAATAGAATGAGAGAGGCCAGGGGGTAAGTAGGTAGAGTGTTTGAGTACAAAGTTTGGAAAGTATTAGAATAAAACTTATGTGTTGCTGCGTGACTAGCTCTTAGCCCAACCAGTGGCCTCACAGTGGACCATGGGATGGATCTGCGAGCTTCCCTCTGAGCGCGGTTGGCGGATGTTTTCCTGTGCTGCTTCCAGGGGCGGCCCCAAGCCAAGGGTCTGGGGATTGAGAGTTTCAAGGGCTCTCAGCAGGACCAGCAGGAGACCCCTCTGTTCCCAGGGGCAGGGCCCAGCTGGGGACTTGGGCTCCAAGGGGGGAGCCGCGCCTCTTTGGTTCTCAGAAGGGTAGCTTGGCTGCTGGTCGGCCCTTCAGATCCCTGCTGTGTTTCCAATGCTTTGTCAGAGTCTGTGACTGTGGGGGGGGCCCTCAGTGGTGTCTTGCTCAGGATTCCCAGCTGGAGGATGCCCCACTCAAGAATTGAGGGAGGCTAGATGCTGGCTCCTATTTACCCTTGAGTCCTTCTCCGTTGCTTTTGAGTTTGTTGTTGTGGATTTCTTTAGGTAGTTGGCTCGTGGGAATCTCTGGTTCTCTCTTTTTGTCAGAGAAAGCTAGGCAGCGTCCCTATTGTCTCGGCGCCATCTTCCTTCCTCCGAAAACATAAGATTTTAAGTCCCTTTTTTTGAAATTCAATATAAACTAAGTATCAGACCTTAGTCCATAAACACAGTATTTTTTCTACTTGAAATGTGAAAATCTTTTTCATTCTAAGGAATCAGGAGCTTTGAATAAAATGTTCTCAGTAAAGTCGTCAGTGCAATTTTACCGCAACTAGAATGTGTGAGACTAGTGCAATATATTTGCATTACCGTCCTTACTACTGCATTATGACCAATTTCCTACCAAATTCCTTGTATGTTAAAGATCCTTTTCATGTCTCTCTTCTAGGAAGTCAGTGTTTCAGCTCTGCTATCACATTGGGGTAAGGAGAGAAAATACAGGCCACATGTTCATTTCAAACTACAGGGAGAAGAACTGAGGCAAAAGTAATGAGACTAGATTTTGCAGCTTATTAAAGACCAAGAGTATGTGTTGTACGATTCTGATAGAAGTATGTTAGAATGTAGTATTTATTTCCAGAATATAAATGTGATTCCTAATTTCCTTTTACTTGGCTACTTAAATTTCCTATTTCAAAGAATTTTGTTTGATCTTTATCTGAAAAACATCCTTGCTTATCATTTTTTCTTTTAATCAAGAGAAGACCAGGAATGTGAAGGCCAATAGGATCCAAGGATTGTCACATGAACTCAAATGTGAAAGACTTACTGAAAGATTTGCCACACCCCAGATGATGACTGAAAGTCTGATTCACGTGTTCCTGTCCGTGTGTGTGTGTGTGTGTGTGTGTGTGTGTGTGTGTGTATGTGTATGTGTGTGTGTGTGTGTGTAGAGGTCATTTGGCCTGGGTGGTGTCTCTGAGCATTTGCACATGCAAGCCAAGGCCTCCCCCCAAGAGTTCTCCCTAAGGCAGGAAACTTGCAGCTCTTAGGAAGCACTGATTCCTCTCTGTGTTGGCATATTGTGTTGGCATACTGTGTTGGCATTTCACACACTGCTCCAAACTCATAAGAAAATCAAATACTCAGTCCCTTTTCAGTTCTTAACAAGCAAACATTCTCACATATGAAAATTTAGTAGCATAAAGTAAATATTACCAGATATGCTCAGTATTACTTTTACGCATTCTTCATGTTCTTTCAGTAATTCTTACATTCTCATATTTTAGTCTGAGTGAAACTCTTAACTGCCAATGATGATTGTTCATATTATTTATTACCATTTTTAATACCCTACAAATTATTTCATTTCTTCTTCATGCTAACATAACTCTCAGACTTATGTCCACAAGTTCAACCATCATTCAAAATTTTATATATTGGGGCCAGGAGTGTTGCCTAGTGGTATAGTGCCTGCCAAATATGCATGAAGTTCTGGGTTTGATTCCTTAGGACCACATACACAGAAAAAGATGGAAGAGGTGCTGTGGGTAACGTGGTAGAAAGCTAGCCTTGTGAAACTCAGGGACATTGCCCAGTCCATGAGTTCAAGGGCCAGCACTGGCAAAAAAGAAACATTTGTGGAGTAAACCTTGCCTGTTCCTGTTTGTATCTGTAGCACACTGTGGTCCTTCCTTTCAGTTATTATGTTTGTCTCTTCTATTCATCTGTACGGGAACAGATAATCAAGTCACTCTTTGAAGATATAAAGTCATGCTATTCACAATAGGTGTGCCTGATTCTGATTCTTTTTGTTATTGTTTTCAGTCCTGGGGTCTGAACTCAGGGCCTGAGCAGTGTCCTTGGGCTTTCCTCAACGCTAGCACTCTACCATTTGAGCCACAGCACCAGTTCTGGCCTTTCTATATATGTGGTACAAAGGAATTGAACCTGGGTCTTTGTGCATGCTAGGCAAGCACTCTACCTAGGCCAAACTCCTGGCACTGTGCTTGATTCTTAAATCACCCCAACCCAGAACTCTTGCTCTACTGCCCCAAGATTTCTAAGTAATAGGAAGTAAAGATGTGCAAAATCTGTGTTTTCTTTTTATTTGAAAGGTAATATTGAAGATATAGATCTTGTTCTTAAAAATTCTTTGCATGTAATGTGATATAAATTAAAGTTACATTACTGAGTAGATGAGTAAACATACATACAACAGACCAGAAAAAATCCTACATGTAAATCAGAGCCCATGTCTTTTTTTCCCCCGAAGAGAAGTAGCAACCACTGTCACAATTAAATTACTAAGTGAAGGAGGAAGAATTTGAATCTGCAATTCTGCATTTGTATTGACATGCATGGATGAGGATTCTAGGAGACAGTATGCATTGCCCCCTAAGACATGAGCTTACCTGTTCTGTTAGCAATCTCATTGTTTGGGCAAAGAGTGCAATCAAAGCAACAGGCAGCCTTTCCCTGCTGAGGAGATTTTCTGAATCCAGGACCACAACTCTCACTGCAGACAGAGTGAGTAGGCTGAAGAAAATCATATATGTGTCAGTAACTGCTCAGAATTTTATATAATACTCGAAAAATATATCATTTTAACATAATGTTCCATTAAGCATATTATTTCTTTTTTATTGCCGGTCATGCGGCTTGAATTCAGGGTCTGGGCACTATCCTTGAACTTTCTCTATGCTAGTGTTCTAGCACGTGAGCCACAGCACCACTTCTGGCTTTTTCTGTGTATGTGGTAACTAAGGAATCAAACCCAGGGCTTCATGCATGCTAGACAAGCACTCTACCACTAGGCCAAGCCATAATATAGTCTTACTTTCTAGTGTCCACAAAGTGAGAATCTTCTCACACAGGCTCATTCAAGGATTCCTTGAAGATGCTTAAAATAGTAGACCAACTAAACACTGCATGAAGCCTCCACACAATGTAGCAAAGTAAACATTTCAACCACATGAAGTGATTCCTGTGTTACTTTGAAAAAGTGTTAAAAACTTGCTAAGAAATATGGGACTTGTATTTTATGATGCTATTCTAAATCATTTGTATTATAAATAACCAGTGTTAATGTCTACTTTTTGATACTGGTCCTGGGGTTTGATCTCCGTATCTGTGCATTGACCTTGGGCTTTTTTTTCCAGTCCTGAGGCATAAACTAAGTGCCTAGGCACTTTCTTTGGTCCAAAGCACCACTTCCAGCTTTTTCTGTATATGTGGTACCGAGGAATTGAACTCAGGTGTTCATGCATGCTAGGCAAGCAAATATACATCTATGCCAAATTCCCAGTCCCGGACTTATTTTTCCCATAAGGGTAGCAAGCTACGACTTGACCCACAGTTCTACTGAAGATTTTGGTGGCCTACTGAGATGAGAAGCTCAAACAATTTTCTGACAGGTTAAACTTCAAACAGAACTATAATCTTAGATAGGCGGACGTCGGATTCCTCAGTAGATAGGCATGAGTCACTAGCCCCAGCCCTTCGTTCCTGGTGGTTAAATGAATTTAAGAGTCTCACAAATGCTCTTAGTTGGACTGCCTTCAAATCTTAGTATTTGTAGCTCACCTACCAAAGTAGAAGTTACTGCAGGAGTATATTGCTTGTATACAACCAGGTATCAGTTTTAAGGGTGAAAGCCTACAGAGTAGGAGATCTTCACTAACCATACAACAAACAAAGACCTAATATCTAAAATATATCCAAACCTCAATAAGTTGAATCATTCCAAAACTAATCTCCAAACAACCATCCTATTAAAAGATGGGCCAAAGATTTAGAGTATTCTCTGAAAAAGAAATAAGAGTGGCCTATAGACACATGAAGAAATGCTCGATGTTTCTGGCCATAAAAGAATTGCAAACCAAACCAACTCTAAGATTCCATCTCACTCCAATTAGAATGGGCAGGATCAAGAAATATAATAACCAATGCTGGTGGGGATGTTGCCACGAGGTATCACTACTATACTAATGTTGGCAGTGCAAATTTATTCAACCACTGTGGAAAGCAGTATGGTGGTTTCTCAAAAGACTATACATAGAGCTCCCCTATGACCCAGCAATTCCACTACTTGGCATTACCAAATGGTCCAGAAACAAAGATATACAAAATGCACTAGCACAATGATGCTCATTGCAAGACTATTTTCCACAGCAAATCTATGGAACAAAATTAAATGGCCCTCATTAGATGACTGGGTCATCAAGATATGGTATTTATTAACAGTGGAATTCTATGCTGCCATCAGAAAGAACGACATAAAGAAATGGAAAGACTTAGGAAAAGTCATATAAAGTGAAGTAATTTGGACTGAGATGAGCATAGGGTCAATGGTTTCCATCATATTTCATAATTAATGTAAAACTTGAACTCTCTTAGCAGAGGTTTACAATAGGGAAAATCCTACATACATAAGGCCACATAGGATGAGGCTAAATGAACAGATTCACATAATTAATTAATTAATTAATTAATTTACTCGCTATGTCCTTTGCCATACAAAAGCTCTGCAGTTTAATGCAGTCCCACTTATCCAGCCTTTCTCTGATTTGTTGTGATTCTTGGTCCTTAATAAGCAAGTCCTACCTGTGCCAAGGAGGCCTAGTGTATCTCCTATTCCTTCCTGTAAAGTTTTCAGTGTGTCAGCTTTTACCTCCAGGTCTTTGATCCATTTGGAGTTAATTCTAGTGCAAGGTGACAAAGAAGGATCCAACTTTAGTTTTCTGCAGGTGCTTAACCAGTTCTGCCAGCACAACTTGTTAAAGAGGCTTTCTTTCTTCCATTCTATTTTTTTGGCTCCCTTGTCAAAGATTAGGTGGCCATAGGTCTGTGGTTTAGTATCTGGGTCGTCAGTTCTATTCCATTGGTCTTCAGGCCTGTTCTTGTGCCAGTACCAAGTTGTTTTGATAATTATAGCTCTGTAATAGAGTCTAAAGATTGGAATTGAAATTCCTCCAGTGCTGTTCTTTTGTATGGCAAAGGACATAGCTAGTAAATTAATTAGGAAGCCTACAGAGTGGGAGATCTTCACCAACCAAACAGCGGACAAAGGCCTCATATCTAAAATATATCAACAACTCAAAAAATTGAATCACTCCAAAACTAATCTCCAAAGTAACCACCATCCCATTAAAAATGGGCCAAAGACTTAAAGAGAGCCTGAAGAAGAAACAAAAATTGCCTATAGACACATGAAGAAATGCTCAACATCTCTGGTCATAAATGCAAATCAAAACAACTCTAAGATTCCACCTCACTCCAGTTAGAATGGCTAGGATCAGGAAAACGAATAACAACAGATGTTGGAGGGGATGTGGCCAGGAGGGATCACTACTACACTGTTGGTGGGAGTGCAAACTCGGTCAACCACTATGGAAAGCAGTGTGGCAGTGCCTCACAAGGCTAAACATAGGACTCCCCTATGACCCAGCAATTCCACTACTTGGCATTTACCCAACCATCCATAAACAAGGGCATACTAAATCCACTAGCACAACAATGTTCATTGCAGCACTATTCACCATAGCAAAGATATGGAACCAACCTAGATGTCCCTCAGTTGATGAGTGGATCAACAAGTTGTGGTATTTGTACACAATGGAATTCTATGCTGCTGTCAGAAAGAATGACATCACCCCATTTGTTAGGAAATGGAAAGACTTAGAAAAATTCATATTAAGTGAAGTAAGCCAGACTCAAAGGAACTTAGGCTCAATGGTTTCCCTCATTCGTCATAATCAGTAGAGACCTTGGGCTCTACTAGCAGAGATCAGCAATAGAGCACAATCTTGATACATAAGGCCATATAGAATGAAGCTAATTGAAAGGACCTCCAGGATATTGAAACTAAAGCCATATAACGAATGATTGTTGTCCTTAATGTACTATGTTGTCTCTCATCCCCTTTGCTGTTCCTTGGTTATCTCATATTGTTACAGTATCTCACTTTGTTATCAGATATATTGAATTTATTTGTATTTGGTTATTTGAAATTTTATAGGGAAGCGGGGAAAGCCAAGAAGGGTGGGGGTGGGTGGGGAGGGTAATATGTACCAAGGCATGTGAAATGGTATCAATGTATGTGAATTAATGCACCTTCTATCTGGCAAATATCATGTAACCCTTTTACTAATTACAATAAAAAAAGAAAAAAAGATTCACATAGTATGAAAGTTAAATGAATCACTTGTGAACCATAATTAAATAGTAAAATAATAATGAGATAATTGTTCAACTTAATTAAATAAATAATTTTTGTTAATGAATTGCTTTTCAAGACAAATTTCATTAAATAAACTTATCCTTGGAACAAATGAAAATGAAACCATATGTATATAAAAGGGGGTGGGAGGAATAACAGGAAACTGTAACCTTTAATTAAATCAAGCAGACAGATACTGAGCTAAAGAATCGGCACTACATCTCAAGGAACATGAGATTTTTTTTATAGTACTACTTGCTGTTCTTTTTTCCTCTTTTTTCTGATTTTTCCTATCTTTTTCTTTGGTTTATTCCCTTTGATCATCGTTTTTATTTCTCTATTTTATCTTGCATATAAGATGGTCTGATTTGGGGAAGTGCCGCAGACCGACTCAGCGGGAGTGCGGGGAGACCAAGTCTGGATTCACAGGTCAGGAATGGATTCGGCGATGACAGACAGACACAAACGCAAGGGAGGTTTGAAGTCTGCTGTGAAGTTTTACTTGTTGAGTGTGAGAATATACAGTCAAAGTAGGAGTAGTTTCTTTCAGTTGGCATAAGGTCAAAAGATTACAATCACGTTTAAGAATGGTTACAGGGTACATTTTTCTGAGTAGAAAAGAAACTTCACCCTTCATTCTAAGAAGCCATGGTTAATAAGTCAGACATTATGGTTAGGCGTCATCCGCCTTGGCATTAATCACTATTAGCTTTGTTTACCATCTGTTTTCTAGTTCTTCCTATGATTCTGTTTCTAAGTTAATAATTATTACCCTGTGCCAGGAATTGTAAAACCTTAAACCTAAGAGTCCATTGTTGCTGTTCAGTTAGAGCACACCACGGTGCTCTAGCCCTTCCAATCCTTTCCCATGTGATTCATTATGTACTTGCAATGTTTACACAATTAATGCAGACGCATTAAAGGCATATTCAGGTAAACTAACATTTATTACTAATTCACAGATCATGTTTTCCGTTTTAGTTTCTAATTCTGTCTTATTATTAATAGAATGCATTGAGGTCATTAAGGCTGCTGTGGGTATGTCTTGCGCCAGAGTAGCCAGGCATGCACTTTTAGTTCCTGGAGCATCTAGTCGCTCAATCAATTGTTTAGGCCAGTAGCTGGCACAGAATATTACTGCCACACCATCAACTATCAGAAATGAAAAGAGTGATAAAAGAATCCCAGCACCCAGCATTATGAGCATTCCACGCATATGTCCCGGTCTCTGCCAGGGACCTCCAGGAGGCCTGATCACCGTTGGTGCGAACCTCAGGACTGGCAGCCATTCAAGCTCTTTCTGCTCCATGCTGCACAGACTCCACTGGAGTGGGTGTGGCAGGGAAGAGAATGTGAAACATGGAAAGGGCAGGACAAAGGGTGAACCAATTCAGCAGACATTAGATATTATGGTGGAAACATACTCTACAACTTGGCATGGAGACAAGTCTGAATGGTTAAAACAGAAAATAAAGAAGGGATTTACACTGCTCAACAATAAATATACTCATTATCTGAAATATGTAACTACTCTGTTCATCAAGTACAATAAAAAATTTTTAAAAATAGAATAAAAATAAAAGAAAGTAAGAGAACAGACATTGACATGAAGAATTTACACAGAATCTCAAAGAACTAGAAATAACAATCTTCAAGTTAGTAAAAGGAATGAAATAATCAAGTAGAAAGAGTAGGTCAAAGGATGAGCCAACTCAGTGATATAAGACATTGGATTCTAAGTGAACTTTATAGTTTGATGTGGGGAGTGGAGTGGAGTTAGGAGGTCAAAGAGTGGGAGAAAATGAGGGAAGAGTGACACTGTTCAAAAAAAGGCACTCATTACTTAACTTACATAAATTTAACCTCTCTATATTTCACCTTTATAATAAAATCTAAATTAAAACAGTAAACGAGATGGTTTGAAAATGCAGTATCAAGAAAAAAGAAAAAAAGAGGAGTTTCTACAAAACCAAAAAGGAGATAAAACAACTAAAAATGATGAAAAGCTTACTATCCTGGAAAGATGATACACAAAAGAAAACTAAAAGTCCTCTTCTACAAACAGGCAGAAAATCACTTAAAGGTAGATTCAAGATAAAATAATGAAACTAAGGTGTTTCTCTTGCATACTGATAGGAGGTGATGGTAGAGGATACAGAGAGCATTCATGTGTGAACATGGAATTCCATCAGCCATTCCCATCCCCAAAAGAAATCCGCAAATGGAAATGAAATGTTGAGTTACTTACAGATTGTACTGTTCATCTCCAGAAACTATTTGCATGAAAGCCATTTTGAATGATTCAGCTGGATTGCATCAGAGTATGCCATTTTATGTATGCAGTGAAATGGGTAGAAAAAATTGTACGCTACTGAGATGTCAACCAAAGATATTAGTGCATCATACTCAGATGGTCAATTCACACACCCATTGCCCAAAATAGCTTCAGAATATTGGTAGTGGATTCAAGCAGGTTTCCATAAGAATTCCACGTACAGATGCCTCCACACATGCATCCATTTATTATTGTCTAAGGAAACAATGATGTTCCTGAAACCACATATTCAATCCACTAATTGTTTACTTGTTGTGCTAAAGAGTGTGATGTAATCCATTTGTCAATTCTTGCTTTTATTTTGTGAGCTCTTTGAAGTTTTAATCAGGAAGTTACTGCCCAAAAACATGTTTCCTTTTTTTTGTTATCCGTATTGTAATACTTTAAGTTTTAGTGGTTTAATATATGGGTACTAGAAAAACAAGGATCATTCACAACTTAGGGTATCCTGGGATGCCTGGTTACAGGTTCCCAGGTGTGAAGTGTGTTCATAGAGAAAAAAGGTCTGTGAGGAAATAATGAGCACGTTTGTTGGTTTTGGGGTGCACAGGTGGGGGGCATATAGAGCTGAAGTCAACATGGTGGCTAAGAATTTCTCAGCAGCTAGCATTGCTTCCAGGACTCAGAATAAAGTCCCACAAAGGACAAATGGATCAAGAAATGAGATACTGAAATTCCCTACTTCCGTAAGATTCTGTAACATTCAGAAAGAAATGGAAAGATGTGGAAAAATATTATATGAAGTACGCCAGACCCACAGATATATTGGTTGCATTGTTTTCTTCATAGTTTTCTATCTAAATATCTATATAAATCTGTAAGTAAACACAGTAGATGGTAAAAGAAAAAAATATACACTTGGACATAATAAAATATGCTGAACTCCAGATAGTCACACTATAAGATCTAAGGAGGTCCTAAAGGTACTTTATTTTCTTTGAGGCTATTGTGAAAGGAGTTTCTTTCCTGATTATTGCCTCGTGAAGTAAGCCAGACTCAAGGGGACTTAGGCTCAATGGTTTCCCTCATTCGTCATAATCAGTAGAAACCTTGGGCTCTACTAGCAGAGATCTGCAATAGAGCAAAATCTTGATACATAAGGCCATATAATGGGAAGCTAATTGAAAGGGCCTCCAGGATATTGAAACAAAAGCCATATAATGAATGATTTTTGTCCTTAATGTACTATGTTGTCTCTCATCTCCTTTGCTGTCCCTTGGTTATCTCATATTGTTATAGTATCTCACTTTGTTATCTGATATATTGAATTTTTTTGTATTTGGATATTTGAAATTTGATAGGGAAGGGGGAAAAACCAAGACGGGTGGGAGGTGTGGGGGGGAGGGAAATGGGTACCAAGACATGTGAAAGGGTATCAATGTATGTGAATTAATGCACCTTCTATCTGGCAAATATTATGTAAACCTTTTACTAATTACAATAAAAAAATTTAAAAAAAAGATCTAAGGAGGGAATTCTGTTTTCCATAATTAGAAGATTTTTTAATTGGAATGTGTACATACAATCTTTACATATTATTACATGTCCATATCTATTTATCATTGATCCAACTATCTAATTGTATTTTTTAAATAACTAAGGAAGGGTTCATATCTACCCAAAGTAGTTAACCATGTTTCTTGGTTGTGATTGGACACACAAAAATGTGTGAAACAGGACACTGAAGTTGAATATTTACATCACTTTGGTCGACATAATTCAACTCCTTTTCACAAAATAGTTACACATTAATTACATTTTTAAGAGGAAACAAAATGAACTTAAATCACTTAATGGTGTTTCCGTGAAGACTCTGGAGGATAAACATTTCATGATGCAGATCTCCAAATGTAAGGTATCCCACACATGTTTGAATTTCTCCTGACAAACAATTAAAACCTATTAAATTATAAAGAGAACCAGCACATAGGAAAGTGACCTGATGTTAGGATGCTAGATTGTTTTACTTCTGGGTCATTATTAAGAAAGTTTGACCTGTGTCAAGGAGACCCATTGTCTCTCCTATTCCTTCTTGTAAAGTTTTCAGAGTATCTGATTTACCTCAAGGACTTTTATCCATCTGGGATTAATCCGGATGCAGGGTGACATAGAATGATCCAACATTAATTTTCTGCGTGTGCTTAACCAATTCTGCCAGCACCCCTTGTTGAACAGGCTGTCTTTTTTGCATTCTATTTTTTGGCTCTTTTAACAAAGATTAGGTGGGGTTGCCTTCTGGGTCTTCAGTTCTATGAAATTAGTCCTCAGTCCTATTCATATCCCAATACCAAGCTGTTTTGCTTACTATACCTCAGTAATACAGTCTAAAGATTGATATTGATATTCCTCCACAGCTGTTCTTTCCGCTAATGATTTTTTTCCTATACTGGGTCTTTTTTCAATATATTTTATTATAATTAATAGAAGGGTTACATTATTTTCACCAGATAGAAGGTGAATTTCTTCACAAATGTTGATACCCTTTCTCATGTCATGGTCCCCATGTCCATCCCACCCATTCATCTTGATGTCCCCCCTTCCCTATCCAATTTCAAATAACCAATTAAGCACATATAAAATATATCAGATAACAAGGTGAAATATTGTAACAATATATACAGGGTCATTTAATAGTCCATATGAAATTTTGAATTGCCTCTTCTATTTCCGTAAAGAAAGATATTGGAATACTGATGGGTATTGCAGTGAATTTGTAGATAGTTCTTGGCAGGATTGCCATTTTCATGATGTTAATTCTTCCAAACCCAGAACATTAGAGGTTTTCCCACTTCTTCAGTTTTGCTTTAATTTCCTTTTTCATTTTTTTAAAGTGTTCATCATAAAGATCCTTTAAATTCTTAGTTACATTAATTCCTAAGTGCTTTATTTTCTTTGGGGTTATTGCAAACGGAGTTGCATTTCGAATTTTCTGCCTTGTCTCTCATTGTTGGAAAATGAGAAAGCAGTTGATTTTTGAGGGTTAATTTTACACACTGCTACCTGCTCAAGTTTCAAATCAGCTCAAGCAACTTGTGAGTGTAATGTATAGGATTCTTTATATATAGAATCATATCATCTGCAAAGAACAAATTTTCACTTCCTCTTTTACTGTTTGGATCACCTTTATATTTGCATCTTGCCTTATTGCTCTAGCTAGGAATTCTAATAGGACATTAAAGATGAGTGGAGAGAGTGTGCTTTAGTTTTTTACCATTAAGTATAATGCTAGCTGTGTGTATGTCACACACATCCATTATTTTACTTAATAATGCTCCATGGATTCCCAGTTTCTCCAGAGCTTTTAGCATGAAGGCATGTTGTATCTTATTAAATAGCTTTTCTGAATCTATTTAAATAATCAGGTGATTCTTTTACTTGCTCCTGATGATGTGAATTATATTTACTGACTCTTGTGTATGGAACCAGTTTTGCATTATTCTGATGAATCCTGTTTGATCATAGTGCATAAGTTATTGATGAGTTGTTGAAGATGGTTGGCCAGTATTTTGTTGAGAGGTTCTGCATCAACATTCGTCAAAGATATAGGTGTATAGATGTCTTTCTTTGATGAGTCCCTGTTTGGTTTTGGGATGAGGGTTATGCTGGCTTCATAAGATGAGTTTGGTAAAAAGTCTTCTCTTTCAATTTCATTGAGGAGCTTGAGGAGTATTGGTATGAGCTGAAATATGGAAGCCTTATAGAATTCAGTTATGAATCAATAGGGCTTGGGCTTTTCTTGGATGGGAGGTCTTCTATTGTCATTTCTATTTCAATACTCTAAGTAGGTCTGTTTAGTTGGTTTAGGACTTCTTGGTTGAGTTGGGGTATATCAATATTGCATAAAAATTTATCCATTTGTTCTCGATGCTTAAATTTGTTGGCATAAAGGTGTGGAAAATATTCCCATATGAAGGTCTGTATCTTGGCTATTTCTTTATTATATTTCCATTGTTTTCTACCATTCTGTTTATTTTGGTATGCTGCCAAATTGGGTGGGGGGGATATTTGCTTATGGTCTGTCAATTTGTTAACATTTCAAAGAACCAACTCCTTCTTTTGTTTATTCTTTCTTTGTGTTTTGTCTCTAATTCATTTAATTCTGCAATGATTTTTTGATAATTTGGTTCCTTCTGACATTGGGTTTGTTGCTCTTTATCCAAACTCTTAAGATATAATAAAAAAACTGTTGGTTTGAGACAAGATCCAACACCCCTTTAAGCTAAAACTTCCGGAGAAACTAGGAATCCATGGAACATTGCTCAGTATAATAAAGGCTGTGTATGACAAACCCACAGCTACCATAATACTTAATGGGGCAAAGCTAAATACATTCCCTTTAAAATCAGGAACAAGACAAGGATGGCCAGTCTCTCAATTCCTCTTAAACATAGTATTAGAATTCCTAGCCAGTACAATAAGGCAAGAAGCAAGCATAAGAGGGATCCAAATAGGAAAGAGGAAATGAAACATTCCCTATTGGCAGATGCCATTATTCTGTATTTAAAGAACCATATGTTCTTGTGCCAGTACCAAGCTGTTTTGATAATTATTGCTCTGTAATAGAGTCTAAAGTTTGGAATTGAAATTCCTCCTGCATTGTTCTTTCTGCTAAGAAGTGTTTTTGTTATACGGGGTCTTTTATTATTCCATATGAAATTTTGAATTGCCTCTACTATTACTTTAAAGAATGACATTGGGATATTGATGGGTATTGCGTTGAATTTGTAGATGGCAAGATTGTCATTTTCACGATGTTGATTCTTCCAATCCAGGAGCATGCGAGGTTTTTCCATTTCCTTAGTTCTGCTTTAATTTCCTTTTTTAGGGTTTTAAAGTTTTCATGAAAAAGGTCCTTTACATTGTTAGTTAAGCTAATTCCTAGGTACTTTATTTTCTTTGAGGCTATTGCGAAAGGAGTTGCCTTCCTGATTGTTGCCTCCTTACTCTCACTGTTGGCGTAGTGGAAGGCAGTTGATTTTTGAGGGTTAATTTTATAGCCTGCTACTCTTCCAAAGTTTTGAATCAGCTTGAGGAGCTTAGGAGTAGAGTCTATAGGATCCTTTAAATACAGAATCATGTCATCTGCAAAGAGGGATAGTTTTACTTCTTCTTTCCCTACTTGGATCCCCCTTATGTTTGCTTCTTGCCTTATTGCATTGTCTAGGAATTCTAATACTATATTAAAGATGAGTGGAGAGAGTGGGCATCCTTGTCTCGTTCCTGATTTTACAGGGAATGGCTTTAGCTTTTCGCCATTAAGTATAATACTAGGTGTAGGTTTGTCATACACAGCCTTTATTATATTGAGGAATATTCCTTGGATTCCTAATTTCTCCAGAGCTTCTAAAATAAAGGGGTGTTGGATCTTGTCAAATGCCTTTTCTGCATCTATTGAAACAATCATGTGTTTTTTCTCCTTGCTCCTGTTGCTGTGTTGAATTATATTAATTGGTTTGCGTATGTTGAACCAGCTTTGCCTCCCTGTGATGAATCCTGTTTGGTCATAGTGTATAACTTTTTTTGATATATTGTTGTAGACGGTTGGCCAGTATTTAGTTGAGAAGTTTTGTATCGATTTTCATCAAAGAAATAGGTCTATAGTTCTCTTTCTTTGATGAATCTTTGCCTGGTTTGGAGATGAGGGTTTTACTGGCTTCATAGAATGAGCTTCAGGAGTATTGGTGTGAGTTCTGATTTGAAGACTTTATAGAATTCAGCTGGGAATCCATCTGGCCTTGGACTTTTCTTAGGTGGAAGGTCTCTTATTGCCATTTCTATTTCAGTGTTTGAAACAGGCCTGTTTAGTTGGGTCAGTTCTTCTTGGTTCAGTGTGGGTATGTTAATATTGGCTATGAATTCATCCATTTCTTCTAGATTCTCAAATTTGTTGGCGTAAAGTTTTCAGAAGTATTCCCTCATGATACTCTGGATCTTGGTAATTTCCATCGTGATATTACCATTTTCATCTGCGATTTTGTTTATTTCGGTATGCTCTCTTCTTTTTTTGGTAAGGTTTACTAAGGGTTTGTCAATTTTGTTAATTCTTTCAAAGAACCAGCTCCTTGTTTTGTTGATTCTTTCTATAGTTTTTTGGATTCCAAATCATTTAATTCTGCTTTGGTTTTAATAATTTGCTTTCTTCTACTGGAATTAGGGTTGGTTTGTTGCTCTTTTTCCAGGAGCTTAAGGTGAGACATTAACTTGTTGGTTTGCAATTTTTCCAACTTGTTGTTGTAGGCAGTCAGAGCTATAAATTTTCCTCTGAATACTGCCTTTGCCGTGTCCCAAAGGAGCTGGTATTTTGTGTGCTCCTTATTGTTAAATTTCATAAACTGTTGGATTTCTGTTCTGATCTATTCGATGACCCACTGGTGATTCAACAATGTGTTGTTTAATCTCCAGGAGTTACAGGGTTTTCGTTGGTGGAGATGTGTGTTCAGTTCCAATTTGATGCCTTGTGCTCTGAGAGCATGCAGGAAATTATTTCAGTGTTTCTGAATCTGTGCAGGCTTGTTTTATGGCCTAAGATGTGGTCTATTTTGGAAAATGTTCCATATGTTGCTGAAAAAAACGTATATTGTGCTGTTGATGGGTGGAAAATTCTGCAGATGTCTGTTAGATCTAGTTGGTCTATATAGTTGTTCAATTCTAAGGTTTCTCTATTGAGTTTTTGCCTTGTTGATCTGTCCATAGGTGAGAGTGGTGTGTTAAAGTCACCAACAATCACTGTGTTTCGATCTATGTATGGTTTCAGTGAACGTAAAGTTCACGTAAAGGGTGTGTTGATATTTAGGATCGTTATGTCTTCCTGGAGGAAAGATCCCTTTAGTAGTATGTAGTAACCTTCTTTGTCTTTTCTCACTAGTTTTAGTTTGAAGTCTGTTTTATCTGATATGAGAATGGCAACTCCACCCTGTTTATGGAGGCCATTAGCTTGACAGAGTTTATTCCAACCTCTCGTTTTCAAATGGTGTTTGTTTTTTTGGGTAAGATCACTACTACACTGTTGGTGGGAGTGCAAACTCGGTCAACCACTATGGAAAGCAGTATGGCAGTGCCTCAAAAGGCTAAACATAGAGCTTCCCTATGACCCAGCAAATCCACTACTTGGCATTTACCCAACCATCCAGAAACTAGGGCATACTCAATCCACTAGCACATCAATGTTCATTGCAGCATTATTCACCATAGCAAAGATATGGAACCAACCTAGATTTCCCTCAGTTGATGAATGGATCCACAAGATATGGTATTTGTACACAATGGAATTCTATGCTGCTATCAGAAAAAACGACATCGCCCCATTTGTTAGGAAATGAAAAGACTTAGAAAAAATCATATTAAGTGAAGTAAGCCAGACTCAAAGGAACTTAGGCTCAATGGTTTCCCTCATTCATCATATCCTGTAGAAATCTTGGGCTCTACTAGCAGAGATTTGCAATAGAGCAAAAACTTGATACATAAGGCCATATAGTATGAACCTAATTGAATGGACCTCTAGGATATTGAAACAAAAGCCATATAATGAATGATTGCTGTCCTTAATGTGCTATGTTGTCTATCTTTTTTTGCGGTTCCTTTGTTATCTCATATTGACACAATATTTCACTTTGTTATCTGATATATTGGGTACATTTGCATTTGCTTACTTGAAATTGGACAGGGAAGGGGTGGAAAACCAAGAGGGGCTTGGGGGGAAGGTAGTGGGACCAAGACATGTGGAAGGGTATAAATGTATGTGAATTAATACACCTTCTCTCTGGCAAATATCATGTTACCCTTTATTAAATACAATAAAAAGTAAATAAAGAAGAAAAAAAGAACCATATGGGCTCCACTTCCAATCTGTTTGAGGTGATTCAAAACTTTGGCAAGGTAGCAGGGCATAAAATTAACCCTCAAAAATCAACTGCCTTCCTCTATGCCAGTAATGAGAGGAATGAGGCAACAATCAGAAAAGCAACTACTCTGGCAATAGCCTCAAATAAAATAAAGTACCTAGGAATTAACTAAGTATATAAAGGAACTTTTGATTCAAAAATTTAATACCCTGAAATAAGAAATTAAAGCATAACTGAGGAAATACTAAAACCTCCCATACACCTGGATTGGAAGAATTATCATCATGAAAATGGCAAACTTGTCAAGGCCTCTCTAAAAATTCATTGCATACTCATCAATATCCCAATGTCATTCTTTAAGGAAATAGAAGTGGCAATCCAAAATTCCATATGGAATAATAAAGACCCACATAGCAAAAACAATTCTTAGCATAAAGAACAGCACTGGAAGTATATCATTTCCAAACTTTAGACTGTATTACAGAGATATAGTAACCCAAACAGCTTGATACTGGCACAAGAGCTGAACCAATGGAATAGAACTTAGGACTTGGATATTATCCCACAGACCTACGGCCACCTAATCTTTGATAAGCGTGCCAAAAATATAGAATGAAAGAATGACAGCTTCTTCAACAAGTGGTGCTGCAGAACTGGTTATGAACCTGTAGAAAACTAAAGTTGGACTGTTCTTTGTCATCCTGCACAAAGATTAATTAAAAAAGGATCAAATACCTTGAGACAAAAGCAGATGCTCAGAAAACTTGCCAAGAAGCAATAGGAGGTACAATAGGTCTCCATGGCATAGGATGAAACTTTCTGAATAAGGACCCAGAAACACAACAAATCAGAGAAAGGCTGGATAAATTGGACTACATTAAACTGCAGAGCTTCTGCATGGCAAAGGACATAGCTGGCAAGTTAAATAGAAAACCTACAGAATGGGCGAAGATCTTCCCTCACCATAGAACAGACAAAGACCTCATATCTAAAATATATCAACAGCTCAAAAAATTGAATGACTGCAAAACTAATCTCCAAAGTAACAAACATCCCATTAAAACATGGGCCAAAGACATAAAGAGAGTATTCTCTGAAGAAGAAATAGTAATAGCCTATATACACTTGAAGAAATGCTCAACATATCTGGCCATAATAGAAATGCAAATCAAAACAAATCTAAGATTCCACCTCACTCCAGTTAGAATGGCGAGGATTAAGAAATCTAGTAACAACAGTTGCTGGTGGGGATATGGACAGGAGGGATCACTACTACACTGGTGGTGTGAGTGCAAACTCATTCAACCAATATGGAAAGCAGTATGGCATTTCCTGAAATGACTACACACAAAGCTCCCCTATGAACCAGCAATTCCACTTCTTGGAATTTACCCAATCATACAGAAACAAGGGCATACTAAATCCACTAGCACAACAATGTTCATTGTAGCATTATTTACAATAGCAAAGATATGGAACCAACCCAGATGCCCCTTAGTTGATGAGTGTGTCAACAAGATGTGGTATTTATGTACAATGGAATTCTATGCTGCTGTTAGAAATAAAGACATCACCCCTTTTGTTAGGAAATGGAAAGACTTAGAAAAATCATGTTAAAAGAAGCAAGCCAGACTCAACAGAACATAGGTTCAAAGGTTTCCCTCATTTTTCATAATCAGTAGAATCCTTGGGCTCTCCGAGCAGAGATATACAATAGAGCAAAAACTAGATACATAAGGACTTACAGTATGAGCCTAATGAAAGGACCTCCACGATGTAGTATTAAAAGCCATATAATGAGTGATTGTTTTCTTAATGTACTATGTTATCTCTCATCATTTTTGCTGTCCATTGGTTATCTCATATTTCTACAGTATTTTTCTGTTATCTGATATACTGTATATATGGTTATTTGTTTAGTTGAAATAGGATATGGAAATGGAGAAAACAAGATGAGGTGTGGGGGCTTGGGAAAGGACATGGGAACCAAGACATAAGAAAGGGTATAAATGTTTGTGAAGTAATGTACTTTTTAACTGGTGAATACAATATAGCTTTTCTATTAATTACAACAGAAACTATGTTAAAAAACTTAGTAAAAGAAAGTGAGTTCCAGGATTTTACCTCTTTTGGAAAGCTGAAGCAGAGGATCAGGAGAGAGCACCATAGTATGGTGATAGAGAATTATCTGTTTCTAGGGAGACAAAGACCACACACACACACACACACACACACACACACACACACACACACACAAGACTAAAATGAAGCTGAAAGAATTCCAAAATCAGCTACTCCTGGGTCATTTGAAAAGTTCCAAGTCTGTGTCTTCCCTGTGTCAGGACAAAATTATCCTATAAATGGAAAGAGAGGGGCTGGAAGTTTGGCCTAGTGATAGAGTGCTTGCCTAGCATGCACGAAATCCTGGGATCAATCGTTGGTGACACAAACATAGAAAAACCCAGAGGTGCTGCTCTGGCTCAAGTGGTAATGCTCTAGACTTTAGAAAACACAAGAACAGTGCTTAGGCCCTGAGTTCAAACCCCTGGACTGGAAAAAATAATAAAATAAATTTAAAAAAGGAATAGATTTATACAACACTATCCTTAGGTCAATATAAATCAAGTAGCATTGAACCATGCAATTATTTAATTTCTGAATTGGCTGTGAAAAGCAATAATTCAGGTATGTTCTTCAAGTAAATCATGTGAAAAAGATGTACCATATCACATTTTAAAATTCAAAAAAATATAGCCATTGGATAATCAGTAAAATTATCTAACATACCAACACGAGAATTTCAAATGAATAGCAAAAACAGACCATAGAAAATAAAGGCACACAGATAGTCATACAGACCGATAGATAGATAGATAGATAGATAGATAGATAGATAGATAGATAGATAGATAGACAGATAGATAGATAGGTAAATCCATCAATACATACATACATACATACATACATACATACATACATACATACACACACACACACACACACACACAAATACAAACATACGTGTGTACGTATGTACATACATAGACAGGTACATAGATGGAAGATAGATGAATTCATGGAAGATAGATACCAAAAACACTAATGATAAATGGTTGGGTGGATGATAGATACATACATAGATATATAAATAGATACATAGATAGCAGAAATATTCACGATAAATGATAGATAAGTAGAAGATAGTCAGCGGGGGCTGGGAGCATAGCCTAGTGATACAGTACTAGTCTAGCATGAACAACCACCTGGGGTCAATTCCTGAGTACCACATACACAGAAAAACCTGAAAGTGGTGCTATAGTTCACGTGGCAGAGTGCTAGTCTTGAGAAAAAATTGTCCAAGAACATTTCCCAGGCACTGAGTTCAAGGCCCAGGACTGACAAAGAAAAATGAAACTAAATTAAAAAAGATGATAGATAGATAGATAGATAGATAGATAGATAGATAGATAGATAGATACATACATACATACATACATACATACATACATACATACATCATATTTTAGTTAGTTGTGGATCCATAATTTCTCATTTATTCTCTTTGTAAAATTATGTGAGGTATTGACTATGAATGAGAAAACCAGCTCTTACTCGAGCTTCCATGAAGCAAGCTTAGGATAGACTGCTCAGGCATCTGTGTGTGCAAGTGGGTGTACATGCGTGTGTGTGTGTGTGTGTGTGTGTGTGTGTGTGTGTGTGTGTGTGTGTGTTTGTGCCAGTACTGGCGCTTGAACTCAGAGCCAAAGTTCTGTCTCAGCTTTTTCACTCAAGGCTGGTGCTTTATTCTTGAGCCATAGTTCCACTTCAGGCTTTTTGATGGTTACTTGTAAATAAGAGACTCATGGTCTTTTCTAACTGGGCTGGCTTTGTACTCAGAACCCAGTCTCCTGAGCAATTACAACTACAAATGCAAGCCTCCAATGCCTAGCTTTCAATGCACTTTCAAGTAGGTGAATTCATTAGTGTAAGTGTTTAAGAAATGTCTAGTATGAGGATGTCTTTTTACAAGAAACCAGGCTGCACTCTGCCAGCAGACTAAGGTTTAATTCTCAGCTCTGCCATTTAGAGAATGCATGGATATATAAAACACTCTGGGATCTGCTTTAACTATAAATTAAGTTCACTGTATTACTCTCATATGGTGGCTGAGCTAATGGTGCCTGAGCAGAGCCCAAGATAGGCACAGTCAGTAAATGTTAGTTTCTGCTCTTCATTTGACAATTTACATGACATTACTTTCTCATTATAGTTAATTTTTATTTCCATGGTAGATAAAAATAGAGTAAAATAATATGAACTTATGGCAAGACACCAGTGGCTCATGTCTGTAATCCTAGCTACTTAGGAGTCTGAGATCTGGGGATTAGAGTTTAAAGCCAGCCAGGGCAATAAACTCCATTAGACACTTATTTCTAATTAATCACTGAAAAGTTGGACGTGTTTGTATAGTTCAGGTGGTAGAGCACTAACTCAAGGGCACTGCCCAAGCCATGAGTTCAAGCCCCAGGACTATCACAAAGGAAAAATAAAACAGCAACAAAAGGAAAAACCCAGAAGAGTATAGATTTATCTTATCTCCTAATCAATAAATCTGAATATAAACAAAATAGATATGAAACAGCTTCAGGAACTGAAGGATTTTCTCTCTGTCTGTCTGTCTCTATCTCTCTGTCTCTGTCTCTGTCTCTCTCTCTCTGTGACACACACACACAGACACACACACAAACACACACACACACACACACACACACACACACACACACACACACACACACACTAGAAGAGAAAAATATAAAGTCCTCAAACCCCTATAGTCTCCTGCTTACTTAGAGAGCATTTGTTTGACTTCAATGGAAGTCTTGATACACCTTGGCCTTGGGGGCTGCCAATCACTCAGAGGAAAGACGATCTGAGAATCTGGGAAATATTTCCATGGTTATAAGAGCACATGAGAGGAGAGAGCTGCACAAACACACAACTGTCGAAAACTCCAGAAGGATGCCTACAACTTTTCATTTGGTTATTAATTAACCAAGTAGAGAAGGAAATTAGCCAAGGCTTTGGAAAAATCCAACAGAAATTATTAGGAGAGCAAAGTCTATTGCTCAAAAAATGCCAAGAGGGGTGTTTAACCAAATCCACAAAATGGAAAACTTTATACTTTATGGAATACTAACAAGGGTTTGGCCGCAGTCATATGTAAATAATTAACTCTAGATGAAATATTTCTTTGGTCCTTGTTTATAAAATTTAAATCATGACCCAAAAGAATCAACTTCCCAAATATCTTCAACATATCCCGGAACAAATATCAAACATAAACACGGATAATGTTTTCTCAAACTATCTAGCAGCCCCTTCAAAATGAAAAAAACATCTAGGATCTGACTTAAAATAACAACAATTAAAAACAAACAAAGCAAAAATTTCAAAGCCATGCGAAGGATGCTCACACTTGCAATCAAGCCTCTCAAGAGACTGAGATCTGATGAAAGTTTGAAGCCAGCCTGAGCAGTAAAAAGCAGGAAGTGGAGGTATGGTTGAAGTAGTAAAGCCCTGAGCAAACAGCCAAGTAGGAGTGTGATTCCCTAAGTTCAAGTCGTGGTACCAGCACAAAAAGAATGGAAAGGCAAGTAAGGCAAGGCAAATCCAGGCTTGAGCATATGAAACAGATACCTAGAAAATACATAAAAAGAATGGGGGTGGGAGCATGGCCTAGTGGTAGAGTGCTTGCCTAACCTAGCATGCAAGAACTCTGGGGTTATTTCCACAGTAACACGTACACAGAAATAACCAGAAGTGTGCTGTGACACTCATGTGGTAGAGCACTAGCCTTGAGAAATTCCAAGGACAGTGCCCAAGCTCTGAATTCAAGTCCCAGATCAGGCCAAAGAAAAAGAAAAAGAAATGAATTCAACTATCAAAGATGAAATCTATATTCAGATCAAAATATACTGTATTAATTTGAGAAAGGATGAAAGATATCAAAATAAATATTGACTATCTTAAAGACATAGATATTGAAATTATTTAAAATAAACCCAAATATGAACAGAACATTAGCTGGCTGGAACTGGTGGCTCACATCTGTAACCCTAGCTATTATCTGCGAATCAGAATTCAAATCCAGCCCAAGCAGGAAATGTCCATAAGGCTTTTAAGTATTTAAATACTTATTAAGCACCAAAAAGCCAGAAGTGGATCTCTGGTTCAAGAAGTAGAGTGATAGCCTTGAGCAAAATATTCTCAGAGACAGTGCTCAGGCCCTGAGTTCAAGCCCCATGGCCACAAAAGAAGAACATAATCCTATGAGGTTCATCATTTGAAAAACTTTTTAAGTAATGAACTGAGTCTCAAACAGAGCACAGAAGAAATGATGGAACCGATGTGAAGAAATTCTGGCCAAACTTTTCCCAAATTTGATTCATTTTTGACTTATAAATGCTGAGATTTAAACAGAATAATCTGCTATCATAATTAATGTAAACATGTCTCAGGCCAAATTTACCATAATACTACACTTGAAATTTTAAAAAATGTCTTTTATATTATTGTTGCTGTTGAATATTCCTTTTTTGTTACTGTATTTTATTGCCATGGTGATATATACAGGGGTAATAGTTACATTCGTGGATAGTGGGTAAATTACTTTTTGAACATTGTTACCCCTTCCCAGGTTTTTTCACCCATTTTCGCTTCCCCCACCCACTCCCAATCATCTTGTTTTTCCACTTTCCCTTTCTTCTTTCAAATAAATCATTTACAAAATGCTAGATAACAAAGTAATATGCAGTAACAACATGATGTAAACCATAAGGGAAAAAAAGAGAACAGAAATAATTTGACATTGTATATTAAGAACAACAATTCCCAAGATAAACCTCTTATTTCCATGTCCTGGAGTTCATTTCGCTTGCCCTCATCCTATATGACCATATCTACAAAGCTTTGCTGATCCTCTGCTAGGAGAGACCTAGATGTGTACTAAGAATTACTATTAAGGGAAATCATGGATGTTTCTTTCGGTCTAGCTTATTTCACTTAATAAAATGTCTAAAAAGTCTTTGGGGATTACATACATGTTTGGGGAAACATTACATATAAAAGGCATGCCAACAACCACATATTTTCTAGGGAAATAGTGAAAGTCTAGAAAGAACAACAAATCAGAACTTAAAAAAAATTCTCTGGGCCTAGAAGTTGTTACCTGGTAGAAAATACCTCTCAGAATTAAAAGATGAATAACATGTTTTCCCAGGAACATAAAAAGTGTAAGAATTGGCATCCATCTGTAATCCTTTCTACTCAGGAAGATGACATCTGAGGATCATGATTCAAAGCCAGCCCAAACAGAAAAATCTGTGTGACTTCTACCTTCAGTTAACCACAGACAAAGCTGGAAATGACAATGTAGGCCAAGGGTAGAGCACTAGCCTTGGCAAACAAAGATCAAAGATAATGTCCAGACCCTGAGTTTAAGCACCTGGACTGACACAAAACACGGGTGGGGATAGTAGTAATCAAAACCCAGATTTCATACTTCAAAATATGTGAAAAGAAATCCTTCAAGCAGAATAAAATAACAGAAACCAAAAATGCTCATAACTTTGGTAGATAATAAAGAATATTCTTTATAATTTAAAAGTCTTGGAAGGTTAGTAGATTGAACTAAAAGATTATAAAGCATTGTAATGTTTATTACCTGTCCAGAAATGGAAGATTTTGTTTTATCTACTGGGGATGAAAACAACGTTGGTCCGGTGAATGCAATGTAAAAACTCTGGCCCAACTACAATCATTTTATGGTGACAGCTGTTTTGAAAATGCTGCAGTTAAAGAGCTTTATCCAGGCTAGACAAGTCCTCTATCGCAGGAGCCATGTCCCTAAACTTATGGGGTCCTGGTTGTTGTTTTGATGATGATGATGGTGTTGTTTTGACCCCACTAATTTGAGAGGACAGGGCTGTGTTGTATCACACAAAATACAAGAGCTAGGCCAGCTCTTATTGATTCTATAACAGAATATCTTATATTACCTTTAATTGTAATAAAATTGGATTATATGCTAGAATGTAATAAGTTAAAGATGCACAATGAAGTGCCCAAGAAATTTAACACACCCGCACATGCACATAAAAAGCTTACAAAAACTAGTTAGAACTAATAGGTAAAACTACTCAATAAAAATATTAATTAGGAAAATCATGGAGAAAAGAACTTAATATAAATAGCAAATCAGTGCCAAAGAGTAGGTTAAGCCAAGGACCAGTGACTTAAGGTGCAATCCTAGCTGCTTAGGAAGATGAATTCTGAGTTTTCACAGTTCATTGCCAGCACAATTAGAAAAGTCTCCAATTAAAAAGCAAAGAGTTAGAAGTGGAGCAGTGGCTCAAGTAGTAGAGTACCAGACTTGAAGTAAAAAGCTAATGCACAAATGAGGGAGACTATTGGGCCTAGGTTCCTTTGAGTCTGGCTTACTTCACTTAATATGATTTTTTCTAGGTCTTTTCATTTCCTGACAAATGGGATGAGTTCGTTATTTCTGACTGAAGCATAGAATTCCATTGTGTATAAATACCACATCTTGTTGATCCACTCATCCAGTGAGGGACATCTGGGTTGGTTCCATAACTTTGCTATGGGAAATAGTTCTGCAATGAGCACCATTGTGCTAGTGGATTTAGTTTGCCCTTGTATCTGGATCGTTGGGTAAATGCCTCGTGAAATTGCTGGGTCATAAGGGATCTCTATGTTTAATCTTTTGAGTAACTGCCATACTGCTTTCCATAGTGGTTGAACGAGTTTGCACTCCCACCAACAGAGTTGTAGTGATCCATCCTGTACATATCCCCTCCAACATCTGTTATTATTAGTTTTCTTGATCCTGGCCATTCTAACTGGAGCAAAGTGGAATATTAGAGTTGTTTTGATTTGCATCTCTTTTTGGCCAGAGACACTGAGCATTTCTTCATGTGTCTATACACTATTCTTATTCCTTATCCAGAGAAGTCTCTCTTTAAGTCTTTGGCCCATCTTTTAATGGGATGGTTGTGTCTTTGAAGATTTTTTGGCTTTGGAGAGATTCAATTTTTTTAGCTATAAATATATTTTAGATATGAGTCCTTCGTCTCTTGTATGACTAGCTATGCCCTTTGCCGTACAGAAGCTCTGCAGTTCAATGCAGTCCCATTTGTCCAAAATTTCTTTAATTTGTTGTATTTCTGGGCCTTTATTAAGAAAGTTTCATCTTGTGCCAAACAGTCTATTGTATTCCTATACTTTCCTGCAAAGTTTTCAGTATATTTGCTTTTAACCTCCAGGTCGTTGATCCTTTTGGAATTAACACAGATGCAGGGTGACATAGAGTGTTCCAACTTTACTTTTCTGCAGTTATTTAACCAGTACTGACAGCACCTATTGTTCAGAGGACTGTCTTTCTTCCAGTCGATTATTTTTTGGTTCCCTTATCAAAGATTGGGTGGCCATAGGCCTAAAGTTGTTTTCTGGGTCTTCAGTTTTCTTCCATTGGTCCTCAGGCCTATTCTTATGCCAGAACCAAGCTGTTTGGGTTAGTTTAGCTCTATAATAGAGTTAAAAGTTTGGTATTGATATTCCTACAGCACTCTCATTTCAGCTAAGTTTTTCTTT
This sequence comes from Megascapheus bottae, assembly GCA_024803745.1. NCBI lineage: Eukaryota > Metazoa > Chordata > Mammalia > Rodentia > Geomyidae > Megascapheus > Megascapheus bottae. The sequence goes on along the minus strand of JANJXV010000128.1, from coordinate 659,251 downwards.
ACCATACAGGGTCTTCTATTATTCCATATGATATTTTGGATTACCTTTTTTATTTCCTTAAAGAATGACATTGGGATACTGATGAGTATTGCACTGAATTTGTAGATAGCCCTTGGCAAGATTGCCATTTTCACGATACTAATTCTTTCAATTTTTGGGAGGTTTTTCCACTTCTTCAGTTCTGCTTTAATTACTTTTTTCAGATTTTTAAAGTTTTCATCATAATGCTCTTTTACATTCTTACTTAATTTAATTCCTAACTACTTTATTTTCTTTGAGGCTATTACAAAAGGAGTTGATTTCCTGATTTCTGCCTTGCTTCGCCCATTGTTGGCATATAGGAAGGCAGTTCATATTTGAGGATTAACTTTTTTATATAATTTATTGTAATTAATAGAAGGATTACATTATATTCACCAGATAGAATGTGCATTACTTCATGAATATTGATATTCTTTCTCATGACTTCGTCCCCATTTCCCTCGCCCACATCCACCTCTAATTTTGTGTTTCCGCCTTCCCTATCAGTTTTCAAATTACCAAATAAGTATATATACAATATATCAGATAACAATGTAACATACTGTAACAAGCCTGCAACTTTGCCAAAGTTTGAAATCAGCTCATGCAACTTGGGAGTGGGGATTACAAGGATTTTTTAATAAAAGAGAATCATTTCATAATGATAAGGAGGTCATGAGATCAGATACCACAATCCAAAATTCTAAGACACAAAATAATACACTTTGCAATATGTGAAACCACAACAAATTTGTAAGAAATATAAGACAAAGGCATGATTAGAGGTAGGCAGTAACTCCAATACTGGTTTTCTGTGTTATTGGATGATTGATGGGTGATAAGTCTGCAGTGTCATTCTGTATGGAGTTTCAGGTTTTTGCTTGTATATGTCTAGCTGTCATAGGCTTTGAACGTAGATCATGGGCACTGTCCTTGAGCACTTTTCCTCAAGAATTGTGCTCTACCAATTGAGCCACACTTCTGAATTTTTGGTGCCTAATTGGGGGTAAAATTTCTAATAGACATTCCTGCCTGAGTTGGCTTTGGATTTTTATCCTCCGATCTCATTCTCAGTAAAGTGTATAAAACTCCAATTAATTAGAAAGAAAAAAGAGCCTCTTGAGTAGCCAGGATTTACAGGTATGAGCCACCAGTGCCTAGCTATAGTTGACTCTCATAAGAAAATTCTGCTCCTTATTGTTTATACATTTATCACCATGTGCTACTGAGAAACATTTTCCAATAGTGAATTACCACACATCAAGCACCTGTATTACACTAAATGCTAAGTCTGACGTAATTTTTCTGGCCACAATCCTATTTAATCTACTTAGAGAAAATCTCAGTCAAGATGCACACACTATGCCATTATGACAGTTTATCTGCCTTTGGTAACACTGAGAAAATAAAATTCATGACCTTTCAGCTTAGATGGAAAACAGAGTTATAGACAATATTTCTTAACATTTGAGAGCTGTTTCTCCAATAAATACAGATAAAAGAACCACTGATGGTATATGAAGAGAATAGGCCCCAGACATTCTGGATTTCAGACAAAACAAAAAGGCTTATGAGACTTGCATAACAAATGTCCTGAATCAGTTGAGATTTTTCTGGATGAAAGAAATATTGTGATCATTCCCATACCAATTTAGGAGCAAAATTTCATGGACTCTTCCTAGGATGTATTCAAACCACAATCCTCAGACTTCAGCATCCTGAGTAGCTAGGATCATAGACAGAAGCTACTGAAAGAAGCACTTGGTCAGTTTTTTAGTCCTATATAAACAGAAGTATATCAAAAGCCCCCATTTTGCTTAGTTGTATCACCTATACTGTTGTGTGTTTGGTGGTTTATATTGTCTCATCACTGTGTACTGCTCATTTAAATAATTGTTCGAAGATTGTACTCGTTCATTGTAATGTCATTGATATTTTGGTAGTTTTTAATTCCTACCTATTCTAGATAGTGATCTATGCAGATGCTTTTAGTGAATACCTTACATGCATTTGCCCTTGTTATGTCAGGGTAGACATACATTCAGGTTTTGTCAACAGTGAGAACCATGATCCTAGAACACAATGATGCTTCAATTTCCATTCCCAAAACTTTCCACTGGCTCTAGATTCTCACCTCACCTAGTTTTTATTACAAAATTATATTGTATTGTTATTATTATATTTCTATAGTTTAAGAAGCACATGATTTTTTGGAAACATGGTAACTTTAAATAACAAAAATGTATACTCATTATTGAAAAGCATTCCATAAAAATATGTTATATATAATGTACTATATATCTCATACGCAGTCTATGATATGTAATATATAATATATATTATAAAATACATTAAAGATAAATCTTTTAAAATATGTATAATACATTATATATATACAATCAGTTCTAAACAAAAGATACTTTATACATATATTTTATTGTAATTAATAGAAGGGTTACGTGATATTTGCCAGATAGAAGGTGCATTAATTCACATACATTAATACCCTTTCACATATCTTGGTCCCCAATTCTCTCCACCCACCCCCACCCCTCATCTTGTTTTCCCCCCTTCACTATCCAATTTCAAGTACCCAAATACAAATATATCCGATATATCAGGTAACAAAGTGAGATACTGTAACAATATGCGATAATCAAGGGACAGCAAAAGACATGAGAGATAACGTAGTACCTTATGGACAACAATCATTCATTACATGGCTTATGTTTCTATCTCCTAGAGATCCTTTCATTTTGCGTCATACTATATGATCTTTTGTATCAAGGTTTTGCTCTATTGCAAATCTCTGCTAGGAGAGCCCAAGGTTTCTACTAATTATGACAAATGAGGGAAACCATTCAGCCTAAACTCCTTTGAGTCTGCGTTACCTCACTTAATATGATCTTTTCTAAGTCTTTCCATTTCCTAACAAATTGGGCAATGTCGTTCTTTCTGATAGCCGCATAGAATTCCATTGTGTACAAACACCACATCTTGTTGATCCATTCACCAACTGAGGGACATCTAGGTTGGTTCCATATCTTTGCTATGGTAAATAGTGCTGCAATGTCCTTGTTTCTGGATGATTGGGTAAATGTCAAGTAGTGGAAATGCTGGGTATAGGGGAGCGCTATGTTTGGTCTTTTGAGGAAATGCCGTACTGCTTTCCAAAGTTGTTGATTGAGATTGCACTCCCACCAGCAGTGTAGTAGTGATCCCTCCTGGCCACATCCCTTCCAGCATCTGTTGTTATTAGTTTTCTTGATCCTGGCCATTCTAACTGGAGTGAGGTGGGATCTTAGAGTTGTTTTGATTTGCATTTCTTTTATAACCAGAGATGTTGAGCATTTCTCCATGTGTCTATAGGCCATTTTTGTTTCTTCTTCAGAGAAGAAGGCCTTTGTCCATTATATGGTTAGTGAACATTCATCAGTATAATAAATGCTGTGTGTAACCAACCCACAGCTAGTATTATACTTAATGGTGGAAAGCTAAAGCCATTCCCATTAAAATAAGGAATGAGACAAGGATGCCCACTCTCTCCACTCCTCTTTAACATAGTATTAGAATTCCTAGTCAGTTCAATAAGGCAAGAAGCAAGCATAAAGCTATCCAAATAGAGAAAGAGGAAATAAAAGTATCCCTCTTTGCAGATGACATGATCCTCTATTTAAAGAATCATATAGACTCCACTCCCTAGCTCCTTGAGCTTATTCAAAACTTTGGAAGGGTAGCAGGGTATAAAATTAACCCTCAAATATCAACTGCCTTCCTCTTCACCATCAGTGAGAGGAATGAGGCAACAATCAGGAATGCAATTACTTTTGCCATAGCCTCAAAGAAAATAAACTACCTAGGAATTACCTTAACTAAGGATGTAAAGGATATTTTTGAAGAAAAATGTAAAATTCTGAAAAAGGAAATTAAAGCAGAACTGAGGAAATGGAAAAACCTCCCATGCTTCTGGATTGGAAGAATCAATATTGTGAAAATGACAATCATGCCAACAGCTATCTACAAATTCAACACAATTCCCATCAATAACCCAATGTCATTCTTTAAATAAATAGAAGAGTCAACCCAAAATTTCACATGGAATAATAAAAGACCCGGTATAGCAAAAACACTTCTTAGCAGGAAGAACAGTGCAGGAGGAATTTCAATACCAAATTTTAGAATCTATTACAGAGCTATAATTCTCAAAACAGCTTGGTACTGGCACAAGAACAGGCCTGAAGTCCAATGGAATAGAACTGAGGAATCAGATATTAAACCACAGACCTATGGCCACTAACCTTTGACAAGGGAGGCAATAATACAGAATGGAAGAAAGATACCCTCTTTAATGACTGGTGCTGGCAAAACTGGTTAAGCACCTGCAGAAAACTAAAGATGGATCTTTCTTTGCACCCTGCACTAGAATTAACTCCAAATGGATCAAAGACCTGAAGGTAAAGCCGATACGCGGAACACTTTACAAGAAGGAATAGGAGATACACTAGGACTACTTGGCACAGGGCGAAACTTTCTTAATAAGGACCAAGAATCACAACAAATGAGAGAAAGGCTGGATAAGTGGGACTGCATTAAACTTCAGAGCATTTGTATGGCAAAGGTCATAGCTTGTAAATTAATTAGGAAGCCTACAGAATGGGAGAAGTTCTTCTAAAGATACTTTTGTTCCAATACTGCAGTTTGAACTCAGGGCCTCATGTTTTTAGATTTGTACTCAAGGCATGCACTCTATCATTTGAGCTACACTTCTACATTCACCATTTTGGTGTTTCATTGGAGACAGAATCTCCTGGACTTTCTCACTAAGACTCGCTTTGAAATACATTCCCCATCTTGCAGCCTGTTGAGTACCTAAGGTTTCAGGCTTAAGCCATTGGTGCTTGGCTAAAAAAATCTTTAAAAAGATGAAGTTGGTCAATTCACTGTAAATATGTGTTCAGGGGCCGGAGTTGGGCCTAGAGGTAGATTCCTTGCCTAGCATGCAAGAAGATTCAGGTTTGGTTCCTCAGTACCACATGCACAGAAAAAGCCAGAAGAGGTGATGTTTCTCAAGTGGCATAGCACTAGCCTTGAGAAAGCCTGAGGACAGGGCTGACATCCTAAGTTCAAGCCCAGGATTCGCAAAAAAAGGAAAATATGTTTGTAATTTTTTATTATAATTATATGAATAGACTCTGGGTGGCGATGTTGTTTCACTGTTGTTTTACTGTGATGATCAGAGGAGAAAGGAGGGAGGGATGAAGGGAGGATGAGGGGGATAGAAGGTCAGGAAAAGGAAGAGAATGTGAAGAAGGAGAGGGAGAAAAAGGAAGGAAAGGAGAAAAGAAGAGAGGGGAGGGGAGGGTAAGAGAAAGAGAAGGGAACCATCACAGCCACACTAGAGATAATCTTATGATTTGTTCTTTATAGTTAATTAGTGGTTTAAAGACTATATTTGTTGGGTACTGCTGGGTCTTGATTGTGATCATAGCTACTCAGAAGGCTGAGATGTGGGGCTCACACTTTTAACCTAGGCAGACAAATCAGAGAATCACTATGCCTATTTAACCAGTGAAAAGCTGGAAGTGCGTGCTGGGCAGAAGTTGGCGTTGGTTCAGTGTGAGACATACTGAGTCCCACCAAGATTCAAGTTCAGGCAGTGTAGGGGACAGTTCTTTACCAGAAATTGATCTTAAGTAAGCTTTAGCACCACAGAGGTCTCAGTCAGAGGGGAAAAAGGCAGAATACCGGTGTGAGAAGACAGTGTGGAGCCTGCTAGCCGCGGGGCAGACAGCGCTTCACGGTGATGCAGACCCATGACCTGCAGACAGAGCCACACAGAGCCTGCAGAAGCCAGACCTGACACTCTGCCGTGCACGGCCCTGCCAGATTCAGGGAACCAGGGAATCCAGCAATTTGTGAGTACCTCTGAGCAGAAGTTTGCACTCCTGCTCGCGGAATGGCATTGGGAGGGAGTCCCTCACCCTCCAGCGAGACCAGCGCCATACTGACTGCTGGCAAAGACCAGGCCTAAGCAATTGGAGCCTGAGAGGTGTTGCTGACCACACCATCATTCTTACTGGCAAAGTATTTCCCAGAGATTCTTTAGCCAAAAATCCGGCCCCAGGGCTGCTGAAGTTCTTCCCCAGCGCCGGCCACAGACCTGGTAAACAAAGCCCCCCTCAGATCTTTCAGCTTTGTTTTACCAATCAAGCAATCTCATCTGAAAAACCGCAAAGCCAAATCACAAGAGAAAAAGACTTAGTGAAGTTTTTGTATCTCAAATTAAGTAGAGACACAAGTTTCCTATCCTGCCCACACCCAAAAAAACTGAAGAATACTCTTTTTGTTTTTTTCTTTGTTCTTGTATGCCTTTCATCTGCATTTTTAGGTGTTCTTATTTTTCTCTTTGCCCTTTTACCCACACCTTTTTTTCTAATGTTATCATTCATTCCTTTTTTATTCTCCTCTCTTTTCCTGCATCCTTTCTATCACTGTGGTAGTTCCTAGAAATAGAGTAACAGCTCTGGGTACAATCTGAATTAAAATGATATCCATATTGTACACTCACCTGCTTTTTAAACTCCTGGTTCTCTACCTTAGTATCTCGTGGGTAACAACTCACAATAGTGAGGAATCTCCCCCGACCTTTTTTTTTTTTTTGGTTTGTTTTCTTTGAATTTGTTTTTTGAGTTTTTTTGTCTGTGTATGTTCTGATTGCTTTTATTTTATTGTTGTTTTGTTTCTTTTTTCTTTTTAAAATTTGTACCATTGAAATCTCCTATATCTACCTCCCTGTTTTCTCTATGTATTTTTCCTTTTACAATTCTTACTTTTACAATTTTATTTAAGTTCATCTAAATTTCTACTCAAATATTCTACCTATCTATCTCCTTAGGTCAGTTATCCTTACACAATATATTTCTTCATTACTATAATAACCTTGCACTCCTGCACTATTCTTTTCCTACCTCCATTTTCGAGTTTCATTTTTTTTTCTCTCTGGCCCTCCATTCATCCTACAACTCTTATAATGCATGGATCTACATTTGATGGTTGTTGAGCAATGCTGTGTCCCTAGGTGTTCAATTATACTCTAGGTCCAGAGGGACTTAAAGAAAATAGAGTTTGGATTGAGGGGCTTATTGTTTTGGTGGTAATCTCTGGTTGTATTGGATTTGTATGTAAGTGCACAAAAAGAAAGGGAGAATGATATTACCAATCTAAAAGAGCGAACATATATTGTCAGCCAACTAAAAAGGTCTAGGATGCTTATATCTGAAAAATTACAATCTTGTTTAGTATTAATCTTGCTCCCATTTTCAAATGGGCAGAACAAGAAACTCAAGAAAATTCTCAAATCAAGGAATAGCATCTCCCACTCAACAAAAACAAGCAATGGAGCAGACAGTGGCAAATCTAGAAGAGACTTCCAAGTGGTATACAAATACAATTGATAAACATCATTAATGAAAAGTGTGAAAATTTTAAGAAAGTGGTAAGGGAGGAAGCCATAGCTAAACAAGAGGAAACCATAAACAAGGTGATGTGTGAAAAAGGGGAAGCCAAAAGGACATCATACTTAAGGTTTTGCAAAGAAAAATGGATGAATTCATAGAATCCACTAACAAAAAGGTGACTGAACTCCAACAAATATCCAAAACAATAAAGTTGCTGAGCTAACCACTGAAATGGAAATCAAGGAGCTACTACATAATCTAACACAAGACATGAAAGGCATCAAAAATGAACAATTAAAAACAAGGGAGATGAAGAATAAAGTAGAAAGCTTTGACAGAAGGTTAGACAATGCAGAAGAGAGAATTTCTGGGGTTGAAGATACTTTAGTTGTTATAGAGAAAGAACAGAAAATGAGTCAATTCAAATCTAGGAAATATGAGAAAACACTACAGAGGTCCAAGATACAATTAGGAAGCCTAATTTAATGCTAATTGATATTGAGGAGGGTCTGGAGAAAGAGGTCAATGGAATTGGAATTATATGTCAGGGAATTATCTCAGAGAAATTCCCAAATATCAAGAAGGGCAGGCCTATCCATATACAAGAAGATTTTAGAAGCCCAAAAGGACAAGATCGGAAAAGGACATCCAATCGCCCTATTGTAATCCATACAGGATCAATAGAAACCAAAGACAGGATCCTAAAAGCAGCCAGGGAGTAGAGAACAATCATTTATAAAGGCCAACCAATCAGAATAACCCCAGAAATCTCAGCAGAGACCATGCAAGCAAGAAAAGATTGGAAGGATATAGGTCATGCCCTGAAGTCAAATAACTAACAAACAAGAATACTGTACCCAGCTAAGCTCTCATTCATAACTGAGGCAACAATAACATTCCATTCCAGGGAAAAGCTGCAACATTATGTAGCAACCAAACCAATATTACAGAAAATTCTGAAAGATGTTCTACACATAGAAAACCAACACAAACATAATACAGACAAAGAAATGGCACCTAAAACTCCTAACATCAAAGTACCACAAGAACTATCAAGGCACAGGCCCTAATGAATGCTTGTAAAAATGGCAGGAACTAATAAATATTTCTCAATCCTGACTCTCAATACCAATAAACTTAACTCTCCAAATTAGGACAGAGACTATCTGGTGGGATAAAAAGCAAAATCCATCGTTCTGCTGTCTTCAAGAGACACATCTTACCCCCAAAAAACAAACATTTTTGAAAGTGAGAGGTTGGAGTAAACTCTATCAAGCTAACGGCCCCCATAAAGAGGCTGGAGTTTCCATCCTCATATCGGATAAATAGACTTCAAACTACAATTAGTGACAAAAGTCAAAGAAGGTTACTACATACTACTAAAGGTATATTTCCTCCAGGAGGAAATAATCACCCTAAATATCTACACACCTAATCCCAGAGCTTCAAACTTCATCAAGCAAACTTTACTTTGACTGAAAGCATACATAGATCGAAACACAGTGATTGTTGGTGACTTCAACATATCACTCTCAGGCTATATTAAGCACTGAAATAGAAATGGCAATAAGAGACCTTCCACCCAAGAAAAGCCCAGGGCCAGACGGATTCACAGCTGAATTCTATAAGGTCTTCAAAGCAGAGCTAACAGCAGTACTAGTCAAGCTCTTCAAGGATAGTGAAAATGAAGGCTCTTTACCAAACTCATTCTATGAAGCCAGTATAACCCTCATCCCCAAACCAGACAGAGACTCATCAAAGAAAGAGAACTATAGACCTATTTCTTTCATGAACATCGATGCAAAACTTCTCAACTAAATACTGGCCAGCCATCTACAACAACTCATCAAAAAAATTATACATTATGATCAAACTGGATTCATCAAAGGGAGGCAAAGCTGGTTCAACATACGCAAACCAATTAATATAATTCAACACATCAACAGAAGCAAGGATAAAAATCACATGATTGTCTCAATAGATGCAGAAAAGGCATTTGACAAGATCCAACACCCCAGTATGTTAAAAGCTCTGGAGAAACTAGGAATCCATGGAACATTCCTCAATATAATAAAGGCTGTGTATGTGAAACCCACTGCTAGTATTACACTTAATGGTGAAAATCTAAAGCCATTCCCTCTAAAATCAGGAACGAGACAAGGATGCCCACTCTCTCCACTACTCTTTAACATAGTACTAGAATTCCTAGCCAGTGTAATAAGGCAAGAAGCAAGCATAAAGGGGATCCAAGTAGGGAATGAGGAAGTAAAACTATCCCTCTTTGCAGATGACATGATTCTGTATTTAAAGAATCCTATAGACTCTACTCCCAAGCTCCTTGAGCAGATTCAAAACTTTGGAAGAGTAGCAGGCTATAAAATCAACCCTCAAAAATCAACTGCCTTCCTTTACACCAACAGTGAGAAGAACCAGGCAAAAATCAGGAAAGCAACTCCTTTCACAATAGCCTCAAAGAAAATAAAGTACCTAGGAATTAGCTTAACTAAGAATGTAAAGGACCTTTTTGATGAAAACTTTAAAACCCTAAAAAAGGAAATTAAAGCAGAACTAAGGAAATGGAAAAACCTCCCATGCTCCTGAATTGGAAGAATCAGCATTGTGAAAATGACAATCTTGCCAAGGGCTATCTACAAATTCAACGCAATACACATCAATATCCCAATGTCATCCTTTAAAGAAATAGAAGAGCCAATTCAAAATTTCATATGGAATAATAAAAGACCCAGTATAGAAAAAACACTTCTTAGCAGAAAGAACAGCGCTGGAGGAATTTCAATTCCAACCTTTAGACTCTATTACAGAGCTATAATTCTCAAAACAGCTTGGTACTGGCACAGGAACAGGCCTGAAGACCAATGGAATAGAACTGAGGACCCAGATATTGAACCACAGACCTATGGCCACCTAATCATTAACAAGGGAGCCAAAAAATAGAATGGAAGAAAGACAGCCTCTTCAACAAGTTGTGCTGGCAGAACTGGTTAAACACTTGCAGAAAACTAAAGTTGGATCCTTCTTTGTCACCCTGCACTAGAATTAACTCCAAATGGATCAACGACCTGGAGGTAAAAGCTGACACACTGAAAACTTTACAGGAAGGAATAGGAGTTACACTAGGCTTCCTTAGCACAGGTCAAAACTTTCTTAATAAGGACCAAGAATCACAGCAAATAAGAGAAAGGCTGGATAAGTGGGACTGCATTAAACTGCGGAGGTTTTGTATGTCAAAGGACATAGCTAGTAAATTAATTAGGAAGCCTATAGAGTGTGAGAAGATCTTCACCAACCAAACAACGGATAAAGGCCTCATATATATCAACAGGTGAAAAAATTGAATCACTCCAAAACTAACTTCCAAAGTAACAACCATCCCATTAAAAAATGGGCCAAAGACTTAAAGAGAGTCTTCTCTGAAGAAGAAACAAAAATGGCCTATAGACACATGAAGAAATGCTCAACATCTCTGGTCATAAAAGAAATGCAAATCAAAACAACTCTAAGATTCCACCTCACTCCAGTTAGAATGGCCAGGAACAGGAAAATGAATAATAACAGATGCTGGAGGGAATGTGGCCAGGAGGGATCACTACTACACTGTTGGTAGGAGTGCAAACTTGGTCAACCACTATGGAAAGAAGTGTGGCAGTGCCTCAAAAATCTAAACATAGAACTCCCCTATGACCCAGCAATTCCACTACTTGGCATTTACCCAACCATCCAGAAACAAGGGCATACTAAATCCACCAGCACAACAATGTTCATTGCAGCACTATTCACCATAGCAAAGATATGGAACCAACCTAGATGTCCCTCAGTTGATGAGTGGATCAACAAGTTGTGGTATTTGTACACAATGGAATTCTATGCTGCTGTCAGGAAGAAGGACATCGCCCCATTTGTTAGGAAATGGAAAGACTTAGAAAAGATCATATTAAGTGAAGTAAGCCAGACTCAAAGGAACTTAGGCTCAATGGTTTCCCTCATTTGTCATAGTCAGTAGAAACCTTGGGCTCTACTAGCAGAGATCTGCAATGGAGCAAAATCTTGACACATAAGGCTATATAGTAAGAAGCTAAGAAGCTAATTGAAAGGACCTGCAGGATATTGAAAAAAAGCCATATAACGAATAATTGTTGTCCTTTATGTACTATGTTATCTCTCATCTCCTTTGCTGTCCCTTGGGCATCTCATATTGTTACAGTATCTCACTTTGTTATCTGATATATTGAATTTATTTGTATTTGGCTATTTAAAATTTGATAGGAAGGGGGGAAACCTGAGATGGTGGGGGGAGGGTAATGGGTACCAAGACATCTGAAAGGGTATCAATGTATGTGAATTAATGCACTTTCTATCTGGCAAATATCATGTAACCCTTTTATTAATCACAATTAAAAATATTAAAAAAAGAAAGAACTGGTCAGAAGCATAAGCCTGAAAAAAGAATTGAAAGGCGTGGCTGCTGCTGCTGCTTCTATATAAATTCCAGCACCTACTGATATGTAAATCAAGTTGCCTGCACAAGTGCATCATTGCAAGCCCTTCCGTGGGCTCAGCCTCTCTCAGCATAAATAAGAGTGCTGGTCGGCCTCTCAGGCCTCTCAGAGGAAGGGCTACCCCATCGAGACCGTCTGCGTTGGGAGCTTTTATAGCGCCTCTGAGTGTGAGAGCAGTAGGATCTGCTCTTTACATACTTGTTAATCTTTGCTTTGAACTTTTATCTGCTCACTTAGTGGGGCTGTGGTTCGTTCGGTCTCTCTGACTGTCGTTCTGTCGGTAGTTCTGTCTTTATACCATTGTATTTTTTTGGCTTCCTTGTCAAAGATAAGGTGCCCATAGGTCTGTGGTTTAATATCTGGGTCCTCAGTTCTATTCCATTGGTCTTCATGCCTGTTCTTGTGCCAGTACCAAGCTGTTTTGATAATTATAGCTCTGTAATAGATTCTAAAGTTTGTATTGAAATTCCTCCTGCACTGTTCTTTCTGCTAAGAAGTGTCTTTGGTATACTGGTTCTTTCATTATTCCATATGAAATTTTGGATTGCCTCTCCTATTTCTTTAAAGAATGACACTGGGATATTGATGGGAATTATGTTGAATTTGTAGATAGCCCAAGGCTAAACTGCCATTTTCACGATTCTTCCAATCCAGCAGCATGGAAGTTTTTTCCGTTTCCTCAGTTCTCTTTTATTTTCTTTTACAGCATTTTAAAGTTTTCATCAAAAATGACCTTTACATTCTTAGTAAAGATAATTCCTAGGTACTTCATTTTCTTTGAGGCTATTGCAAATGTAGTTGCTTTCCTGATAGCTGCATCATTCCTGTCACTATTTTATATCCTGCTACATTTCCAAAGTTTTGAATCAGCTCAAGGAGCTTGGGAGTGGAGTCTATAGGATTCTTTAAATACAGAATCATGTCATCTGCAAAGGGGGAAAGTTTTACTTCCTCTTTCCGTATTTTGATCCCCTTTGGATCCCTTGCTTCTTGCCTTACTGCACTGGCTAGGAATTCTAATAATATGTTAAAGAGGAGTGGAGAGGGTAAAGTTTGCTTGATTAAGTTCTCAGCTCTGGCATTGGTGTGTAAATATTTGGGATCGTTATATCTTCCTGGAGGAAAGATCCCTTTAGTAGTATGTAGTAATCTTCTTTGTCTTTTCTTACTAATTTTAGTTTGAAGTCTATTTTATCTGATATGAGGATGGCAACTCCAGCCTGTTTATGGGGGCCGTTAGCTTGATAGAGTTTATTCCAACCTCTCACTTTCAAAAGATGATTGTTTTTTCTGGTTAAGATGTGTCTCTTGAAGACAGCAGAACGATGGCTCTTGCTTTTTGATCCAACTAGACAGCCTATGCCATTTAATTGGAAAGTTAAGTCCATTGATATTGAGAGTTAGGATTGAGAGATATTTATTAGGTCCTACCATTTTTAAAAGTTTTTAATAAGGCCTGTGTCTTGACAGTGTGTGGTCCTTAGATGGTATGCTGTTTAGGTGCCATTTCTTTCCCTATATTGCATTTATTTTGGTTTTCTATGTATAGAACATCTTTCAGAATTCTCTGTAGTGTTGGTTTTTTTTGCAACATATTGTTGCACCTTTTCCCTGGAATGGAATGTTTTTATTGTGTCCTCAGTTATGAATGAGAGCTTACCTGGGGACAGTATTCTTGATTAGTAGTTATTTGACTTAAGGGCATGACATATATGCTTCCAGTCACTTCTTGCTTGCATGGTCTCTGCTGAGAAATCTGGGGTTATTCTGATTGGTTTTCCTTTTTAGGTTACTGATCCCTTTTCCCTGGCTGCCTTTAGGATCCTTTCTTTGGTTTCTATTGATCCAGTTCGGATTACGATGTGGTGCTGGGATGTTCTTTTCTGGTCAGGTCGGTTTGGGGTTCTAAAAGCTTCTTGTATTTGGATGGGCCTGCCCTTCTGGATATTTGGGAAATTCTCTGAGATGATTCCCTGAAGTATATTTCCAATACCATTGACCTCTTTCTTCAGGCCTTTCTCAATACTAGTTAGCCTTAAATTAGGCTTCCTAATTGTATCTTGGACCTCCTGAAGTGCACTCTCATTTTTCTTAGATTTGGATTGACTCATGTTCTGTTCTTTCTCTATAATAACTAAATTAACTTTAGCCCTGGAAATTCTCTCCTCTGCATTGTCTAACCTGCTATCAAGCTATCTACTTTAGTTTTCATCTCCCTTGCTTCTAATTGCTCATTTTTGATGCCTTGCATCTCTTCTTTTAGATCATATATGAATTTCTTTAGCTCCTTGATTTCCATTTGAGTGGTTAGCTCAGTAGCTTTATTTTCTTTGGACATTTGCTGGAGTTCGGGCACTTTTTTATTTGTGGATTCTATGAATTCATCTATCTTTCTTTGAAAAACTTTTATTATGGCCTCCTTTATGGCTTCTTCTTTTTCACTTATCACCTTGTTTATGGTTTCCTCTTGTTTAGCTATGGCTTCCTCCATTATCTCTTTCTTTATATTTTCACAATTTCATTAATGATGTTCATCACTTGCATTTTATAGCACTTGGAAGAGTCTCCTCTAGGTTTGCCGGTGACTGTTCCATTGTCTGTTTACATTGGGTGGGGGATGTTGTTTCTTGATTTGACATTTGTCTTTTGTTTCTTGTTCTGCCCATTTGAAAATGGGAGCAAGATTAATACTAAACACGATTATAATTATTCAGATATAACCAACCTAGACCTCTGTAGCTGGCAGACACTAGATGTTCACAAGTTTTGATTGGTGTTATCACTTTTTTTGTGCACTTACAGACTAGTCTAATACAACCATTGATAAGCAGGTTATACCCACAAAAATAAGCCTCTCAATCCAATCTCTATTGTCTTTAAGTCCCTCTGAGCCTAGAGAGTAATTAAACACTTAAATATACAGTATTGCTCAACAGCCATCAAGTGTAGATCCATGCAGTATAAGGGTTGAAAGATGAACAGAGGTCCAGAGATAGAAAGATAGAATGAGAGAGGTCAGGGGAGGTACAAGAGGATTAACGTAGGAGTGTAAGAATATTGTAGTAATGAAGAAAATGTATAGCGTAAGGATAACTGACCTAAGCTGGTAAGTAGGTAGGGTATTTAAGAACAAAGTTTGGACTGTATTCGAATAAAACTTATGTGTTGCTGCACAACTAGCTCTTAGCCCAACCAGTGACCTCAAAGTGGACCATGGGATGGATCTGCGAGCTTCAGTCTGAGCAGGGTTGGCAGACGTTTTCCTGTGCTGCTTCCAGGGGCGGCCCCAAGCCAAGGGACTAGGGATTGAGAGTTTCCAGGGGCTCTCAGCAGGACCAGCAGAAGATCCCTCTGTTCCCAGGGGTGGGGCCCAGCTGAGGACGTGGGCTCCAAGGGCAGAGCCGCGCCTTTCTGATTCTCAGAAGGCAAGCTTGGCTGCTGGTCAGCCCTTCATATCAATGCTGTGTTTCCACTGCTTTGTCAGAGTGTCTGTGACTGTGGGGGGCCCCTAAGTGCTGTCTTGATTAGGATTCCCAGCTGGAGGATGCCCCGCTCAAGAATTGAGGGGGGGCAGATGCTGGCTCCTATTTTCCTGCACACCCTACCCACTGTTGTAAGGCAGGGACTCAGTGCCCTCCACTCTCCATATCCAGTGGCCTGGGATAGGAGCCTGGTGAGCGGGTGGGAGCTGGGAGAGCTCTGCCTCCCGTGGTGGGGTGCTTAGTCTTATGGTCTGCCCGCTTGTCAGTCTCCAGTCAGAGGGCTGGGGGTTGAGCCTGTTGAGAGAGTGGGAGTTGGGACAGCCCTGCCACCCTTGGTGGGGTGCTGGGTGTTATGTAGCCCGCCTGTCAATCTCCAGTCATTGGCCTGAGGGAGGGGGCTGTTGAGGGATTGGACAGGATTCTTAATTCCTTGCCCCCCTGCTCCTGCCAGTCTTTCTTGGGCGGGATGGAGGGGTCTGAGTTAAATTCTATTGCTTGGCACCGCTCTGCTTTCCCTATGTGTTTGGGGACGCACTGTATTAATCATGCCTCTGCATCCATCTGCAGGTGATCCACGGTGGTGTGGAGTCTTTGCTTGCTCTTTCTTTATACTAAAATAAGTTTGTTCAAGAACCTACTGCAAGCATTATTACATATTTAAGCCACTATTTTATATCACACATTTGGAATGCTGATGTGTTTTTCCTATTTCCATGTTTTCTTTTTTTTCTTTTTTTATTGTAATTAGTAAAAGGGTTACATGATATTTGCCAGATAGAAGGTGCATTAATTCACATACATTGATACCCTTCCACATGCCTTGGTACCCGTTTCCCTCCCCCCCCACATCCCCCACCTGTCTTGGTTTTCCCCCCTTCCCTATCAAATTTCAAATATCCAAATACAAATAAATTCAATTTATCAGATAACAAAGTGAGATACTATACCAATATGAGATAACCAAGGGACATCAAAGGAGATGATAGACAACATACTACATTAAGGACAACAATCATTCATTATATGGCTTTTGTTTCACTATCCTGGAGGTCCTTTTAATTAGCTTCACATTATATGTCCTTATGTATCAAGATTTTGCTCTATTGCAAATCTGTGCTAGTAGAGCCCAAGTTTCTACTGATTATGACGAATGAGGGAAACCATTGAGCCTAAGTTCCTTTGAGTCTGGCTTACTTCACTTAATATGATTTTTTCTAAGTCTTTCCATTTCCTAACAAATGGGGCGATGTCATTCTTTCTTTCTGACAGCAGCATAGAATTCCATTGTGTACAAATACCACAACTTGTTGATCCACTCATCAACTGAGGGACATCTAGGCTGGTTACATATCTTTGCTATGGTGAATAGTGCTGCAATGAACATGGTTGTGCTAGTGGGTTTAGTATGTCCTTGTTTCTGGGTGGTTGGGTAAATGCCAAGTAGTGGAATTGCTGGGTCATAGGGGAGTTCTGTGTTTAGCCTTTTGAGGCACTGCCACACTGCTTTCCATAGTGGTTGAATGAGTTTGCACTCCCACCAACAGTGTAGTAGTGATCCCTCCTGGCCACATCCCCTCCAGCATCTGTTGTCATTCGTTTTCCTGATCTTGGCCATTCTAGCTGGAGTGAGGTGGAATCTTAGAGTTGTTTTGATTTGCATTTCTTTTATGACCAGAGATGTTGAGCATTTCTTCATGTGTCTATAGGCTATTTTTGTTTCTTCTTCAGAGAAGACTCTCTTTAAGTCTTTGGCCCATTTTTTAATGGGATGGTTGTTACTTTGGAAGTTAGTTTTGGAGTGATACAATTTTTGAGTTGTTCATACATTTTAGATATGAGGCCTTTGTCCTTTGTTTGGTTGATGAAGATCTTCTCCCATTCTGTAGGCTTCCTGATTAGTTTACTAGCTATGTCCTTTGCCATACAAAAGCTCTGCAGTTTAATGCAGTCCCACTTATGCAGCCTTTCTCTGATTTGCTGTGATTCTTGGTCCTTATTAAGAAAGTTTCGACCTGTGCCAAGGAGGCCTAGTGTATCTCCTATTCCTTCCTGTGCCAAGGAGGCCTAGTGTATCTCCTATTCCTTCCTGTAGAGTTTTCAGTGTGTCAGCTTGTAACTCCAGGTCTTTGATCCATTTGGAGTTAATTCTAGTGCAAGGTGACAAAGAAGGATCCAGCTTTAGTTTTCTGCAGGTGCTTAACCAGTTCTGCCAGCACAACTTGTTGAAGAGGCTGTCTTTCTTCCATTCTATTTTTTTGGCTCCCTTGTCAAAGATTAGGTGGCCATAGGTCTGTGGTTTAGTATCTGGGTCCTCAGTTCTATTCCATTGGTCTTCAGTCCTGTTCCTGTGCCAGTACCAAGCTGTTTTGAGAATTATAGCACTTTAATAGTCTAAAGTTTGGAATTGAAATTCCTCCAGCGCTGTTCTTTCTGCTAAGAAGTGTTTTTGCTCTACGGGGTCTTTTATTATTCCATATGAAATTTTGAATTGCCTCTTCTATTTCTTTAAGGAATGATATTGGGATGTTGATGGGTATTGCATTGAATTTGTAGATAGCTCTTGGCAAGATTGTCACTTTCACAATGTTGATTCTTCCAATCCAGGAGCATGGGAGGTTTTTCCATTTCCTTAGTTCTGCTTTAATTTCCTTTTTTAGGGTTTTAAAGTTTTCATCAAAAAGGTCCTTTACATTCTTAGTTAAGCTAATTCCTAGGTACTTTATTTTCTTTGAGGCTATTGTGAAAGGAATTTCTTTCCTGATTATTGCCTCGTTCCTCTCACTGTTGGTGTAAAGGAAGGCCGTTGATTTTTGAGGGTTGATTTTATAGCCTGCTACACTTCCAAAGTTTTGAATCAGCTCAAGGATCTTGGGAGTGGAGTCTATAGGATTCTTTAAAAACAGAATCATGTCATCTGCAAAGAGGGATAGTTTTATTTCCTCTTTCCCTACTTGGGTCCTCTTTATGCTTGCTTCTTGCCTTATTGCACTGGCTAGGAATTCTAGTACTATGTTGAAGAGGAGTGGAGAGAGTGGGTATCCTTGTCTCATTCCTGATTTTAGGGGGAATGGCTTTAGATTTTCACCATTGAGTGTAATGCTAGCAGTAGGTTTCTCATACACAGCCTTTATTACATTGAGGAATGTTCCATGGATTCCTAATTTCTCCAGAGCTTTTAACATAAAGGGGTGTTGGATCTTGTCAAATGCCTTTTCCGGGTCTATTGAGACAATCATGTGATTTTTGTCCTTGCTCCTGTTGATGTGTTGAATTATATTAATTGATTTGCGTATGTTGAACCAGCTTTGCCTTCCTGTGATGAATCCAGTTTGATCACCTATCACCTATCACCACCTAACTTTTGACAAGGGAGCCAATAATATAGAGTGGAAGAAAGAAACAACTGGTGCTGGCAGAACTGGTTAAGCCCCTGCAGAAACCTAAACTTGGATCCTTCTTTTTCACCCTGCACTAGAATTAACTCCAAATGGATAAAAGACCTGGAGGTAAAAGCCGACACACTGAAAACTTTGCAAGATGGAATAGGAGATAAACTAGGCCTATTTGGCACAGGTCACAAACTTTCTTAATAAGGACCAAGAATCACAACAAATCAGAGAAAGGCTGGATAACTGGGACTGCATTAAACTGCAGTGCTTTTGGATGGCAAAGGACATAGCTAGTAAATTAATTAGGAAGCCTACAGAGTGGGTGAAAATCTTCTAAAGATAGTTTTGTTCCAATACTGCAGTTTGAACTCAGGGCTTAATGTTTTTAGGTTTGTACTCAAGGCATGCAATCTCTCATTTGAGCTACACTTCTACTGCAACATTTTGGTGTTTCATTGGTGATAGAATCTCCTGGACTTTCTCCTTAAGACTGGCTTTGAAATACATTCCCCATATTGCAGCCTGTGGAGTAGCTAAGATTGCAGTCTTAAGCCATTGGTGCTTGGATAAAAGAAATCTTTAAAAAGATGAAGTTTGTTGATTCACTGTAAATATGTTGTTTACGGGCTGGAGTTGGGCTAGGAGATAGATTCCTTGCCTAGCATGCAAGAAGATCCAGGTTTGGTTCCTCAGTACCACATGTATAGAAAAAGCCAGAAGTGGTGATGTTGCTCAAGTGGCAGAGCACTAGCCTTGAGAAAGCCTGAGGACAGTGCTCACATTCTGCGTTCAAGCCCAGGACTGGCAAAAAAGTAAAATATATTTGTATTATTTATTATATTTATATGAATAGACACTGAGTGGCAATGTTGTTTCTCTGTTGTTATACTGTGATTATCAGAGGAGAAAGGAGGGAGGGATGAAGGAAGGATGAGGGGGAGAAGAAGGGCAGGAAAAGGAAGAGAATGTGAAGAAGGAGAGGGAGAAAAATAAGGGAAAGAGAAGAGAAGAGAGGGAACAGGAGGGTAAGGGAAAGAGAAGAGAACCATCACAGCCACACTAGAGATAATCCTATGATTTGTTCTTTATAGTTAATTAGTGGTTTAAAGCCTATATTTGTTGGGTACTGCTGGGTCTTGATTGTGATCATAGCTACTCAGAAGGCTGAGATGTGGGGCTCACACTTTTAACCTAGGCAGACAAATCAGACAATCCCTATGTCTAGTTAACCAGTAAAAATCTGGAAGTGCGTGACGGGAAGAAGATGGCGGTGGTTCAGTGTGAGATACATTGAGCTCCCGCCAAGATTCATGTTCTGGCATTATAGGGGACAGTTCTTTACCAGAAATTGATCTTAAGTAAGCTTTAGAACCACAGAGATGTCAGTCAGAGAGGAAAAAGTCAGAATACCGGCACGAGAATTCAGCATGGAGCCCCACCAGCAGCGGGGCAGACAGCACTTCACGGTGGCACAGACCCACGGGCTGCAGACAGAGCCACACAGAGCCAGCAGGAGCCAAAGACGACACCCGGCCCTGTACGGCCCTGCCAGCTTCACAGAACCGGAGAATCCAGCAATTTGTTAGTACCTACGAGGAGAAGTTTCCACTTCTGCTCTCGGAATGCATTGGGAGGGAGTCCCTCACCCTCCACCGAGAGCAGCGGCATATTGACTGCTGGCAAAGACCCGGCATAAGCAATTGGAGACTGAGAGGTGTTGCTGACAGTGCCATCAAACTTGCTGGCAAATGATTTCCCAGAGAACCCTTAACCAAAAATCTGGCCCTAGCACTGCTGAGGTCCATCCCCTTGGTGGCCACATACCTGGTAAACAAAGCCCACCTTGGATCTTTCAGCTTTGTTTTATCAATCAAGCAATCTGATCTGAAAAACCACAAAGTCAAATCACAAGAGAAAAAGACTTTGTAAAGTTTTTGAATCCCAAATTTGGTGGTGACACAAGTTTCCTATCTTGCCCCCACCCAAAAAAACTGAAGAATACACTTTTTCTTTTTTTTGTTTGTTCTTCTACGCCTTTTCATTTGCATTTTTAGGTGTTCTTAGTTTTCTCTTTGACATTTTACCTACACCTTTTTGTCTAATGTTATCATTCATTCCTTTATTTCTCCTCTCTTTTCCCGCATCCTTTCTATCTCTGTGGTAGTTCCTAGAAACACAGTAACAGCTCTGGGTACAGTCTGAATTAAAATGGTATCCATACTGGTACATTCACCTGCTTTTTAAACTCCTGGTTCTCAACCTTAGTATCTCGTGGGTAACAACTCACAATATTGAGGAATCTCACCCCATCCTTTTTTTTGTTGTTGGTTTGTTTTCTTGGTTTTTAATTTTTGTTTTGGGGGGGTTTTGTCTGTGTATGTTCTGATTGCTTTTATTTTATTGTTGTTTTGTTTCTTTTTCCATTTAAAATTTGTATCATTGAAATCTCCTATATCTACCTCCCTCTTTTCTATATATATTCTTCTTTTTACTCATCTTATTTTTATAACTTTTATTTAAGTTCATCTAAATTTCTACTCAAATATTCTACCTGTCTACCACCTTAGGTCAGTTATCCTTACACAATATTTTTCTTCATTACTATAACAATCTTATACTCTTGCAACTATTCTTTTTATACCTCCATTGTTGACATTCATTTTATTTTTCTCTCCCTGTTCCTCTGTTCATCCTTCAAGTCTTTTTTTTTGCCTGTCCTGTGCTTGAGCTCAGGGCCTGAGCACTGTCCTTGGACTTTCTCAAGGCTAGAGCTCTACCACTTGAGCCTCAGCACCACTTCTGGCTTTTTTCTATGTATGTGGTACAGAGGAATCGAACCCGGGTCTTCATGCATGCTAGGCAAGCATTTTAACCACTAGGCCAAACTCCCGGCCCCATCCTTCAAGTCTTATAATGCATGGATCTACATTTGATGGTTGTTGAGCAATGCTGTATACCTACATGTTCAATTATACTCTAGGTCCAGAGGGACTTAAACACAATAGAGTTTGGATTGAGGGGCTCATTGTTTTGGTGATAACTCGGTAATCTGTGATTGTATTGGATTTGTATGTAAGTGCACAAAAAGAAAGAGAGAGGGATATTACCAATCTAAAAGAGTGAACATATATTGTCAGGCAACTAAAAAGGTCTAGGTTGGTTATATCTGAAAAATTATAATTTTGTTTAGTATTAGTCTTGCTCCAATTTTCAAATGGGCAGAACAGGAAACTCAAGAAAATTCTTAAATAAAGGAAGAGCATGTCCCACTCAACAAAAACAAGCAATGGAGCAGTCAGTTGCAAATGTAGAAGAGTCTTCCAAGTGCTATACGAATACAATTGATAAACATCATTAATGAAAAGTGTGAAAACTTAAAGAAAGAGATAAGGGAGGAAGCCATAGCTAAACAAGAGGAAACCATAAACAAGTTGATATGTGAAAAAGGGGAAGTCATAAAGGAGGTCGTAAGTAAGGTTTTTCAAAGAAAAAATGGATGAATTCATAGAACCCACAAACAAAAAGCTGACTGAACTCCAACAAATGTCCAAAGAGTATAAAGCTGCAGAGCTAACCTCTCAAATGGAAATCAAGGAGCCAATACATAATCTAAAACAAGAGATGCAACGCATCAAAAATGAGCAATTAGAAGCAAGGAAGATGAAGAATAAATTAGAAAGCTTTGGTAGCACATTTGACAATGCAGAAGAGAAAATTTCTGGGGTTGAAGATAATTTAGTTTTTATACAGAAAGAACAGAAAATGAGTCAATTCAATATAGGAAATATGGGAAAACGCTACAGAGGCCCCAGATAAAATTAGGAAGCCTAATTTAAGGCTAATTGGTATCAAGGAGGGTCTGGAGAAAGAGGTTGATGGTATTGGAAATATACGTCAGGGAATTATCTCAGAGTACTTCAAAAATATCAAGAAGGGTAGGCCTATCCAGATACAAGAAGATTTTAGAAGCCCAAATCTACCAGATCAGAAAAAGGACATCCAATTGCCATATTGTAATCCGTACAGGATCAATAGAAACCAAAGACAGGATCCTAAAAGCAGCCAGGGAGAAGAGAACAATCACTTATGAAGGCAAAACAATCAGAATAATCCCAGAATTCTCAGCAGAGACCACGCAAGCAAGAAAAGATTGGACGGATATATGTCATGCCCTAAAGTCAAATAACTACCAAATAAGAATACTGTACAAGGCTAAGCTCTCATTCATAACTGAGGCAACAATAACATTCCATTCCAGGGAAAAGCTGCAACATTATGTAGCAACCAAACCAATATTACAGAAAATTCTCAAATATGTTCTACACATAGAATACCAACACAAACGTAATACAGACAAAGAAATTGCACCTAAAACTCCTAACATCTAAGTACCACAAGAACTATCAAGACACAGGCCCTAATGAATGCTTGTAAAAATGGCAGGAACTAATAAATATTTCCCCATCCTGACTCTCAATATTAATGAACATAACTCTCCAATTAAAGGACAGAGACTATCTAGTTGGATCAAAAACCAAAATCCATCATTCTTCTGTCTTCAAGAGACACATGTTACCCCCCAAAAAACAAACATTTTTGGAAATGAGAGGTTGGAATAAACTCTATCAAGCTAACGGACCCCATAAACAGGCTGGAGTTGCCATCCTCATATCAGATAAAATAGACTTCAAACTAAAATTAGTGACAAAAGACAAAGAAGATTAATATATACTACTAAAGGAATCTTTCCTCCAGGAGGAAATAATCACCCTAAATATCTACACCTCTAATCCCAGAGCGCCGAACTTCATCAAGCAAAATTTACTTTCATTGAAAGTGCACACACATCGAAACCCAGTGATTGTTGGTGACATCAACATACCACTCTCACCTATGGACAGATCAACCAGGCATAGACGCAACAGAGAAACCTTAGAATTGAACAACCGTATAGAAAAAATAGATCTAACAGATATCTGCAGATTATTCCATCCAGCAACAACACACTATACGATTTTTTTTCAATAGCGTATGGGACATTTTCCAAAATAGACCACATTTTAGGCCATACAACAAACCTGGGCAGATTCAGAAACCCTGAAATCATTCTCTGCTCTGTCTCAGACCAAGAGAGCATCAAATTAGAACTGAACCCCATCTCCACCAATGAAAACTCTGTAACTCATGGAGACTGAACATTGTTGAATCACAAATGGGTGGGTCATCGAAGACATCAGAACAGAAATCCAACAGTTCATGAAATTTAACAAAAAGGAGCACACAAAATACCAGCTCTTTAGGAAACAGCAAAGGCATTACTCAGAGGAATATTTATAATTCTATGTGTCTACAATAACAATTTGGAAATATCGCAAACCAACAATTTAATGTGCAAACTTTATCTCCTGGAAAAAAAGCAACAAACCAAGCCTAATTCCAGTAGAATGAAGCAAATTATTAAACTCAAAGCAGAATTAAATGAATTGGAGTTCAAAAAAAACTATAGAAAGAATCAACAAAACAAGGAGTTGGTTTTTCGAAAAATTAACAAAATTGACAGAACCTTCTCAAATCTTACCATAAAAAGAAGGGAGCATACCGAAATGAACAAAATCACAGATGAAAAAGGTAATATCACGACAAAATTTACCAAGATCGGGAGCATCATGAGGGAATATTTCTCCAACATTTATGCCAACATATTTGAAAATCTAGAAGAAATGGATGAATTTCTAGCCAATATTAACATAACCACACTCAACCAAGAAGAACTAACCCAACTAAACAGGCCTATTTTAATCACTGAAATAGAAATGGCAATAAGAGACCTTCCACCGAAGAAAAGCCCAGGGCCAGATGGAGTCACAGCTGAATTCTAAAAGGTCTTCAAAGGAGAGCTCACACCAATACTACTCAAGCTCTTCAAGGATAGTGAAAATGAGGGCTCTTTACCAAACTCATTCTATGAAGCCAGTATAACCCTTACCACAAACCAGACAGAGATTCATAAAAGAAAGAGAACTATATACTTATTTCCCTGGTGAACATCAATGCAAAACTTCTCACCAAAATACTAGCCAACTGTCTACAACAACTCATCTAATAAATTAAACACTATGATCACACAGGATTCATCACAGGGAGGCATAGCTGGTTCAAACTACGAAAATCAATTAATATAATTCAACACATCAATAGAAGCAAGGACAAAAATCACATGATTGTCTCAATAGATTCAGAAAAGCTAAAGCCATTCCTATTAAAATAAGGAACGAGACAAGGATGCCCACTCTCTCCACTCCTCTTTAACATAGTATTAAAATTCCAAGGCAGTGCAATAAGGCAAGAAGCAAGGGATCCAAAGGGGATCCAAATAGGGAAAGAGGAAGTAAACCTTTCCCTCTTTGCAGATGACATGATTCTGTATTTAACGAATCCTATAGACTCCACTCCCAAGCTCCTTGAGCTGATAAAAAAAACTTTGGAAGGGTAGCAGGGTATAAAGTTAACCCTCAAAAATCAACTGCCTTCCTCTGTAGAGAGCTATTACATTCGCCATTACAAGATGTCGCTGGCATCTGCCTTTGTGGTTGCGCCACTGAGTTGTTTGTCTGAAAGTTTCCAGGAAGAGATGTGATTTTTCATGAGCTTTATGCATGATTGGAAGTATGTGTAATGCCATATTGCTACTTGTTTAGAATGTGCTATAGAAGTGTACTTATATTATTGGCTATAGAATTGTAAGAAAGCAAATGTGATTGGATGATGGGCCTATAAAAGCCCAGGGTTTTGAGGAAGTTGGGGTCGACCCAGCATAGCTTTAAGCTTGCTGAATAAACTGCTGCTCTATAAGAAGTCTCACTTGTTGCATCTTCCTTGACGGCCGAGGGGATAGCGACAACTGGTGGCCCGTACGGGGACGCCCGTACGCCAAGACCTTCACTTCCAACAGACTTCAGAACTAGAGGTGGTGCACCGGAACGTCCCAGGTAAGAGGGACCAATTAAAGTCCCAGGTAAGAGGGACCGATTAAAGTCCTGGGTAAAAGGGGACCGATTACTTCTGCTCTTTTCTGTAGATAAAGAAAGAGCGGGGAAAAGCTCCAGTTTCAAGTTATGGGAGCCTCAGAATCATCTCAGTTGGTGGCAGCTTTAGACGCGCTGTTGCGTGCGAAGGAACTAAAAGTGAAACAAAATACTTTAAAACTTTTCTTATTAAATATAGAAGAAGTAGCTCCATGGTTCTCAGTTTCTGGGAACCTTTCACTTCCTGCTTGGGAGAAATTAGGAAAAGATTTAGATAGAGCTGCGGAGAAAGGCAGACTTGGACCAGGAGTAAAGCGCATTTGGAAACTAGTTAGGGAGCTGTTTGACTGATGAGCGTTGCTCCGGCGCGCTAGTGGAAGGAAAAATAGCATTGGAGGAATTTAAGGAGGAAAGGTCAGAATCAAGGAGTGAGAATTCAGGGGAGGATAGAAAGGTTCCTTTTATTTATCCCCCCTTGCTGCCTGAAAATATGCAGGAGGAGTCTAATTTAGAGGAGCCTGTGCTAGGCACAGTATCTCGAGTTCGTATTACATCAGACTGGAAGAGGTCGCGCAAGAAAGCAGACCTTAATGCAGGACAGGAAGTTCCTTTTTTCGAGGCGCGGCCCCCCCCTACGTTTTGAATGGGTGGTATTCCCTCAGGGAATGGCCAATAGCCCCACCTTGTGTCAACTGTATGTACATGCAGCTTTGACCCCCTTGCAAAAGGAATTTCCATCAGTGAGATACTTACACTATATGAATGATATCTTGTTGGCTTCCAAAGACCAGGAAATTTTGAATGAGGCTTTTAGTTTATTAGTAAAGTGCCTTGAAAATAAAGGATTATTTATAGCCCCTGAAAAGGTTCAGAAAAATAGAATATCACAGTATTTAGGAAGCATTATAACATCTCAGGAAATAAGGCCATTGAAATGGCAGTTGTGAAAAGATAACTTTAAGACCTTTAATGATTTTCAAAAATTATTGGGAGATATTAATTGGATTAGAGCCTCCCTCCCTATGAGCAATAGAGAATTAAAGCCCTTATTTAATTATTGCAAGGTGATTCTGCCTTAGACTCACCAAGAATGTTAACCCCTGCAGCCAGAAGAGTTTTAGAAGTTTTGGAAGAAAGATTAGATTCAGCATGTTTACAAAGAATAGAACCAGGACTAGAAATTTCTTTAATTATTTTGGCTTCTTTTAAACAGCCTTCAGGAGTCTTGTGGCAGAATGGACCTTTGGCGTGGGTTCACCCTAAATTGTCACCTGCAAAATCAATTGAATACTATCCCACAGCCGTTGCAAATTTGTCCATTTGGGGTATTAAATTTAGTATACAACACTTTGGTTGTCAACCTAATCTTCTTATAGTTCCATATACTTCTGATCAAATTCAGGTTTTAAGTGCCACCATTGATGAATGGGCTATTTTAAATTGTATGTTTTCAGGAAAAATAGATAATCATTATCCTAAGAGTCCTTTTTTACAGTTTTTTAAAGAACATCCTGTAGTTACAGCTAAGCAACCTATTTCTGGAGCAGTTAATATTTTTACTAATGGCTCTAAGAATGGACTAGGGACTTATTTGGTTGAGGGTCAAGAACCAGTTTTGTGTCAGTTTCAACCTGGATCAGCACAGAAGGTAGAGTTACAAGTTGTTATTTCTATTTTTAAGAATTGTTCCTTTTCTTTTAATATTATATCTGATTCCCTTTATGTAGTTAATGCTTTGAAATATTTAGAACTTGCTGGGTCTATAAGTAAAAGTAGTAATGTATGCAATTTAATCGCACAATTGCAAGAATTAATTTGTGCCCGCAAGGCCCCATTTTTTCCAGTACACATACGTGCACATACAGGATTGCCCGGACCCCTTAGTTTGGGCAATGATGTAGTAGATAAGTGTGCACGCATGCAAATGGCTTTTATTGTCTTTACCCAGGAACAACAAGCTCAAGAGTTTCATAATCATTTTCATGTTAATGCCTGCACCCTACAATCTCGGTTTAAATTAACTCAGCAAGTGGCCAGACAAATTGTATTAAATTGCCCAAAATGTGTTACCCACCTTCCGGTTGTGTCATTAGGTGTTAATCCTCGTGGCCTCCTTCCTTTAAAAATCTGGCAAATGGATGTTACCCATGTTATGGAGTTTGGAAAGTTAAAATTTTTACATGTTTCAATTGATACATGTTCAGGAATTATTCATGCCACTCCTTTAAGTGGAGAAACAACTCATCATGTAATCACTCACTGCTTGGAAGCTTGGGCTTCCTGGGGCATACCTTATTTAATAAAAACTGATAATGGCCCTGCTTACACTAGTAAGCAATTTCTTACCTTTTGCCAGACTATGGGAGTACAATTATTACATGGATTGCCTTATAATCCTCAAGGACAAGGTATTGTGGAACGTGCTCATCGCACCTTGAAATTCTATTTACAAAAACAAAAAGAGGGAATTGGATATAAGAAAACACCTAAAGATAGAATTTCCCTTGTTCTTTTTACTTTAAATTTTTTAAATTTGGATATTCAAGGCCATTCTGCCGCTGATAGACATGTTTCACCAGCTATAGGATTGCATAAAGGATTTGTAAAATGGAAGGATGTATTAACTGGCCAATGGAATGGGCCAGACCCCGTGCTCTCTTGGGCACGAGGAGCTGTTTGTGTGTTTCCACAGAAATCACAAGATCCCATTTGGGTGCCAGAACGTTTGGTGAGGAAAGTGCAGAAGAATAATCGTCATGAAAATCCTGTCGATGATGCTGCTACTGATGATGCTGTTGTGGCCATTGATGGAAACTCGAGTACTGTGGGCAATAATGAAGACGTTTCCTCTACCAATGCCAGTGACTAGTACTCCTAAAGTATACCCATATATATTCACAACTAACAGTTCCTTGAAATTACCTTCTATTCTTTATGATTCTGGACGTGGAAATTTTTCCTTAAGTTTGAATTTAACTCGAACCTTGTGTTTTACTTTATCTATGAATTTGAGTGCCTGTATAATTTTTCATCGACAAAATATGGGAATGTTTTATCCCCAGCCAAATGGTGATTCGACAACAGTTTCAACGTTAATTCAAAAGGCAAGGCTGGTGGGATATTCGGGGTATGTTCCATCTTATGGAGATCATGTGAAAATTGGGGAAATTCAACAGGGATTTATAAAAAAATTTCCTTTATTGTTTCCAAAATGTACTAGTAGTGCTTGGTGGCCCTGGGAGTGGACAGGATGTCAGAGTTCTAGATATGTTCATGTTGCCTCTGGCTTTCGTTTTTCCCCTGCTATTGCTGATTTTGGGAATATTACCCATGCTTTATGTAGATGTGATTATATTTTTCAAAGAGCAGATGCAGATACTGAGAACCCCTTTGATGTTTGGCTAATTTGTGGGAAATATTCTTGTAGTGTTAGTAATGCTTTGGTTTTTATTAATGGAGGAGAGTTTAGGCATTGTAATAGTACCATCAAACGTGAGATTATAATTGTTTGTCCCGGTTCAGGGCCATGTTGTCCCAGTTCAGAGTCATGTAATTCCGGTTCAAAATCAGGGTGTTCTGTTATGGCATCAAAAAATAATGTTACCCTAGATTATTGTGAATTTAATGGTACTTATGGCCCTACCCCTGTATGTGTATGGTTTCCTTTTATGTTTGTTATTTTCAATTCATCTGATGGAATTATAAATTGTTCCCTTTCTGA
The DNA here is from genome assembly GCA_024803745.1 of Megascapheus bottae. Classification (NCBI taxonomy): domain Eukaryota; kingdom Metazoa; phylum Chordata; class Mammalia; order Rodentia; family Geomyidae; genus Megascapheus; species Megascapheus bottae. The sequence goes on along the minus strand of JANJXV010000128.1, from coordinate 629,639 downwards.
ATGTTATTTAAGTCAGTGTTGGAATGCTAGCAAATTTGATTTTGCTGTGGTTATGCACATGCCTACCTTTATTCCAATTCCAGTAGAAGCAACAGAAAAGAATTTAATAGTGAAATTAAGAAGAAGACCAAAGCGTGATTTTGGAGTGACTGCATTAATTGGTTTAGTGTCTTCATTAATTGCAACTGCCGCTGCGTCTGCTGCCGCTATGGTTCCCTCTATTCAGACTGCGACTGCTGTAAATACTTTGTCCGAAGCGGTTTCACAAGCTATGGATACTCAAGTACAAGTAAATCAGCATTTAGCCCGAGGACTTATGATTTTAAATCAAAGAGTAGATTTGTTGCAGGAACAAATGGACTATATGTTTCAATTTGCTCAATTGATGTGTGTAGGAACCATGTCTGGTTTATGTATTACTTCCTTGGATTATTACAATTTTTCATATGCTGCAAAATTATCCCGAGAATTGGGTCATATGCTTCAAGGATCTTGGACTCAAGAGTTTGAAAATCTTACTAATCAATTACGACAGGAAATTATAATTGTTAATTCCACCCGTGTAAATATTACTACTGTGGGAGAATTAGTAGATTGGATTTCCCAATCCCTAAATTGGGTTAAGGAATGGGCTGGAAGTGTGTCCTTGATTGTTATATTATGTGTTGGATTAGGATCATTGTGTTGGTTCGTTTTTGTTCTGCGCAGACAAATTATCAGACAAAGAAAGCGCGATCACATGGTCATTAAACAAGCTCTATGGCTCTTCAGCAACAGGAATCCCCACAAGCATGGCTGGGTATGCTGGATCAGTAGTCAACGATGGGTAAGAGTAGAAATTGGTCTTGGTATCAACCTAAGACAGACTCCGATACTCGAGTATCGGATGTTGAAGACGGGGAAGAACCAAGAGGCATCTCTCCAACCTAAGACAGGCATGATCCCTTACCCTTTGAATGAGAAAATTGGGAAGGCGTTTGGAGATTTGGCCAGTCTCTGGATTCCTACTCAAATTCTCTTCACTTTCAGCCAAAAGAAAAAGGGGGAGATGTAGAGAGCTATTACATTCGCCATTACAAGATGGCGCTGGCATATGCCTTTGTGGTTGCGCCACTGAGTTGTTTGTCTGAAAGTTGCCAGGAAGAGATGTGATTGTTCATGAGCTTTATGCATGATTGGAAGTATGTGTAATGCCATATTGCTACTAGTTTAGAATGTGCTATAGAGGTGTACTTATATTATTGGCTATAGAATTGTAAAAAAGCAAATGTGATTGGATGATGGGCCTATAAAAGCCCAGGGTTTTGAGGAAGTTGGGGTCGACCCGGCATAGCTGTAAGCTTGCTGAATAAACTGCTGCTCTAGAAGAAGTCTCACTTGTTGCATCTTCCTTGCAGGCCGAGGGGATAGCGACATTCCTCTACGCCAACAGTGAGTGGAATGAGACAACAATCAGGAAGGCAACTACTTTGGCAATAGCCTCAAAGAAAATAAAGTACCTAGGAATTATCTTAACTAAGAATGTAAAGGACATTTTTGATGAAAACTTTAAAATCCTGAAAAAGGAATTTAAAGAGAACCGAGGAAACGAAAAAATCTCCCATTCCCCTGGGTTGGAAGAATTGTGAAAATGGCAGTTTTGCCAAGGGCTATCTACAAATTCAACATAACACCCATAAATATCCCTATGTCATTATTTAAAGAAATAGAAGAGGCAATCCAAAATTTCATACGGAATAATAAAAGACCCAGTATAGCAAAGACACTTCTTAGCAGAAAGAACAGCGCTGGAGGAATTTCAATACCAAACTTTAAAAGAGCTATAATTATCAAAAGAGCCTGGTACTGGCACAAGAACAGGCCTGAAGACCAATTGAATAGAACTGAGGACCCAGATATAAAACCACAGACCTATAGCCACCTAACCTTTACAAGGAAGCCAAAAAATACAATGGTAAAAAGACAGCATCTTCAACAACTGGTGCTGGCAGAACTGGTTAAACCCCTGCAGAAAACTAAAGTTGGACTCTTCTTTGTCACCATGCACTAGAATTAATTCTAAATGGAAGAAAGACCTCGAAGTGAAAGACAACACACTGAAAGCTTTCGAAGAAGGAATAGGAGATACAATAGGGCTCTTGGGCACAGGTCGAAACTTCCTTAATAAGGACAAAGAATCATAACAAATCAGAGAAAAGCGGAATAAGTGGGACTGCATTAAATTGCAGAGGTTTGGTATTGCCAAGGACATAGCTAGTAAATTAATTAGGAAGCCTACAAAATGGGAGAAGAACCATACAACCAACAAAGGCCTCATATCTAAAATATATCAACAGGTCAAAAAATTGAATAACTCCAAAACTAATCTCCTAAATAACAACCATCCCATTAAAAGATGGGCCAAGACATAAAAAGAGTCTTCTCTGAAGAAGAAATAAAAATGGCCTGTAGACACATGAAAAAATGTTCAACATATCTGGTCATAAAAGAAATGCAAATCAAAACAACTCTAAGATTCTACCTCACCCCCTGTTAGAATGGCCAGGATCAAGAAAACTAATAACAACAGCTGCTGGAGAGGATATGGCTAGGAGGGATCACTACTACACTGTTGGAGGGAGTGGAAATTCATTCAACCACTAAGGAAACAGTATGGCATTTTTTTAGAAGAGTAAACATAGAGCTCCCATATGACCCAGCAATTCCACTACAAGGCATCTACCCAATTTTCAGAAACAAGGACATGCTAAATCCACTAACACAATGATGTTCATTGCAGCAGTATTTACCATAGCAAATATATGGACCTAACCCAGATGTCCCTCAGTTGATGAGTGGATCAACAATTTGGGGTATTTTTACACAATTGCATTATATGCTGCTGTCAGAAAGAATGGCATTGCCCCATTTGTTAGAAAATGGAAAGACTTAGAAAAAAATCACATTAAGTGAAGTAAACCAGAGCAAATGAAAATAGGCTCAATGGTCTCCCTCATTTGTCATATTCAGTAGAAAACTTGGGCTCTTCTAGCACAGATTTCTGATAGAGCAAATCCTAGATACATAAGGCCATATAGTATGATGCTAAATGAATGGACCTCTAGGATATAGAAACATTAGCCATATAATGAGTGATTGTTGTCCTTAATATGCTATGTTATCTATCATCTGTTTTGTTGTCCCTTGGTTATCTCATATTGTTACAGTATCTCACTTTGCAATCGGATATATTGGATATATTTGTATTTGGTTATTTAAAATTGGACATGGAAGGGGGGACAAACAAGTTGAGGGGGGGAGTGGTGTGGGTGGAGCATGGGGACCAAGACATGAGAAAGGTTATCAATGTATGTGAATTAATGCACCTTCTATCTGGCAAATATCATGGAACCCTTCTATTAATTACAATAAAAATATATGAAAAAATTTGGAAGTGAAAACCGTGGCTTAAGTTATATATAGAGTTCAAGCCTTGAGGGACAAAAAGCTCAGGGACAATGCCCACGTCCTGAGTTCAAGTCCCAGGAGTAACAAATGAAGTGAGGTGGGAAGAGGTAGAAAGACATGCATTCTTTTGTCTTGCCTTTAGAGAAAATAATTCCTATCTATATTACACTAGATGTGATCATGAAATCCTATTAAAAATGAAGTCTTCTTTGTGTTGTTTCAAACTATCCAGTGAAATGACACATAGAAATTTGGGCAACAATAAGCCTCATTATATGTGAAGGGAATTCTTTTGAAATATGACAATAGGTAAGTTTTTGTTAGCACTTTCATTATGCCAAGCGTTGACACTAACATTTTCTTTGCCCAGTTACTTTTAGTGAAACTCCTAAAATCCTTAATCCCTAATACAACTTGCCCCAGGCAGCTTGACCTCAGGTTTGTCTAGAACAGTCATCACCCTTTCCCATAGCTGAGACAACAGGCAAGAGAGCCCCTGGCTTACCAGTTGGTGGAGTTGGGATGGCAACAACTTGTGAGCAGATCCTACGGCTCTCACACTTAGTGGCACAATACAAGCTCCACAACCAACGAGACCGATCGACCGACCGAGACCGACTGCCCTACTGACTGAATGAACCACGGACCCAACAAGTGACTGGATAAAAGACCAAAGCGAAGATGAAAAAGGCACATCCTACTGTTCTCACACTCAGAGGCACTATCCAAGTTCCCAACACAGAAGGTGTCATTGGGGTGGCCCTATCTCCGAGAGGCCTGATAGGCCGACCAATGCTGTTATTTATGCTGAGATGGACAGGGCCCCTGGAAGGGTTTGCAATGATGCACCTGTGCCAGGAACTTGATTTATATATCAATAGGTGGTGGAATTTACATTGCAGCAACAGAAGCAACACCTTTCAATTCCTTTTTCAGGCAAATGCTTCTGACCACTTCTTTCTACACTAGTCATTTCAGGGGAATTTTCAGTGAAAGAGAGGTTTGATCCCATAGCCAAAAGGCTCTTCCTTTTCTTCCCATTTTGGCCTTTTTCTTGTCTGGTTTATTTGCTTCCTTGCTTGCATTGTGGGTTATGGGGCTTGAACTCTGGGCCAGATCCCTAAACTACAGCTCATGGCTACTGCCCTACCCCTGGAGCCAAAGCCCAATTTCCCATTTTTCTAATGATTCTTTTGAGGTGAGAGTCTCAGGTCCTGTAGTTGCCAGGCAGGCTTTAAACTGCAGTCCTCAGATCTCAGCCTCCTGAGTAGCTAGGATGTTCAGACTTGAGACACCCCTCCCCAAACCTACTTTTCTCCTCCCTCCTCCCCCAACTCATTTCTCTCCATCTCATACTTTATGACTTAACCACACAAGGAGGGCAAGCTCGCTGGAAACATCCATCCTGCCTTGTCTTTCCTAAAGATAGCTGACGGAGTGTATGGCATGGTAATGGTGCATCCTTCTACAGTTTATTTTTGGAACTCCTTAGGAACCTCTGTTGGGCAGGGTCTTCACCCCTTGAGGCCTGCTTTCATCTCAGAAGATATCACCATCCCAACTCAACAGACATGGAAGCCAGGAGCACTAGGGCCCTCAGGGCACTAGGGTCATCTCACCTATGAGGAAAGCATGAACAGGAGGATCTCAGTCAGCTTTCTCTAGGAATGTGGTCCCAAGGAATAGGATCCAGCTAGGCAAGCACTCCATTGCACTGGGCCAAACGACCAAAACCTGACTTGGCTTGTGTATTTGTTGCTTTCATTTGGTTGTGGTTACGGTTTTCCTTGTTTTTCCTTTGGTATTCCTGCTTTTTTGCTTAGGGTTAGGGGGGAGGAGTCGTTCACTTTTTGGTTTTGGTTTCATTTGGTGTGGGGTGTGTTGTTGCTTTGCTGTTGCTTTGTTATGGCTTTTGTTTTTGGATGAGGCTCTTGTGTTTTGGCATGGTCTCTTCTGGACAGTGATCTTCCTGTTCACCCTTTCCTCATAGCTGTGAGTTCAGGCCAGAGAGGCCCGGGCTTACTGTTTGGTTGAGTTGGGATGGCGACAACGTGTTAGCCGGATTCTGGGGTGTGGAGTTCCCTACACCAGGAAAGGCTCTCCACTCACTGCAATGAGTTGCCCCTGTGAAAAACGGGCCTGACCAGAAATTACAGAGTGCCACTGGGGTACCTCCAGATAAGGGAACTCTTGTTGACATTCCAAAAGCTCACACTCCCACTGTCCATGTCAAGGAAGACCCCAACCAGGTCCAGAGGCATCTCCATGTAGTGAGACACAGTGCAGAATTGGTGAACAGACTGTCGTAGGTGTTGGATTTCATAGTTAAAAGTAGAAAGAGGTCCTGAGATTCATCCATGAGGAGGTCTCTCCCCTCCGCCGAGTCCATGCAGACTCCTACAGCCCAGGTGGAAGAGCCATTGGCACTGAGCTCCCAGTAACATTTCCCGGAGCTGAAGACCTGGGTCCCGAAGGCGGTTGAGTCAATGGAGTGTTCAGCAGGATTCCCAGTGTAGAAAGAAGTGGTCAGAAGTCTCTCTGAATGCTGCTTTTCCTCCTCGTGTTGTTCCCGATCCAGCATTGCAAAAACCTTCTTGGTGGTCCCTCAGTACAGGTTCACATAGCGAACCCACTGGACAATGAGTCTCCTGTTCTTGTGGAGGTTCCTCTGTTTTTCTTGTACCTTGTTCCAGATGGTGGACATCAGCTTGCAAATGGCCTCCCGCTACTCTTCAGCAGTCCTTTCCACAGGATGGTGGCAGTAAGACTAGTGCTCCAGAGAGCGGGAGCACAGCTCACAGAGCAGGTCCTTGTCAACCTGGCAGAAGATGTGCCTTGTCTCCTTGTTTGGGCCACACTTGTGTTCCTCCGAGCTTAGGATTGCCAGAGGCTGGCTTCTCTGGAAGGGCCGCCAGGCTCTTTAAAAGGACGTCAGACTTGAATTCTCCCTGCTGGGTGAGTTCGTAGAAGACAGGGCACGTTCCTGGGAGGGTCTGCCATTCTTCCCAGGACAGGCAGAGACAAGGTCGACAGAAACTCTGGCCGCAGTCTATGGTGACTGATTCTAGTAAGGTATTCCTGCAATGGCACACCTCAGCTCCTTCTGGAAGGCTTGCAGAGCTTCTACGTCCATTGTTGTCCCAGGGAGCTGGGCGTTGCCCGTGCACAATGCTGATCTTAGCTACTCGGGGGGCTGAGATCTGAAGGTCCCGCTTCCTGGCCTGCCCGCGCAGGAAAGCGCGCCTGACCCCCTTCTCTCCTCCCTCTGATCAACCACCCTGTAATTAGCCGCGGCTTTGCAGCACACCGCTAGCCGAGAGCCCAGAGGGCCTAAGGGCTAAGCCCTAGGCCCGGCCTCTTGCCCCTCAATGGATGGAGACCGTCCAACTGACCGACCGACCGACACCGACCAACCAACAGACAGAACAAACAATGGACCCACCAAGTGACCGGATAAAAGACCAAAGCGAAGATGAACAAGAATGAAAAGACCAGATCCTACCGCTCTCACACTCAGAGATGCTATCCCAGATCCCAACACAGATGGTCTCGCTGGGTTGGCCCTTTCTTCTTGAGGCCTGAGAGGAAGACCAGCACTCTTATTTATGCTGACAGTGGCGGGGCCCTAGGAAGGGCTTGGAAGGATGCACCTATGCCAGGCAACTTGATTTACATATCAATAGGTGCTGGAATTTACATTGCAGCTGCAGCAACACCTTTCAATTCCTTTTTCATGCAAATGCTTCTGACCATTTCTTTCTAAACTGGCCATTTCAGTGGAATTTTCAGTCAAAGTGAGGTTTGACCCCATGGCCAAACGGCTCTTTTTTCCTTCCATTTTTTGGCCTTTTACTTGTCTGGTTTCTTGGCTTCCTTGCTTGCTTTGTGTGTTATGGGGCTTATAATCTGGACATCGTCCCTGAATTCTTCAGCTCATGGCTACTGCCCTAGCCCTGGAGGCACAGCCTAACTTCCCATTTTTCTAATAATTCCTTGGAGGTGAGAGTCTCAGCTCCTGTAGTTACCAGGCTGGATGTGAACTGCAGTCCTCAGATCTCAGCCTCCCTATTAGCTAGGATATTCAGATTTGAGACACCCCTCCCCAAACCGTCTTTTATCCTCCCTCCTCCCCCAAGTCATTTCTCTCCATCTCGTACATTATGACTTAACCACAAAGTTTGGCAAGCTTGCTGGAAACCTCCATTGTACCTTGTGTTTACTAAAGATAGCTGAGGTAGTGTTGGTCATGTTATTGGGGTATCCTCCTCCAGTTTATTTTTGGAACTCCTTAGGAACCTCTGTTGGGCAGGGTCTTCACACCTTGAGCCCTGGCCCTCATCTCAGAAGTTATCACAGTACCAACTCAACAGACAGGCAAGCCAGGAGCACTAGGGCTCATCATCTCAGCTATGGGGAATGGGTGAACAGGATGATCTCAGTCAGGTTTGTCTAGGAATGTAGTACCAAGGAATGGGATCCATCCAGGCCAGCACTCCATTGCACTGTGCCAAATGACTGGAGCCTGCCTTTGCTTGAGTATTTGTTGGTTTCTTTTTGCTGTAGTTACAGTTTTCTGTGTTTTCCTTTGGTGTTCCTGTTTTTATGTTAGGGTTGTGGGGGAGGAGTCGTTCACTGTTAGGTTTTTGGTTTCATTTGGTGGTGGGGTTTGTTGTTTTGTTGTTGCTTTATTTTGGCTTTTGTTTTTGGAAGAGGCTCTTATGTTTTGGCATGGCCTCTTCTTGACTGTGATCTTCCTGTTCATCCTTTCCACATAGCAGAGACGACATACCACAGAGGCCCTGGGTTTCCTGTTGGTTGAGTTCGGATAGCGATCACTTCTGAGCCGGGTTCTCGGGTGAAGAGTTCCCAACACCTGGAAAGGCCCTCCACTCACCGCAATTGGTTGCCCCTGTGAAAAATGGGCCTGACCAGAAATTGCAGAATGCCATTGGGGTATCCCCAGATAAGGGAACTCTTGGCAACATTCCAAAAGCTCACATTCCCACTGTCCAGATCAAGGAAGACCCCAACCAGCTCCATAGGCATCTCTATTTAGTGAGACACAAGTGGAGAAGTGGTGAACAGACTGTTGCAGGTGTTGGATTTCATAGTTAAGAGAAGAAAGAGGTCCTGAGATTCATCCATGGGGAGGCCTCTCCCTACTGCCGAAGCCCTGCAGACTCCTACAGCCCAGGTGGAAGAATCATTGGCACTGAGCTTCCAGTAATGTTTCCCGGAGCTGAAGACCTGGGCCTCGAAGGGGGTCGAGTTAATGGAGTGTTGAGCAGGATTCACAAGCGCGTCTCCACGGGCAGCTCCAACCTCTTGCAAAGGAGCGGAAGGCTCATCTTGATTTTGGGCAGCCTCTCGCAAGGAAATGCCCACTTGGTACTAGTTGACTCTCCAGTACTCCGGAGCCCGGATCAGCACAGAGCTGTGGCCTCAGATGGCCAGGCATGAAGGTGAGCACTTACTTACAACTCTCCAGTGTCATTTTGACAGCCTGGAGAACTTCCAGGTCTGGCTTCTGGTATGTCTGGATCAGATTCTGGTAGGTTTCTCTGAGCTGGCGCCTCTTCTGAATCATCTGGGTCTCCATTTGGCTGAGTTGCCCTAAAACCTGTCTTCCTTGGCTGAGAAGTCTCTGAATGCTGCTTTTCCTACTCGTGGCATTCCTGATTCAGCATTGCAAAAACCTCCTTGGTGGTTCCTTTGTATAGGTTCACATAGTGAACCCACTTGATGATGTGTCCCGGACTTCAGGGTAATCATCTAGAGCTTGAGGAGGAGTAGACCTAAATAAGAGGGAAAACAGATACCATAAAGGGACCAAGACAGTAATCTGATCATGGTCTCAATCTTTATTTTTGCACAGGAGAATATATAGTTTTAGTAGATAGGTGGTTGATGCAAGCAGGTTGGCTAGTGATATTGCTTAGTAACCATCTCTATACAAGATTTACCTGAAACAAACCTGGGGAGGGGTTCAGGAGGTGGTCAAAGTGTTTGCCAAACAGGATACATAAATCAAGTTCTTTTTGCTTACAGAATGTTGCAGCTGGGTTGTCATGGAAGGGGTAGTAGAAATAATTAGCAATTCTTTCAAGTTACAGAGTCTTACATTTAATAAGTTCTTTTATTTTATTACTTAATTCTTTCAGCTTACAGAATATTATGGTTTCTGCATGTCATAGCAACAGCTGTTTGGTGCCCAGCCTCTCCTCCCTCTTTATTTAATATTAAAAGGCCAAATATTGTTATAATACAGGTGAAGCAGCTTTAAGCAAAACCATATCTTAGAGAAATCAATATTTTAAGGAAGATTGGCATTAACCCATGGAAGGAAGTAGGAACCCATCACCCTGGAAAGCTTTACAGGATCCTTTTTGAGGGGAGGGGTCTTTTTATCCGGATCAAACCCCTATTCAGATGAGTTTGCTTCCACCAGCCTCACCGGCACTTCGGAATTGATCACAAGTCAGTAGATACCGCCAAGTTCTACCCTTCCATAGTTGCTGATGGCCTACATCTAGCTGTTTCTGGTTCCGGCCGCCATTTTAGTACTGCAGTTCTTTGTTGATCTGCTTGGGTAATAAGAGATGGTCGCCTCTGTGCCTTCACCTGCCTCTTGAGTGCCCAAATCTAGCCTGTGATAATGAATTTGAAGGGGTTTAGATGCCAGGGAGTCAATTGGCTGTTTTACATAGCTCATGATTCTATTGAATATGCATGGTCATATGGATACAATAATCAAAATACCAAACAAAGGACCTAGGAGGGGAAAGAGGTAAGGCAACATTCCATTTAATCCAGTCCAACAGGGGTTATCAAACAATTCTCAGCTGTGTTTGATCAAGTCTCCTGGAGGTTCTTAATCTTGTCTCGCACAATACCGGACTTGTTTGCATAAAAGCAGCACCGCTCCTGTAAAGCCAAACGAATTCCTCCCTGTTTTGCCATGAGTAGATGTAGCCCTCTTCTATTCTGAAGAACTACCTCAGCCAGGGAGTCCATCTGATCCTGAATGTCACTAAAATTGCTCGACAATGCCTAAACATCCTCTATTAACTGATTGGACAATTTGGCGTAAGAGTGTAGTGACACTCCCAATCCTGCCATTCCTGCACCTCGGACTGCAGTGATTCCTAATGCTGCCAGGAGGGAAATAAAAACAGCCCATATATGTCTTCCTCCTACCATTTCTAGGCTGGGAATTGGCAGAACATCACTTCCAGGAATAATGTATATATCGGGGAGCAATGAAACAAGTACACAAACTACAGTCCATTTTACAGGGAGTTGGGTAAAGGCCAGTTTGCCTCCACAGACAAATACTTTGCCTACAGGAGGGCAAAGGGAAATAGTAGGAGAAGAGTAATTAATTACTGCTAAACAATTGCTAAAAGAAATTACTCCTACATATATGTCAAAGGTATTATTTTGAGATTGACTAAAAAAAGCACAAAGAATTAATAAGCAGAATTAATAGGGCTAAGGGAAGTATTGCTTGGAATGGCAATCGGGATTGGTATGCCCCCATGGCCATCAAAGGGGTTGCCAAAAAGGGAAAGTAGGAGGATTTCTTATCTAGTAGAGGTCTTTGTCCTCCAATGATGACAGCAGCAACAGCAAGACTGACATTTGTAGGATCCACAGCAGGTTTGACGATTTTCTAGAATAGAAGAAAGGGTTTTTATTCTCAGGGAGCTAGCCTTCCCTGGAAGGTGAGTTATCAATAGGCTTTACGAGTCATTCTGGGAGCCAATGAGCGGCACCTTCTTAATTATCAAATATAAAGGCCGATCCTCTTCGCCAGATCAACATTGGGTCAAGGCCCTTCCATTGAGATCTCAGAGGATCCTTCCACATAACAGTTGCATAATTATTAATAGTTTGTTGGTTCCAAACGCGACCAGCTGCAGATTTTTCATTAATATCCAGTGTTAAAAGATTAATAACAAATAGATCATGATGAAGAATATTTTTGGAGTTCCTTTTGTGGGAGAAAAGTTTTGTGTTCTTAACTTTTGAAAAGTGTTTTTAAGGGTTTGATGAGCTCATTCAACAGTTCCTTGGCCTTAAGGATTATGGCGAATAGCAGTGATGTGTTTTATTTGCATCTGGTGGCAGAAATGTTGAAAATTTATGCCAGTATATCCGGAGCCATTATCAGTCTTAATAATCTTAGCCTTTCCCATAACTTCTATGCAATTAAGTACATGGGAGATAATATTTTTGGAGGCCTCACCCAGAATGTGGTGTGGCAAAAATACATCCACTATACGTATCTAGGAAGTAACGTGAAGATATTAAAGTGTACCAAAAATATGGAACCTGAGTAACATCCACTTGCTACAATTCATTAGGAACCAATCCACAGGGATTAACATCCAAATTGGGTATTGGAAACAGGGTAATACTATTTTGGCACTGTTTAAAAATTTGCCGTGCCTGCTCTCTGGTGATTTTAAAAAGAAGACGAAGGGTCTGGGCATTAAGGTGATGTAGCGAATAAGCTTCTCTGGCCTGGGCTATCAGGTCATTTTTAGCTAAAAGTACAAATTGGGTAGCTTGGTCTATTGTTTCATTGCCCTTTGTCAAAGGTCCATGGAGGCCAGAGTGGCATGGATGTTGCCTCTAAAGAAGGGGCAACTTCTAGTTTGAATATATCGTTGAATTAAGAAAAATAGGGGAGCAGGGGCCGGGAGTTTGGCCTAGTGGTTAAAGTGCTTGCCTAGCATGCATGAAGACCCAGGTTCGATTCCTCAGTACCACATACATAGCAAAAAGCCGGAAGTGGTGCTGAGGCTCAAGTGGTAGAGCTCTAGCCTTGAGAAAGTCCAAGGACAGTGCGCAGGCCCTGAGCTCAAGCCCAGGACTGGCAAAAAAAAAAAGAAAAATAGGGGAGCAGCATTTGTAGTTGGCTTAATAAAAGGCACTGTTTCAAGCAATGGTATAGAATGAGCAATATAGGCACTATCAGTGTACAGATTAAAAGAAGAAGTATGTAACTGAGCAAAAACTTGTAAGATTGCAAACAACTCAACCAACCGCACAGAACAATAGGGGGAATTTAAGGAAGTAATTTTGCCATTAATAGAAAAGGCAGCTTGCCCATTGGAAGAGCTATATGTGAACACAAGGGAGGCATTAGGTAGTGGCTTTTGGAAGGTCTGTACAGGGAAGGTAATGGGTTGATATCGCCAAAACTGAAGAAGGTTATCAGCAGGATAATGATTATCAAAAGTGCCTAAAAAGGAAATGCATGAAACAGCCCAATTATAATCATTTCGGATTAACCATTGAATCTGGGAGGGAGTATATGGTAAAATTATTTTATCTGGGTCTTTGCCAAAACTTTTTCTGCTTTGTTCCCTTCCTATTTTAATTAGCTCCATTACCCACGTAGTGTTGGGTGTAAGGATCTTAGCTGGTGCAACAGGCAGGTGTACCCAAGAAAGGGGTTCTTTCTGCCAAAAGACTGCAGTGGGTGTGAAACTAGATGCACAAATGACCCACAGTAAGGGAAGGTAATAATTAACAAAAGTTATTTGCTGGCTGCCTCTACTCTAGAGAGAGCTCTCGAAAAGGAGCTTCCAAAGAGGGTTTAGAAAGGGGGTTAGAATCTCCTCTAAGACTATCAAACAAGGGTTTAAGCTCACCTGTAGTCAGTTAAAGATGGGGCAGAGCCAGTTGATGTCACCTAAGAGTTTTTGGAATTTATTTAAGGTTTTAAGATGATTAATCCTAAGTTGAATTTTTCGGATAATATTTTATTGGAAAAAAGCTCAAAGCCTGAAAATAGATATGGAGGTTTAAATTGAATCTTATCTGGTGCAAATTGAAGACCTGCACTGGTAAGAGCATTTGATAGTTGCCGAGAAAATTGGAGAAGGCAATCAGCATCTGGTCCAGCAAGAAGAATATCATCCATATAATGAATTACATAGAGAGAGGGATCCTTTAATCTGAATGGATCTCTAATATGAGCAACAAATTTTTGACATAATATAGGGCTATTGGCCATCCCCTGGGGCAAAACTTTCCACTGAAACCTAGGCATAGGGCCTTTAAAATTCATTACTGGTAGACTGAATGCAAAGTATTGGTGATTCTCCGGATGGAGAGGGATGGTGAAAAAGCAATCGTTTAAATCAATAACAATTATACAATATCCCTTGGCAATGGCAACCGGAGTAGGAAAGCCAGGTTGAAGGGCATCCATGGGAATCATGGCCTTATCGATTTCCCTAAGATCTTGAAGAAGTCTCCACTTTCCTGATTTATTTTTTATTACAAAAATGGGTGTGTTCCTAGGGGAAGTAGTAGATTCAATGTGGCCTACAGCAAGGTGTTCCTGTACTAATGCTGTGTCTGCACCCAACTTTTCAATTGTTAGAGGCCACTGATCAACCCACAGAGGTTCTGTCCTTTTCCAAAAAATTTTGTCTGCATGGAGTACATGCATGTCAGTGGCCACTAAGGAAAATTTTTATAGCCTATGTCAACGCGATCAGCCTTAGCATCCATTTTGATGGGCATCGTAAGACCCTGAGAATTTTTTCCCAGCCCTTGACCTGGGCGATATCCTTGATTAAGTATCTGTTGAGTAATTAATTCTTTGGGGCTGCACATAATTGCCGGGGCCAACTGGCAGCAAACCAGGGTTCGCAGATTGGGGTTCCTGAAATAGGGGACAAGGACTAGGAAGAAAAAGAAGAGAGACAGACACACCGGGTCCGGGATGTCCACAGTCCAGGCAAAAACTGCTGAGACTGCCGTGTTTATTTTCCACTCCCCCTTCTTCCCTCCTCCTCTCCCAGGCAACCTCCAGGTGTTACATTCATATGGTAATTCTCAGGTCATTTACATAGAATAGGGCCAGAAAGCAATAAGACAATAAAGCCATCGTCTGATGCAAGTTAAGGTACAGTTTGATTCCACTCTGGCTCCCAACATGTCCCCCGTTTTTTATTTTAAAAGAAACACAAGTGCAATTTTTACTCTTTTCTATACCCCTAATTTATCCTGTCACATTTTCCAAAAATGACTTTGGTCCCTTGGTCCAACGGGGATTTGATGGGCGGAGATTCAACTTCCGTGACTTCTTCAAGCTGACTCAGGGGCGCCGTCTCCGCGCTTGACCAGGGACCTGAAGAAGCCCAGCCTGTTTTATCAAGGGGTTGCAAGGATTAGACACCAGGAACAACAATCTACTCCAAACTAGAGATCACACTTGACATTCAACAACTGCACAAACCATCCTTGGCTACAATAGTGTAGCTTACCTTGCACCCATTTGCAAAGGCTTTTTCTTGATTGTCTGGGGAACGAAATTTCTGCAACCTTAACAATGCTTCAGTTGTCAGATCTAAGCAGATTAATAGAGACACAAGCCTCAGATCCACAAACTTTTCCTGAATTTGTGGCTGGTGTCAAAAATAAAAAATAAAAATTTCGCTCAATTAGGATTTTAAACTACCCACTATCACAGAAGATTGACAAGTTCCTGCCCAGTTATGAAAGGCACGGGCATTAGTAAGGCATGCTTACAAACTATTCTATGACCTCCCGGCTCTGATTAATTTGATTGGCCAAGCACAAGTGACTAAGATCTGACACCATCTCTGCCATCCAAGCAGAGGCTTTCTGCATCGTGTCCCAGTAGAGTTTCTCCACACAGGGATAAATGTCCCATTGGCAATTCACTTGCTTAGTTGCTGGACTTGAACTCAGGGCCTGGGCACTGTCCCTCAGCTCTCCAGCTCAAGGCTAGCACCCTGCCCCTTTTGAGTCCCAAACTCAGGGCCTGAGTGCCGCACCTAAGCTCTGCAGCTCAAGGCTTGCACTCTGCCACTGTGAGTCCTGAGCTTGGTGCTTGAGTGCTGTCCCCCAGCTGTTCAGCTCAGAGCTAGCACTCTGCAGCTTCGAGCTCCAAAGCAACTCTGCCTTAATAGCATTCTGCTGCCAGATTAGACACCACAGTCTCACAGGGACTTTGCTTTGCCCGGGGTTGGCTCAAAACTGCAGTTTTCAGATGAGTGAGTCCTACAAAAGGCCACGATACTCCAATTAACGCAACAAGGTGGTCAACACAGAAATAGTCTCTAAGCATGAGCTTACCTAGGACCTGGTAAAAGCCAAAGTTACAGCTGAATAAGGATTGCTGTCCTTCTCCATGGGCTAGCTGGAAGTTGCTATAAGGTAACTTACAAGAGCAAGCTGAAATAGCAATTAAGCAATTACTTTGGTAGTCCTAATTTTCCTTTTTTCTCTTTCTTTAAACATTTAAGACAACTTCACTTTCAAATATTGTTTAGAAACCCATTTCCAATGTTCTTAATAACTTTTACTGATACTGGCTTAAACAATTAACACCTTAGCCTTTATTTGCAATTGAAAAACCTTTAAGGGCACAAAGAACTCCTTCTGTCCTCAGGCCCCCTAGGGCCCAAGGCACTCCTCTTGCCTTTTAGAAAAAAGGGGCTCTTTTGCAGTTTAGATTGCTGTCTAAAACTCCAACAACAGTTTAAACTCAAACAACAGTTTTTCCCTAATGCAAGAACTATAGACATCAGTGCACCAAAAGCCTAAGTCTGGACTTAGTTTCCTTCCCTTTTTTAAAATGCACCCAATTGCATGGAGATAAACCTTTAAACATTCCTTTAAAATACTAATCACATTATCCACATTTTACCATCAGATTTCTAGTGTCAGTTTGCAAGAAAGGACAGGCAAAATTTCTGACATTAATGAACAATTTTACATTTAAATCTCTAATACATGTTTCCAAACTTTAACTTAAAGTAATAAATCCCAAATTCCCTAACACCTCTGTGCTGAACAGGATACAATGTTTACAATGTAAACAGCTGTATGCCCTGCAATAAAATGCAGATTTCAGGATCTAGAAAAATGTTTACCAGTTTTTCTTTAAGACAACACAATAATTCTTTGAGACATTGTAAAACATTCAAAACTAATATTTTTGTTGAAGTTTTAAGCTTATATATACCCAATTGTCTTTGTGTTTAAGTATAAATTTATCCATTGTTTTATACAGCATGCTGACAATTTAACCTTGAACATGTTCACTCACTCATTCACACACATTCATACTCAAAGCTCATAAAGCGCGCAAAATTAATATTGGCCGTTCGTTTTCCGGAAGTTTGTGTCAAGAGAGTTTTGCCAATTTTACTCTTACAGGTGAGAACCAGGTTCAAAACAAAACTTTTTGCAAGGCAACTTAGCTGGAATTTATTTTTCCAGGGCTTGTCACAACTGCAGACATGGGGGAGCGGCCATGCTAGGCCCAGAAATGTTCAAATAAATAACAAGGATGTGTGCTTGAGTACGCACAGAAAAACCGTACGGATCCTTACTTAGAAATGGTACCAATTTTAAACACAAAACTGGACAAGAAAATATATGTAACACGAACAAGACAGAGAAACGGAGACTTTTAAATAATCAGACATTGACATATAACAAGAAAATTGGACTCAATCAGATACACTTAACACAAAAAACATGAGCTCAAATGAATGTTTTCACCAAACAGTTATTTTTAGATTTTGACATGTCTTGCTGGTGGGACTCTCAGGTATGCCTTGTTATTGACAAGAAACTCAGAAGGGGGGGGTCAAGGCGTCCCTTGACCACCCAGGCCTCTGTTTTAGGCCCACAGTGCACCTTTTCAAACAAACAAACAAAAATAAAATAAAATAAAACGCAGACATACAAAGGGGTCGGCCGACTTCTACTTACCTCTGGAGGCCTTTGCTTTTCACCTGGGCATCTTTTACAAAAAAGGTTATTAAGAAGAGAGCTGGTAAAGACAAAATAATGTCACATATTAAATTGTGTAGAGTCAATAAATATGTTAAAAAGTCCCTACATAATAGTAAAAGGAGGAGAAACACAGCTCATATGAATGTGTGGAACAAGTGGATCAGTAGCAGTCCCGATTGACATGCACAAATAACTCAGGTCCTTCCTACGTCACAGGATGCACCACTGGAGGGTTGGGGGTGTAGGCCCAGTGAGTCGCTGCTTGGATGGCCACTGTCACTCTCCACGATCCGAACGCAGCGTTCAGGCAGCCAGCGGGCGTCATTTTCTCCTTGTGAAAAAACACATACATGCCCTCAACCCCAGGTTAGAACAGGATTGGGTCCATGCCAAGCACCAGTTAGGGGATCCTTCCACTTTACTAAGGCAAAAGGACGCTGCGCTCTTTTTTCCCAGAATCGCTGAGCAGCAGATAAATTATTTGAATCCAAATTCAAAAATTTAAAACAAATAAAGCATGATTAAGTATATTCACAGGGGTAGCAGGATATGACTCTCCTTTCTGTATTTTAGCAATTTGATGTTTTAATAATCCATTAGCTCTCTCCACGATGCCTTGACCTTGAGGATTGTAAGGAATGCCTGTAATATGAGTGATATTATAGGAATGGCAGAAGGATTGAAATGCTCGGCTTGCATAGCCAGGGCCATTATCTGTTTTTATTTGCGAGGGAATCCCCATCTCAGCAAAGCATCGAATGCAGTGAGAAATACAATGTTTAGTGGCTTCCCCAGCAAGGGGGGTGGCCAAGATAAAATTAGAATAAGTATCTACAGTAACATGAACATATTTTAATCAGCCAAATGATGGAACATGCGTGACATCCATCTGCCAAATGTGATTAGAAAGCAGTCCTCGTGGATTTATACCTAAATGGGGGGCTGGTGAAAAAGGGACACAGTTGGAGCAAGTCTTAACTATTTGTCGTGCTGCTTCTCTAGATAATTTAAACTGTCGGCGCAAGGCTCGACTGTTTTGATGATGGATGGCATGTGACTGCTTAGCAAGTTCAACCTGAGTTAAGTAAACTCTGGTGGCGGAGTCAGTAACCGCATTGCCCTCACTTAAAGGGCCAGAAAGATTAGTGTGAGCTCGAACAAAGCCAAAAAAACAAGGGTGGTTGCGAGAACAAAGCAAAGTTTGTACTTGGCGAAATTGGGTCTGAATATTGGAGTTAGTAGTTCCAATAAAGGGAACAGTTTCTATGACTTGAAGAGCACGAATTACACATTGACTGTCTGAATATAAGTTAAAGGGCTCGTCTTGTAACAGGACGAGTGCTTGTAAAACAGCCTCTAATTCCACCTCTTGGGCGGAGGAAAAACCTGTAACCCAAGATTAAGTTTTCCCATTAATGGTCAAAGCAGCCGTTCCATTAGAGGATCCATCTGTAAATACCAAAGCAGCAGAAGATAAAGGCGAGGCCTGTACTATGGAAGGAAATAGAAACGTATGACACACAGCAAATTGGAGAAGTTTGTTAGACGGGTAGTGATGCAAAATTCTTGGGCCCAAGCAATGGCCCAAGAATCGCAATGGGCGAATAGCCAATCTTGCTGTTGTAGATTATATGGGACACAGATAAAATGAGGTTCCTGACCTAAATATTTACGGGAATCCACTCGGCACATATGTATCAGTTTAGCTACCAATTCGTAGTAGGGGGTCAGCACTTTGCCGGGTGTTGATGGTAGATAAAGCCATAAAAGTGGGCCATCCTGCCACAATACAGCAGTTGGGGAGTGAGAAGTAGCTAAAATGTAAACTCCCCATGGTTTAGAATAGTCACAATAGGTCACTTGTTGCTGGGAAATTGCCTTTTCTACAATTTGGATGGCCCTCCTGGCGTCAGGATTTAATTCGCGCAAGGATGTAGGGTTGGTATCTCCTTTTAAGAGATCAAAAAGGGGTTTTAACTCTCCTGTGGAGAGCTTTAGATAAGGCCGAAGCCAATTTATATCTCCCAAGAATTGCTGAAAATCATGAAGAGTTCTTAAGTGGGAAGTTTTTAATTGTATTTTTTGGCTTTTAAAATAGTGTTGGCCTAATATATGGCCTAGATATGTAAAAGGGGGGTGTTCCTGAACCTTTTCAGCTGATATTATAAGGCCAAAGAGGCTCAGATCTTGCTTTAGTTGTCCAAAGGCTTGTCGTACGACGATAGGGTCAGAACAAGCCAACAAGATGTCATCCATATAATGAACAATATAAACAGAAGAAAATTTTTCACGAGTGGAAGAAATGGCTCTAGCTACAAAACTTTGACATAAAGTTGGGCTATTTGCCATGCCCTGTGGGAGCACAAGCCAGTGATATCGCTTCATGGGTTCTTTAAAATTAACAGAGGGGATGCTGAAGGCAAAGCGCTTACAGTCTTGAGGCGCCATGTGGTATAGTATAGAAACAATCCTTCAAATCTATAATAATCTTATAAGTATCCTTTGGGATTGCCATGGGTGAAGGCAAGCCAGGCTGTAGGGCCCCCCATCAGTTCCATAGTGGCGTTGACTTTTCTCAAATCCTGTAACAGCCTCCATTTACCTGATTTTTTCTTTATAACAAAAATTGGAGAATTCCATGGAGAGTTAGAAGGGGCCACATGCCCCAAGTCCAGCTGTTCCTGTACCAGCTGCTGTACTGCAATGATCTTTTCTAGTGAAAGAGGCCACTGTTCGACCCATACCGGTTGTTCAAAGAGCCAATTTATGGGATCAGCATGAGGGGCAGGACAAACTACAGCCCCCGTTAGAGAATACCCTAATCCTTGTCTCGTAGGGTGAGACTGGGGTTGGAGTGGCTCTAGCTCCCCCTGTGCTGCTCGGCCTAGTCCCCTAAAGGGTAGGAGGCCTTGGTCAAGTAACTGCTTAGTGACCGCAGCACTAGGACTAAACATATACACTCCCATTTTTTCCATGATATCATGACCCCATAAATTAATTGGCAGATGATCCAAGTAAATGGCTGAAAATGACCAGAGTGCCCTTCCTCATCTCTCCAAACAAGGATCGCACTGCTCTGCTGTGGGTCAGTTGCTTGCCCAACCCCCTGTAAGGAAGTCATAGAGGTTGTCAGGGGCCATTGGGCTGGCCAATGTTTTTTAGATATCACAGACACATCTGCTCCAGTGTCTAATATTCCTTTAAAGGGCTTTTCTTGTATAAATATAGTCATCTCAGGCCTCTCTTGTTTTATGCTTTGTACCCAATAGATATCAGAAGATCTAAATCCTCTCTGTCCACATGGGGAATTAGCAGTCTCCCCGGGAGGTAAAGGCACAAGTATTAATTGTGCTAATTTTTGACCGGCTGGGATCAATACCACGTGTTTCGGGGCAGAGGCCATAACTCTGATTTCTCCAGTAAAATCCTGGTCAATTTTGCCAGGTGTAATCTGTATCCCTTTAAGGGCTGAGCTACTTCGCCCTAACAGCAATCCAGCCACTCCCGGGGGAAGGGGACCAAAAACCCCCGTGGGGAGAGGTTGTGTCCCCATCTCTGGGGTCAATACTGAGCAGGTGGAGGAACAGAGGTCCAATCCTGCACTGCCTGGGGTGGCACGGAGGGGGCTGGAGACTGATCTTGGGGGGTTGTTAGAAGATGCACTTGTGGCCAGGAAGAGGGAGGGACTGCCCCATGGTTTTGTGGGGACAGGGGCTGCCCCCTTCTCCAGTTTCCCAAATACGGGCGGCCATTGCGATTTGTTGCTGACTTGCAATATTTAGCCCAGTGCTTCCTTTTACCACAGCGTGGACATGTGCCAGGTGATTTTTCTCTCTTTTGCCTGGCCTGGCGTGGGCATTGCGTCATCCAATGTCCTATTTGTCCACAAGAAAAGCAACGCCCTGGGGGTCTAGCATCCCGAGAATGCCGCTGACCTCTATATTTTAGAAACTCAGTAACAGTCTTTCCTTGAGGAGCAGCGGCTAAAGTAAGGCCTTGTACATGGGAGGGTCCAATATCAGCACACAGTGAAATAAAGTCCGTGATTCCTCCCTTATTCCTATGGGGTCTGATAGCCGCCTGACAGGCGGCGTTGGCATTTTCATAGGCTGTGTGTCTAACTATACTCTTCCTTGCATTCTCATCTTGTACTAGGCAGTCTGCAGTCTCCATTAATCGAGACAAAAATTCTAGATAAGGTTCATTCGGTCCCTGTTTAACTTCTACTAGATTTTTTGTACGATTGGAATTGCGTAACTTTTTCCAAGCCTCTCTCGCCGCAGCATTTATTTGTAAATAGGCCTCCTTTGCATAACCCAATTGATCTTCGGTGTTTTTATAGGTTCCCTCTCCTAACAACTGATCAAAAGTGTAAGGCAGGTTCTTAGATCCATTTGTTTCAATTTTAGCCCGACACTGTGCAGTGAACTCTGTCTCCCATAATAACTACTCTCCTGCACTAAGGCATGCTCTGGCAAGCCGCTTCCAGTCATTTGGGCATGCAATACCAGCACATGCGGCCTCCAATATTACTTGAGTAAAAGGGGCAGTTGGCCCATATTGGGAGCAGGCATTTTTTAAATCCTGTAATAGTTTAACAGGAACAGGTTGATGGTATACTTGTTCATCATGATCAACTAAACTAGGGAAGCATCGAGTCCCTGAAATATCTTCCCTTTCTCTAGCAGCCTGAGCCAGGTTTAATTGCGATGCACTGTGCCTGGTTGTAGTGCCTGTTAAAAGGGACTTGTTGCTAGGGCCTTTAGGCTTGCCTAAAGGTTGAAAAAGGGATTGAGGCCGTAAGGCTGCAGCCGGAGGCGGTGAGTGTGAGGGGTAAGGTTTAGAATCAGACACCATAGTGGCCTGAGGGTCATATTTCTTTCCTACTTCTGGGGGGGCTCTCTGCTCTATCCCCATTTTCGGTAGAAGATGTAGCATTTCTTCTAACTTCTTCTCTATCGTAGCCACCCGGCCCTCCATTGACTCATCATAACTTTCCTCCTTGATATTCAAACCTGAATTCTGATACTCAGTATCTACTGGTTGTTGTTCCCTTTTCAAGATCTCACTTAGACTCTCTTGGGCTGCGGCATATGGCTCAGCCTCAGGTTTTTCAGAAGGGTCCTTTAACTCATAAATTTCCCTTAATTCAAGATTAAGTTCAGCATTCTCATGTAGAGGATCTATGCATTCACTTACTATATTCCATACAGTAATAGCCTCTACTGGGGTCTTTTCGGGGCCATATACATCATAATAATCTTGAATTCTTTTTCCTATCCGCTGCCAGGCTTTTTGGAATTCCTCCTCTATAGACCTCGGGCATGACTCCTCGACAAACTGTAGGAAGCTCTGAAGCACCCCTTTTTCCGCCCACGTTCCGTGGGCTTCAAGTAGGCCTGTTAAAATCGGTAGATATAACCTATGGCTATTAACTTGACCCATAATTTTTACTCCTGACTATACACTCTCTTAAGATCCTCTCTTAATAGTCCTAGGATGTGTTACTCACCACAGGGAGGGGTCCTTCACCTTCGTCCCAGATTTTCAGGGTCCCTGTTCGGGCGCCAGATGCCGGGGCCAAACGGCAGCAAACCAGGGTTCGAAGATTGGGGTTCCTGAAATAGGGGACAAGGACTAGGAAGAAAAAGAAGAGAGACAGACACACCGGGTCCGGGATCTCCGAAGTCCAGGCAAAGACTGCGGAGACTGCCGCGTTTATTTTCCACTCCCCCTTCTTCCCTCCTCCTGACCCAGGGAACCTCTAGGTGTTACATTCATATGGTAATTCTCAGGTCATTTACATAGAATAGGGCCAGAAAGCAATAAGACAATATAGCCATCGTCTGATGCAAGTCAAGGTACAGTTTGATTCCACTCTGGCTCCCAACAATTATGGTTAGGATTAACGTTCAGGTGAGGATTGGTTTTCAGGTTTGGATTCATGTTCAGGTTAGAGTTAGCATTTGGGATATGGTTAGGCTTCAGGTAAGCATTAGGGTTCGGGTGCAGGTTAGGGTTATGGATTAGGGTAAAGATTTTTTTTTGGTTAGTGTTATGGTTAGGGTTAGATTTTGGGTTCAGGTTAGATTAGGGTTAGCCATAGGTTTAGGGATAGAATTACAGTTCTGGTTCACATTTGGGTTATGGTTAGGATTTGGTGTTGGTTTTGGTTTAGGGGTAGGGATAGGTTTATGGTTTAGAGGTAGGGTTAGGGTTTGGGTTACGTTTTGGGTTCAGGTTAAGGTTAGGTTTCATGTTAGGTTAGGGATAGTGTTTGTGTTAGGGTTCGGTTTGGGTTCAAAATTATGGTTATGATTAGGTTTAGAATTAGGTGTGGAGTTAGGGTTTGGGTTAGATTTTGGGTTAGGGTTATGGTTAGGATTAGGGTTTGGTTTAGGCTTAGTGTCCAGGGTAGTGGTAGGGTTAGAGTTAGGGTTAGGGTTCAGATTCTGCTTAGGGTAAGTGTTCGGATTAGGGTTAGGTTTAGGTTTAGGATTACTTTTTGGGTTAGGGTTAGAGGAAGGTTTACAGTTTGGCTTTGGGTTATTGTTAGGGTTTGGGTTAGGGTTCAGGATAGGATTAGGGTTAGGGTGAGGGATCTGGTTTGGCTTATATTTCTGGTTCAGCTTAGGGTTAGGCTTTGGGTTTAGGTTTAGGGTTAAGTTCAGGTTACATTTACGGTTTGGATTCAGTTAGCCTTCGGGTTAGGGTCAGGTTTGGGTTAGGATTATGGTTAGGGTCAGGTTTCAGGTTAGGGTTAAGTTTCGATTTAGGATTTGGGTTAGAGTTAGGGTTTGGGTTCTGTTTATGGGTAGGGTTTAGGTTAGGTTTAGGTTTGTCGTTCGGGTTAGGGTTATGGTTCTGTTTCAGAATGCGTTTCAAGTTAAGATTACATTTCTTTAAGGATTAGGATTAGGTTTAGAGTTTGGTTTAGTGTTAGGATTTGGGTTAGACTTAGGGTTAGTGGTAGGGTCAGGGTTTGGATTCAAGTTAGAGTTTGGAATGGGGGCTATATTTACTGTTCGGGTTAGAGTTAGGGTTAGGGTTTGGTTTATAGTTATGAGTAGGGTTACTGTTACAGTTTGTGTTATGGTTTGGTTTAGGTTTAGGGTTTGGTTTAGGATTCTGTTTAGAGTTAGGGTTCAAGTTTGGGTTAGGTTTAGAGTAAGGTTTCCACTGATGATTAGGGTTTAGGTTAAGGCTTGGGTTAAGTTTAGGGTTAGTGTTCAGGTTAGGGTTAGATTTTGTGTTAGCATTAGGTTTCAGGTTAGAGTTCAGATTAGGGTTAGGTTTTATGTTAGGGTTTGGTTATGGTTTCTGGCCAGGTTAGGGTTTGGGTTAGAGTTAGGATGCTGTGTTAGGATGCAGTTTAGGATTACAGTTAGTGTTAGAGTTAGGTTTCATATTTGAGTTATGGTTGGGGTTAGGGTTAGGACTCTGGTTAGGGTTATGCTTAGGTTACAGTTAGGGTTAGGATTATTGTTAGGGTAGGATTAAGTTAATGTTCAGGTTATGGTGATGGTGAGGGTCGGGTTCATTTTCAGGTTCGGGTTAAGGGTAGGGGACTTCTTAGGGTTAGGGTAAGGTTTGAGGTTTGGGTTAGTGTTCATTTTAGGATTTCGGTTAGGATTCAGGTAAGGTTAGGATTCTGATTAGGATTAGGATTAGGATTATGGTTAGGGTTAGGGTTAGGGTTGGGTTTGGTTCATGTTCCAGTTAGGGTTAGGGTGTTTTTTATTGGGTTGGTTTTAGGGTTAGGGTTATGGTCCAGGTTAGGGTTAGTGCTAAGTTTAGGGTTCGGGTTAGGGTTAGGATTAGAGTTTGGCTTATGGTTGGGGTTAATTTTCACTTTCGTCTTAGGTTAGAGTTAGGATTTGGTTTTGGTTTTAGTTTGGTTTGGGGTTCGAGTTAGGGTTCATGTTTGGGTTAGATTAGGGTTAGGTTTTGCCTTTTGATTAGGTTTATGCTTAGAATTAGGTTTAGGGATAGGATTAGGAATTGTGTTCAAGTTTGGAGCGGGTTAGGACTCGGTGTAGATTTCTGTTTAGGGTTAGGGTTAGGCTTGGTATTTGGATTCGGATACAGGTTAGAGTCTGTTTTAGGGTTAGAGTTAGGGTTCAGAATCAGGATAGGGTTAGGATTCTGGTTAGGGTTAGGGTTAGCATTCAGGGTCCGGTTAGGTTTAGAGTCTGGGTTAAGGTTAGGCTTAGTATTCAGATTAGGGTTCAGTTTTGGGTTCAGGTTTGTTTTAGGATTAGGGTTAGTGTCTGCAATAGTGTATGGGTTAGGGGTATGGTTTGGGTTGAGGGTAGGGGTAGGATTTGGATTCGGTGTCAGATTAGGGTTAGGTTTCAGTTTCAGGGTCAGGTTCGTGTTCTGGTAAGGGATAGGGTTAAGGTTCTATTTAGGGTTAGAATTAGTTTGCAGGTTACAGTTAGGATTAGGGTTTGTGTTAGGGTTCGCCTCCTGTTCAATTCACGTTCATTTTAGGGTTAGCTTTTGAGTTGGTTTTAGGGGTATAGTTAGGGTTCATGTTAGGGTTAGTGTTTGGGTTAGGGCTCAGTTTTGATTTTGGGTTAGGGTTAGGGTTCTGGTTTGGGTTCCGGTATGGTTAGGATTATGACTAGGGTTTGGGTTAGGCTTAGGGTTTTGGTTCATGTTAGGGATACGTTTCGTGTTAGGGTTAGGATTCTGGTTAGGGTTAGGCTTAGGGTTCTGCTTAGGGTTTCTGTTCAGGTTTGGGTTAGTGTTAGTGTTAGGTTTAGGGTTAGGTTTTGAGTTAGGTTCAGGTTAGGTTTTGGGTTAGGTTCAGGTTAGATTTAGGGTTAAGTTTCAGGTTAGGGTTAGGGTTCCAGATTCGGGTTATGGTTAGGGTTAGGCCAAGGATTAGGTTTTGGGTTAGAGTTTGGGTTAGATTTAGAGTTAGGTTTCAGGTTAGGGTTAGGGTTACTGTTTCAGGTTATGGTTAGGGTTACGTTTAGGGATTGGGTTGTTCGAGTTAGGGTTAGGGTTTAGATTAGGGTTAATGTTAGGGTACGTGTTTGAGTTAGGGTTAGGATAAAGGTTAGGGTTCGGGTTCATGCTCAATTTAGGGTTAGGGTCAGGATTTGGTGTAGGTTTCTTTTGTACATTAGGATTGAGGTTACGCTCTTTGGTTCAGGTAAGGGTTACAATTAGGGTTAGGTTTAGGCTTAGGTTTCTGGTTAGGGTTGGTTTCGGTTAGGTTTAATGTTAGGTTTAGATTTGGGTTTTGGGTTCTCACAGGGTTAGGTTTAGAATTAGGGTTAGGATTCTTTTTATGGTGAGAGTTAGGTTTAGAGATAGAATTAGGGTTCGGGTTCAAGTTTGGGTTAGGCTTAGGATTCAGTGTAGGTTTTGGTTTAGGGTTAGGTAAGGGTTACTGTTAGGGTTAGGATTAAGATTAGGTTTCAGATTACGTTTAGGGTTAGGGATAGCGTTCTGCCTCGGGTTCATGTTCAGGTTCAGGTTCAGGTTAGGATGAGGGTTAGGGTTAGGTTAGGATTAGTTTTCAGGTTATGGTTATGGTTTGGGTTATTGTTAGTTTTGGGGTTCCAGTTCTAGTTCGGTTTAGTGTTAGGATTCGGGTTCATGTTGGAGTAGGCTTAGGATTTGAGTTCCTGTTAGGGTTACGGTTAGGATTCAGATCAGGGTTAGGATTCAGGTTTGGATATGTGTTAGGGTTAGGGTTCTGGGTAGGGTTCTGGTGAGGGTTAGGATTAGTGTTTAGGTCAGTGTTAGGTTTAGGTTTCAGGTTAGTCTTAGGGTTATTCTTACCCACAGTCCAGTAGAGTCTCATATAAGCCACATCCCCACCAGCATTTGTTCTTATGTTTCCTGATAAGGGCCATCCTAATTGAAATGAGGTGGAATATCAGTGATGTTTTAGTTTGCATCTCTTTTATGGGTAGAGATGTTGAACATATCTTTATGTATCTTGTTGCCATACTTATTTCTTTCTCAAAAAAACAAACCTCCCTACCCTAACCTTACCTTACAACCTCAATACATCCACTGGTTAATCAAAGTTTAACATCTTATTTTCTTATTTTTTTCTTCATTGACATTGGGGAGTGAACATTGTAATAGTAAATTGGCATACATTCAGACATGAAATACACTTTGTTCTACTATAGGAATCTTTGGATGTAGACATTTAGGAGATGCTTAGGCATCTGGGAAATAGGTTTTCTTGGAGGAATTTAGACAAAACAATAAAGTTTCAGTTGGGAATTATTGCTGTCTTCTTTCTTATGTCAGGAGCTTTCAGGGAATTTTGTCACTAGCTGATGTGAAACATGATAGAGGACTTTTTCTCTGTATAAAGCTATTATTTATAAACACATATGTTTAAATCTCTGTATTGCAACATTTCAGAAATCCTAAGATTTAAACTTCTTGTGTTTGAAATTCAGTGCAAACTGAACATCCAATCTTTGGCCGTATACTCAGTGCTTTTACTGTAAATGATATGAAAGTCTTCGTTTCATTCAAAGGAATCAATAGGGTTGAACATAATTTTCTCAGTACAAACTTCATCAGAGTTTAACAATAGCTAAAATCTGTAAGAGTAGTGAATGCAATATATTTGACAGTTCCTGCTTAATACTGAATTATAACTGCTTTTTGTACTTTAATAAGACTTTTCATGCTTCTAAGATGTCAGTGTTCTAGTTGTATTTTAGTGGGGTAGGCTATCACTTGGGAATAAGTAGGGAAAATACACTCTACTTCTTTCCTTCATCCTAAAGGGAGAACAATGGAAACAAAACAGGTAAAACTAGCTTTAGTAGTTGTTATACAAAAGCAGATTGCTTGCAAAATATCAAGAGTATTTGCCATGGTACTCACATAGAATTATGTCAGAATGTACTATTGAATTCCAGAAACGATATAATGAGTAAATTACTTTTACTTGAATACTTTTAAAGAGGTTTTTTTGGTTGTAATCAGAAAAAAATTCTGGTGTCATTTTCTGCCAGTCCTGGGTCTTGATTTCCGGGACTGGGCAATTCCATGAGCTTTCTCAAGGCTGGAGCTCTACCACTTGAGCCATGGCATTATTTCTGGCTCTTTCTGTGTATGTGATAATGAGGAATCAAACACAGGGCTTCATGTATGTTAGGCAATCACTCTATTACTAGGCTATGCCCCCAACCCTACTTGTCATTTCTATAATGCAGAGAAGAACAAAGAATATCTAACAATAACAGGTGTAGGAATGGGGAGATCAGTGTATCCAAGGCTTGCTACATGAATGGAAATGAAGAAGAATCAGTGAAAGACTGGCATTCCCTATCTGATGCCTGGAATGGGCTTCACATGTATGTGCACATTAACGCCCTCTCACACACACACGTCTGTGTGTGTGTGTGTGTGTGTGTGTGTGTGTGTGTTTGTGTGTGTGTGTGTGTGTGTGTGTGTGTGTCTTAAAACCAGGGCCTAGGTGCTCTCCTTGATCTTTTTTCCT
Source organism: Megascapheus bottae (assembly GCA_024803745.1). Lineage (NCBI taxonomy): Eukaryota > Metazoa > Chordata > Mammalia > Rodentia > Geomyidae > Megascapheus > Megascapheus bottae. Next base: position 600,907 of record JANJXV010000128.1, on the reverse strand, counting down.
TAAGGTTAGCGTTCTGCCTCTTGGACCATAGCTCACTTCTGGCATCTTGGGGAGGAATGTGATGGTTAATTGCAGACTTTCTTGCCTACACTGGCTTTGAAATATGATCTTCAGAACTCAGCCACCTGAAAAGCCACGAACCTGATGGGTTGTCCTGTTGTAGTGCATTGCTGATTTATTCCAGGAAATAGTATCAATCTATAAGAAAGAGTATATATATACATCAATTATCACTTTACTTCAGTCCTCATGAGGTAGCTGTTATGGTATTAATTCACTTTTATCAGGTCTTTATTGTATTGTTTTTCTGTCAGTAGACATTCTTTTATGCTTTTACTTTCACCAAAATTTGCTGACACAACAACTGCAATATAGGTGTTGGTGGATGGCTTCTCTTGAAGAATAAATGACTAATGAGTGGCATGTTTCCATTCACTTCCACCAACCATCCTCTATCAAATGTATACGTTGCATATTTTTTACTTAAAAAGTTTGTGGGTCCCACTTAAACTTTCATTGAATTCTTTTTCTAAAGTCTGTGATTGTTGTTACAGATGTGATAAAATAATAGTTTGACTTGTTGTTTTGTTTTGAAGAACTGGATGAAAAGCTGCGAGTGCTATAGCACACATTTTCTTACAGAGCTGAAGCAACATGATGGTGATTCCAGGGTTTTTCTTTGACATTGGCTTCATAAAAAGAAAATAGAGGCATGATTTACAAGCATCAATATCAGAATTTCTTTTTTATTGTAATTAGAAAAAGGTTACATGATATTTGCCAGATAGAAGCTGCATTAATTCACATACATTGATACCCTTTCACATGTCTTGGTACACATTTCCCCCACACACATCCCACCCGTCTTGGTTTTCCCCCTTTCCCTATCAAATTTCAAATATCCAAATACAAATAAATTCAATATATCAGATAACAAAGTGAGATACTATATCAATATGAGATAACCAAGGGACAGCAAAGGAGATGAGAGACAACATAGTACATTAAGGACAACAGTCATTCATTATATGGCTTTTGTTTCAATATCCTGGAGGTCCTTTCAATTAGCTTCCCATTATATGGCCTTATGTATCAAGATTTTGCTCTATTGCAGATCTCTGCTAGTAGAGTCCAAGGTTTCTACTGATTATGACAAATGAGGGAAACCATTAAGCCTAAGTTCCTTTGAGTCTGGCTTATTTCACTTAATATGATTTTTTTCTAAGTCTTTCCATTTCCTAACAAATGGGGCGATGTCATTCTTTCTGACAGCAGCATAGAATTCCATTGTGTACAGATACCACAACTTGTTGATCCACTCATCAACTGAGGGACATCTAGGTTGGTTCCATATCTTTGCTATGGTGAATAGTGCTGCAATGAACATGGTTGTGCTAGTGGATTTAGTATGTCCTTGTTTCTGGATGGTTGGGTAAATGCCAAGTAGCGGAATTGCTGGGTCATAGGGGAGTTCTATGTTTAGCCTTTTGAGGCACTGCCACACTGCTTTCCATAGTGGTTGAACGAGTTTGCACTCCCACCAATAGTGTAGTAGTGATCCCTCCTGGCCACATCCTCTCCAGCATCTGTTGTTATTCGTTTTCCTGATCCTGGCCATTCTAACTGGAGTGAGGTGGAATCTTAGAGTTGTTTTGATTTGCATTTCTTTTATGACCAGAGATGTTGAGCATTTCTTCATGTGTCTATAGGCCATTTTTGTTTCTTCTTCAGAGAAGACTCTCTTTAAGTCTTTGGCCCATTTTTTAATGGGATGGTTGTTACTTTGGAGGCTAGTTTTGGAGTGATTCAATTTTTTGAGTTGTTGATATATTTTATGTATGAGGCCTTTGTCCGTTATTAGGTTGGTGAAGATCTTCTCCCACTCTGTAGGCTTCCTGATTAGTTTACTAGCTATGTCCTTTGCCATACAAAAGCTCTGCAGTTTAATGCAGTCCCACTTATCCAGCCTTTCTCTGATATGTTTGATTCTGGGTCCTTATTAAGAAAGTTTTGACCTGTGCCAAGGAGGCCTAGTGTATCTCCTATTCCTTCCTGTAAAGTTTTCAGTGTGTCAGCTTTTTCCTTCAGGTCTTTGATCCATTTGGAGTTAATTTTAGGGGAAGGTGACAAAGAAGGATCCAACTTTAGTTTTCTGCAGGTGCTTAACCAGTTCTGCCAGCACAACTTGTTGAAGAGGCTGTCTTTCTTCTATTCTATTTTTTTGGCTCCCTTGTCAAAGATTAGGTGGCCATAGGTCTGTGGTTTAATATATGGGTCCTCAGTTCTGTTCCATTGGTCTTCAGGCTTGTTCCTGTGCCAGTAACAAGCTGTTTTGAAAATTATAGCTCTGTAATAGAGTCTACAGTTTGGAATTGAAATTCCTCCAGCGCTGTTCTTTCTGCTAAGAAGTGTTTTTGCTACATGGGGTCTTTTATTTTTCCATATGAAATTTTGGATTGCCTCTTCTATTTATTCTAATATTTTCCAAACTTTGCACTCAAATACGCTATCTACTTACCCCCTGACCTCTCTCATTCTATTTTTCTATCTCTGGACCTCTGCTCGTCTTTCAACCCTTACTGTGCATGGATCTACACTTGATGGCTGTTGAGCAACACTGTTTATCTAGGTGTTTAATTATTCTCTAGGCTCAGAAGGACTTAAAGACAATAGAGATTGGATTGAGAGGCTTATTGTTTTGGGTATAAATCGCTTATCAGTGGATCATTAGACTGGTCAGTAACTGCACAAAAAGAAAGAGTGATAACACCAATCAAAACTTTTGAACATCTAGAGTCTGCCAGCTACAGAGTTCTAGGTTGATTATAGCTGAAAAACTATAATTGTGTTTAGTATTAATCTTGCTCCCTTTTTCAAATGGGCAGAACAGGAAACTCAAGAAAAATGTGAAATCAAGAACCAACATCCCTCACACCCAATGTAAAGAGCCAATGGAACAGTCACTGGCAAACCTAGAGGAGAGTCTTCCAAGTGCTGTACAAATGCAATTGTTAGACATCATTAATGAAACATGTGAAAATATAAAGAAAGAGATAAGGGAGGAAGCCATAGCTGAACAAGAGGAAACCATAAACAAGGTGATAAGTGAAAAAGAAGAAGCCATAAATGAGGCCATAATAAAGGTTTTTCAAAGAAAGATGGATGAATTCATAGAATTCACAAATAAAAGGTGACCGAACTCCAGCAAATGTTCAAAGAAAATAAAGCTACTGAGCTAACCACTCAAATGGAAATCAAGGAGCTAAAGAAATCCATACATGATCTAAAAGAAGAGATGCAAGGCATCAAAAATGAGCAATTAGAAGCAAGGGAGATGAAAAATAAAGTAGATAGCTTTGATAGCAGGTTAGACAATGCAGAGGAGGAGAATTTCCGGGGCTGAAGATAAGTGAGTTATTATAGAGAAAGAACAGAAAATGAGTCAATCCAAATCTAGGAAAAATGAGAGAGCTCTTCAGGAGGTCCAAGATACAATTAGGAAGCCTAACTTAAGGCTAATTGGTATTGAGGAGGTTCTGGAGAAAGAGGTCAATGGTATTGGAAATGTACTTCGGGGAATCATCTCAGAGAATTTCCCAAATATCCAGAAGGGCAGGCCCATCCAGATACAAGAAGCTTTTAGAAGCCCAAACAGACCTGACCAGAAAAGAACATCCCGCCCCGACATCGTAATCTGAACTGGATCAATAGAAACCAAAAAAAGGATCCTAAAGGCAGCCAGGGAAAAGGGTTCAGTAACCTATAAAGGAAAACCAATGAGAATAACCCCAGATTTCTCAGCAGAGACCATGCAAGCAAGAAATGACTGGAAGCATATATGTCATGCCCTTAAGTCAAATAACTACCAACCAAGAATACTGTACCCAGCTAAGCTCTCATTCATAACTGAGGGAACAATAAAAACATTCCATTCCAGGGAAAAGCTGCAACAATATGTCGCAACAAAACCAACACTACAGAGAATTCTCAAAGATGTTCTATACATAGAAAACCAAAATATCAGAATTTCTGCAGCCCAAATCTCAGTAGCCAGGTTAACCTCTAGCAAGGCTAATCTCTTGAGTGGAGTTTTAGTTTGCAGAGTCTATTGGAAGTACCAACAATTTTCATGGAGTGTTTTGAAATTTGTTTCTCTCTGCCTCCAGCATTTCACTGACTTGTTTGTTTTCAGGAATTTTAGCCTAAGAAACATACTGCTTCTCTGAGTCTTTTCTCAGGGTTGAGGCTTGTCCTCGGGGAATAGACACCCTTTACCTGAATGGTTTTTGGCTCAAGGCCTGTATCCTACCACTTTGAGCCCCAGCTCTACATCTGGTTCTCTGGTTGTTAAGTGAAGATAAGTTTCTTAGGACCTCCTTCCAGGGCTGTATTTGAACCTCAGATCTCATCCTCCTGAATAACTAGAATGAGTAGTGTGAGCCATAGAGCTCCGCTGATTCTAGTAATTTCCATCAACCTTGATACTAGGGATTTTATTTAAGCTTAACACTCTGTGTCTAAAAGAGTTGTTGAGTTTTATTTCATTTGTTTTCCTTGTGTGCATGAGCATATGGCTTTCTGTATCCCCCACAACAGGCAATAAAAGTAAAATTGTGTGACATCATTTAACCCTAAAGGTACCAAAGTTTTGCTTTGTTTTTGTGCCTCTTATGAAAATAAGATGAGCCAAAACCTGGAATATATGTTACAAGATTGAGTTGCCAGTAAGCCCTCATCTTAGTGAGCACTAAAGTTTGAATATTCTGTCATTTTTTGATGTTTGATTATCACCAATCTCAACATCAGAACTTCACCTCTCTAATGACTATAACATTTGCACATCATTGACAGGACATATAAAGCATCATCTCTCGTGTCATTGTCTTAATTAGACTTCATAACCTTATTTCCTTTCTGATGGCCAACATGCATACTGACAATAAGAATAGTGGGTATTGGGGAATTCATGTGTTCTGACAAGTATGAGTTGATTCTTACTAAATGGGACATCACTGTTTTACTTGTGAGTAATAATCCAACCCCATTTAATAACTTATTAAAATAAATCAGAAAATAAATTATGAACTTCAATAAAAACTGAAATATTGTCACCATATATTTAATGAAAATGCTAACAATTTAGGAATATTTGCTCAGTAGTGTGCCATTTAAAACAAACATTAACACAATGGGGTATTTTGACAACTACATTATTATATTTCCAGTATAAAACTAATGTAATAGATGTCTATTGGAAACACAAAGGTGAGAGGAAAAGTACAACGTGAATAAATGTGTAGTGCAATGTGTAAATGAAAGTGAAATACTAATATTATGTGATTATGTGTGTTAAAGAGTCATATGTTTCTTTAAATATGTAGAACACAGTAATTCAATCTGTTTAAAATAACGAATTCTAAAACACTAGAAATAAAATATCTTCTTGGTATATACTGTAACAACACTAACTGATAACATAAAAAGAAAAAATAGGTATATATAACATATATAATTGTATATATAATGTAAAGTGATTAATAAAATTTGAAAAATGCATTCAACCATTTTTTGTTTTTGTTTTTGTTTCATTTTTTGTTTTTTTCTCCTCATATCTCAACTTTAGTTTTTTTTATTTTTACGTATATATTTTTATTGTAATTAAAAGAAGGGTTACATTATATTCACCACATAGAAGGTGCATTACTTTACAAATATAGATATCCCTTCTCATGTCTTAGTCCCCATTTCCCACCCCCCAAACCTGCCCTTCATCTTGTTTGTTTTTGTCTCTCTTTTTTATTGTAATTAATAAAAGGGTTACATGACTTTTGCCAGATAGAAGGTGCATTAATTCACATACATTGATACCCTTTTACATGTCTTGGTCCCCATTACCCTCCCCCCCACCTGCCCATCTTATTTTCTCCCCTTCCCTATCCAATTTCAAATAACCAAATACAAATATATCCAATATAGCAGATAAGAAAGTAAGATACTGTAACAATATGAGATAACCAAGGCACCGCAAAAGAGATGAAAAATAACATAGTACATTAAGGACAACAATCACTCATTACACGGCTTTTGTTTCTTTATCCTGGAGATCCTTTCATTTAGAATCATACTATATGACCTTATGTATCTAGATTTTGTTCTATTACTGTTGGGAGCCAGAGTGGAATGAAATTCTACCTTGATTTGCATCATACAATGGCTTTATTGTCTTATTGTTTTATGACCTTATTCTGTTTAAATGACCTGAGATTGACCATATGAATGTAACAGCTGGAAGTTCCCTGGTTTCAAGAAGGGATATAAGCCTGGAGTTGACAATAAAGGCAGCGGCAGTTTTTGCCTGGGCTGCAAACCTCCCGGACCCGATGTGTTTGTCTTTCTTCTATTCTTTCCAGTCCCTGCCCCCTATTTCAGCAACCCCAATTTGCTGCCAGTAGGCCCCGGCATCGGGCGCCAGAACAGTAACTCTGAAAATCTGGGACGACGGTAGAGGAGGAATTACTAAAAACCTGGCAGCCGATAGGAAAAGGAATTCAAGATTATTATAATGTATATGGCCCTGAAAAGATCCCAGTAGAGGCTATTACTGTATGGAATTTAGTAAGTGAATGCATAAATCCTCAACATGAGAATGCTGAACTTAATCTTGAATTAAGGGAAATTTATGAATTAAAGGACCCTTCTGAAAAACCTGGGGCTGAGCCATATGCCACAGCCCAAGAGAGTCTAAGTGAGATCTTGAAAAGGGAACAACAACCAGTAGATATTGAGTATCAGAATTCAGATTTGAATATCAAGGAGGAAAGTTATGATGAGCCAATGGAGGACCAGATAGCTATGATGGAGAAGAAGTTAGAAGAAATCTTACATTTTCTATCGAAAATGGGGATAGAGCAGAGAGCCCCCCAGAAGTAGGAAAGAAATATGACCCTCAGGCCAATATGGTGTCTGATTCTAAACCTTACCCCTCACACTCACCACCTCCGGCTGCAGCCTTACGGCCCCAATCCCTTTTTCAACCTTTAGGCAAGCCTAAAGTCCCTAGCAACAAGTCCCTTTTAACAGGCACTACAAGCAGGCACAGTGCATCGCAATTAAACCTGGCTCAGGCTGCTAGAGAAAGGGAAGATATTTCAGGGCCTCGATGATTCCCTAGTTTAGTTGATCATGATGAACAAGTATACCATCAACCTGTTCCTGTTAAATTATTACAGGATTTAAAAAGTGCCTGCTACCAAAATGGGCCAACTGCCCCTATTACTCAAGTAATATTGGAGGCTGTGTATGCTGGTATTGTATGCCCAAATGTCTGGAAGTGGCTTGCCAGAGCATGCCTTAGTGCAGGAGAGTACTTATTATGGGAGACAGAGTTCACTGCACAGTGTCGGGCTAAAATTGAAATAGATAGGTCTAAGAACCTGCCTTACACTTTTGATCAGTTGTTAGGAGAGGGAACCTATAAAAACACCGAAGATCAATTGGGTTATGCAAAGGAAGCCTATTTACAAATAAATGCTGTGGTGAGAGAGGCTTGGAAAAGGTTACGTAATTCCAAACATACAAAAAATCTAGTAGAAGTTAAACAGGGACCGAATGAACCTTATCTAGAATTTTTGTCTCGATCAATGGAGACTGCAGACCGCCTAGTACAAGATGAGAACGCAAGGAAGATTATAGTTAGACACATAGCCTATGAAAATGCCAACGCCGCCTGTCAGGCTGCTATCAGACCCCATAGGAATAAGGGAGGAATCACGGACCTTATTTCACTGTGTGCTGATATTGGACCCTCCCATGTACAAGGCCTTACTTTAGCTGCCGCTCCTCAAGGAAAGACTGTTACTCAATTTCTAAAATATAGAGGTCAGCGGCATTCTCGGGATGCTAGTCCCCCAGGGAGTTGCTTCTCTTGTGGACAAATAGGACATTGGATGACACAATGCCCACGCCAGGCCAGGTTAAAGAGAGAAAAATCACCTGGCACATGTCCACGCTGTGGTAAAAGGAAGCACTGGGCTAAATATTGCAAGTCAGCAACAAATTGCAATGGCTGCCCGTTTTCAGGAAACTGGAGAAGGGGCCAGCCCCTGGCCCTGCAAAACCATGGGGCAGTCCCTCCCTCTTCTCGGCCACAAGTGCATCTTCTAACAACCCCCCAAAATCAGTCTCCAGCCTCCTCCGTGCCACCCCAGGCAGTGCAGTACTGGACCTCTGTTCCTCCACCTGCTCAGTATTGACCCCAGAGATGGGGACACAAGCTCTCCGCACGGGAGTCTCCTGTCCCCTTCCCCCGGGAGTGGCTGGATTGCTGTTAGGGCGAAGTAGCTCAGCCCTTAAAGGGATACAGATTACACCTGGCAAAATTGACCAGGATTTTACTGGGAAATCAAAGTTATGGCCTCTGCCCCGAAACACGTGGTATTGATCCCAGCCGGTCAAAAATTAGCACAACTAATACTTGGGCCTTTACCTCCCGGGGAGACTGCTAATTCCCCATGTGGACAGAGAGGATTTAGATCTTCTGATATCTATTGGGTACAAAGCATAAAACAAGAGAGGCCTGAGATGACTATATTTATACAAGAAAAGCCCTTTAAAGGAATATTAGACACTGGAGCAGATGTGTCTGTGATATCTAAAAAACATTGGCCAGCCCAATGGCCCCTAACAACCTCTATGACTTCCCTACAGGGGATTGGGTATGCAACTGACCCACAGCAGAGCAGTGCAATTCTTGCTTGGAGAGATGAGGAAGGGCACTCTGGTCATTTTCAGCTATTTGTCCTGGATCATCTGCCAATTAATTTATGGGGTCGTGATGTCATGGAAAAAATGGGACTATATATGTTTAGTCCTAGTGCTGAAGTTACTAAGCAGCTGCTTGATCAAGGCCTCCTCCCTTCTGGGGGACTAGGCCCAGCAGCACAGGGAGGGCCAGAGCCACTCCAACCCCAGTCTCACTCACAGAGACAAGGATTAGGGTATTGTGGAACGAGCTAATGGATTACTAAAATATCAGATTTTTAAGATAAAGAAAGGGGAGTTGTATTCTGCTACCGCTGTGAATACACTTAATCATGCTTTATTTGTTTTAAATTTTTTGAATTTGAATTCAAATAATTTATCTCCTGCTCAGCGATTCTGGGAAAAAAGAGAGCAGCGTCCTTTTGCCTTAATAAAGTGGAAGGATCCCCTAACTGGTGCTTGGCATGGACCCGATCCTGTTCTAACCTGGGGTTGAGGGCATGTATGTGTTTTTTCACAAGGAGAAAATGATGCCCGCTGGCTGTCTGAATGCTGCGTTGTCCTAAAGTTTTGTTTGTAAAAAGAAACAAGGAAAATTAGGACCATCAAAATGGTTGCATAATTGCTATTTCAGCTTACTCTTGTAAGTTACTTTATAGCAATCTCCAGCAGGACCATGGAGAAGGACAGCAGATCCTCATTCAGATGTAAGTTTCGCCCTCACCAAGTTCTAGGTAAGCTCATGCTTAGAGACTATTTCTGTGTTGACCACCTTGTTGCTTTAATTGGAGTAACGTGGCCTTTTGTAGGACTCATTGATCTGAAAGCCGCAGCTTTGAGCCTGCCCAGGCAAAGCAAAGTCCCTGTGAGACTGTTGTGTCTAATCTGCCAGAAGGATGCTGGGACAGAGTTGCTTTGGAGCTCGAAGTGGCAGAGTGCTAGCTCTGAGCTGGAGAGCTGAGGGACAGTGCCCAGGCCCTGAGTTCAAGTACAGCAACCAGCTAAGTGAAATGCCAATGGAATGTTTATCCCTGTGTGGAGAGACACTACTGGGACACGAAAGCCTCTGCTTGGATGGCAGAGATGGTGTCAGATCTTAGAGTCACTTGTGCTTGGCCCCTCAAATTAATCAGAGCTGGGAGGTCATAGAATAGTTTGTAAGCATGCCTTACTAATGCCCGTGCCTTTCATAACTGGGTAGGAACTTGTTAATCTTCTGTGATAGTGGGTAGTTTAAAGTCCTAATTGAGCGAACTTTTTATTTGACACCAGCCACAAATTCAGGAAAGTTTGTGGATCTGGGGCTTGTGTCTTTATTAATCTGTTTAGATCTGACAACAGAAGCATTGTTAAGGTTGCAGAAATTTAGTTCCCTAGACAATCAAGAAAAAGCCTTTGCAAATGGGTGCTAAGTAAGTTACACTATTGTAGCCAAAGATGGTTTGTGCAGTTGTTAAATGATAAATATGATTTTTCGTTTGGAGTAAATTATTGTTCCTGATATCTAATCCTTGCAAACCCTTGATAAAAAAGGCTAGGCTTGTTAAGGTCCCTGGTCAAGCACAGAGACAACGCCCCTGAGTCAGCTTCAAGAAGTCACAGAAGCTGAATCTCCGCCCATCAATCCCCGTTAGATGAAGGGACCAAAGTCATTTTTGGAAAATGTGACAGGATAAATTAGAGGTATAGGAAAGAGTAAAAATTGCACTTGTGTTTCTTTTAAAATAAAAACGGGGGATATATTGGGAGCTAGAGTGGAATCAAATTGTACCTTGATTTGCATCAGACAATGGCTTTATTGTCTTATTGTTTTATGGCCTTATTCTGTTTAAATGACCTGAGATTGACCATATGAATGTAACAGCTGGAAGTTCCCTGGTTCCAAGAAGGGATATAAGCCTGGAGTTGACAATAAAGGCGGCAGCAGTTTTTGCCTGGGCTGCAAACCTCCCGGACCCGATGTGTTTGTCTTTCTTCTATTCTTTCCAGTCCCTGCCCCCTATTTCAGGAAACCCAATTTGCCGCCGGTAGGCCCTGGCATATTACAAATCTCTGGTATGAGAGCCCAAGGTTTCTACAGATTAAAACAAATGAGGGAAACCATTGAGCCTATGATCCTTTGAGTCTGGCTTACTTCACTTAGTATGATTTTTTTCTAAGTCTTTCATTTCCTAAAAAATGGGGGGATGTCGTTCTTTCTGACAGCAGCAAAGAATTCCATTGTGTACAAATACCACATGTTGTTGATCCATTCATCAACTGAGGGACATCTAGGTTGGTTCCATATCTTTGCTATGGTGAATAGTGCTGCAATGAACATTGTTGTGCTAGTGGAGTTAGTATGTCCTTGTTTCTGGATGATTGTTAAATGTCAAGGAGTGGAAGTGCTGGGTCATAGGGGAGCTGTATGTTTACCCTTTTGAGGCACTGCCACACTGCTTTCCATAGTGGCTGAATGAATTTGCACTCCCACTAACAGTGTAGAAGTGATCCCTCCTGGCCACATCCCGTCCAGCTTCTGTTGTTATTAGTTTTCCTGATCCTGGCCATTCTAACTGGAGTGAGGTGTAATCTTAGTGTTGTTTTGATTTGCATTTCTTTTATGACCAGAGATGTTGAGAATTTCTTCATGTGTCTAAAGGCCATTTTTGTTTCTTCTTCAGGGAAGACTCTCTTTAAGTCATAGGCCCATTTTTTAATGGGATGGTTGTTACTTTGGAGATTAGTTTTGGAGTGATTCAATTTTTTGAGCTGTTGATCTATTTTAGATATGAGGCCTTTGTCTGTTGTATGGTAGGTGAAGATCTTCTCCCACTCTATAGGCTTCCTAATTACTTTACTAGCTATATCCTTTACCATCCAAAAGCTCTGAAGTTTAATGCAGTCTCATTTATCCAGCCTTTCTCTGATTTGTTTTGATTCTTGGACTTTATTAAGAAAGTTTTGACCTGTGCCAAGGAGGCCTAGTTCATCTCCTATGCCTTCTTGTAAAGTTTTTAGTGGGTCAACTTTTACCTCTAGGCCTTTGATCCATTTGGAGATATTTCTAGTGCAGGGTGACAAAGAAGGATACAACTGTAATTTTCTGCAGGTGCTCAACCAGTTCTGCCAGCACCTGTTGTTGAAGAGGATATCTTTCTTCCATTGTATATTTTGGGCTCCCTTGTCAAAGATTAGGTGGCCATATGTCTGTGGTTTAATATCTAAGTCCTCAGTTCTATTCCATTGGTCTTCAGGCCTGTTCATGTGCAGGAACCAAGCTGTTTTGTTAATTATAGCTCTGTAATCGAGTCTTACTTTTGGTTCTGAAATTCCTCCGGCGCTTTTCTTTCTGCTAAGAAGTGTTTTTGCTATACGGGGTCTTTTATTATTCCATATGAAATTTTGGATAGGCCTCTTCTATTCTTTAAAGAATGACATTGGGATATTGATGGGTATTGTGTTGAATATTTTAGATAGCCCTTGGCAAGATTATCATTTTCACAATGTTGATTCTTCCAATCCAGGAGCATGGGAGCTTTTTCCATTTCCTCAGTTCTGCTTTAAATTCCTTTTTTAGGGTTTTAAAGGGTTCATCAAAAAGGTCCTTTACATACTTAGTTAAGGTAATTCCTAGGTACTTTATTTTGTTTGAGGCTGTTGCAAATGGAGTTGCTTTCCTTATTATTGCCTCGTTCCTCTCACTGTTTGCATAGAGGAAAGCAGTTGATTTTTGAGGGTTAATTATATAGCCTGCTACTCTTCCAAAGTTTTGAGTCAGCTCAGGGAGCTTGGGAGTAGAATCTATAGGATTCTTTAAATACAGAATCATGTCATCTGCAAAGAGGGAAAGTTTTACTTCCTCTTTCCCTGTTTTGATCCCCTATATGCTTGTATCTTGCCTTATTGCAATGGCTAGGAATTCTTATACTCTGTTACAGAGGAGTGGAAAGTGGGCATCCTTGTGTCATTCCTGATTTTAGATGGATTGGCTTTAGCTTTTCGCCATTATGTGTAATACTAGCTGTGGGTTTGTCATACATAGCCTTTATTATATTGAGGAATGTTCCATGGATTCCTACTTTCTTCAGAGCTTTTAACTCAAAGGGGTGTTGGATCTTGTCAAATGCCTTTTTTGCATATATTGAGACAATCACATGATTTTTGTCCTTGCTCCTGTTGATGTGCTGAATTATATTAATTGATTTGTGTAAGTAGAATTAGCTTTGCCTCCCTGTGATGAATCCTCTTTTATCATAATGTATTATCTTTTTGATGAGTGGTTGTAGACGGTTGGCCAGTGTTTTGTTGAGAAGTTTTGCAACGATGTTCATCAAAGAAATAACTTTATAGTTCTCTTTCTTTGATGAATTTCTGTCTGGTTTGGGGATGAGGGTTATGCTGGCTTCATAGAATGATTTTGGTAAAGAACCTTCATTTTCAATTTCATTGAAAATCTTGTGGTGTATTGGTTTGAGCTCTGTTTTGAAGACCTTATAGAATTCAGCTGTGAATCCATGTGGCCCTGGGCCTTTTTTGGTGGAAGGTCTCTTATTGCCATTTCTATTTCAGTGCTTGAAATAGGCCTGTTTAGTTGGGTAGTTCTTCTTGGTTCAGTAGGGTATGTTAACATGGGCTAGGAATTCATCAATTTCTTCTAGATTCTCAAATTTGTTAGCGTAAAGTTTTGAGAATTATTCCCTCATGATACTGTGGATCTTGGTAATTTCTGTCGTGATGTTACCATTTTCATCTGCGATTTTGTTTATTTCGGTATGCTCTCCTCTTTTTTTGGTAAGATTTGCAAATGGTTTGTCGATTTGTTAATTCTTTCAAAGAACCAACTCCTTGGTTTGTTGATTCTTTCTATAGTTTTTTTATTCAAAATCATTTAATTCTGCTTTGATCTTAATAAGTTGCTTCCTTCTACTTTGATTAGGGTTGGTTAGTTGCTCTTTTTCCACGAGCTTAAAGTTACACATTAACTTGTTGGTTTGTGATTTTCCCAACTTGTTGTTGTAGGCACTCAGAGATGTAAATTTTCCTCTGAGTACTACCTTTGCCATGTCCCAAGGGATCTGTATTTTGTGTGTTACTTTTTGTTAAATTTCTAGTGAGATAGAGAGACCTGAGTCACAGAGGAAAAATGTAGAAATCCAGCACAAAGAAGACAGCTGGGACCAGTTCCAGCCACTCGGATTGGCTGCGGAGACAAAGCGTCTCTTCTGAATCTGAGCAGAACCACTGCTCAGCGCTGCAAACCAACTAGGTGCAGACAGAGCCACACAGAGCCTTCGTGAGACCAGAGCCGACACCCGGCCATGCAGGGACCTTCCAGCTTCACGGAACAGGAAAATCCAGCAATTTGTGAGTACCTCCGAGGAGAAGTTTCCACGTCTGCTTGAGGATTGGCATTGGGAGAGAGCCCCTCCCCGACAAGCTGAGAACAGCGCCATCTTGAATACTCTCAAGGACCTGGCCAAAGCAATTATAATCTGGGAGGTGTTGCTGACAGCACCACCTTTCTTACTGGCAAAGGATTTCCCAGATATCCTTTAACCAGAAATCTGGCCCCAGCGCTGCTGAAGTCCATCCCCTGTGCCAGCCACAAGCCTGGTAAACAAAACCCGCCTGCGAATATTTCAACTGTTTTTCACAAACAAACAATCGGACCTGAAGAACCTCATAGCCAAATCACAAAAGAAAAGGACTTTCTGAAGTGTTTAGATCCAAATTTAGTGGAGACACAAGTTTCCTTCCCTGCCCTGACCCCCCCCCCCAAAAAAAAATCCTGAAGAATACCCTTTTTTATTTTTTTGTTCTTTTTCTTTGTTTGGGTTTGTTTTCTTTTTATTCTTCCATCCCTTTTTTCATTTGCATTATTTTCTCTTCACCACCCTACCTACACCTTTTTTTTCTCTTTCCTTTCCAGCATCCCTATGTCACTGTGGTTGTTCCTGGAAACTTAGTGACAGCTCTGGGTACAATCTGAGTACAAACGATATCTGTATTGATACAGTCACCTGCTTTTTAATCTCCTAGTCTCAACCCTAGTATTTCTTAAGTAAGAGCTCAAAATAGTGAGGAATCTCCCCCCACCTTTTTATTTTTCTTTTCTTTTTTTGATTTTGTTCTTTTTTTTCTTGTTGGTGTTGTTGTTGTTTATTTTGCTTGTTTGTTTTTGGGTTTTGTTTCTCTATTTTTCGTTCTGTATGTTTTTTTGTTTTTCTGTGCTTGTTGTTTTTGTCTTACTTTGCTTTTTTCTTTCTTTCTTTTTAAAATTTTTCAGCATTGAAATCTCCTATATCTACCTCCCTCTTTTCTCGATATATTCTTCTTATTACCCTTCTTACTTTCCTAAGTTTTATCTAATTCTTTCCAAAATTTGTACTCAAATATGCTACCTGCTTATCAACTTAGGTCATTTACCCTTATGCTATACCTTTTATTCATTACTATAATAATCTTACACTCCTACGTTATTCTCTCCTACCTCCCCTGTTCTCTCTCATACTATTTTTCTATCTCTGGTCCTCTGTTCATCTTTCAACCCTTATAATGCATGGATCTACACTTGATGGTTGTTGAGCAATACTGTATATCTAGGTGTTCAATTATATTCTAGGTCCAGAGTGACCTAAATACAATAGAGATTAGATTGAGAGGCTTATTGTTTTGGTCATAAATCGGTTATCAGTGGTTGTATTAGACTGGTCTGTAAGTGCACAAGAAGAGAGTGATAACACGAATCAAAAACTGTGAACATCTAGTGTCTGCCAGCTACAGAGGTCTAGGTTGGTTATATCTGAAAAATTATAATCTTGTTTAGTATTAATCTTGCTCCCTTTTTCAAATGGGCAGAAGAAGAAACTCAAGAAAGCTGACAAATCAAGGAATAACATCCCCCACCCAATATAAACAGACAATCACTGGCAAACCTAGAGGAGAGTCTTCCACGTGCTATACAAATGCAATTGATAAATATCCTTAATGAAAAATGTGACAATATAAAGATAGAGATAATGAAGGGAGCCATAGCTAAACAAGAGGAAACCATAAACACGGTGATATGTGAAAAAGGAGAAGCCATAAAGGAGGCCATGATAAAGGTTTTTCAAAGAAAAATGGATGAATTCATAGAATCCACAAACAAAAAGGTGACTGAACTCCAGCAAATGTCCAAAGAGTATAAAGCTACTGAGCTAACTGTAAGGTTTGCCAAAGGAAACTCCATGCAGTTCATGAGAAGAGGGTTTATTGCATGAGGAAAGAGCAGACTCCTGCCGCCCAAGATGTAGTCTGGGGAGCAAGAGAGCTTAGGGCGGGAAGTGAGTCATTATATACGGGGAGGGATATAGACACAGTGGAAACAGATGTGATCTCAGAGGATGGGGAAATGCCTCAGTGGGGATCTTCCACTACCCCCAGTCATGCCAGTTGCCAGGGTTACAGGTGCTGGGCAGGGATTTCCAGGGTGCAGTGGGAGAGAGCCAAGCTAAGAAGTCATTTCTTCCAGTCGGACCTAACATTCCCGCCTTCTGATAGTTGTAAAGGGGCACAGACTCTTTCTGGCTACTTCCTGCTGACAAGGGGCATCGATATTGAGGGTAGAAGGACAGGGATGCTGTCCATCCAGAAGGGGAATTAAGAGTTCCATGGTAGTAAGCATGCATATGTGTCCTTTGGATGAAATTCAATGAAGTCTTAAGAGGCAGGGGTGCCATCTTCTTCAGGGATGCAAGATACCTTGGCATCATAGAAGGGGCAAGAACAGGAGCCTTTTTCACTCTTGACAGAAGAAACCACTGTGGCTGTCCATTGAGCTAAACTGTGTGGGAGCGGTCAGCAGGACCTGATGAGGGCCTGTTCACTTAGGATGTAAACCAGACAGATTAAGAGTTTTAAGAAAGACTCGATCCTCAGGCAAAATTGGGGGCGTGGAAAAGGGCTTTAAGGGGCTGAGGGAGCTTTGGATATGGGACAGTGGGGTAAGATTAGAAAGGAATGTTAAAAAAAGGAAAGTTATCTATTATACAGAGCAAGTAAGAAGCCCATCTATACCCACCATGGAGATCTGGGAGGGAAAAGACAGGCTGGAACACTCAGGTAACAATGAGTAACTGACTCCCATATCCAAAAGAAAGGATACAAGTAGCGTGCCTGCATCCTGGAGACATACCCTGGGCTCCTCCATGGTGAGGCTTGTGGGATCCAGCGGCCCTGGGCACCATCACACTTCTGTTGCCAAGCTGAGTATCTCGGATAAGTTGGGCTCCTCCCCATGTGTGGGGAGTATGGGAAGGACTGGCCCACCTTGTAGAGACGAGGAGGGATAGTCGACTCCCCAGTGTCCCTGCTGTCCACATTTTGGCGGGATCCAGATGGTGGTTGTAGACTAGGGCAAGCCCTTGCCCAGTGGCCTTCCCTGCCACACTTGAAGCATGGTCTGGGTGGAGTGTGTTGGGTGCTTCTTCTTTGAGGAGCCAGAAGGGCAGCAGCCAGGAGCTGGCAATTTTTCCTATTACAGGCAGCCTTATCAGCTTTTTTCTGTTCCTCCCGGTTGTTAAAAACCTTCAAGGCCATGCTCAACATATCTCCTTGAGGGGTTTGAGGGCCATCCTAGGCCTTTTTCAACTTTTTTTTAAATGTCGGGAGCTGATTGAGAAATGAAATGGGTATTAAGGACCATTATACCTTCTTTTGACTCCGGTTTCAGCTTAGTATAACGCTAGAGTGCCACTGTAAGGCGATCAAGATATTTGGCAGGGTTTTCACTGGGTCTCTGGGTAACCTCCTTTAGTTTATCATAGTTGACAGCATGGTGGGCTGCCTTCTGGAGGCCAGCTACCAGGCAGGTTACCATCCTGTTTCTGCTAACACTTCCAGGCGCATTATTTTCATAATTCCATTTGGGCTCTTCCCTGAGCACAGCCGTTGCCCCTACTGTGAAAGTATTGTCTAGGCGGTGGGTTTCATCAGCATGTGCCTGGGCTGCAACCCAAACCCTTTCCTTTTCTTCAGAGTAAGGGTAGAGGACAGGACTGTATATAAGTCATGCCAGGTGAGGTCATAAGTCTGAACAAGGTATTTAAACTCTTTGGTATAATTATTGGGATCTTGGGAGTATGATCCTAGTTGCTTCTCAATCTGGGAAAGATCTGTCATTGAAAACGGGGCATGCACACAAATGACCTCTTCTGCCCCTGCCACCTCCCGCAGAGGATATAAGGAAGCTGGTGGAGGCTGTGAACTACCAGTATAAGATCGAGTATGAATAGCAGGAGGTGAGTCAAAAGGAGATGAAGGGGGAAGAGAAGGAAGGAAAGGTTCAGCTTGGGGAGGAGAAGCAGAGTCTTCAATGTTGAGTAGGAGATCAGGCACTTTAGGGTTAGGAAGAGGCTCCAGGCTCTTAGGTGATTTGGCAGGGACAGGATGCCCCTGTGCCAGGAGGATAGGGGAAGTTGAGCAGGATTGGTAGAGAGAAGGGCAAGCATGGAGAGCAAAGAAAGCCTGAACATATAGAACCTCAGGCCATTTACCTTTGCGTTGGCAGAAACTGTCTAAATTCCTGAGGATATTATAATCCAAAGTCCCATTTGGGGGCCATTGAGACCAATTGTTTAGCCTATACTTTGGCCAGACATAATTGCAATAAAAGATGAGCCGTTTTGGCTTTATGGAGTCTCTGAGTAGAAGAACATCTAAAGAGTGTAAAAGATATCCCAAGGGGGTGTCCTGGCTTGGGTGAGACTGATGAGACCCCATTGTAATAAGAAACACTAAGAGGAAGTGAAGTCTGTGACGGTGGGGGATGGTCAGGGAGGAGGTAGGGGAAGAGTTAGTGAGGAAATGGGTAGGGGGTCCAGTAGGTGAGGACACCAGGGAGGGTGGAGCCAGTGGTGACTGGGGGTGGAGTCAGTGAGGATGTCAGGGGGTGGGGTTACTGAATATGGGGCAGAGTCAGTGAGATGGACAGGGGGCGGAGACAGTGAGGACATCATTGGGTAGAGTCAATAAGGATGTTGAGTGGGAAAGTAGAGTGTTGGGGGAAGGGGGAATCCAATCTCACCAGAACATGTTGGGGGGGTGGGGGGTCTTAAACGAGACACAGGGAGAGAGCCCTAGGCAGAGTGGGTTAAAGGAGACAGAAAAGATTCCTGCAGGCAGGAGTCACTCACCAGGTGCAGATAGGAAACATTGTAGCGAATGCTCCTCCAGCAATGGGAAAGGCAGAGTCCGGGAGTGGAGTTTTCTTTCTCTAGTTCAATGGAGGGGGTGCAGAAGGCAGATTGACCCTCGAGAAAAGAGGGGATCCAGCCACTCCTGACCCTCTCCCCCATCCGAGTCACGGCACCAAATGTAAGGTTTGCCAAAGGAAAATCCACGCAGTTCAGGAGAAGAGGGTTTATTGCATGAGGAAAGAGCAGACTCCTGCCACCCAAGATGGAGTCTGGGGAGCAAAAGAGCTTAGGGCGGGAAGTGAGTGATTATATAGGGGGAGGGATATAGACACAGCGGAAACAGATGTGATCTCAGAGGATGGGGAAATGCCTCAGTGGGGACCTCCCACTACCCCCAGGCATGCCAGTTGCCATGGTTAAAGGTGCTGGGCGGTGATTTCCAGGGTGCAGTGGGAGAGAGCCAAGGGAAGAAGTCATTTCTTCCAGTCGGACCTACCACTAACCACTCAAATGGAAATCAAGGAGCTACAGAAATCCATACATGATCTAAAAGAAGGGATGCAAGGCATCAAAAATGTGCAATTAGAAGCAAGGTAGATGAAGAATAAAGTAAATTCCTTTGATAGCAGGTTAGACAATGCAGAAGAGAGAATTTGCGAGGCTGAAGATAATTTAGTTGTTATAGAGAAAGAACAGAAAATGAGTCAGTTCAAATCTAGGAAATATGAGAAAAAGCTACAGGAGTTCCAAGATACAATTAGGAAGCCTAATTTAAGGCTAATTGGTATCGAGGAGGGTCTGGAGAAAGAGGTCAATGGTACTGGAAATGTACTTCAGGGAAGCATTCAGCCATGTTTAAGCAAGCTATTTTTGTCTATTCCTTCTTGGCTATTAATCCATAAATGTAATACAATATGAGCATATGAAAATATAGAACATTTTTTACCATATATTTTTATTGTAATTAATAGAAGGGTTACATTATATACACCAGATGGTAAGTGCATTACTTCACAAACATTGATACACTTTCTCATGTCTTGGTCCCCATTTCCCTTCCTCTTCCCCTGCCCCTCCTCTTGTTTACCCCCTTCCCTATCCTGTTTCCAATAACCAAATAAGCATATGTACAATATATCAGATAACAAGGTAAAATACTGTATCAGTATGAGATAACCAAGGGAGAGTAAAAGAGAAGAGAGATAACATATTGCCTTAAGGACAACAATCACTCATTACATGGCTTTTGTTTCTATAACCTAGATACGTAAGTCCATATAGGAGCATTCTTCAGGGGAAAATGCTAACAGAATATATGTAAGGATTAAACAGCATAGTGAAGTATAGGCAGAAAGTTAGTATAATTTAAAATATAGAATAAGATCTATAATTCTAGACATTCAGGAAGCTGTTGATTGGTGATCACGGTTTGAATACAACCAGAAGAAAAATTCTTATCTCTAATTACCCAGCAAATAGCCAAATGTGATGTTGGTAGTAGAAGTGCTCAAGCCCCAGCTTTAATCAAACACCCAGGGATGATAGCCAGGTTTTAAGTTCAAGCTCCAGGACAAGTAATGAAAACACACATTTTAGCAAAGAGTTATGAAAGAAAAACTAAAAGAAGTGGCATTGAAAGCTAGAACTACAGTTAAAATTTTAGCCAAGACTGCAGAAACAGTTACAGTGAATGTAACTCCAAATGCGGTTTGTTGTAGAATGCAGGTGACTGTGTTGGGACAGCGAATAAGGAGCAAAGGAAAGAGAAATCAGAAGATGAGGGAGATGAGCAGGATGTAGTTGAGAGCCTGGTTATTACCCTTGACAATAGGAGTGTTCTGATGTTTCACAAACACCCCAAGAACAACTGCAGTGAGTGTAGAAAAAACAAGAGATATACATGTTAAGCCATCCCTAACGGCTCTCCATAACCTAGGATACTTGTTGCTCTTTGCAAGCACTTGTTTCTCTCTGTTGGCACACTGATGATCTGGGCAACTCACACATTGCTCCACATATGGTGCAGAACTTAAATAACAATCAGGCACTTTTAAAGAATTTAAGAGGAAATTAATAAATCCTTATGTAGATATATTTTTGACATGTCAATAATTACTAGCAAAACAATATTTTTACTAAATATTATAAGGTATGCTCATTACTATTTTTATACCTAATATGTTCTCATATTGATTGCCACAATCCAAGTTGAAGTTGTTTACTTGAGATGACTAGCATGCATGTTGTGTCTTGCATATCTAATGACCTAACAACAATTCTCTATATTTCTTCATGCTTCCATCATAATTCTCATCCTTTCATGCACAACTCAATGTACTCAACAAGGTGAATAGGAAAGCTTGTACTCTCCTGTATGTCTATGTGCAACATGAATACTTGCCCTGTGGCCCTTCTTGCAGTTATATTTGTCTCTGCTACTCACCTGTCATGCAGTAAGAAACCCAGAACCCAATCATTTATTGAAGGTATAAATTCATGATATGTACAACATTTGTAGCTTCTTCTTACATCAAACCTGACGCAACACTTGGTCTGTTTTAAGAACATATCTGCCCACAAGAAACAAAGCTGTGGAAGATCTGTGTTTCCTTTATAATATAAAAATAATTTGGAGAGAACTGAGACCTTGTAATTAAAAGGGTTTTTCACATAATATAACAGAGATCAAATTTAAATCACGGAGTAGTTGAATAAACATGAGTCCAGAAAAGGTAATCGTATATGTAATTCAGAACCCACTGTATTTTTTTCAAAAAGCAGTATTTGGGGCCAGGAGTTTGGCCTAGTGGTAGAGTGCTTGCCTAGCATGCACAAAGACCCGGGTTCGATTCCTTGATACACTACATCCATAGCAAAAAGCCGGAAGTGGTACTGAGGATCAAGAGCTCTAGCCTTGGAAAACCCAAGGACAGTGCTCAGGCCCAGGACCGGCAAAAAAAATAAAAAGCAGTATCATCCATTGTCACAATTAAATTACTAAGTAAAAGAAGGAAGACTGATTCTTAATGCACAACATTCTCACACATTTGCATGGATTTGGGGGGCACTAGGCAAGAGTATAAATTTCTCCCAAAGCTGAAAACATACCTGTCTCATTAGCAGTCTCATTCTCTGGGCAAGGATTACAGTCAAAGCTACAGGCAGCCTTTTCTTTCTGAGAGGATTTCCTGAATCCAGGAGCAAAACTCTCACTGCAGGCAGAGTGAGTAGGCTAAAAAAAATCAAATGAGTGCCAGTATCTGTTTAGCCTTTTTCCTAATGCTCCCAGCATTCTATTATTTCCAATAATTGGATTTTGAAACAAAGTATTTCTACACATA
The DNA here is from genome assembly GCA_024803745.1 of Megascapheus bottae. Taxonomy (NCBI): domain Eukaryota; kingdom Metazoa; phylum Chordata; class Mammalia; order Rodentia; family Geomyidae; genus Megascapheus; species Megascapheus bottae. The sequence goes on along the minus strand of JANJXV010000128.1, from coordinate 578,646 downwards.
TAAATCCAGTCCGTTAATTAAATGGTGTTATGGTTTGCACATCATGTGACCAAAAAGGCTTATGTGCTATCAGGTTGTTCTGTAGTCTCTTGAACTACTGATAAACATGGACTTTTAAAATTCAGAAATTAATATTGAGAATGTAAATCTTTGTGGAGCATCCTTGAATTCATGTCATTTCATGTCTCTTACTCATGTGTGAAATGGTAAAGAGCAAGGAGGAAGAATTAAAAAATATGCTGTAAGGTAAAGCACAGAGCTCCCTATTTACGATCATGTGAACCACATATACATATTATGTTCTTACTTTTCCAGTTTCTATACTGTGAGAACCTTTTTCTCACAAATTCAATGATTTCATTCAATGATTCCTTTCTTAAAAATATCTGTGTAGCAGACCAACCTACAATTAAATGAACTTCCACAGAAGAGATCAAAATAAAACATTCAAACACATAAAGTGATCCCTCAGATAACCTATAACAAGGTTGGAACATGGTAAGAAATATGCAAATTTTATTTTTGATAAATAAATATTTAGAAACAAATTTATACTTTCTTTGGGGGATGTTGATTCTAGAGCTTGAATTGAGGGTCCAGACAGTATAATTGACCTTTTCTTACTCAAATTTAGCACTGTACCATTTGACCAAGAGCTCAAGCTTATTTTATTGGTTATATATTGACAGAGTCTCACAGACCTTGCAACCTGTTAGGCTTAAAATTCGTCTGTAGTTTTATATCTGAGCAAGGCAGTGTCCCGATTAGGTAGGATTACAGGCATCCGTCACCAGCCCACAGAACTTATTTTGTGGTGGTTAAGTTAAGATAACAGTTGTCCAGGTATTTCTGCTTGGATTGACTTCAAACCCGTGATAGTCAGACCTGAATAGCTACCATTATAGGAATCACTTGTTCCCATCCAATCAGCTATACATTTTTAGGGTAAAGTTAACCTCTATATCCTTAAAATATTACCGTTAAATGAAAGCCACCTCTGTTGATTCTATTCCCCACTCTATCATATCTTCAGATAAAGAGAGTTGATGACCATGTAGAACATTTGGAGAAAATTTTCCTATTTTCACATCAAGACCAAGACCTTCTGGAAAACTCCAAATGTTCACAATGTCATATTCTGCCACCAATTTGCTGTTGTCATCTAAAATCACCTGATCTCCACCAGGATTATAAAATAATAATGTTTTTCAGAAAATAGTGTATCAGAAAGAGATACATTATCTTATTGTGAAGTATATTCCAAGGTTCAGTTAGAAAACCTGAACTGAGCAAAGTTCCTGATTGCTTTTAATTTCTGATTAAGAATTCAAGGGTAGAAGAAACATCTAATGAAGTACTCCAGAGGAAAATCTTTGAAGGAGTGAAACTAATCTTTCTGAATCTTGATCAATTGGCAAAGGAGTAGAAAGCTTTTTTTCAAGAGACTCTTATTTCACATAAATAATCATAAATGACACATTTCTTATATAGCTATTTCCAGTTTGTCACAACCATAAACTCTACCAGAGTCTATAGTTTAAGTTCCTGAAAATTGTAATACCTACAGTAGAATGCAAGTAGGTCCCTCACAAATATATATGCATACACACACACCCACACACCCCCCCACACACATATATGTATATATAGTTATTTTTGTTCAGCAGACCATAGAAACTAATAGGGAAGGGTATACATTTGTTCTTTTTCAAAACATTAGTTACAAACATATTGAGTCTATTTGCAACTTAAAGGATTTGTAAAACATGGAATTCATTTGGTCCTTGTTATTGGCATGTTCTTCCTTAAGAGCACATGAACACATGTTTAGACTGCCTAACAAACATGTACAGAAGTATAATTTCTTCAGTTTGGAAAAATATCTGAAAAATTTAATGTGATATGGTAAGAAATACCTTTAGGAAATGACTTGGCTCATAGTTTGAATCATCCAAAAGAGAAGGCCTTACCTGTACAGAGGAAGATACTATCCGTTTCCGATTTCCCATTGCTTGTACTTCTGTTTGATGAAGAAGGAGTTCATGCAGAGCCTGGGCCACAGCATACACAGCATTGTATATATTGTTACTGTATTCAGACATAGTCATGTCAAAAATGTGCCTAGGCAACCAACCCAAGAAATCTTCATGAGGACAGTTTTTCCATGTTACACAGTCAGACTTAGAATGTGAACAATTAAAAGAGAGAGATCACAGCCTAGCAAGGAACAAGTCTTTTGGGTATTTGGAAGGGCTAACTTCCTTGACAAAATCTGTGAATCCAGAAAGCTCTGGGGAATGGTGTGAAAAAATGTATGGCACTTGAAATGAACCTTGCATGAAATATATTCTCCTTGTGGTTAAATCCAACTGTGAGTTCATGATACAAACTTTGCCTTTTATTAAATACTGCTCAATACACATCATTAAATTTATTAGCGATTCATTATGTCTATATGATGAGGACTGAAGAAGTGAACCCAGGTGTTCATGCATGCTGAGCAAGCATTCTACCACTAGGCCACACTCTGGCCCTCTTCTGCATGTATACCCTATTTTATGTTCATGGTTTTTATTTAATATTTACATAATAGGAGCCTGACTTAATGCCTTCAACATAATAACTTGTGCATGTGCCTCTGTGCCTGTGTGTGTGTTTCTGTGTGCATGTGTGCACACATGTGTGCACACATGTTTGCTGGGACAGCTCCACTGACCCTCAGAACCTCATGCAGTTTCTTTTCTTTTTTCCTCAAGGTTAGAACACATTACAAGGGCATACCACATTTTATTACTTGCTTTTTGTTAGTTAATTGGATAATTCCTTTTTAGCTATGATTACAGGTGTAAGAAACCAGCATATCTGTACTTTCAAGCCATTTTCTTTTTAAAGAAAATTATTGATAAGACATAAGAGTCCAAACAATCCCTTTGTCTGATCTAAATTTCCAATCCTTTTCCAAAGAATGGGACCATGCCAGCCCATTTCCTTGAATACTCATTCTTTGGTATCATAAAATTTGCTAGATTTGTAAATCTGGTCCCTTATTTTAATTGTCTTCTAACACCTGAAATGGCACCAAATTAGACACTTTTAAATATTGCCACACTCTTTACACCCTAACCTGTGGAAATATGTAGAGACCCAGCAGTGTTCCTATCTGTGCAGATGTTAATCCTGATTGTCCTGTAAGTAATGCTATAGACTTGCTGTTGCTCATACAGGAGTACTTTGGACTATTGTTCTTCCCAAACTGGCAAATGAAGGGATTTTTTAAATGGCATTGGAAATCCAAATTGAATATTGCAGATATGAAATCCCAGTCAAATTATGTAATAGAGCAGGTTTTGCTTGATCTCTTCAATAGCAAATCTCTAGGCCAAAATATACTGGTAGTTCTTGAAGATTAACCTGCGTAATTAGTATAGAAATTTAGGAAAATTATTTCACAACTTATTGTTTTGATGAATAGAATTCTTGCTTCTCTGCCAAGGAATATTAAAACATTACTCCCAATTAAGATCAAATTGGAATGTTGTGTCTTATCCTTGTATGTATGATTAGATAAGGACATGAACAGAATTTGTTATGAATGGGATTCAGAAAAAAACTTGAGTCAAGAGAGAGAGCTTGCTTAGTCCCTGCTACTTTACATTTCACAATAAATCTGCTGTGTATTAAACATAAAGTAGTCTTTCATGAATAGCAATTTTGCCCTGCAGATAATACACATTTATTTATTTAATGATTTTTACCTTTTATTGTTATTGTGGAGTTGATATGTGGTGGGATTAGTTACATGAATCAGGAAGTGAATAGCAAGTATAATACTTTTTGAACCATCTCTCCACTTTTGTTGCTCTGTCCTGGTTTTCCTTCCTGTCTCCACCCACAAGATATACACTTCACTTCCCACATAGTGTCTAGTGAGTAACACAGTTTACTTTTCAACTTTGTTCTACCATTTATGTAGAATAAACATGGTTATGTGAAATAAACAAGGTTAAATGAAATGAAAACAAAAATAGCTACATTGGCAACTGAAATATCTCGGTTTTTGGAGTTAATTTCATAGAATATTATTGTATATGATCAATTGAACATATCTCCTAAGGCTTTTTCAACCACTCCATTAGGTATGATCCTTTAGCCTCTGTGTGCGAATGTTTAGAATACTATATAATTCACCAGAAACACCAAATATTCTTTTGTCTTTCCCTTGTAATAAGTAACTCAAGTCTGTGAAATCTCTTGTGTTTTGAATCAAAGTTTATGTTATGTGGTTATATGGCAGGCCAGGCTAATTAACAAATCTTCACTTTTAGAGCATCCTTCTAAAGTAAAGTATCACTTAAGCAAGAGTCTATAGAAATCTGTACTGCCAGACACAAATTATTGAACAGCTCTACCTGCCAGATCAATCAGAAAAAGTATTTATATATAAGGCCAGTGAATTTTATTTTTATTTATTTAATGAAACAAAACACTTTCATCCAACTTTGAGTATTTCCTTATAGAGAAAGGAGCCTCCAACATGTGGGAAGAAGAGAGAATTGTAAGTAAGCTTTACATTGAAATCCCAGTGCCATGGTCACCATCGTAAAATGCAATGATAACTACAGTCTTCCTAATATATTTATCAATTGAGAAACTGGAATGAAAATAATAGATGAGTAAAGATGATGTAAATATCATTTTTCTTTCCTTGGTCTGTGCAAGGGTTTGTGTGAATACACACACATTATGAAGAAATTAATATTAAATCAAAACACATTTTTAAAGAGAAACAATGGAGGCAAGATAGAAATGCAAGAGATAGGATGAATTTGCTCTAAACAAAGTGTATGTATATGTCGCATTTCAAAATGAATGATTATCATTCTCATGATATAGTCCAAGAAGAAGAAAATAGTGAGTGTGAAGAAAAACTAATTGAACATACACATGTGGAGCAGCAACCTGACAACATTATTTCAAAAAGCAAATATTTCTGTTTTGGAGATTCAGTAAATGGTTATGAAAGCAAAAGTTGAAATGATTTTCATTATAAGTAATGACAAAATTTGAAATTCCCAATGTAGAGAAAGATGCTTATATAACCTCTCTAAAGATGAAAGGTCATCAAGTATTTAACCAAGACATCTACACATCTACAGCAAGGTGCTTTATGTGTATACATGTTTATGGAAGCTTCTCTAGATTAGAAAAGTAAAGAGAGCAATAACAATTACATGCACCAATGTCTGTAACATCTGGTTCTTTACTAGAATCAAGGAAGGAGAAGAGCATTGTAAGACATATATTCAGATAAAGATATTAAAAAAGTATAAGGCAAAACTCTAAGGTAAAATTACAAACTATTCACCAATATCCCTGTACCTAGCAGAAATATCATTTCAATATGAAGGTTAAATGGATAATGATATTCCCAGACAAGACAAGAGAAGTTAAGAGAATATATTTCCCCAGACCTATACAAGATATATGAAATTATCATGTCCAATGGCAGAACCATTTACGAATAAGAAGAATATACAAGAAAGTATGAAACTTACTAGTAAGAGTGTGTATACAAGAGAGCTGAGAATACTTTAACATTGTAAATATGCTAGAAAATCATACACAATTTTTTGCAAGGGGTAAATATTAATATAACTATATTTGGACATTTTTATAGAACAGCATAAATTTAGATGTCCAATATTGCATATGTTAGGAGGATTGTAATATCATTGCAGATTTGTTTGCCTTTAATGTTTCATCTTAATATCTTAAGTGAAAAATTTTCACTCTAACATCTCTGTTATTTACTTATGTATTTTGATTGATTGCTTTTGTGATTGTTTTCTCTTTTTCTCTCATCCCCATTACTATCTCAGATTAGTATAATCATTGAAAAATAATTTTCTGTATTCTTTTTAAGACCCCTAATTATCAGAATATCTATAATGTAGAAATTAAAACACCCAACTCAGAAATCACCACATACATAGAAAAAAAGCCAGTAGTGGTGTTGGCTCATGTGGTGGAATTGTAGCCTTGAGAAAGGCCAGGGACAGTGCTAAGGCCCTGAGTTCAGTCCCTACGACTGGCAAAAATATATTCCCCCAAGAATACACACTGTTGGGTGTCGGGACTGAGTGCCAGCCTGGATAACTAACATTCTTATTTGTAATCCATTCATATTTGTGGTGAATCCACTTCTGTACAAAACCAAACAGCCAGTTTTCATGCAAGATTTCTGAAAAACAGAGGTAGATACTCAAAATCACTGCTAGAATTCTTTAGTAGAAAATCTATGAAATACAGAATCATGTCATCTGCAAAGAGGGATAGTTTTATTTCCTCTTTCCCTACTTGGAGCCCCTTTAGCCTTGCTTCTTGCCTTATGGCACTGGCTAGGAATTCTAGTACTATGTTAAAGAGGAGTGGAGAGAGTGGGCATCCTTGTCTCGTTCCTGATTTTAGAGGGAATGGCTTTAGATTTTCACCATTAAGTGTAAAACTACCAGTAGGTTTCTCATACACAGCCTTTATTACATTGAGGAATGTTCCATGGATTCCTAGTTTCTCCAGAGCATTTAACATAAAGGGGTGTTGGATCTTGTCAAATGCCTTTTCCGCGTCTATTGAGACAATCATGTGATTTTTGTCTTTGCTCCTGTTGATGTGTTGAATTATATTAATTGATTTGCGTATGTTGAACCAGCTTTGTCTCCCCGTGATGATTGCAGTTTGATCATAGTGTATAATTTTTTTGATGAGTTGTTGTAGACGGTTGGCCAGTATTTTGTTGAGAAGTTTTGCATCAAAGTTCCTCAAAGAAATAGGTCTATAGTTCTCTTTCTTTGATGAATCTCTGTCTGGTTTGGGGATGTGGGTTATACTGGCTTCATAGAATGAGTTTGGTAAGGAACCTTCATTTTCAATTTCGTTGAAGAGCTTGAGGAGTATTGGTGTGAGCTCTGCTTTGAAGACCTTATAGAATTCAGCTGTGAATCCATCTGGCCCTGGGCTTTTCTTAGTTGGAAGTTCTCTAATTGCCATTTCTATTTCAGAGCTTGAAATAGGCCTGTTGAGTTGGCCTAGTTCTTCTTGGTTCAGTGTGGGTATGTTAATATTGGCTAGGAATTCATCCATTTCATCTAGAGTCTCAAATTTGTTGGCATAAAGGTTTGAGAAGTATTCCCTCATGATATTCTGGATCTTGGTAATTTCTGTCGTGATATTACCATTTTCATCTGCGATTTTGTTTATTTCGATATGCTCTCTTCTTTTTTTGGTAAGATTTGCTAAGGGCTTGTCAATTTTGTTAATTCTTTCAAAGAGCCAAATCCTTGTTTTGTTGATTCTTTCTATAGTTTTTTTTGAATTCCAAATCATTTAATTCTGCTTTGATTTTAATTATTTGCTTTCTTCTGCTGGGATTGGGGTTGGTTTGTTGCTCTTTTTCCAGGAGCTTAAGGTGAGACATTAACTTGTTGGTTTGCAATTTTTCCAACTTGTTGATGTAGGAACTCAGCGCTATAAATTTTCCTCTGAGTACTGCCTTTGCTGTGTCCCAAAGGAGTTGGTATTTTGTGTGCTCCTTACTGTTAAATTTCATAAACTGTTGGATTTCTGTTCTGATCTCTTCGATGACCCATTGGTGATTCAACAATGTGTTGTTCAGTCTCCATGAGTTACAGGGTTTTCGTTGGTGGAGATGTGTGTTCAGTTCCAGTTTGATGCCTTTGTGGTCTGAGAGTGTGCATGGAATAATTTCAGTGTTTCTGAACTGTCCACGTTTGTTTTATGGCCTAAGATGTGATCTATTTTGGAAAATGTTCCATGTGCTGCTGAGAAAAACGTATGTTGTGTTGTTGCTGGGTGGAATATTCTGCAGATGTCTGTTAGATCTATTTGGTCTATATAGTTGTTCAGTTCTAAGGTTTCTCTGTTGAGTTTTTGCCTTGTTGATCTGTCCATAGGTGAGAGTGGTGTGTTAAAGTCACCGACAATCACTGTATTTCGATCTATGTATGGTTTCAGTGTAAGTAAAATTTGCTTGATGAAGTTTGGAGCTTCGGGTTTGGGTGTGTAAATATTTAGGATCGTTATGTCTTCCTGGAGGAAAGATCCCTTTAGTAGTATGTAGTAACCTTCTTTGTCTTTTCTTACTAATTTTAGTTTGAAGTCTATTTTATCTGATATGAGGATGGCAACTCCAGCCTGTTTATGGGGGCCGTTAGCTTGATAGAGTTTATTCCAACCTCTCACTTTCAAAAGATGATTGTTTTTTTGGGTAAGATGTGTCTCTTGAAGACAGCAGAATGATGGCTCTTGCTTTTTGATCCAACTAGACAGCCTATGCCGTTTAATTGGAGAGTTAAGTCCATTGATATTGAGAGTTAGGATTGAGAGATATTTATTAGGTCCTACCATTTTTAAAAGCTTTTATTTTGGCCAGTGTCTTGACAGTTCTTGTGGTCCTTAGATGGTATGCTGTTTAGGTACCAAGGCATGTGAAAGGGTATCAATATTTGTGAATTAATGCACCTTCTATCTGGCAAATATCATGTAACCCTTTTATTAATTACAATAAAAAAGGAAAAAAGTACCTATATGTAATTGTAATGGTGTATTTTAATCTATTTAACATATTTGACTAATTTGAATAACTGATTTCCATATTTTTATTAATATTAATAAGATGTATATATCTCTAAAAAAAAGAAATAGAAAAGAGAGATGGAAGGGAACTAGAGAGGATGGGGCATGGTAGATTAATTCAAACAAACAGATTTATAAATACTGCAAAAAGCAGATGTGGGAATAGTAACTATTAAATAAAATGCAGTAATGAGTATATGAAATCATGGAACATGTTAATAGGAAAACATTATTGAAATGTATTTGCAGACTAAGCAGCACAATGATATGAATGCAAGAAGTTAATTTACCATAAAATTTAGTTCCTAGGTACTCAAAGAGATGGGATCTGATTAACACAGTTAGAAACCAACCTGGACAAGAAAGCTCATGAGAATGTTATCTTGAGGTACGCACCAAAGATCCAACCGTGAGGCTATGGCTTAAGAGGTAAAACACTTAGCTTTGAACAAAAGTACTCAGTGCCAGTACCCAAACTTTAAGTTGAAACCCCAGAACTGACACAAAATAAGAAATTTTAGACAAGTTATTAATAAAGCAATATAAGAAAACAAGTCAGAAGTGAAAATATAATAGTGAAGCTGGTTGTGGTGGCTTATGCCTATAATCCTAGCTACTCAGGAGCCTGAGATCTGAGGAGCAAGCTTCAGAGAAGCCCGGAACAAAAGGACCTGAGACTCTTATCACCAATTAATCTCTAGAAAATGGGAAATGGGACTTAGCTAAAGGGGAATGTGGTGTCCTAGAGCTGTAGAACTCAGGGACAGTGGCCAGGCCGAGTTCAAGCCCTATTATACATGAACACACACATATACCCATACACACATACACACTCATACACAAAATATAATAGTGAAGAGGAAAGGAGATGGAAGGTTAAATAAAAAGCAAATAGAAAGAACCAAAAAATACAGAATAAAATTCAAATTTACCTGGCTCTGGCTAGTACTTGAGACTGTACCATTACTAGAGAAATGAATGTCACTCATATGTTGAAGTGATTCCAAGAACACAAATGTGTATATTTGGTCAAAGATTTAAATTTCAGCTTAAGAGTGCCTATTTGTTTGAAGATGTCTTTTGTCCCAGAAGCCATGCAGAGAATTTCTGTCTGACCTTAATAAAATGATGTGCACTTGGGGGCAAAGACTCAGCCAAGAAGCCCAGCACTGGAGGCCAATATAGAGAAGACCTCTACAGCCACCATGACTTTCCCTTTGGCACTGTGGTAAATAGGCAGGAAAGTGAGCCACACACTGCAGAACAACAGCTTTCTGAAGGTCAGGAACTTGGCTTCATTGAAGGTGTTAGGCAGGTTCCTAGGAAAGAAAGCCACAGTGAAGCTGGCCAAGGCCAAGGAGCCCAGGTATCCCAATTCACAGTAGAAAGCAGTGAGGGAGCCCTTGCTACATAACATGATGAGATGACCATGTTCAAAGTATGCCTCTGTGTCAATGAAGGGAGGAGAGGTTCCCAGGCAAATTCCATAGAGAGTGACTAGGAGCAGGGTGCAAATGGGAATGATGAAGTTAGGAGCCCCTGATACCAGTAGCCACCTCATCCTTCTTGCTGTAAGGCCGGAACAACAGTAACAGTTTTGGCCAAGACAGCAGAAACAGCGACAGTGAACACAATTCCAAATGTGGTTCGCTGTAGAATGCAGGTGACTGTGTTGGGATGGCCAATAAAGAGCGAGGAACAGAGAGAGCAGAAGATGAGGGAGATGAGCAGGATGCACCTGAGAGCCTGGTTATTAGCCTTAACAAGGGCAGTGTTCTTATATTTCACAAACACCCCAAGAATAATTGCTGTGAGTGTAGACAAAGAGCAATGCAAGCCAAGGTCACCCCTAAGGGTTCTCCATAAGCCAGGAAACTTGGAGCTCTTAGGAAGCACTGATTCCTCTCTGTGTTGGCATACTGTGTTGGCATTTCACACACTGCTCCAAATCTCATAAGAAAATCAAATTCTCATTAGTCCCTTTTAAGTATTTAAAAAGCAAACATTCTGACATGTGAAAATTTAGTAGCATAAAGTAAATGTTAACAGATATGCTCAGTATTACTTTTATGCATTCTTCTTGTTCTTTTTTTTCTTTCTTTTTTATTGTAATTAGTAAAAGGGTTACGTGATATTTGCCAGATAGAAGGTGCATTAATTCACATACATTGATACCCTTTCACATGTCTTGGTACCCGTATCCCTCCCCCCCCCCACATCCCCCACCCGTCTTGTTTTTCCCCCTTTCCCAATCAAATTTCAAATATCCAAATACAAATAAATTCAATAAATCAGATAACAAAGTGAGATACTATTCCAATATGAGATAACCAAGGGACAGCAAAGGAGATGAGAGAAAACATAGTACATTAAGGACAACAATCATTCATTATATGGCTTTTGTTTCACTATCCTGGAGGTCCTTTCAATTAGCTTCACATTATATGTCCTTATGTATCAAGATTTTGCTCTATTGCAAATCTCTGCTAGTAGAGCCCAAGGTTTCTACTGATTATGACGAATGAGGGAAACCATTGAGCCTATGTTCCTTTGAGTCTGGCTTATTTCACTTAATATGATTTTTTCTAAGTCTTTCCATTTCCTAACAAATGGGGCGATGTCATTCTTTCTGACAGCAGCATAGAATTCCATTGTGTACAAATACCACAACTTGTTGATCCACTCATCAACTGAGGGACTTCTAGGTTGGTTCCATATCTTTGCTATGGTGAATAGTGCTGCAATGAACATGGTTGTGCTAGTGGGTTTAGTATGTCCTTGTTTCTGGGTGGTTGGGTAAATGCCAAGTAGTGGAATTGCTGGGTCATAGGGGAGTTCTATGTTTAGCCTTTTGAGGCACTGCCACACTGCTTTCCATAGTGGATGAACGAGTTTGCACTCCCACCAACAGTGTAGTAGTGATCCCTCCTGGCCACATCCCCTCCAGCATCTGTTGTCATTCGTTTTCCTGATCCTGGCCATTCTAGCTGGAGTGAGGTGGAATCTTAGAGTTGTTTTGATTTGCATTTCTTTTGGTAGCATGAAGTAATTATTACCAGATATGCTCAGTATTATGTTTATTCATTCTTCATGTTCTTACAGTAATTCTTACATTCTCATATTTTAGTCTGAGTGGAACTCTTTAATGCCAATGATGATTGTTCATATTATTTATTGCCATTTTAATACCCTACAAATTATTTCATTTCTTCTTCATGGTGACATAACTCTCAGACTTATGTCCACAACTCCAACCCTCATTCAAAATTATATATATGGGAATCAGGACTGTTGCCTAGTGGTGTAGTGCCTGACAAATATGCATGAAGCTCTGGGTTTGATTCCTTAGGACCACATACACGGAAAAAGATGGAAGTGGTGCTGTGGCTAAAGTGGTAGAGAGCTTGTCTTGAGAAACTCAAGGACACTGCACAGTCCATGAGTTCAAGGGCCAGCACTGGCAAAAAAGAAACATTTGTGGAGTAAACTTTGCATGTTTCTCTATGTCTCTGTAGCACACTGCAGTCCTTCCTTTCAGTTGTTATGTTTGTATCTTCTATTCATCTGTACGGGAACAGATAATCAAATCCCTTTTTGAAGATATAAAGTTATGCTATGCACAATACTTGTGCCTGATTCTGATTCTTTTTGTTATATTTTTCAGTCCTGGCCTCTGAACTCAGGGCCTGAGCACTGTTCTTGGGCTTTCCTCAAGTCTGGAGCTCTACCATTTGAGCCACAGCACCAGTTCTGGCCTTTCTATGTATGTGGTACCAAGGAATTGAACCTGGGTCTTTGTGCATGCTAGGCAAGTACTCTACCACTAGGCCAAGCTCCCGACTCTGTGCCTGAGCGTTAAATCAACCCAACCCAGAATACCTGCACTGCTGCCCCAAGATTTCTAAGCAATAGGAAGTAAATATGTGTAAAATCTGTGTTTACTTTGTAGTTCAAAGGGAATCTTGAAGATATAGATTTGTTCTTAAAATTTTTTTGCATGTAATGTGATAGAAGTTAAAGTTACATTACTGAGTAGTTGAGTAAACATACATACAACAGACCAGAAAAAAATCCTACATGTAAATCAGAGCCCATGTCTTCTTTTTCCCCTGAAGAGAAGTAGCAACCACTGTCACAATTAAATTACTAAGTGAAGGAGGAAGAATTTGAATCTGCAATTCTGCATCTGTATTGACTGGCATGGATGAGGATAGTAGGAGACTGTATGAATTTCCCCCTAAGACATGATCTTACCTGTTCCATTAGCAATCTCATTGTCCAGGCAAGGAGTGCAATCAAAGCAAGAGGCAGCCGTTCTCTCCTGAGGAGATTTTCTGAATCCAGGACCACAACTTTCACTGCAGACAGAGTGAGTAAGCTGAAGAAAATCAGATATGGGTTAGTAACTGCTGAGAATTTTATATAATACTCCAAAAATATATCATTTAAACATAATATTCCATTAAGCATATTATTTCTTTTTTATTGCCAATCATGGGGCTTGAATTCAGGGTCTGGGCACTATCCTTGAACTTTCTCATTGATAGTGTTCTAACACATGGGCCACGGCACCACTTCAGGCTTTTTCTGTGAATGTGGTAACTAAGGAGTCAAACTCAGGGCTTCATGCATGCTAGGCAAGCACTTTACCACAAGGCCAAACCATAATATCATCTTACTTTCTAGTGGCCATGAAGTGAGAATCTTCTCACACAGGCTCATTCAAGGATTCCTTGAAGATGCTTAAAATAGTAGACCAACTAACCACTAAATGAGGCCTCCACAGAATGTAGCAAAATAAACATTTTAACCATATGAAGTGATTCCTGTGTTACTTTGAAAAAGCGTTAAAAAACTTGCTAAGAAATATGGGACTTGTATTTTATGATGCTATTCTAAATCATTGCTGATCTAAACAATCGGTATTGATGTCTACTTTTTGATACTGATCCTGGGGTTTGATCTCAGGCTATGTGCTTTTTGTTCCAGTCCTGAGGCATGAACTAAGGGCCTAGGCACTTTCTTTGGTCCAAAGCACCGCTTCCAGGTTTTTCTGTGTATGTGGTACCAAGAAATTGAACCCAGGTGTTCATGCATGCTAGGCAAGCAAATCTACCTCTATGCCAAATTCCCGGTCCCGGACTTTTTTTTTCCCATAAGGGGAGCACTCTTCCACTTGACCCACAGTTCTACTCAAGATTTTGGTGGCCAATTGAGATAAAAATCTCAAACTCTTTTCTGACAGGTTAAACTTCAAACAGAACCGTAATCTTAGATGTGAGGACGTCGGCTTCTTCAGTAGATAGGCATGAGTCACTAGCCTCAACCCTTCGTTCCTGGTGGTTAAATGAATTTAAGAGTCCCACAAAAGGTCTTAGTTGGACTGCCTTCAAATCATAGTATTTGTAGCTCAACTACCTAAGTAGAAGTTATTGCAGGAGTATATTGCTTGTATCCAACCAGGTATCAATTTTAAGGGAGAAAGCCTACAGAGTAGGAGATCTTCACTAACCATACAACAAACAAAGGCCTAATATCTAAAATATATCAAAAGCTCAAAAAATTGAATCACTCCAAAACTAATCTCCAAACAACCATCCTATTAAAAGATGGGCCAAAGATTTAGAGTATTCTCTGAAGAAGAAAAAAGAGTGACCTATAAACACATGAAGAAATGCTCGATGTTTCTGGCCATAAAAGAACTGCAAATAAATACAACTCTAAGATTCCATCTCACTCCAGTTAGAATGGCCAGGATCAAGAAATATAATAATCGAGCCTGGTGGGGATGTGGCCAGTTGGTATCACTAGTATACTATTGTTGGCAGTGCAAATTCATTCAACCACTATGGAAAGCAGTACGGTGGTTTCTCAAAAGGCTACGCATAGACCCAGCAATTCCACTACTTGGCGTTACCAAATGGTCCAGAAACAAGGACATACTAAATGCACTAGCACAATGATGCTCATTGCAAGACTATTTTCCACAGCAAATCTATGGAACAAACCTAAATTCCCCTCAGTAGATGATTGGGTCATCATGATGTGGTATTTATTAACAGGGGAATTCTATTCTGCCATCAGAAAGAACGACATAAAGGAAATGGAAAGTCTTAGGAAAAGTCATATTAAGTGAAGTAATTCAGACTGAGAAGAGCATAGGGTCAATGGTTTTCGTCATTTTTCATAATTAATATAAACCTTGAATTCTCTTAGCAGTGGTTTACAATAGGGAAAACCTACATACATAAGGCCACATAGGATGAGGCTAAATGAACAGACATTTAGGATATAGAAACAAGAACCATATGAGGTGTTACTGTTGTTCTTACTGTACTATGTTATTTCTCATCTCTTGTGTTGTCCCTTGGTTATCTCATATTGTTACAGTATCTTACTTTGTTATCTGGTATATTGCATCTATATTTATTTGTTTATTTGAAATAGGATAGGGAAGGGGAAAAATTTGAGGGGAAGGTAGGGCAGGAGGGAAAGGGGGACAAAAGCATGAGAAGGGTATTGATTTTTGTGAAGTAATGCACCTTCTCTCTGACGAATATAATGTAACCCTTCTATTAATTAAAATTTTTAAAGTAATGTAAAGGATCTTCAGATAACGCAGAGAAAAATTCACATATTAGCTGTGTTGCAATGTGATCTGTAAACCATGACTGTGAATGGAAAATGACAATCTTGCCAAGAGCTATCTACAAATTCAATGCAATACCCATCAATATCCCAATGTCATTCTTTAAAGAAATAGAAGAGGCAATCCAAAATTTCATATGGAATAATAAAAGACCCCGTATAGCAAAAACACTTCTTAGCAGAAAGAACAGCGCTGGAGGAATTTCAATACCAAACTTTAGACTCTATTACAGAGCTATAATTCTCAAAACAGCTTGGTACTGGCACAGGAACAGGCCTGAAGACCAATGGAATAGAACTGAGGACCCAGAGATTAAACCACAGATCTATGGCCACCTAATCTTTGACAAGGGAGCCAAAAAATAGAATGGAAGAAAGACAGCCTCTTCAACAAGTTGTGCAGAACTGGTTAAGCACATGCAGAAAACTAAAGTTGGATCCTTCTTTGTCACCTTGTACTAGAATTAACTCCAAATGGATCAAAGACCTGGAGGTAAAAGCTGACACACTGAAAACTTTAAAGGAAGGAATAGGAGATACACTAGGCCTCCTTGGCACAGGTTGAAACTTTCTTAATAAGGACCAAGAATCACAACAAATCAGAGAAAGCCTGGATAAGTGGGACTGCATTAAACTGCAGAGCTTTTGTATGGCAAAGGACAAAGCTAGTAAATTAATTAGGAAGCCTACAGAGTGGGAGAAGATCTTCACCAACCAAACAACGGACAAAGGCCTCATATCTAAAATATATCAACAACTCAAAAAATGGAATCACTCCAAAACTAACCTCCAAAGTAACAACCATCCCATTAAAAAATGGGCCAAAGACTTAAAGAGAGTCTTCTCTGAAGAAGAAACAAAAATGGCCTATAGACACATGAAGAAATGCTCAACATCTCTGGTCATAAAAGAAATGCAAATCAAAACAACTCTAAGATTCCACCTCACTCCAGTTAGAATGGCCAGGATCAGGAAAACGAATGACAACAGATGCTGGAGGGGATGTGGCCAAGAGGGTCACTTCTACACTGTTTGTGGGAGTGCAAACACATTCAACCACTATGGAAAGCAGTGTGGCAGTGCCTCAAAAGGCTAAACATAGAGCTTCCCTATGACCCAGCAATTCCACTACTTGGCATTTACCCAACCACCCAGAAACAAGGACATACTAAACCCACTAGCACAACCATGTTCATTGCAGCACTATTCACCATAGCAAAGATATGGAACCAACCTAGAAGTCCCTCAGTTGATGAGTGGATCAACAAGTTGTGGTATTTGTACACAATGGAATTCTATGCTGCTGTCAGAAAGAATGACATTGCCCCATTTGTTAGGAAATGGAAAGACTTAGAAAAAATCATATTAAGTGAAGTAAGCCAGACTCAAAGGAACATAGGCTCAATGGTTTCCCTCATTCGTCATAATCAGTAGAAACCTTGGGCTCTACTAGCAGAGATTTGCAATAGAGCAAAATCTTGATACATAAGGACATATAATGTGAAGCTAATTGAAAGGACCTCCAGGATAGTGAAACAAAAGCCATATAATGAATGATTGTTGTCCTTAATGTACTATGTTGTCTCTCATCTCCTTTGCTGTCCCTTGGTTATCTCATATTGGTATAGTATCTCACTTTGTTATCTGATATATTGAATTTATTTGTATTTGAATATTTGAAATTTGATAGGGAAGGGGGGAAAACCAAGACGGGTGGGGGGTGTGGGGGGGAGGGAAACAGGTACCAAGACATGTGAAAGGGTATCAATGTATGTGAATTAATGCACCTTCTATCTGGCAAATATCATGTAACCCTTTTACTAATTACAATTAAAAAAAGGAAAAAAATTAAAAAAAAGAAAATCAGGAGGAATGGTGCTTATCACTTTCCCTTTTCACACAGTAAATAGTCTTAATGTAATATATTACTTATACTAGGCTTGTCTTTGTTCTTTATATTTTTTTATTTTATCACATTTTTAATGTTGTCTTTCAAATTATACTACCTGTAAAGTGGACACATTTTTTTCTGCTTCTCTCCAGGACTTTGTAGCAAAAGTTTTCAAAAGCAACAAAATCATCAATGAAGATATGCATTCTATTAATCACTAAACCACATTAAGTTGACAGTTGATCTTAAGTAAAGGAATTAAATTATAACAGTTAAACAATATCTCCATTACACCAAAGCAATAGATATTTCGGTGTTTTCTATGGCAATAAGAAAGTCAAGGAATTTGAATTAATTTATCTTAGAAGCAAACACTGGAAAAACAAATACTGAGTAAGTCCATCACAAATAGTTAAGATCCAGTAAGCTTAACCTAAGTCCCATAAGAGCCTGAGTTCAAATATGTTAATCTCAGTTACATGTCAAATTAATTGTGGAACCTCTAATAGGGCATTTGGTATAATTCAGCTTATCAATATATGCAAATAATAATTATTGTTCACTATATTTTGAAGATATATTCTTTATGATATTTTGCAATAATATCGACAATAAAATTCTATTTCTCTGTAAAGTAACATGGCAAATGGAGATCATGCCCATACTCATTTTCTTGTGTTACACTCACAATGATTTTAAGAATCACTAGTCAACACTAATGTGCTGCCACTTCAACTATGCCAGTTCTTTCCACCTAATGTTTATCTGTTGTTCTATATTATTTGCATTTTTGTTGTTAGGAGATAGATTGTATAATTTCCCAGATGGATTTTTGTGGTATCATTTATTATCATTTTCTTCCCCTTTTACAAACAAAATGTTTTTTCTCCAATCCAAATCATACAATCAGACATTTCAGTTGGAAAAATTTTATGTGTACAGAGGCAAGAAAGAAATGAATCTTCATTTAGCTTCAATTATCATGAAGTCATTTATGTAATCATTCATCTCCTTCCCATTTCAATGGATTTAAAATTTTGCAATGTTACTATGTTATTAATTTATCCTTCTATATTTTTGAAATGTTTAATGAATATTTGTAAAATGCATTTTTCTCTCTCTTTCTCTCTTATTTTTTTTACAAGTATAGTTACTTGCACTCGGGGTTTTTAAACCAAGTTTTATTTGATTTTTGTTTTGGTTTCTGATTGGCATTCTACCACTTAAGCTATGCCTCCAGTCCAAATTTTTGTTCATTATTTTGGAGACAGTGTCTTGTAGTCTTTTCTGAGACAGGATTGATTCTAGTCTCTACCTACTTGGTAGCTATAATTACAAGTATGAGATACCAATATTCACTCCAAAACATACCAAGGTATTTAATTCATAAATACGATATTGCCACAATTAACATGAGTGTGTTCTCAATGTTATCCAACTTCTGGTCCATGTAGAAAGATACTTAATGGCAATTAATTTTTTTGCCAGTCCTGGAGCTTGAACTCAGAGTCTGAGCACTGTCCTTGGTCACGTTTTACCCAAGGCTAGTTCTCCGCCACTTAAACCACAGCACCACTTCCAGCTTTTCAATGTGATACCGAAGAACTGAACCTAGGTCTTCATGCATGCTAGGCAAGCACTCTCCCACTAGGCCATGCTCCAGTCCATGGCAATTAATTTTTTGAAATTAAATATTATATTTATAAAACTTAAGGGAAACTAATTGTATAAATGGCTATGTTTTATATTTACACTCATGAAGACCTAAGAGCTTGTGAATGATGTTTTCATGTTTAAATGTATTTTAGAAGCATTCTAGAAATGAACTGTTTCATAAAATGTTTCCATTAGTTTCTATTAGTAATAAATGTTAATATGACTTGGGTGCCAAATCTTCACTACATAATTATAATAAGGAATTGTGTGTATAGTAATATGTTTGGAATAAATGGAAATAAAGTTTAATCTCCAAGGATACATTTACTGGTTAAACAGAATACTTTCCTGTGTTTAACTTCACTTAGGATAGCCTAGTGATTTTCTCAAACACAAAAATCTGTTGCCATCGAAAATTTCATATGGAATAATAAAAGACCCCGTATAGCAAAAACACTTCTTAGCAGAAAGAACAGTGCAGGAGGAATTTCAATACCAAACTTTAGACTCTATTACACAGCTATAATGATCAAAATAGCTTGGTACTGGCACAAGAACAGGCCTGAAGACCAATGGAATAGAACTGAGGACCCAGATATTAAACCACAGACCTATGGCAACCTAATATTTGACAGGGGAGCCAAAAAAATAGAATGGAAGAAAGATAGCCTCTTAAACAAGTGGTGTTGGCAGAACTGGTTAAGCACCTGCAGAAAACTAAAGTTGGATCCTTCTTTGTCACCCTGCACCAGAATTACCTCCAAATGGATCAAAGACCTGGAGGTAAAAGCTGACACACTGAAAACTTTACAGGAAGGAATAGGTGATACACTAGACCTCCTTAGCACAGGTTGAAACTTTCTTAATAAGGACCAAAAAGCACAAGAAATCAGAGAAAGGCTGGATAAGTGGGACTGCATTAAACTGCAGAGCTTTTGTATGGCAAAGGAAATAGCTAGTAAACTAATCAGGAAGCCTACAGAGTGGGAGAAGATCTTCACCAACCAAACAACGGACAAAGGCCTCATATCTAAAATATATCAACAACTCACAAAATTGAATCACTCCAAAACTTACCTCCAAAGTAACAACCATCCCATTAAAAAATGGGCCAAAGACTTAAAGAGAGTCTTCTCTGAAGAAGAAACAAAAATGGCCTATAGACACATGAAGAAACGCTCAACATCTCTGGTCATAAAAGAAATGCAAATCAAAACAACGCTAAGATTCCACCTCACTCCAGTTAGAACGGCCACGATCAGGACAACTAATAACAACAGATGGTGGAGGGGATGTGGCCAGGAGGGATCACTACTACACTGTTGGTGGGACTGCAAACTCGTTCAATCACTATGGAAAGCAATATGGCAGTGCCTCAAAAGGCTAAACATAGAGCTTCCCTATGACCCAGCAATTTCACTACTTGGCATTTACCCAACCATCCAGAAACTAGGGCATACTAATTCCACTAGCACAACAATGTTCATTGCAGCATTATTCACAATAGCAAAGATATGGAACCAACCTAGATGTCCCTCAGCTGATGAGTGGATCAACAAGATGTGGTATTTGTACACAATGGAATTCTATGCTGCTGTCAGAAAGAATGATGTCACCCCATTTGTTAGGAAATGGAAAGACTTGGAAAAAATAATACTAAGTGAAGTAAGCCAGATCCAAAGGAACATAGGTTCAATGGTTTCCCTCATTTGTAATAATTACAAACCTTGGACTCTCCTAGCAGAGCTTTGCAATAGAGCAAAACCTTGATACATACGGCCATATGGTATGAAGCTAATTGAATGGACCTCTAGGATAGTAAAAAAAGCCATATAATTAATGATTGTTGTCTTTAATGTACTATATTATCTCTCATCTCTTTTGCTGTCCCTTGGTTATCTCATATTGTTACAGTATCTCACTTTGTTATCTGATATATTGGATATATTTGTATTTGGTTATTTGAAATTGGATAGGGAATGGGAGAAAACCAAGTTAGGGGGGTGGGGGAAGGGTAATGGGGACCAAGACATGTGAAAGGGTATCAATGTATGTGAATTAATGCACTATCTATCTGGCAAATATCATGTA
The DNA here is from genome assembly GCA_024803745.1 of Megascapheus bottae. NCBI lineage: Eukaryota > Metazoa > Chordata > Mammalia > Rodentia > Geomyidae > Megascapheus > Megascapheus bottae. The sequence continues at coordinate 557,708 of JANJXV010000128.1, read as the reverse complement.
ACCCTTTTATTAATTACAATAAAAAATATTAAAAAAATAAAAAAGTACCACAAAAACAACAAAACAAAACAAAAGAGAACACAACCAAAAAGGAAAAAAAATGTTGAGGGAGATTCCTCAGCATTGTGAGTTCTTACCCAAGAGATTCTAGGATTGAGAACCAGTAGATTAAAAAGCAGGTGACAGTATCAATATAGATATCATTTTTATTTAGACTACACCCAGAGCTGTCACTGTCCTTCTAGGAATGACCTCAGTGGCAGAAGGAATGCGTGAAAAGAGACGAGAAAAAGAAAAAGAAAAAAAAACGAATGAGTTATAACGTTTAATAAATGGTGTAGGTAAAATGGCAAAGAGAAAATAGGAACTCCTAAAGATGCAAATGAATAGGGGTAGAAGAAGAAGAAGAACAACAAAAAAGGTTATTCATCAGTTTTCTGGGGAGTGGGGTGGTGGGCAGGGTAGGAATCTTTTGTCTCCACTGAATTCGGGTTCCACACAAGTCACAAAGTATTTTTCTCTTCTGATTTGGCTTTGTGGTTTTTTGGATCAGATTGCTTGATTGGGAAAACAAAGCTGAAAGATTTGCGGACGGCTTTGTTTACCAGATCTGTGGCGCAGTGCTGGGGACAGACTTCAGAAGCACCAGGGTTGGATTTCTGGCTAAGGTATCTCTGGGAAATCCTTTGCCAGTTAGAATGGTGGCACTGCCAGCACCACCTCACAGGCTCCAATTGATTTGGCCCGGTCTTTGCCAGCAGTCAGGATGGTGCTGCTCTCAGCTGGTGCCTGAGGGGGCACCCTCCCCATGCCATTCTGTGAGCCAAAGTGGAAACTTCTCCTCAGAGGTACTCACAAATTGCTGGATTCTCTGGTTCCGTGAAGCTGGCAGCTCCATGCATGGCCAGGTGTCGGCTCTTGGCTCCCATAGGCTCTGTGTGCCTCTGTCTCCATTCAGCAGTTCTGCGCTAATCAATTTTTGGTAGAGAACTGTCCCCTAGGCAGCCAAAACTTGTATCTTGGTGGGAGCTCAGAACGACTCACATTGAACCGCTGCCATCTTCCCCCCAATCTCCTCCTCATTGAAGAAATTATTATTATCTAATGTAATTCCAGGAAAGAAATACGGATTAAGTTCAGATCTTCTATCCCATGACCATTCACATTAATCATGTAGGGTAGGCTTTGTTCCTCTAGTATGTGTGTTATATCTGAAGCCATATACAGAATTTCTTTCTGGTCTCAACATGATGAGGTAACATTTGGGGGCAAAGATGCAGCCTAAGAGCCCTGCACTGGAAGCCAAGATAGAGAATATCTTCACAGTTACCATGTTCTTCCCCTTGGTGCTATGATATACTGGCAGAAAATTAGCACAGACCCTGGAGAACACCAGCATGCTGAATGTTAGGAACGTGGGTTCATTGGAAGCATCACGTAGGTTCCTGTCAAGGAAAGATACAACGAAGCTGGCCAGGGCCGGGGAGCCAAGGTATGGCAGAACACAATAGAAAGTTGTGAAGGAAACTTGAGGACGTGGCCATATTCATAATGTGCATCTGTATCAATGAAGGAGGAGAGGCTGTGACCCAGAATCTAGAGATTGCCACCTGGATAAGTGTGCAGAGGGGGATAATGAAATTAAGAGCCCCTGATAACAACAGCCACTTTATTCTTTTTCCTAGAGAAGTGACCTTGAATGCTTGGACCACAGTCATAGTTTTTGTGAGCACTGTGGAAATTGCTAAGGTGAACACAATTCCAAATGTGATCTGCTGCAGGATGCAGGGGATTGGGTTGGGATGGCCAATAAACAGAAGGGAGCAGAGGAAACAGAACATAAGGGAGATGAGCAGGATGTAGCTGAGAGCCTGGTTATTGGCCTTAATGTTTGGAGTGTTGTGGTGTTTCACTAAAACTCTTAGAACAATAGAAGTGAGAATAGAGAAGCAAACAGGCATAAAGTCCAGGGCCATTCCTAAGGTTTCTCCATGAGCCATGAAACTTACAGATTTTAGGAGGCAATGGTTTCTCTCTGGGTTGGCATATTGATTATCTGGACACCTCACATATTGTTCCATATCTAGTGAGGAATATGAATTATCATTAGTCTGTGATCCATAGTTTCCTTTCTTCAAAGGAAATTTGGCAATCACCCTGTAGAGGTAAATTTAACATGGCAGTATTTATGATGGTAAAAGCAAGAATTCTCAGATACTTCAAGAAATATCTGCTATTCTATTTCTATATCTCTCTACCACCATAATTCACCTTGATTCCTGTGTTCTATCTTTTAGTGTTAAGAAACAATTTTGGATCTTTATTAAGTGAATAAATAAGCAAGAAGGCAAGCAAAGAAGCACACGGATAAGCAGAAAGGCAGGGAAACACTCTGTCAGAGTTTGGGTGCTGTCAAAGGGAGAGAGACACCATGCTCTATTTTTTACTTTCTGAATGCAACTCATTTTTACCTTTAGTTCTTATCATACATAGTGATATGGTGATAGTTTTGTAATTTCTAGTATTTTGGCAATAATTATTAAAATTTATGATGGTACAATATTAATGTTCTTTACTGTATACACAATTCAGCGAACATCATTCAAAATTATCGATAATAAAACTTATACTTTCCTATGTTTTTGGCTAACATTAATAGAAGCCTTTTAGCACTCCCTTGAATTTAGCACGTTATATTTCTCACCTCACGTCCTATAGAACAAGAACCAAAGAACTCATTAAAGCTCTGTAGTCATGTTAGGTATGCATAACACTTGTATCTACTTTGTTAAAGTAAACTCAGCTTTCTGATCACTTGCTCTGTGGAAACAGCTGTTGTAAGCAGTGGGAATAAATTATTATGGGTTTTATTGTAGTTGAATCCTAATTTAAAATACATGGAGACACTATTCTACATAATACTTCACATTATTTTTGATAGAGGTTCAACTCAAATTGCTGAATAGAGAGAGGAGAGAATTTTTTGAAATAAACACCTATATATCCAAATCGGACAGTTGTGTTATTATACAAAGCAGTTTTCCCAAGTGCCAATGGCTCAGGCCGTATGGAAGCTTAGAAAGATATTTTCAAGATCTCAGTTTGAATTTAGTGGGACAGAAAATTCTGAGAGAATTAATCTCAATTAACCACCAAAAGGGCTGTAAAGTAGAATTGTGCCTCAAATGTTAGAATATTAACTTTGAGTAAAAAAGATTAGGGACAGTGCCCAGGCACAAGTCAAACACAACACACACACACACACACACACACACACACACACACACACACACACACACACACAAAGAAGAAATATCATAAGGAAAGAACTATTTTTTTCATACCATCGTAATTTAGAACTATTTTATCAAGTTAGATGAATTGAGAAAAAATGTGGAGAGTTGGAGAATGACTACATAGGACATATGCTTTCCAGTCACATTAGCAATTTCATTCTCTGGGCAAGGGATGCAATCAAAACAACAGGCAGCCTTTCCCTCCTGGGGGCATTTCCTGAATCCAGATTCACAACTGTCACTGCAAACTGAATGAGGTATCTGAGTAAAAGAAAGGAAGAAAGATATCAGTAGCTACTTAGAAATTATCTAGAAATCACAAAGGTTCACTCTAGATACTACCCAGGTAATGGCAGCCACAAAAAATCAAGCTCTGTATTATCAGTATCTTCCCCCATGAATACACATCAGGCAGTAAGAAATGAATTTTATTTCTGGTCCTCTGCTCAGCTCTAGGTACAGATGAGACATTGTTAGGCCAGCTTCAACATAAAAAATCCTATGATCTTCATTAACAAAGATCTCATTAGTGTCTGTGAATTGATGCTCCTCAGAGGTCTACTAATTGATGAGATTTGGGAATTTCTAAGCCTCACATGCCATTCAGATATTTCAAATACTATGGATATAATGGTTACATTCAACACGTGAAAACCTGCTTTCTGACCTCACATTAGAATATGGCAACATAAAGAATAGAACTCCCATTTGCATGCTCCTGGAATGCATAAGACTTGGCATGTCTCCTAAGAGGACTGTGATCTTCATGTATTTGTCTGTTGAAGCAGTCACAAGATAGCGCTTTGATTTGACTATTCAGGTCAACATTAGAAATTTCATTATTGTGTGCTTTAAGTATATAAACTGTCTTGTCTGAATTGGCATCACATATAAATACAAATCCATGTCCCATGCTAGCTAAAAAATGCACAGGTATGGGCTGGGAGTTTGGCCTAGTGGTTAGAGTGATTGCCTAGCATGCACGAAGACCCGCGTTCAATTCCTCAGCACCCCACATACATAGAAAAAGTCAGAAGTGATGCTGTGGCTCAAGTGGTAGAGTGCTAGCCTTGAGAAACTCCAAGGACAATGCTCAGGCCCTGAGCTCAAGCCAGAGGACTGGCAAAAATAAAAAAACAATGCACAGGTAAAAGGTGATTCTAAGTGACTCATCATCTGCACAATGAATTGCCACATCTGCTGGATTTATTCCGGATTTTGGAAGTCATACATTGGCACTGATTTATAATCTAATTCAGAAATCAGTGTCTGTGCTTTGAGTGGATGAAATTGTCAAGTCTGGACTTCGTCTGTGTGCATGAAAACGGTGGCCATTGCTTTCCTTATTGACATATGTGATGGGACTATGTGGTTGTCAGCCAATGCCCTCACCAACACATTATGCCATGAACATCAAGGAAAACATCAATATGCCCTACTGCTGAGGAGTTCTTACATTTTTGACAGAGGAATTCATTTTATTTGTTTTCAAGAATTCCAACAAGCCCCCTGCATATCATTCAGGTGAAGATATGTACAAAGACAAGCAACATCTTGCCATTACATTAATTTCTGTCACCACAGATACCCCTTTAACAGGCCAACTAACCACTGAATGACTTGCCCACAAAAGCGATCAAATGAACCTTTCAGCTTTATAAATTTACACTCAGGAATATTGTCACAAAGATGGAAACTTGTTAAAGCAGGCTTTATCTTTGATTATACATCAACATTCCCAAACTTATTGGTTCTTTCCACCCAAGACTCAAGAATAGAAAATTTTTGAAGTTGGATATACTTAAATGTACAATGGTGGGGCATAAATGAGAAAGAGGGGCATAAATTTCAGATTTTTGCTTACTTCTGTGTAATTGAAATTATGATGATTTTTATCAAATCCACCTCGGTAAATCCTACGGCCCACTCTATCCTATATTCTGATAATGACAGCTGACGACCATGTGGGGCATCACTTTATGTTGAAGACCTTCTGGAAAATTCCAAATGTTGAAAGTATCATACTCTGCCTTTAATTTCTTTCTTCATCAAAAATATAATTGTTTCCAGCAAGATTGTGAAACTGGATACTCTTTTAAAAAATGGGTGCAGTTATTAAACTAGGTGTGGTGGCCCACATCTGTAATCCTAGCTATTCAGGAGGCCGAGATCTGAGAATTAAGGTACAAAGCCAGCCTGAGACTCTTATCTCCAATTAACCCAGAAAATGGGAATTGGGGCTTGGCTGAAGGGTAGGGTGGTAGACTTGAACTGAAGAGCTCAGGGGAAATGCCCTGGCCCAGTTGTAGGATGGTAGCCTTGAGATGAAGAGCACAGGGACACTATCCAGAATGAGTTCAAGCCCCATGACCTACAGAAAGTTGGGCTTATTAAAGGTATATATATATATATATAATTACAGATTATAATTGCAGATAATATTACAGAAACTCAGAGACTACAACCAGATACCTAATTTAGAATATAATAGCTGTGAGCATGCTGACTCATTTGAATCACAAAAAATTAAATGGAATGTGACATTCATTTCTTTTATGTCAAATATTTCTTTACGTGCACATGAACACAGGTTAGGAGTACCTTGAAATATTTAAACGAATAAAAGTATCTTTTGTCAGTTGCAAGTGTCTCACACTTGTATCATCCTAGCTACTCAAGAAGCTAAAATATGGGAATTGAAATTTGAAGCCAACCCAGTCAAAAAAGACCCTTTGAGATTCCTATTTCCAAGTAACTACTCAAAAACTGGTAGTGAAAGCTGTGGCTCAAAATGGTAGTGTTCTAGCCTTGAGGAAAAAGAGTTCAGGGAAAGTATCCAGAGTTCAAGCCCCAAGACTGACAAAGAAAACAAAAAGAAAAGAAGCTGCTCCTGAGCTTTCCAAAAATGATCTGAAAGTACTTCATTTAATTCTCTATAAAATCCCCTTACAGAATGTTGTGGAAAAGCTTCAACCAATACAAACATGATACTCAGTACACCCTATGTTAGAAATGAAGTTTACAGTTTGGGGAGAGGACAGTAGGAATGGGGGAATAGGGGAAAAGGAAGGTGGGGTAATACTTTTAAAAATAAATGTACTAATACATGATCTTTACAATAAAAATTTAAAAATAAAAATAAAGCATAAATTAAAAGCTAACTTATTTTCCAGAAAAAAAACAGAGCAGAAATAAACAAAAAAAATGTGACTCTGCTGTTCCAACAAAGGGAATGACCGGTGTAGGGGAAGGCAGCATCCCTTTCCCAATACTCATCAGTGTCAATTCTGTTTGATCAACAAAGGTTTCATGGAGGGCATGGGCCAGAGCATACACAGCATTATATATGTTGTAACTCTCTTCAGATATGGCCATGTCAAAAATATGCCTCGACCACCATAAAAAAGCATCATGAAGACAATTCTCCCATGTACCACAGTCTGGCTCAGAAACTGAACAATTATGTGAGAGAAACCACAACCTTGTAAGATAAAAATCCTCTGGGAATTTTGAAGGGTTAACTGTCCTGACAAAATCTGTGAATCTGGTAATATCTTCATGGTGGTGTGAGAAAAGGAGAGGTATTTGGAATGAGCCTACCATGAAATACCTTCTTCTGATGGTTAAATTCTGCTGTGAGTTTATAATACAAAGTTTTCCTCTCATTAAAAATTGTTCAATAGCACTGAAATTCATCAATCAAACCTTACTTTCACTGAAACCATACACAGTGATGGACAGATCAACCAGGCAAAAACTAAACAGAGTAACCTTAAATTTGAATAACTGTATAGACCAACTAGATCTAACAGACATCTGCAGATTATTCCACCTAGCAACAACACAATATACGTTTTTTTTCAGCAGCACGTGGAACATTTTCAAAATAGACCACATTTTAGAGCATAAAAAAACCTGGGCAGATTCAGAAACAATGAAATTATTCCCTGCACTTGCTTTGACCACAGGGGCATCAAATTTGAACTGAACACCCATCTCCACCAACAAAAACCCTGTAACTCAGGGAGACTGACCAACACATTGTTGAATCACCAATGAGTCATCGAGGATATCAGAACACAAATCCAACAAAAAGGAGCACACAAAATACCAGCTCCTTTGGGACTCAGCAAAGGCAGTACTTAAAGGAAAATTTATAAATATGAATGTCTACAATAACCAATTGAATATATCACAAACCAACAATTTAATGTGTTACCTTAAGCTCCTGGAAAAAGAGCAACAAACCAACCTTAATCCCAGTAGAAAGAAGCAAATTATTAAAATCAACGCAGAGTTAAATGAATTGGAGACCAAAAAAAACTATAGAAAGAATCAAAAAAACAGGGAGTTGGTTCTTTGAAAAAATTAACAAAATTGACAAACCCTTAGCGAATCTTACCAAAAAAAGAAGGGAGCATACCAAAATAAAATCACATATGAAAATGGTAATATCACGACAGAATTTACCAAGATCCAGAGTATCATGAGGGCATACTTCTCAAACCTTTATGCCAACAAATTTGAGAATCTTGAAGAAATGGATGAATTTCTAGCCAATATTAACATACCAGCACTGAACCAAGAAGACCTAATCCAACTAAACTGGCCTATTACAATCACTGAAATAGAAATGTCAAAAGAGACTTCTACCTAAGAAAAGCCCAGGGCCAGATGGATTCACAGCTGAATTCTATAAGGTCTTCAAAGCAGTTGGCAAAGTACCATAATTTATAATAATATAACAATATTTTGGAACATCAGTTGGTGTAAAATTGAGTAACCATATCTAATTGCAGTAGTCCAGTTTTCTACAGGAAAGAATTTTCTGAAAAAATATTGCCATCTGTGCTCAATACCACATATAAAATTGTATTTAATCCAAGCTACACTTTTCTTCATATCTAAGAAACACCCACCGGCGGAAAGTATAACATTTAATGTTTCTTAGAATACTAATAAAAAATAGTCAGACATATTCTGGGCAATTAAGAGAAGGAAAATCAGCAAAACATGGGTAGATACAGTTGAGTAAGAAAAATATGCTAAGCTGAGTATTGATGCTTCATGCCTGTATTTCTAATTTCCCTTGTAGCTGATATCTGAGGATTATGTGTTGATCTCATCTTAGACTTGGAGTCTGGGAGACAATTAATTTAAAGTTAACAATCAAAATTGCCAGATATGAACCTGTGCCTCAAATGGTAGAGCAATATCCTTGAGCCAATAAGTTCAAGAATAGTTCCCAAAAGCAGCAGAACAGAAATAAAGATATGCAAACATACCAGCACCATATACAGATATATATTTTCTATACCAGGGAAGAGAATAATTTTTAGCACTGCCACATTGTTTTCAAGCTATGGGTGGCAATCTCAGGATACACTTGTCAAACAAGCAATTGAGAAAAATGAAAATATAGAGGCAATGACATCTTATCCTGCAACAGGCAAGGATTATGCTTCCAGATTATCTTGAAATTATGTTCTTTTCTTGAAGTTCTTTAGTTTTATACAGCCATTTATTAGTGAGAGATATTTATAACAGTTTGTATCTAGATTGTGAAGCATATCTGACATTGAATAATGATGCAATGCTTAGTTGGAAACAGTGATTACTTGCCTATAATAAAGTGTGTGTGTGTGTGTGTGTGTGTGTGTGTGTGTGTGTGACAGAGAAAGAGAAAGAGAGAGAGAGAGAGAGAGAGAGAGAGAGAGAGAGAGAGAGAGAGAGTATTTGTGTATGTGTGTGGGTTCTAGAGAATGAAATGAGTGGCAAAATGTTCTTTGTGAGTTTATTTTCTCTAGGCTAGGATTTTGGCACTTCAGTTACTGGTCTCCTTCCATATTTGAGTGTTTAATTGGAGATTAAAGTCTCATAGGCTGGCTACAAACATCAGTCATCAGACAGAAGCCTTCTTAGTACTTAGGATCACAGTCATAAGCCACCACCCTACAGTAAAAATTTTATAACTACCCTCACAATGTAAGTATAGGCAAATAAACCTCAGACCACTGGTGATAATGGAAGGAAATGTGTCTGCAGCCTTTTAGTACAGAACTCATGCCACTGATTCAGTTTGTTTGTAATAGCATTACTTCGTATTCTGCATTGCCAGCTGGTATGGAGGAGATACAGGGAACCTGGAATAAAGTGTAGAGATCACAGCCCTGGAAAGACAGCAAACTCCAAATCCTCTCCTAACACCAGATAGAAAATTACTCCACAGTAGCTACAAGATAATACAATGAAAGTAATCTACTTCTTGTGCATAGGGATGGAAGTTCAGGGTAGAGAACACAGTACATTCATATGTGCACTTGGAGTTCTCACAGCTATAGCTCATACTGAAAACAAAACAGTACATGAAAAGGCAACGTTGAGTTACTTACGGCTTGTACTCTTCATGACTAGAAGCATCACTGGTATTGCCTTCTCTTCCCAAAGTGTAGAGAGGGAAAAACCCAGAAATCATCACATCTCCATCCATGTGTGCTCGGGGTTTCATTGTAGAAAACAGCTAATGCCAGCCAAGGACCTGACAGAGTGTGAAAGCTGGAGAATAATGACGGTGAAAATCAAAAGGCACATCCCCGAAGCATCTACACAGCTGAAATTCTGGCTAGAAGTGAGGCCCATAATATCAGATATGTATATCCATATACACTTAATTCTAAAATTCTCATCATATGTTATTAAGACATATGCATGTGTGTGTGCATGCAATGGGAACTCAGACTACAAAAATATAATTTCTTGTAAAAAAAATCCATACCAATTTCCTTAGCACATGCATTAACTGGCATTAATCATGTGCTGGTTTCCCCTTTACCTTCGTTATAGTCTTCTTCATAGAGATTGTCACTGGAGTGAGGGTTGGGAGAGTGACCTAGTGGTAGAGTGCTTACCTAGTATGCACAAAGCCCTGGATTTGAGTCCTTGGTGCCACAGTCAGGGATCAGGATGAACTATTTTAATTTACCTACCTTTCCTGTAAAGCAATATAGCTGCTAGAAGTGTTGCCATGCAAACTGTAAATTTGCAAAGAAGAAACACTAGGCCCAAGCCTAAGGTTTGCTTCGCTGCCAATGAGTTGCAGTTTCCTTAAAGTCCTCTGCCATACCATAATATTAGGTCCCCCAGCAACAACCACAGGAAGGCAGAGACTGTGGGCATAAAACAATGGTTTGCGGAGGACTTTGGGACCAATCAAAACACAAATGATCTTTGTTCAAATTCTATCCATCCAGGGTATACTGTGATGGGATCTCCCCTAACCTCCTACCATTGCAAATAAAAACCACTTCCCCAGGCCTTTTGAGATTCACTCCCAGCTGGCCCTGCTACTTTAGAATGTGCTGATGTGAGTCCAGCCTGGAGCTTGCCCTGCAATAAAGACCCTTTTGCTTTTTGCACCTGTGGTCATCTCCTGGTGTTCTCTGAGGATACCTCAATCTGGAAATTTCAACGGAAACAGAAAAATCTGGAAGTAGTGCTTTGGCTATGTATATTATTTATTCACAATAGATTTCTATGTTTCTATCAGAAAGAAAGCCTTTGAAAATTTTGTAATTAAAGGAAAGGACTGGGAACTTTTTTATTATGATCAGTAAATCAGACCCAGAGATGACAATAGTGCCTTTATAGCTTTGGAAAACCTCAAGGATAGTGCTCTGATTTCAAGCTGCAAGACTAGCAAAACAAATTTCAATGTTGAGTAGGAGATGATGCCCAAAAGAGAATAGGGAAAAGTAAAACTCTTTCCACAGAAGCAGAGTTTTAGTTTCCCCTCAGAATTTATACATTTAGGAACCCACACCAAGTAAGATTTAATTCTCCAGATATAAACCAAAGAATAGGTGAGCTGAGTCAGGGAAAAGTAACCATGACAACATTGGCAAAGCATGTGGGCTTCAGCTGTTCCTTCATTTTGAATTTAAACATAAAAAAGGGAGACCAAAGCTCATCCATATAGTTGGTTGCTCAGCCCCCACCTGGCCTGGCTCCCCTCCCCGACACCAACAGGTGGCCAATGACCCCGCGGTAGTGGGGAGGGGAGAGCAAGGCTGGCAGTAGGCCAGCAACAATGCTGATTTTTTGGGAGGGATCCCAACTGTTTAAGGAAGAGCCTGCACTCCAACCTGGCTTTTTTCACGATCCCACAGGACCTGGATAGGTGTCAGAAGTGGGTGGAGAATTGTAGGAGAGCAGACTTGGAAGATAAAACACTTGTTCAGGGAAATACACATGATTCACACTGAGACCTCCATCATCTGTACAACTAGTCCTCACAGGACAGTTAACTGTTTCTATGTTTGACGGTGGCTGATTGAGCAGTGGGCTCCTATTCCACCCATTTAATTTCAGGCAAAGCCCACCAGCTGGGCTGACTCTGCTACTGTTGCCACCTCTGACTTGGCTCACTGATTCTTTGGGGAAGACCTCTGTATCATTATAGCTTCCTTGATGTGACTCCATAGAATGGAAAGCCTAATGCCAACCTAAAACTCTTCTATGGAGAGATACTAGTTGCTCATTGGAAACATAATTTCTTCCCTGCTATTTACATCATCTTCTCCTACTTGACATCGAATTTTTTCTTACTCTGATGACTATGTCCTTTAGAAAGTCTAATAAAAAATGCTGCCGAAATTAAGGGCAAAGGAACAATTAGACATCATTCAAGTAGGTTACACAAGGAAGTATAAAGAGCTTTATGACATTAAGCATAACAACTAGCTTGTGGGAATGAGGCCCATTGCACCTATATATGTATTCTTTCTATATAAGCTCTTTGTATGGTTAACTTACAATAATGAAAATTTAAAATTTTAAGTCATGAAAAGATCCTATAAGAAACCTCCACACTGCTTTCCAGAGTGGCTGAATTAGCTTACAATTCCACCAGCAGTGCAATAGGTTTCCTTTATCTCCACAACCGTGCAAGTATCTGTCATTGTCTGAATTCAAAAACTTGGCCATTCTTGTTGGGGTAAGATGGTATCTTAGGGTTGTTTTTACTAGCATTTCCTTTATGAACATGGATGATGCGAATTTTCTCATATGCTTTCTGCAATTTCAACCTCTTCTTTTGATAAGTCTCTCTTTTTTTCCTGAACATCATAACCCAGGATATGATAAGGACACCTGCTCAGCTATGTTCATTACTGCACTATTCACAATAGCCAAGGGATGGAAACAATCCAGATGCCCTACTGCAGATGAATGGATAAAAATTGTGATATATATATATATATATATATATATTATGGAATACTACATAACCAACAGACAAGATAAAATAATGGCATTTGCAGGTATGTAGATGAATCTAGAGCGATTCATGTTGAGTGATATAAGTCAAGACCAAGGAACAAAAAATGCATGCTGTCCTTAATATTGGGCTATTTGATCCAATCAGTACAAGGGAAATGACTCCATATTTCCTTACCCAATGCTATGGACAAGGTATTAGAAATGTAAACACAACTATATAGACATAAAAATTTGTGACTCTCAATTATGATCATACAAAATGTAATGAATAGGCTATTAGAATAGAATGGAATTCTCATTAGAAAGTACAGAATGGGATTACAATCCTGAAGTAAATCTGTTTTCAAGGCCATTGAGATGTCTTCATTGAAAATGTGTCTTATATATTTTGACAAGTAGAAATCATAGTTAGCTATAATATTAAGGCTTGTAATAGAGAACTTTTTCTTCTATTATCACATGTTCTCAGACAAGTACATCATGAAAAAAGCTGATTTGTGTGTTACCAGTAAAAGTTACCAGTTTTGTTGGGGGCTGAGTGTGGAGTCAGACTGAGCTTGCACCTGCAGTACTGCTTAGAGCTAAGCAGACAGGAGATGAGCTGCCATGAAAAACAAGTTGCATCATAATGAAAGATGCCACGCTTACCAACTTTGAGCTGTGTCAACAGTATTGTGAACTTTCTGGCTTTATTGATTCTTGCTGGGGTGCTATGTCTGAAACTTGCTTGTTGTTTGGTATGAAAGTAACCCCTGGATGTTTCCTGTTTCTAAAATAGTATATAAGACTAGAACCAAAAATAAATGGTGCTACAATATAAATCTGCTGTCTCTTTAGGCTCCCGTCTTAAGCTGTAGACCTACTGACACCATCTGTTTCTTATGTTTTTCTTCTCATCCTCACGCCCTAAATCAGGAATCCTGCCTTGATTCTGGCTGACTCTGGCACAGTTTGAAGGAGCAATGTCAGAATACAAACATGCAACACATTTATGACAATGACTTTATTGACATGAAATTGCTGGTTTCACCAACGTCATTGCTGAATTAGGCAATAGCATATGGCTGCATTTGTGGAGGCCACTGTACAATAGCTTGAATCAAATAGTAATATGTGGATCTTATGGCAATTTGTTGTGCAAATTGACCATCTGTGTATGATGCCCTAAAACCTTTGGTTGACATGTCACTGGGAAAGAATTTTTTCTAGCCATTTCTATGGGAATCTGATGTAGCATCCACTCATGCAATCCAGTTGCATCATCCTAAATGGCTGTCATGAAAGTAGTTCCTTGGCACCGATGTTGAACCAAATTTATCAAAGTTAACTTCCTTCCTGGGGCCTCACTGTGATTTTGGAGGAAATCCACATCACCTGAGATGAACAAGGAGAATCTGAAAACATGTTTTCCAAGTTGTGGTATTTTTCAAGATGCATAGCCACAGCTGCAGAGCCACAATAAAAGAGTTTTACATATTTCGCCTGTGGCTTCACCAAAGAATTTGGTGGAAGATGAGCTACAGTGTTAATACACACAAAACTGCACCTATACAAAGATGTATGATCATATATACCTGACACTGTAGGCATCATTTAGCCAGAATTTCAGCTGGACAGATATTTCAGAGATGTGTCGTTTGATTCTTTACACTCAGGTTTCTCCAGCTTTCCCTTCCTGTCAGGTCCTTGGCTGGAACTAGCTGCTTTTCTACAATGAAATATTGAGCGTATGTCGATGGAAATGTGATGATTTCTGGGTTTTTCCTTCTTTACACTCGGGAAACAGATGGCAGTAACAGTGATGATACCAGGGATGAACATAGAAGCCATAAGTAACTCAATATTTTACTTCCATTTACCATTTTGTTCTCAAGATGGGAAGCAGGTGAGGGAAGTCTAGGTACAGAGATGATGTTACCCATCTGTACTATGACATCCTACTCCCTATGCACTGGAAACAGTTATTTTCGTTGTTTTATTTTGATTCTGTTTGTGGTAATATTCTGCCTGCTAGTAGGAGAGGACTCTGGTTTCCTTCCCTTCCATATCTGTAAGCTCCTCACTACCAGCATTACTTTATCCACTCCATCCAAGTTGTTATTGCAGGGGATTAAATGATGTTATTACTACCAACCAGAGTCAGTGCATCAGTTCTATACTAAAAGGCTTCAGAAACATTTCCTTCCTCACAGACAAGTGGTCTGAGAAGATCTCTTTGGTAACTTGTATTGTGAGGACATCAATAAAAATTCTTATTGTAGGCTGGTGGCTCATGACTGTGTATTCGTCACTATGCTGGAGGCTGTTATTTGAGGACTAAGGTCTGAAGCAAGCACCAACATAAAAATCTGTGAGAATTTCTTTTTTTTCCTTTTTTTATTGTAATTAGTAAAAGGGTTACATGATATTTGCCAGATAGAAGGTGCATTAATTCACATACATTGATACCCTTTCACATGTCTTGGTACCCATTTCCCTCCCCCCCACAAACCCCCCACCTGTCTTGTTTTTCCCCCTTCCCTATCAAATTTCGAATAACCAAATATAAATAAATTCAATATATCAGATAACAAAGTGAGATACTATACCAATATGAGATAACCAAGGGATAGCAAAGGAGATGAGAGACAACATAGTACATTAAGGACAACAATCATTCATTATATAGCTTTTGTTTCAATATCCTGGAGGTCCTGTGAGAATTTCATCTCCAATTAATCATCCAAATCTGGAAGGAGAGCTGTGGGTCAGGTGGCAGCGCTCTAGCCGTAAGAAAATAAGCTCAAAGACAGTACCTGACCTCTGATTTCATGCCCTAAGACAAACACACACACACACACACACACACACACACGCACACACGCACACGCACACGCACACGCACACACACATTCTCTTTTACTGCAGACAAATAGTTACTTTTACAAACGAACCACTGTAACACTATTTCCTGTCAGATATGCTTCACGATTCAGGCATGACCAGCCATTGTAAAAGATCTTTTATGATAGACTTTTGTCTGCCCTCAGTAAGTTTTGGTTCACTCATGTCCGTATGTAACCTTGGCTCTTGTCCTGGAACAGGGCCTCAGTAATAAATGCCTATACAAAGAAAATGGAAGGGAAGAGAAGGGGAAAGGAGGGGATGGGATGGGAGGGGGGAGGCATAAGGAAATGGCTATTTGGAACTCTAAGAAACTCTAAAAGCCTACTCCATATGTATTGTAAGAAAAAATATCACTGCCTCTATCATTTTCATTATTTTTCAACTTCTTGGTTGACAAGTGGGTCATTGGGTATTTGCCCACATTTGGGAGCTAAAATGGCAGTGATAAACCTGATATATTACATATATGTCTTTATCTTATATGTCACTGGTGTTTCCTTATCTTTATTTCTTTTGTGCTGGCCCTGGGATCCCAGCACCTGCACACTCTCCCTGAGCTTTTTGGATGGAGGGCAGTGCCCTACCACTTGAGCCACAGCTCCACATCTGCCATATTTTGGATGTTAAATAGAGATTGAGTCTCTTAGACACACCTACTGAGGATGAGTTCAAACATGGTCCTCAAATCTCAGATTTCTGAGTAGTTAAGTTTGCAGACATAAAAGATCTTTGCCTTAGCTTATTTTGTTTCCTCACCACTATTTGCCTATGTTTTTCTAATTTTCCTTCTCTTAAATTTACCCAAACATATTTTAGTCCTTTTGCACACTAGTGCTAAGATAGACATATTAAGCAGTATAGTTTCAACATATTGATGTTTCTTATCTATCTGCAGAAATGAAGAAAAGTATGGTCTGGGTTAGGTAAAATTTTATGTTTGGTATTGATTACAGACATGAGTATTTATTCATGAAGCTATTCATATAGATAAGTGTATTGCTGCTACTAGAAATTGGTAAGTTAGAGAGTTGACTCAAGTCTACATCCACTGATGCTCCAAATTTTTTCTCAATTGTTATACAACAGGGTACTTTTGCCACCTGACTGATTCATATTGTTCTACCTTAGATGCCATGTACTTTGACTGTATTTATGGCCATATTTATACCTTGTCACACATCCTTTTTTTCCTCTCATATCACTTGAGCCACCCATCTACTTCTGGCTTACCATTGGTTAGCTGCATATATGAGTGTCTTGGAGAGATTTGCAATAGAGCAAAACCTAGATACATAAGACAATACAGTATGATGCTAAATGAAAGGACCTCTAGGATATAGAAACAAAAGCCATATAATGAGTGATTTTTGTCCTTAATGTACTATGTTATCTCTCATCTCTTTTGCTGTCCCTTGATTATCTCATATTGTTACACCATCTCACTTTGTTATCTGATATATTGCATATATTGGTATTTGGTTATTTGAAATTGGTTAGGGAAGGGGGAAAACAAGATGAGGGGGTGGTGGTGGGGGGAGGGAAATGGGGACCAAGACAGGAGAAAAGGTATCAATGTATGTGAATTAATGCACCTTCTATCTGCCAAATATAATGTATCCCTTCTATTAATTACAATAAAAATATATGAAAAAATTTTTAAAAAATTAAAAAAGGGTATCATGTAATTTTCTGCTCCAGCTTGCCTTCATTGAGGCTCTTTGTATATCATCCTCTTGGTCAGCTTTGGTTACAGGAACAAATAGTTTTACTTTCTTTAGGTATCCCCAATTTGTAATTTTTACCATCAAAAAAACTGCAATTCCTTTTTTATAATTTTTATTTTGTCTGTGACTTAGTACAAATTATATTTTGAAAGGGTTCCATTGTGATTTTTTTCCACAAAAGTGCCTAGTTTATTTGGAATAAATTTGCTTTCTAAATTTACCTTCTCCTTCATATATTTTATAATAAAGAAATTAAGCAATGATTTTCAGAATCAATCTCTGTGATCCAGAACATTAGCATGAACACTGATTGATTCATTCTATGGAGATAATTCCAGATACAAATATGCATGAGTGACTAGTTGGATTGTAAATTATTTACCTATGAATATATTTCTAATGTTATCAATGAAATGAAAAGCCTGTAGTTTTCATGGCATTTACATGACAAATTTACCGACATGTAAATAAGCAATGAAAATGTAAACTCATACTATCTCTATGGGACTCTTTGAGGTACTAATCTGCAAGTTCTCTCCTTACAATGTTATTTCTTCACTTGAGGTTGCAGGTATTTAATTAAAAATTAAATACTATACCAGAAATATATACACCTTCATGTCTACAAGAGAGGAACAGCACTTAAACACCTTGTGTCTAGCATGCAACTCCAGCTCAGATCATAGCCCTTCATTTTTAAAGGCTTCATGTCATCATAACATAAACCGGAATGTCTCAAAATAAGATTTTTCACACAGGTAGAGCTAGTGACTCTGAGATAATGGTAATATAATATATGGTATCTGCTGACAGCCCACTCTATTGTTAATGGATGACATGTTTTGTGGGTGTGCATATGTTAATAAAGCACTTTTTCTGCTGAAATAATTTTCTGAATCTCATTCATGAAAAATTCTCTTCAAGTCCTTACATAATCCTATATACACTGCATTAATGTTCCATTCCCATTGTGGTTCATGTTTATACATACTCATTGGCAAAGGAGCAAGCATTCAATCTATCAAAATCATGAGCTTTGAAGTACTCCTAAATTTCTATACTCTGTTCACAGATGTATCTTTATTGAACAAATTCTAAATTTCAGTGCTCTGTTTACAGATATATCTTTAAGAATTACCAAATTGCTTTGGCATTGACTTTTGCTATGAAGAGATCAATGAAAACCCTGATCTTTACATAACTTGAGTCTGGGGTTTGATGTATGTAATGTTCAATGTGAGGCTTGGAAAGCATTTAAAATTCCCTTCAACAGCCTCTTGGGGAACTATAACATTCCAAACTACTCCTATATGAGAGAGAGAGACCAAATCTCTAGCAGCACTTACAGGACCATCGACATTAACAACTGCTGAAGTTGGCTTTTCTTTCTTTATCCTGGAGATCCTTTCATTTAGAACCATACCATATGACCTTATGTATCTAGGTTTTATTTCATTGTAAATCTCTGCTATGAGAGCCCAAGGTTTCTACTAATTATGACAAATGAGGGAAACCACTGAGCCTAAGTTCCTTTGAGTCTGGCTTACTTCACTTAATATGATTTTTTTCTGAGTCTTTCCATTTCTAACAAATGGGGTGATGTCCTTCTTTCTGACAGCAGCATAAAATTCCATTCTGTACAAATACCACACCTTGTTGATCCATTCAACAACTGAGGGACATCTAGGTTGGTTCCATATCTTTGCTATGGTAAATAGTGCTGCAATGAACATTGTTGTGCTGGTGGAATTAGTATGTCCTCGTTTCTCTTTGATTGGGTAAATGCCAAGTAGTGGAATTGCTGAGTCATAGGGGAGCTCTATGTTTAGTCTTTTGAGGAACTGCCATACTGCTTTCCACAGTGGTTGAACGAATTTGCACTCCCGCCAACAGTGTAGTAGTGATCCCTCCTAGCCACATCCCCTCAATCATGTGTTGTTATTAGTTTTCTTGATCTTGGCCATTCTAACAGGGGTGAGGTGGAATCTTAGAGGTGTTTTGATTTGCATTTTGTTTATGACCAGAGATGTTGAGCATTTCTTCATGTGCCTATGTCTTTGGTCTATCTTTTAATGGGATGGTTGTTACTTTGGAGATTAGTTTTGGAGTGATTCAATTTTTTGATCTGTTGATATATTTTAGATATGGGGCCTTTGTCCATTGTTTGATTGGTGAAGATCTTCTCCCACTTTGTAGGCTTCCTAATTAGTTTACTAGCTATGTCCTTGCCATACAAAAGCTCTGAAGTTTAATGCAGTCCCACTTATCCTGCCTTTTTCTGATTTGTCATGCTTTTTGATCCTTATTAAGAAAGTTTCGACCTGTGCCAAGGAGGCCTAGTGTATCTCCTATTCCTTCTTTTAAAGTTTTCAATGTGTCGGCTTTTACCTCCAGGTCTTTGATCCATTTGGAGATAATTCTAGAGCAGTGTGACAAAGAAGGATCCAACTTAATTTTCTGCTGAAGCTTAACCAGTTCTGCGAGCACCAGTTGTTGAAGAGGCTATCTTTCTTCCACTCTAATTTTGGGTCCTTTGTCAAAGATTAGGTTGCCATAGGTCTGTGGTTTAATATCTGGGTCTTCAGTTCCATTCCATTGTTCTTCAGGCCTGTTCTTGTGCCTGTACCAAGCTCTTTTGATAATTATATCTCTGTAATAGAGTCTAAAGTTTGATATTGAAATTCCTACTGTGCTGTTCTTTCTGCTAAGCAGAGTTTTTGGTATACGGAGTCTTTTACTATTTCACATGAAATTTTTGATTGCCTTTTCGGTTTCTTTAAAGAATGAAATTGGGATATTGATGGGTATTGTGTTGAATTTGTAGATAGCCCATGGCAAGATTGTCAGTTTCAAAATATTGATTCTTCCAATTCAGCTGAATGGGAGGTTTTCCGTGTACTCAGTTGTGCTTTAATTTCTTTATTCATGATTTTAAAATGTCCTTTACATTCTTACTTAAGGTAATTCCTAGGTACTTTATTTCCTTTGAGGCTATTTCAAAAGGAGTTGCTATCCCGATTGTTGCCTCATTCCTCTCACTGTTGGCGTAGAGGAAGGCAGTTGATTTTTGAGGTTTAATTTTAGAGCCTGCTACTCTTCCAAAGTTTTGAATCAGCTCAAGGTGCTTGGGAGTAGAGTCTATAGGATTCTTTAAATACAGGATAGTTTTACTATCTTGCAAAGCGGGATAGTTTTACTTTCTCTTTCCCTGTTTTGATCCCCTATATGCTTGTATCTTGCCTTATTGCACTGGCTAGGAATTCTAATACTATGTTAAAGAGGAGTGGAGAGAGTGGACATCCTTGTCTCATTCCTAATCTTAGAGGGAATGGCTTTAGCTTTTCACCATTAAGTATAATACTAGCTGTGGGTTTGTCATACACAGCCTTTATTATATTGAGTAATGTTCCTTGGATTCCTAATTTCTCCAGAGCTTTTAACATAAAGGGGTATTGATACTGTCAAATGCCTTTTCTGCATATATTGAGACAGTCCCTGCTCCTGTTGATGTGATGAATTATATTAATTTATTTGCGTATGTTGAACAAGCTTTGCCTCCCTGTCATGAACCCTGTTTGAACATACTGTATAATTTTTTGATGAGTTGTTATAGACAGTTGGTCAGTATTTGTTGAGAAATTTTGCCTAGATGTGCATCAAAGAAATAGGTCTATAGTTCTCTTTCTTTTATGAATCTCTGTCTGGTTTGGGGATGAGGGTTATGCTGGCTTCATAGAACGAATTTCATAAAGAACCTTCATTTTCAATTTCATTGAAGAGCTTGAGGAGTATTGGTGTGAGCTCTGCTTTGAAGACCGTTTACAATTCAGCTTTGAATCCATGTGGCCCTGGGCATTTCTTAGGTGGAAGGTCTCCTATTGCCATTTCTATTTCAGTGCTTAAAATAGGCCTGTTTGGCTTAGTTCTTCCTGGTTCAGTGTGGGTATGTTAATATTGGCTAGAAATTCATCCATTTCTTCTAGATTCTCAGATCTGTTGGCATAAAGTTTTCAGGAGTATTCCCTCATGATGCTCTGGATCTTGGTAATTTTGGTCGTGATACTACCATTTTCGTCTGTGATTTTGTTTATTTCGGTATGTTCCACTCTTTTTTTGGAAAGATTTGCTAAGGGTCTTTCAATTAGTTAATTTTTTCAAAGAACAAACCCCTTGTTTTGTTGATTCTTTCTATAGCTTTTTTTGGACTCCAATCCATTTAATTCTGCTTTGAATTTAATAATTTGCTTCCTTGTACTGGGGTTAGGGTTGGGTTGTTCCCCTTTTCCCAGGAACTTAAAGTGACCCATAAAATTGTTGGTCTACCACCCCCCCCATCTGACTATCTTCTACATATTGCTATCTATCAATCATCCACTCAACCATTAATCATTATTCTTTGGGTATCTATCTTCAATAAATTTATCTATCATCCATCTATGTACCTGCCTATGTATGTACATTTATATGTACATACGTACGTACATATGTATGTATGTATGTATGCATGCATGTATGTAATCTATCTATCTATTGTTTGATTGATCTGTCTTTCTACCTGTGTATTTTTATTTTCTATCATCTGTTTTTGCTATTCAGTTGAAATTCTCAGGATGGTAGGCTATATATTTTTTACTGATTTGCCAATGGCTATATTACTTTTTAAATTTTAAAAAGTGATATGGTACATGATTTTGATATTATTTATTAGAAGAACATACCTGAATTATTGCTGTTCTCAAAGAATTCAGATATTAAATAATTCAATGGTTCAATGTTTCTTGATTTATAATCACCTACTGATGGTGTTCTATAAATCTCTTTGATTTATAAAATTTATTTTATTATATTTTTTAGTTCTGGGGATTGAACTCAAGGCCTAAGCACTGTTCTTGGGCTTTCTCAAGCTAAGATCTTTACCACTTGAGCCACAGCACTACCTGTGCCTTTTTCTATGTTTGTGTCAGCAAGGAATTGAACCCAGGTTTTTATTCATGATAGGCAAGTACTCTACCAGGAGAGCAAACTGCCAGCCCCTCTCTTTCCTTTTTTTGATAATTTTGTCCAGACACAGAGTTTGGCCTTGTCAAATGGCCCATGAGTAGCTGGTATTGGGATTCTTTCTGCTTCATATTAGCATTGTGTGTGTGTGTGTGTGTGTGTGTGTGTGTGTGTGTGTGTGTGTTTGTGTGTGTGTGTGTGTGTGTGTGTGTGTGATCTTTGTGTCACTAGAAACATTATTCTCTATTATCATACTATGGAAAAATCACCTTTGCTCCCTAATGGTCCACTGTTCCAGCTTTCCAAAAATGAGATAAAATTCTGGAACTCACTTTGTCTTACTGTTACAATGACAGATTCATTTCTAAAATTGTACTTACCGACATGCCATTGAAATGTGTATTGAGATGTGTTGTTTATAATTCATGTTCCAGTCAGGGAAGCACTGGCAGTTCCTTCCTAGATGAGCAAAATGTGTCTTGGCTGTGTTTCTTTGATTATATGCTGACTTTATACATTCTCTTCTACGTAAATGAATCAACATCTGGTACTTGAAATATCTGAGGAAGAAAGCTGTTGATCACAGAATTTAGGTCAGGGATAATGGGAAATGTGTTACATTTAAAGTAAAGACTTGAGAATTATTTGGTTTGAAGATAATTGTATTTCAGAAATATTCCAGATTTTTACAGTATATGAAACATAATATAAATGACATAGGTGCATTATGTGTGAATAAAAATTTCCAATGTGTTGCCAGTGGCTAATGGTCAAAATCCTTCTCAAGGGGCCTAAGATCCAAGGATCATGATTTGAAACCAGCACAGGCAGGAAAGTACGTGATACTCATATCTGCAAAGATCCACCAAAAAGCCAGAAGTGGAACTGTGGCTCAAATGGTAAAGTTCTAGCCTTGGGCAAAAAGAATTATAAGGACAGTGCTCATGCTTGAGTTCAAGCAAAGACTGGCACAAAAATAAAAATGAAATAAAAATAAAGTTTCCAGCCCAAGTGAGTTCTAGGAAGTTGTTGTAACAGCCTTCAGAGGTGCACTGAGATCAAAAGTTTCATTTATTAAAATGACAAACCCTTCAGACATCTGTGAGTGGTTCAAATAAAATGCTTTTCTTTTTTCCAGCAAGACATCTTTACTTTGTTGGGTTTGTTTTCTTACCTTCTCATTCTGATCAGAGATTTATAATCTGATCTGTTTTGCACTTATAGAGAAGAGTCACATTCTCCTTAGGGCGTTAGAATCTAAAGTCAGCCAGCAAATTATGAAGGATCTATAATCAAAGTTTCTCTGAATAAGTTTTCTGACCTGAACAATCTACAAAGGACAATGTAAATATTTGAAGATCTATAATCTCCAATGGTATTTTTAAATCTTTTTTGTATCCTGTAAGTACTGCAGCCTGGGCAGTGTCCCTTAGCTATTTTGCTCAAGGATTGTACTCAATCACTTCAATCATACTTTCACTCCCAGGTTTTGGCTAGGTAATTGAAGGTAAGACTTTTTTCTAATTGTATATTATTGTAGGGGTAGTATATACAGGGGTTACCGTTACATTTGTCAGGTAGTGAAGGTTAGTCTTACGGACTTTCCTGCCCTCGCTGACTTTGAATAGAGATCCTCAGATCCCAGACACTTGAGTTGAGTGGCAGAAATTTCTTAAGAACAACAAGTTATGAGAATAAATAAAAAAGAAACTAGTTAGACTCATTTAAAGAATGTTACTTTAATGAAAAGCATAAAATGACTTCGACAATTGACAAAAACTTCCCCTAAAATAAAATGACTCTCTTAAATATTGTCTCTATGTTTAATATTCCTTTGAATGAATAGAGGGAAATTTATGTGAAATTAACTAGTAAAGTGCATTTTTTCATCCATATATATATATTTATTGCAATTAATAGAGGGTTACATTATATAGACCAGATAGAAGGTGCATTACTTCACAAACATTGATACCCTTCCTCATGTCTTGGTCCCCATTTCCCTCCCCCATCCCTATTACAGAGCTTTATATAAAGTTCTATCTTAGTTTCACACTGCTACAATAAAATGCCTGAAAGGTTTATTTTGAATCACAGTTCCAAGATTTGAGTCTATCATTAAGGTGTCATATAAGGATGGGAATATGTATTTGAGTATTTACATTTTGAGCCAGGAAGGAGAGAGGGAGGGAGGGATAGAAGGAGAGAGAAGAGAGAGAGAGAGAGAGAGAGAGAGAGAGAGAGAGAGAGAGAGAGAGAGAGAGAGAGAGAGGGGGAGAGAGAGAGAGAGAGAGAGAGAGAGAGAGAGAGAGAGAGAATTTTATAATCGAACTTGAGGATATAATTTCAGTAACTTTCAAGTAACTTTCAACTAGGCAATACTTCTCAAAGTTAAAATAGCATTTATCAATCTTAGGGCAAAAACCTTTAGAAGAGAGCTTTGGGGAACACAAGCGTATTTAGGTGGAAACCAGTTGGTCACACTTGCAATCTTAGCTACTCAAGAGGCTGAGATCTGAGGACTGGAAGAAACCCTGTGAAAATCTTATCTCCAATGAAGATTTAAAAATGTTAAAATGGAGTGATTGGCTTAAATGATAAATCACTAGCCTAGAGCACAAAAGCTCAAAGAGCACTAAGTTCAACCCCAAGAACCAACAGGCACGTGAGCACACACAGACACACAGACACACAGACACACACACACACACACACACACACACACAGTTACATCATAGAAAATAGTGAATCAATATTTGCTGAATTTGTATTAAGTACAGCTTGATCCTATCCATGAGTACGCTATGTTTGGAAAAGTTATTTTGTTTGTTGATTCACTTCTGTCTTAGCTGCCCCATTGAACACATTATTCTCACACAATCTTCGTTTTCTTAGAGTTTATTGTATGTTGATGGAGTCTATGAATATCAGAAAAAGTCTTAGTTTTTGTTTTCAATAACTTCTCTCTCTATTCTTGCAATATGAAACTTTTTTGCCAAGATAACAGTTTCCTTTCTATGGTCAAAGACCTTCAGGTTTTTTTTATGAATTCTTTTGAACTGGAAAGCTGCCCCTGGTGTTGGCTACAGTGTCTGGAGAAAGCCAGCAGATGGACATCTTTGCCCATTACTTATGTTTGGTTGACCTAGTTGTTCTGTGCTCTTGGGGATCACACGACACAAAAAGGCAATGGCTGTGGTTAGAATGAGCTTAATTCTCATCTCTCCCAGAATCCTACTTCCTTGTTCATTTACATGATTGAGATCTCTGGGGCTATATGCTATCCATAATATGAAATGCACAATTTATTTTTGAGGGTCATGCAACTTGAACCCTGGACCTGGGCGCTGTCTGTGAGCTCTTTGGTTTAAGGCTACCACTCCACACTTGATCCAAGCCCTACTTCCGCTTTTCTAGTGATTACTTGGAGGGAATATCTCACGGTCTTTAGTGCCTAGGCTTGTTTGGAACATTGATCCTCAGATCTCAAACTCCTAAGTAGCTGGGATTGCAGGCGTTAGCCACCATGCCTGGTAAAATGCACACTTTCTAAGCTGTTTTGTCCTAGATTCGTAGTGTATTTTCTAAACATTTCTATTTCTTCCCCATTAAGAACAAGGAGAACAAGTTGTTCTACTTAAAATGGGGAAATTTGAGATCTGCTGGAACAGAATCAGAATGTTGGATGTTAAAACAGAATGTTGGTGCTTGCCCAGGCCATAAGAAGGCAGAAGTTACATTTGGTTGGGCCATTCCTCAGCTCTGCAATTTTGAGCACAGAGCTTCTCCATACTCCTACTTGGGTGCCAGTGGCTCATGGTTGAAACCCTAACTACTCAGGAGGCTGAGATATGAGAATCAAGGTCAAAACCAGCCAAGCAGAAAAGTCTGTGAGACACTTTTTCTCCAAATAACCCACAAAAATTTGGAAGTTGTACAATGGCTCAAGTGTTAAAGCACTAGCCTTGAGCAAATTGTTACAGGAACAGTTCCCAGGCTTTGAATTCAAGCCCCAACACTGATACACATACTAACATAGGTAACATATAGACACACACACACACACACACACACACACACACACACTTCTCCAAGCCTCCCATTATTTTGCTGAACAAATGATGAGGATAAATGCATTTTCTACCACAATCTGCCATCAGGTCCTTAACTACTCTTAAATATGGATATATAGATATTTGTACATTTATGAATCCAGATATTTGTAAAAGAGCACTACTGATAGATCTATTTAGCTTTGAGGGCGTGACTTTTTGTAGGCACTGGAATTATACTCTTCAAATTGGTACATCTGCATGCATGTCAATGGCCTGGCCACGTGAGTCAGAATTATATTTAGATCCTTCCAATGAAGCAAAAATATTCTCATGAAATTTTCTATACCTCAGGCCCTAGAGTTATGAAAACAAGGACAATGAGTTATTCTACATTTCTATAAATTAAGTCAAAACGATATCATTTGACTCAAATCAACATTTGAATGTATCTCTTTCTGATTTGAAGTGAAAACTGTCCTTTTCTTACAATCTAGTGACTTAAAGAAGAGAAGAGAAAATTGAATTATTACTCTTTTAATTTTAGGAAAGAGTTTATATTTTATACAGTAATTACTATGTATTAGAAAATTCATTATAGCCAAACAATTGTGATTCATGCTTATAATCCTAACTACTCAGAGGGCTAAGATCCAAGGATCAGAGTTCAAAGCCAGCCTGGATCGGAAAGGCCATGAGACTCTAATCTTCAATTCCCACCAAACACACACACACACACACACACACACACACACACACACACACAGACCTCGAAATGAAACCAAACCAAACTCAACATCTCAGAAGTGGAGCTGTGGCTCAATTTGTTGAGAAATATCTTGAGCATTAAAGCTCAGTCTTAGCCTCCAGGAACTGAGTTCAAGGCCTGGGACCAGCACCGAGAAGTATATATCTATACTTACATCTACATATAATATGTAAATTATACAGTGCATATTGAATGATAATATAACAATACATATAATTAATATACTATTATTTTAATATATTATGTAATACAATATGTAATAATGCACACATATGCATAATAATTTTATGTGTAAAATTATATGATACACATACATCATATATTATTCATATTCTATGCTATGTAATTGTATATACTATACTATACACATTCTATAGTGCATATACAATTATATAGTATATATGATATTCTACATAGTAATACATATTATTCATTATGTAATGGACATTATATATTATATAATTTATAGTGTCTACAAAGTATATTATGTGTATTATATAGTATGTTATCTGAATTTATTTCAGTAATTAGTAATCCACACAGTTAATAAAATGTTAATACAATATAATGTAATAATATAACTAAGATAATTGAGATAATATAATTAACAAAAGAATTTATAATAAATGTAAACAAATTATGTATTGTTGTGTATTATTCTGGTTTTGTTTGATAAATACAGATAAAATCCATTTATTCCAGGAATGTTTGCACATGTTACTATATAGACACTAATGTCCTCTGTGGACAAAGATGCTTTTCTTCTTAAATATTTTATCATATATATTGAATTTATTTGTATTTGGTTATTTGAAATTTGATAGGGAAGGAGGGAAAACCAAGATGGGTGGGGGTGTGGGGGGGAGGGGAATGGGTACCAAGACATGTGAAAGGGTATCAATGTATGTGAATTAATACACCTTCTATCTGGCAAATATCATGTAACCCTTTTACTAATTACAATAAAAAAAGAAAAAAATATTTTTATCATATACTTGGACACTTTTGTATGGTGTTCTAGGTTGACCCTATTTCATCAAGCATACTGGGTACTAAGTGAGCTCACTGCTAGTAACCTACATTCTTGTTGTCTCTGTATCCTGGGAACCTTTAAGTTTCCTGAAGGCTTCCCTTCGTGTGTGCAGTAGAAAGCAGTGAGGGAGCCCTTGCTAAATAGCATGATGAGGTGACCTTGTTCAGAATATGCATCTGTGTCAATGAAGGGAGGAGAAGTTCCCAGCCAAATTCCATAGACAATCACGTGGATCAGGGTGCAGATGGGAATGATGAAGTTAGGAGCCCCTGATACCAGTAGCCACCTCATCCTTCTTGCTGGAAGAGTGACCTTAAAGGACAGAACTACACTTATATTTTGGCCAAGACAGCAGAAACAGCTACAGTGAACACAATTCCAAATGTGGTTTGCTGTAGAATGCAGGTGACTGTGTTGGGATGGCCAATAAAGAGCAAGGAACAGAGAAAGCAGAAGATGAGGGAGATGAGCAGGATGTAGCTGAGAGCCTGGTAATTAGCCTTGACAATGGCAGTGTTCTTATATTTCACAAACACCCCAAGAACAACTGCTGTGAGTGTAGATAAAGAGCAATGTAAGCCTCAGCCACCCCCAAGGTTTCTCCATAAGCCAGGAAACTTGTAGCTCGTAGGAAGCACTGATTCCTCTCTGTGTTGGCATACTGTGTTGGCATTTCACACACTGCTCCAAATCTCATAAGAAAATCAAATTCTCTTTAGTCCCTTTTCAGTACTTAAAAAGCAAACATTCTGACATGTGAAAATTTGGTAGCATGAAGTAATTATTACCAGATATGCTCAGTATTATGTTTATGAATTCTTCATGTTCTTACAGTAATTCTTACATTCTCATATTTTAGTCTGAGTGAAACTCTTTAGTGCCAATAATGATTGTTCATATTATTTATTGCCATTTTAATACCCTACAAATTATTTAATTTCTTCTTCATGCTGACAAAATTCTCAGACTTATGTACACAAGTCCAACCCTCATTCAAAATTTTATATATTGGGGTCATGAATGTTGCCTAGTGGTATAGTGCCTGCCAAATATGCCTGAAGCTCTGGTTTTGATTCCTTAGGACCACATACACGGAAAAAGATGGAAGTGGTGCTGTGGCTAAAGTGGTAGAAAGCTTGTCTTGAGAAACTCAAGGACACTGCCCAGTCCATGAGTTCAAAGGCCAGCACTGGCAAAAAAGAAACATTTGGGGAGTAAACCTGGCATGATCCTGTATGTCTCTGTAGCACACTGTGGTCCTTCCTTTCAGTTGTTATGTTTGTCTCTTTTATTCATTTGTACGTGAACTGATAATCAAATCACTCTTTGGAGATATAAAGTCATGCTATGCACAATACTTGTGCCTGATTCTGATTCTTTTTGTTTTTTTTTTCAGTCCTGGGGACTGATCTCAAGGCCTGAGCAATGTCCTTGGGCTTTCCTCAAGGCTGGAGCTCTACCATTTGAGCCACAGCACCAGTTATGGCCTTTGTATGTATACAGTACCAAGGAACTGAACCTGGGTCTTTGGGCATGCTAGGAAAGCACTCTACCACTAGGCCAAACTCCCGACCCTGTGCCTGATCCTTAAATCAACCCAACCCAGAGACCTTGCTTTGCTGCCCCAAGATTTCTAAGTAATAGGAAGTAAAGATGTGCAAAATCTGTGTTTTCTTTTTAGTTCAAGGTAATATTGAAGATATAGATCTTCTCCTTAAAAAGTCTTTGCATGTAATGGGATAGAAGTTAAAGTTACATTATTGAGTAGTTGAGTAAACATACATACAACAGACTAGAAAAAATCCTACATGTAAATCACAGCCCATGTCTTTTTTTTCCCCGAAGAAAAGTAGCAACCACTGTCACAGTCACAATTAAATTACTAAGTTAAGGAGGAAGAATTTGAACCTGCAATTCAGCATTTCTATTGACTTGCATGGATGAGGATACTAGGAGACAGTATGAATTTCTCCCTAAGACATGAGCTTACCTGTTCCATTAGCAATCTCATAGTCTGGGCAAGGTGTGAAAGAAAAGGAACAGGCAGCCTTTCCCTCCTGAGAAGATTTTCTGAATCCAGGAGCACAACTCTCACTGCAGACAGAGTGAGTAGGCTGAAGAAAATCAGATATGTGTCAGTAACTGCTCAGAATTTTACATAATACTCCAAAAATATATCGTTTTAACATAATGTTACATTGAGCATAGTATTTCTTTTTTATTGCCAGTCATGGGGCTTGAATTCAGGTCTGGGCACTATCCTTGAACTTTCTCAATGCTAGTGTTCTTGCACGTGAGCCACAGACCCACTTCTGGCTTTTTGTGTGTATGTGGTAAATAAGGAATCAAACTCAGGGCTTCATGCATGCTAGGCAAGCACTCAACCACTAGGCCAACCCATAATATCATCTTACTTTCTAGTGGCCATGAAGTGAGAATCTTCTCACACAGGCTCATTCAAGGATTCCTTGAAGATGCTTAAAATAGTAGACCAACTAACCACTGAATGAAGCCTCCACACAATGTAGCAAAGTAAACATTTCAACCACATGAAGTGATTCCTGTGTTACATTGAAAAAGTGTTAAAAACTTGCTAAGAAATATGGGAATTGTGTTTTATGATGCTATTCTATATCATTGCTATTCTAAACAATCAATGTTAATGTCTACTTTTTGATACTGGTTCTGGGGTTTGATCTCAGGATCTGTGCATTAACCTTGGGCTTTTTTTTCCAGTCCTGAGGCATGAACTAAGGGCCTAGGCACTTTCTTTGGTCCAAAGCACCACTTCCAGTGTTTTCTGTGTATGTGGTACTGAGGAATTGAACCCAAGTATTCATGCATGATAGGCAAGCAAATCTACCTCTATGCCAAATTCCTGGTCCCGGACTTTTTTTTCCCATAAGGGTACCACTCTACCACTTGACCCACAGTTCTACTGAAGATTTTGGTGGCCAGTTGAGATAAGAATCTCAAACAATTTTCTGGAACGTTAAACTTCAAACAGAACCATAAACTTAGATATGAGGACGGCGGCTTCCTCTGTAGATAGACATGAGTCACTAATGTTCCTGGTGGTTAAATGA
Organism: Megascapheus bottae; assembly: GCA_024803745.1. Taxonomy (NCBI): domain Eukaryota; kingdom Metazoa; phylum Chordata; class Mammalia; order Rodentia; family Geomyidae; genus Megascapheus; species Megascapheus bottae. The sequence goes on along the minus strand of JANJXV010000128.1, from coordinate 526,588 downwards.
ATTTAAGAGTCTCACAAAAGGTCTTAGTTGGACAGCCTTCAAATTATAGTATTTGTAGCTCACCTACCTAAGTAGAAGTTATTGCAGGAGTATATTGCTTGTATCCAACCAGGTATAAATTTTAAGGGTCAAAGCATACAGAGTAGGCGATCTTCACTAACAATACAACAAAGGCCTAATATCTGAAATATATCCAAACCTCAAAAAATTGAATCACTCCAAAACTAATCTCCAAACAACCGTCCTATTAAAAGATGGGCCAAAGATAGAGTATTCTCTGAAGAAGAAATACGAATGGTCTATAGACATAAGAAGAAATGCTTGATGTTTCTGGCCTTAAAAGAATTGTGGCCAGGAGGGATCACTATTACACTGTTGGTGGGAGTGCAAACTCGTCCAACCACTATGGAAAGCAGTGTGGCAGTGCCTCAAAAGGCTAAACATAGAACTCCCCTATGACCCAGCAATTCCACTACTTGGCATTTACCCAACCATCCAGAAACAAGGACATACTAAACCCACTAGCACAACAATGTTCATTGCAGCACTATTCACCATAGCAAAGATATGGAACCAACCTAGATGTCCCTCAGTTGATGAGTGGATCAACAAGTTGTAGTATTTGTACACAATGGAATTCTATGCTGCTGTCAGAAAGAATGACATCGCCCCATTTGTTAGGAAATGGAAAGACTTAGAAAAAATCATATTAAGTGAAGTAAGCCAGACTCAAAGGAACTTAGGCTCAATGGTTTCCCTCATTCGTCATAATCAGTAGAAACCTTGGGCTCTACTAGCAGAGATTTGCAATAGAGCAAAATCTTGATACATAAGGACATATAATGTGAAGCTAATTGAAAGGACCTCCAGGATAGTGAAACAAAAGCCATATAATGAATGATTGTTGTCCTTAATGTACTATGTTGTCTCTCATCTCCTTTGCTGTCCCTTGTTATCTCATATTGGTATAGTATCTCAATTTGTTATCTAATATATTGAATTTATTTGTATTTGGATATTTGAAATTTGATAGGGAAGGGGGGAAATCCAAGACGGGTGGGGAGTGTGGTAGGGGAGGGAAATGGGTACCAAGACATGTGAAAGGGTATCAATGTATGTGAATTAACGCACCTTCTATGTGGCAAATATCATGTAACCCTTTTACTAATTACAATAAAAAAATAAAAAAAAGAATTGCAAATCAAAACAAGTATATGATTCTATCTCAGTCCAGTTAGAATGGCCAGGATCAAGAAATATAATAATCGATGCTGTTGGGGATGTGGCCAGGAGGTATCACTAGTATACTAATGTTGGCAGTTCAAATTCATTCAACCACTATGGAAAGCAGTATGGTGGTTTCTGAAAAGAATACACATAGAGCTCGCCTATGACCCAGCAATTCCACTACTTGGCATTACCAAATTGTCCAGAAACAAGGACATGCTAAATACACTACCACAATGATGCTCATTGCAAGACTATTTTCCACAGCAAATCTATGGAACAAACCTAAATGCCCCTCAGTAGATGATTGGGTCATCAAGATGTGGTATTCATTAACAGTGGAATTCTATGCTGCCATCAGAAAGAATGACATAAAAGAAATGGAAAGAATTAGGAAAAGTCACATTAAGTGAAGTAATTCAGACTGAGAAGAGCATAGGGTCAATGGTTTCCGTCATTTTTCATAATTAATATAAACCTTGAACTCTCTTAGCAGAGGTTTACAATATGGCAAAACCTACATACATAAGGCCACATAGGATGAGGCTAAATTAAAAGACATGCAGGATATAGAAACAAGAAACATATGAGGTTTTACTGTTGTTCTTAATGTACTATGTTATTTCTCATCTCTTTTGTTGTCCCTTGGTTATCCCATAATGTTACAGTATCTTACCTTGTTATCCCATATATTGCATGTATATTTATTTGTTTATTAGAAACAGAGTAGGGAAGGGGGAAAAAGTTGAGGGGAGGGTGAGGCGGTAGGGAAAGGGGGACAAAAGCATGAGAAGGGTATCGATTTTTGTGAAGTAATACACCTTCTATCTGAGGAATATAATGTAACCCTTCTATTAAGTAAAATTTTTAAAATAACGTGGAAGAAGCTTCAGTTAACGCATAGAACAAGTCACATATTATCTATGTTGCGATGTGAGCTGTCAACTATGACTGTGAATGGAAATGCCAGAAGTTCTACCAATAAAAATTAGAATGGCCAGGTGCAGTGGCTCACACCTGTCATCCTATCTATCCTGGGGGCTGAGATCTAAGGATCAAAGTTCAAAGCCAGCCAAGGAAATAAAGTCTGTGATAATCATCTCTAGTTAACTGCTAGAAAACTAGAAGTGGTCGTGTGGCTCAAGGGTAGGGTGGTTGCCTTGAGGTGAAGAACTCGTTGTCAATGCCCAGACCCAGAATTCAAGCCCTGATGGCCAAAAAGAGTTAGAATGGCTAAATGTAGCAAAACTCAAGGTCAAAGGATACCTTGATGTCAAGAAATGCACTTCACCATCAACACGCTTCAGTGAGTATAAGAAAGGGTAGTCCATGCAAATGAAATCTAAAAGAAAGCTGCCATATCTTAACATATCACATCTAACAGACTTGAATCTAAATGACAAAAAGTGACACAATTGTAATGTAATGAAAGGATCAAATTTATAAGATGAATTGGAAGTTTGAAATGTGTATTTACTTATACACTATCCAACCACTGAACTATGTTAATTGGACTTTGAAATAGTCCTCAATACAATACTAGCTAAAGATTTTATGGAGGGATCATCCAGAAAAAATTAACAGGGAAGAATCAGAGTTCAATTTCACACTTGATCAGAATAGCCTCATACAGACTCACAGAATGTTTTTTCAAAATCTGGGTAGAACTTTGCTCATCAACATACTGAGCATTCACTAGGAGAAATTACCATATGGGAAACAAAGGCAGCCAGATTTTTAAAAATAACATTGAAAGTGTATTGAGCATACATGCAGACATACAGTAAGAAGGCCAGAAATTAATGAGGAAAAGATTCAAATAATATGAAAGTTAAATGAATCACTTGTGAACCATAATTAAATAGTAAAATAATAATGAGAAAAATGTTCAACTTAATTAAATAAATAATTTATGATATTGAATTGTTTTCAAACACAAATTCCATTAAATAAACTTATCCTCAGAACAAATGAAAATGAAAACCATATGTATATAAAAGGGGGTGGGAGGAATACCAGAAACTGTAATCTTTCGTTAAATCAAGCAGACAGATACTGACCTAAAGAATGTGCGCTACATCTCAGGGAACACGAGATTTTTATAGTAGTATTTGCTCTTCTTATTTCTTTGGTTTATTCCCTTTCATCATTGTTTTCATTTCTCTAGTTTATCTTGCATATAAGATGGTCTGATTTGGGGAAGAGAATGTGAAACACGGAAAGGGCAGGTCAAAGGGTAAACCAATTCAGCAGACATTGGATAGTATGGTGAAAACATACTGTACAACTTGGCATGGAGACAAGTCTGAATGGTTAAAACAGAAAATAAAGGAGGGATTTACACTGCTCAACAAGAAATATACTCATTTTCTGAATTATGCAACTACTCTGTACATCATGTCCAATGAAAATTTAAAAACTTAAAATAAAATAAAAATAAAAGAAAGTAAGAGAACAGACACTGAACTGAAGAATTTACACAGAATCTCAAAGAACTAGAAATAACAATATTCTAGTTAGTAAAAGCAATGAAATAATCAAGCAGAAAGAGTAGGTCAAAGGATGAGCCAACTCAGTGATATGAGATACTGTATTTGAAGTGAACTTTACAGTTTAATATGGGGAGTGGAGTGGAAGTCGGGTGAATAAGAGTGTGAGAAAATGAGGGAAGAGTGACACTGTTCAAAAAAAGGCACTCATTCCTTGACTTACATAAATTTAACCTCTCTATATTTCACCTTTATAATAAAATCTAAATTAAAACATTAAAGGAGTTGGTTTGAAAATGCAGTATCAAGAAAAAAGAAAAAAGAGGAGTTTCTACAAAAACAAAAAGGAGATAAAACAAGTAGAAATTATGAAGAGCTTACTTTCCTGGAAAGATGATGCACAAAAGGGAACTAAGAGTCCTCTTCTACAAACAGGCAGAAAATCACTTAGAGGTAGATTCAAGATAAAATAACGAAACTAAGGTGTTTCTCTTGCATAAGGTTAGAAGGTGATGGTAGAGGATACAGAGAGCATTGATGTGTGAACATAGAATTCCATCAGCCATGCCCATTCCCAAAACTAATCCGCAAATGGAAATGAAATGTTGAGTTACTTATAGATTGTACTGTTCATCTCCAGAATCATCACTGTTTCTGCGATCTGTTCCCAAAGTGTAGAGAGGAAAAAACCCATCAATCATCACATCTCCATCCATGTGTGCTTGCAGCTTCATTGTAGAAAAGCAGCTAGTGCCAGCCAAGAAACTGAAAGAGAGAGGAAGCTGAAGAAGAATGAGTATGGGAATCAAACGATACATCTCTGAAGCATCTGCCCAGCTGAAATTCTGGCTGGAAGTGGGGTCCACTGGGTCAGGTATGTGGATTCATAAATCTCTGTATATGTACATATGTGTCTTTTTATTGACAGAGATGAATGTTGTAGAAGTAGATGTGTAAGCCTATGGTGAATTCCCAGGAAGAATGAGTAGTAAACTTCCCTGGGGCTCTGCATTTGTGGCCTTGCATGCAGGCGAAAAACACGAGTTGGAAAACATGTTTGCACATTCTCCTTCACTATCCCAGGTGCTATGATTTCCTCCAAGACACCAGAGAGTGACTCCCATGGAGGAGAGTATCTTTGATGTATTTGGTTAATGTCTGTGTCCAGAAACTATTTGCATGAAAGCCATTTTGGATGATTCAGCTGGATGCATCAGAGTATGCCATTTTAGGTATGCAGTGAAATGGGTAGAAAAAATTGTACGCTAGTGAGATGTCAACCAAAGATATTAGTGCATCATACTCAGATGGTAAATTTGCACACCCATTGCACAAAACAGCTACAGAATGTTGATATTTGATTCAAGCAGGTTTCAATAAGAATTCCACTTACAGATTTCTTCACACATTCATCCATTTAATATTGCCTAAGGAAACAATGATGTTCCTGAAACCACATATTCAATCCACTAACTGTTTACTTGTTGTGCTAAAGAGTCTGATGTAATGCATTTGCCAATTCTTGCTTTTATTTTGTGAGCTCTTTGAAGTTCAAATCAGGAAGTTACTGCCTAAACAAAATGTTTCCTTCTTTGTTATCCATATTGTAATGCTTTAAGTTTTAGATCTTTAATATATGGGTACTAGAAAAACAAGTATCATTCACAACTTAGGGTATCCTAGGATGCCTGGTTACAGTTTCCAAGGTGTGTAGTGTGTTCATGGAGAAAAAATGTCTGTGAGGAAATAATCAGCACATTTGTTGGTTTTGGTGTATACAGGTGGGGGCATATAGAGCTGAAGTCAACATGGTTGGTAAGAATTTCTCACCAGCTAGCATTGCTTCCAGGACTCAGAATAAAGTTCCACAAAGGCCAAATGAATCAGGAAAGGAGATATTGAAATTCTCTACTTCCATAAGATTCTGCACCATTCAGAAGGAAATGGAAAGATGTTGAAAAATATTATATGAAGTAAGCCAGACCCACAGATATATTGGTTGCATTGTTTCCTTCATTATTTTCTATCTAAAATATGTATATAAATCTATAAGTAAACACAGAAGACTGTAAAAGAAAAAAATATACACTTGGACATAATAAATTATACTGAACTCCAGATAGTCACACTATAAGATCTAAGGAGGGAATTCTGTTTTCCATAATTAGAAGATTTTTAATTGGAATGTATACATATAATTTTTACATATTATTACATATCCACATCTATTTATCATTGATTCAACTATCTAATAGTATTTATTAAGTAACTAAGGAAGGGATCATATCTACCGAAACAAAATAGTTATCCATGTTCCTTGGTTGTGATTCACACATAAAAATGTGTGAAACAGGACACTGAAATTGAATATTTACATCATTTTGGTCAATATAATTCAACTCCTTTTCAGAATATAGTTACACATTAATTACATTTTTAAGAGGAAACAAAATGAACTTAAATCACTTAATGGTGTTTCCATGAAGACTCTGGAGGATAAATATTTCATAATGCAGATCTCCAAATGTAAAGTACTCCATATATGTGTGAATTTCTGCTGAAAATTTATTAAAACCTATTAAATTATAAAGAGAACCAGCACATAGGAAATTGACCTGATGTTAGGATGCTAGATAGTTGTACTTCTGGGTCATTATTAAGAAAGTTTGACCTGCGTCAAGGAGACCTATTGTCTCTTCTAATCCTTCTTGTAAAGTTTTCAGAGTATCTGATTTACCTCAAGGACTTTTATCCATGTGGAATTAATCCAGATGCAGGGTGACATAGAATGATCGATCATTAATTTTCTGCGTGTGCTTAACCAATTCTGCCAGCACCCCTTGTTGAAGAGGCTGTCTTTTTTGCATTCTATTTTTTGGCTCCTTTAACAAAGATTAGGTTGGGCCTACCGGTTGCCTTCTGGGTCTTCAGTTCTATTAAATTAGTCCTCAGTCCTATTCATATGCCAATACCAAGCTGTTTTGCTTACTATAGCTCAGTAATAGAGTGTAAAGTTTGATATTGATATTCCTCCACGGCTGTTCTTTCTGCTAAGGATTGTATGTGCTCTACAGGGTCTTTTTTTCTGTATATTTTTATTGTAATTAATAGAAGGGTTACATGATTTTCACCAGATAGAATGTGAATTTCTTCACAAATGTTGATACCCTTTCTCATGTCATGGTGATCATGTCCATCCTCCCCCACTCATCTTGATTCCCCCCTTCCCTATCCAAATTCAAATAACCAATTAAACATATATAAAATATATCCAAAAACAAGGTGAAACATTGTAACAATATATACAGGGTCATTTAATAGTCCATATGAAATTTTGAATTGCCTCTTCTATTTCTGTAAAGAATGATATTGGAATAGTGATGGGTATTGCATTGACGTTGTAGATAGTCCTTGGCAGGATGGCCATTTTCATGATGTTAATTCTTCCAATCCCAGAACATTGGAGTTTTTCCCACTTCTTCAGTTCTGCTTTAATTTCCTTTTTGAGTTTTTTTAAAGTGTCCATCATAAAAGTCCTTTAAATTCTTAATTACATTAATTCCTAAGTGCTTTATTTTCTTTGGGGTTATTGCAAATGGAGTTGCTTTTTTAATTTTCTGCCTTGTCTCTTATTGTTGACAAATAAGAAATCAGTTGATTTTTGAGGGTTAATTTTATGCACTGCGATCTGCTCAAGTTTCAAATCAGCTCAAGCAACTTGTGAGTGAAATGTATAAGATTCTTTAAATATAGAATCATATCATGTGCAAAGAAGAAAATTTCACTTCCTCTTTACTATTTGGATACCCTTTATATTTGCATCTTGTCTTATTTCTCTAGCCAGGAATTCTAATAGTACATCAAAGATGAGTGGAGAGAGTGAGCTTTAGTTTTTGCTATTAAGTATAATGCTAGTTGTGTGTATGTCATACACATCCATTATTATACACAAGAATGCTCCATGGATTCCCAGTTTTCTCCAGAGCTTTTAGCATGAAGGCATGTTGTATCTTATTAAATAGCTTTTCTGCATCTATTTAGATAATCAAGTGATTATTTTACTTGCTCCTGTTGATGTGAATTGTATTTACTGATTCTTGTGCATGGAACCAGTTTTGCATTATTCTGATGAATCCTGTTTGATCATAGTGCATAATTTATTGATGAGTTGTTGAAGATGGTTGGCCAGTATTTTGTTGAGAAGTTCTGCATCAACATTTGTCAAAGATATAGGTCTATAGATGTCTTTATTTGATGAGTCCCTTTTGGTTTTGGGATGAGGTTTATGCTGGCTTCATAAAAGGAGTTTGGTAAAAAGTCTTCTCTTTCAATTTCATTGAAGAGCTTGAGGAGTATTGGTGTGAGCTCGAATTTGAAGGCCTTATAGAATTCAGCTATGAATCCATAGGGCCTAGGCTTTTCTTGGATGGGAGGTCTCCTATTACTATTTCTATTTCAATACTCTAAGTAGGTCTGTTTAGTTGGTTTAGGGTTTCTTGAATGAGTTGGGGTATGTCAGTATTGCATAAAAATTGATCCATTCCTTCTAGATGCTTAAAGTTGTTGGCATAAAGGTGTGGAAAATACTCCCTTATGAGGGTCTGTATCTTGGTATTTCTTTATGATATTTCCATTCTTTTCCATCATTCTGTTTATTTTGGTATGCTGCCAAATTGGGGGGGATATTTGCTTATGGTCTGTCCATTTTGTTAACATTTCAAAGAATCAAATCCTTTTGTTTATTCTTTCTATGTGTTTTGTCTGTAATTCATTTAATTCCGCAATTATTTTTAATACTTTGGTTCCTTCTACTTATATTGGGATCGGTTTGTTGCTCTTTATCCAAGCTGTCAAAGTATAATATAAAATTGTTGGTGTGAGACAAGATCCAACACCCCTTAATACTAAAAGTTATGGAGAAACTACAAATCCATGGAACATTGCTCAGTATAATAAAGGCTGTGCATGACAAACCCACAGCTAACATAATACTTAATGGGGCAAAGGTAAATACATTCCCTCTAAAATCAGGAACAAGACAAGGATGGCCAGTCTCTCAACTCCTCTTAAACATAGTATTAGAATTCCTAGCCAGCGCAATAAGGCAAGAAGCATAAAAGTGATCCAAATTGGAAAGAGGAAGTGAAACATTCCCTCTTTGCAGATGACATGATTCTGTATTTAAAGAACCATATAGACTCCACTACGAATCTGTTTGAGGTTATTCAAAACTTTGGCAAGGTAGTAGGGCATAAAATTAACCCTCAAATATCAACTGTATTCCTCTATGCCAACAATGAGAGGAATGAGGCAACAATCAGAAAATCAACTCCTTTGGCAATAGCCTTAATGAAAATACAGTACCTAGGAATTAACTTAACTAAGTATGTAAAGGACCTTTTGATGAAAAATTTAAAACCCTGAAATAGGAAATTAAAGCAGAACTGAGGAAATGGAAAAACCTCCCATGCTCCTGGATTGGAAGAATTAACATCATGAAAATGACAAACTTGCCAAGGGCTACCTACAAATTCAATGCATACTCATCAATACCCCAATGTCATTCTTTAAGGAAATAGAACTGGCACTCCAAAATTTCATATGGAATAATAAAGGACCCATATAGCAAAAAAATTCTTACCAGAAATAACAGCACTGGATGTATATCAGTACCAAACCTTAGACTGTATTACAGAGCTATAGTAACCCGAACAGCTTGATACTGGCAGAAGAGCTGCACCAATGGAATAGAACTTAGGACTTGGATATTATCCCACAGACTTATGGCCATCTAATCTTTGATAAGCGTGCCAAAAATATAGAATTAAAGAATAACAGCCTCTTCAACAGGTGGTGCTGCCAGAACCGGTTATGAAACTGTAGAAAACTAAAGTTGGATAGTTTTTGTCACCCTGCAACAGGATTAATTCAAAAGAGATCAAAGACCTTGAGGTTAAAGCAGATACACTGAAAACTTGACAAGAACCTTTGGGAGATACACTAGGTCTCCATGGCATAGGCTGAAACTTTCTGAAAAAGGTCCCAGAAATACAAAAAATCAAAGAAAGTCTGGATAAATGGGAGTATATTAAACTGCAGAGCTTCTGCAGGGCAAACGATATAGCTAGCAAGTTAAATAGAAAGCATAGAGAATGGGTGCAGATCTTAACTCACCATACAACAGACAAAGACCTCATATCTAAAATATATCAACAGCTCACAAAATTGAATGACTCCAAAACTAATCTCCAAAGTAACAAACATCCCTTTAAAACATGCGCCAAAAACATAAAGAGTCTTCTCTAAAGAGGAAATAATAATGGCCTATAGACACATGAAGATATGCTCAACATATCTGGACATAAAAGAAATGCAAATCAAAACAAATCTAAGATTCAACCTCACTCCAGTTAGAATGGCCAGGATTAAGAAATCCATTAACAACAGTTGCTGGTGGGAATATCGAAAGGAGGGATCACTACTACACTGTGGATGTGAGTGCAAACTCGTTCAACCACTATTTAAAGCAGTATGGCAGATCCAGAAATGACTACACACAGAGCTCCCCTATGAACCAGCAATTCCACTTCTTGGAATTTACCCAATCATACAGAAACAAGGGCATACTAAATCCACTAGCACAACAATGTTCATTGTAGCATTATTTACCATAGCAAAGATATGGAACCAAACCAGATACCCCCAGTTGATGAGTAGATCAACAAGATGTGGTATTTTTACAGAATGGAATTCTATGCTGCTGTTAGAAATAAAGACATCACCCCATTTGTAAAGAAATGGAAAGACTTAAAAAAAAGCATATTAAGGGAAGTAAGCCAGACTCAAAGGAACGTAGGTTCAAAGGTTTCCCTCATTTTTCATAATCAGTAGGAACGTTGGGCTCTTCTAGAAGAGATATACAATACAGCCAAAACTAGATACAAAAGGGCTTACAGTATGAGCTCAATGAATGGACCTCAAGGATGTAGTAATAAAAGCCATATAATGAGTGATTGTTGTCCTGTATGTACTATGTTATTTCTCATCTCTTTTGCTGTCCATTGGTTATATCATATTGGTACAGTATTTTTCTGTTTTCTGATATACTGTATATATGCTTATTTGTTTATTTGAAGTAGGATATGGAAATGGAGAAAACAAAATGAAGGTTGGGGCTTGAGAAAGGATCTGAAGACCATAACATGAGAAAGGGTATCAATGTTTGTGAAGTAATGTACCTTTTAACTGATGAATAAAATGTAGGCCTTCCATTAATTACAATGGAAACTATGTTAAAAAACTTAATAAAAGAAAGTGAGTACCAGGATTTTACCTCATTTTTGGAAAGCTGAAGCAGAGAATCAGGAGAGAGCACCATAGTATGGTGATAGAGAATTATCTGTTTCTAGGGAGACAAAGATCACATACACACACACACACACACACACACACACACACACACACACACACACACAAACGACTAAAATGAAGATGAAAGAATTCCAATATCAGCTACTCCTGGGTCATTTGAAAAGGTCAAGGTCTCTGTCTTCCCCGTGTCAGGACAAAATTATCATATAACTGGAAAGAGAGGGGCTGGAAGTTTTGCCTATTGATAGAGTGCTTGCCTAGCATGCACGAAAACCTGGGTTCAATCCTTGGTGGCACAAACATAGAAAAAGCAAGAGGTGCTGCTGTGGCTCAAGTGGTAACACAAGAACAGTCCTTAGGCCCTGAGTTCAAGTACCTGGACTGGAAAAAAATAATAAAATAAATTTTAAAAAGGAATAAATTTATAAAACACCATCCTTTGGTCATTATAAATGAAGTAGCTTTGAATCATGCAATTATTTAATCTCTGAATTGGCTGTGAACAGCAATAATTCAAGTATGTTCTTCAAACAGATCATGTGAAAAACATGTACCACATCACATTTTAAAATTCAAAAAGAAATATAGCCATTGGCTAATCAGTAACAATTATCTAACATACCAACACGAGAATTTCAAATGAATAGCAAAAACAGACCATAGAAAATAGAGACACACAGATATACAAACAGACCGATAGATAGATAGATAGATAGATAGATAGATAGATAGATAGATAGATAGATTAGATACCTGCATACATACACACATACATACATAAGTGTGCACATACGAACATACATAGACAGGTACATAGATGGATGATAGGTGGATTTATGGATGATAGATACCAAAAAGACTAATGCTAAAAAGTTGGGTGAATGATAGATACACAGATAGATATATAGATAGATACATAGCAGAAAGATTGATGGTAGATGATAGATAAGTAGAAGATAGACTTGGATGGGAGCATAGCCTAGTGGTATAGTACTAGCCTAACATGCACAAACACCTGGGGTCACTTCCTGAGTACCACATACACAGGAAAAACCTGAAACTGGTGCTATAGTTCATATGGCAGAGTGCTATTCTTGAGCAAAAAGTGTCCAAGAACATTGCCCAGCACCTGAGTTTAAGGCCCAGGACTGGCAAAGAAAAATGAAACTAAATTAAAAAAGAAGATAGAGACATACATACATACATACATACATACATACATACATACATACACCATATTTTGCTTGCTGTAGATCCATAAAAATTTCTCATTTATTCTCTTTGTAAAATTATATGAGGTATTGACTATGAATGAGAAAACTAGATCTTACATGAGCTTCCATGAAGCTAGCTTAGGATAGACTGCTCAAACATCTGTTTGTGCAAGTGTGTGTTTGTGTGCCACAACTGGCACTTGAACTCAGACCCAAAATTCTGTCTCTTTTCTTTTTCACTCAAAGCTGGTGCTTCATTCTTGAGCCATAGTTCCACTTCAGGCTTTTTGATGGTTAGTTGTAAATAAGAGCCTCATGATCTTTTCTACCTGGGCTGGTTTTGTACTTAGATCCCAGTATCCTGAGCAACTACAATTACAAATGCAAGCCTCCAATGCCTAGCTTTCAATGCACTTTCAAATAGGTGAATTCATTAGTATAAATCTTTAAGAAATGTCTATTATGAGGATGTTTTTTTACAAGAAACCAGACTGTACTCTGCCAGCAGACTAAGGTTTAATTCTTAGCTCTGCCATTTAGAGAATGAATGGCTATATAAAACACTCTGGGATCTGCTTTAACTATAAATTAAGTTCATTGTATTACTCTCATATGGTGGCTGAGCTAACGGTGCCTGAGCATAGCCCAAGACAGGCACAGTCAATAAATGTTAGTTTCCGCACTTCATTTGACAATTTACATGTCATCACTTTCTCATTATACTTAATTTTTATTTCCATGGTAGATAAAAATAGAGTAAAATAATATGAACTTATGGCAAGACACCAGTGGCTCATGTCTGTAATCCTAGCTACTTAGGAGTCTAAGATCTGGGGATTAGAGTTTAAAGCCAGCCAGGGCAATAAACTCCATGAGACACTTATCTCTAATAAATCACTGAAAACTTGGACGTGTTTGTACATTTCAGGTGGTAGAGCACTAACTCAAGGACAGTGCCCAAGCCCTGAGTTCAAGCCCGAGGACTTCCACAATGGAAAAACAAAATAGCAACAAAAGGAAAAACCCAGAAGAGTATAGATTTATCTTACCTCCTAATCAATAAATCTGAATATAAACAAAATAGATATGAAACAGCTTCAGGAAGTGAAGGATTTTCTCTCTGTATGTCTGTCTGTCTCCATCTCTCTGTCTATGTCTCTCTCTCTTTCTCTCTGTCTCTCTCTCACACACTCACACTCACAGACACACAAACACAAACACACACACACACACACACACACACACAGACTGGAAGAGAAAAATATAAAGTCCTCAAATCCCTATAGAATCCTCCTTACTTAGAGAGCATCTGTTTGACTTCATTGGAAGTCTTGACACACCTTGGCCTTGGGGTCTTTCACTCAGAGGAAAGATGATCTGAGAATCTGGGAAATATTTCCATGGTTATAAGAGCACAGGAGAGGAGAGAGCTGCACAAACACACAACTGTCGGAAACTCAAGAAGGATGCCTACAACTTTTCATTTGATTATTAATTAACTAAGTAGAGAAGGAAATTACACAAGGCTTTGGAAAAATCCAAGAGAAATTATTAGGAGAGCAAAGTCTATAGCTCAAAAAATGCCAAAATATGTGTTTAACTCAATCCACAAATTGGAAAACTTTATAGTTTATGCAATACTAACAAGGGTTTGGCCTCAGTCATATGTAAATAATTAATAACAACAATCAAAAACAAACAAAGCAAAAATTTCAAAGCCAGGTGAAGGCTGCTCACAATTGTAATCAAGCTACTCAAGAGACTGAGATCTGCCAGCATGAGCAGTAAAAAGCTGGAAGTGGAGGTATGGTTGAAGTAGTAGAGACCTGAGCAAACAGCCAAATATGAGTGTGATTCCCTAAGTTCAAGTCCTGGTACCAGCACAAAAAGAAAGGAAAGGCAAGAAAGGCAAGGCAAAGCCAGGCTTGAGCATATGAAATAGAAATCTAGAAAATACATAAAAAGAATGGGGGTGGGAGCATGGCCTAGTGGTAGAGTGCTTGCCTAACCTATCATGCAAGAATTCTGGGGTTGATTCCTCAGTAACACATACACAGAAATAACCAGAAGTGTGCTGTGACACTCACATGGTAGAGCACTAGCCTTGAGAAATTCCAAGGACAGTGCCCAAGCTCTGAATTCAAGTCCCAGATCAGACCAAAAAAAAAAGAAAAAGAAATGAATTGAACTATCAAAGATGAAATCTATATTCAGATAAAAATGTACTGCATTAATTTGATAAAGGATGAAATATATCAAAATAAATCTTGACTATCTTAAAGACATAGATATTGAAATTATTTAAAATAAACCCAAATATGAACAGAACATTAGCTGGCTGGAACTAGTGGCTCACATGTGTAACCCTAGCTACTGAGAAGGATAAGATCTGTGAATCACAGTTCAAATCCAGCCCAAGCAGGAAAAGTCAATGAGGCTTTTAAGTATATAAATACTAATTAAGCACCAAAAAGTGAGAAGTGGATCTCTGGTTCAAGAAGTAGAGTGATAGCCTTGAGCAAAATATTTTCAGAGATGGTTCTCAGGCCGTGAGTTCAAGCCCCATGACCACAAAAGAAGAACATGATCTTATAATGTTCATCATATGAAAGAAGTGGTTAAGTAATGAACTGAGTCTCAAACAGAGCACAGAAGAAATGATGGAACCGATGTGAAGAAATTCTGGGCAAACTTTTCCCAAATTTGATTCATTTTTGACTTATAAATGCTGAGATTTAAACAGAATATTCTCCTAACATAATCAATGAAAAGATGCCTAAGCCAAATTTACCATAACACTACCCTTGAAATTTATTTGAAAACTGTCTTTTATATTCTTGTTGTTGTTGAATATTCCTTTTTTTGTTACTGTATTTTATTGTTATTGTGATATATACAGGGGTAACAGTTACATTCATGGATAGTGGGAAAATTACTTCTTGAACATTGTTACCCCTTCCCAGATTTTTTTTCCCATTTTCGCTTCCCCCACCCTCTCCCAATCATCTTGTTTTTCAAATTTCCCTTTCTTTTTCAAATAAATGCATTTACAAAATGCTAGGTAACAAAGTCATATACAGTAACAACATGATGTAAACCGTAAGGGAAAAAAGAGAACAGAAATAATTTCACATTGCATATTAAGAACAACAATTCCCAAGATAAACCTCTTGTTTCCATATCCTGGATTTCATTTCAATTGCTCTCATCCTATATGACCATATCTACAAAACTTTTGTGATCCTCTGCTAGGAGAGTCCTAGATGTGTTCTAAGAATTACTAATGATGGAAATCATGGATGTTTCTTTGTGTCTGGCTTATTTCAATTAATAAAATGTCTAAAAACTCTTTGGGGATTAGAAACATTACATATAAAACGGATGCAAACAGCCACATATTTTCAAGCGAAATGGTGAAGTCTAGAAGGAACAACAAACAAGAATTTAAAAAAAAACTCTCTGGGCCTAGAAGTTGTTACCTGGTAGAAAATACCTCTCAGAATTAAAAGATGAATAACCTATTTTCCCAGGAACATAAAAAGAGTAAAAATTGGCATCCATCTGTAATTCTTTCTACTCAGGAAGATGACATCTGAGGATCATAATTCAAAGCCCGCCCAAACAGAAAACTCTGTGTGATTTTACATTCACTAAACCACAGAGAAAGCTGGAAATGACAATGTAGGCCAAGGGTAGAGCACTAGTGTTGAGCAAAAGAAGATCAAGGATAATGCCCAGACCCTGAGTTCAAGCACCTGGACTGACACAAAACACGGGTGGGGATAGTAGTAATCAAAACCAGACTTCATACTTCAAAATATGTGAACAGAAATCCTTCAAGTAGAATAACTGAAATCAAAAATGCTAATAACTTGGGTAGATAATAAAGAATGTTCTTTATTATTTAAAAGTCTTGGAAGTTAGTAGATTGAACTAAAGATTAAGAAGCATTGTAATGTTTATAAGTTATCCACAAAGGGAAAAATAGTGCACAAATCCAGGAGTTCATAGATTTTGTTTTTTTTACTGGGGATGAAAACTAGGTTGTTCCCGCGTATGCAATGTAAAACTCTGGTCCTACTACAATCATTTTATGGTGACAGCTGTTTTGAAAATTGTGCAGATAAAGAGCTTTATTCAGGCTAGGCAAGTCCTCTATCACACGAGCCATGTCCCTAAACTTATGGGGTCTGTGGTTGTTGTTTTGATGATGATGATGGCGATGTTTTCACCCACTAATTTGAGAGAACAGGGCTGTGTTGTATCACACAAGATACAAGAGCTAGGCCAGCTCTTGTTGATTCTATAACAGAATATCTTATAATACCTGATAATTGTAATAAAATTGGATTCAATGCTAGACTGTAATAAGTTAAAGATACACAATGAAATGTCCAAGAAAGTAAAAACATACACACATGCACACAAAAATTGTACAAAACCTAGGTAGAACTAATAGGTACAACTACTCAATAAAAAATATTATTTAGGAAAAACATGGAGAAAAGAACTTAATATAAATAGAAAATCAGTGCCAAATAGTAGGTTAAGCCAAGGACCAGTGACTTAAGCTGTAATCCTAGCTACTTAGGAAGATGAATCATGAATTTCCACAGTTCATTGCCAGCACAATTCGACAAGTCCAGGAGACTCTGATCTCCAATTAACAAGCAAAGAGTCAGAAGTGGAGCAGTGGCTCAATTAGTAGAGTACCAGACTTGAAGGAAAAAGCTAATGCACAAATGAGGGAGACTATTGGGCCTATGTTCCTTTGAGTCTGGCTTACTTCACTTAATATGATTTTTTCTAAGTCTTTTCATTTCTTTGGGTGAGGTCGTTATTTCTGACTGAAGCATAGAATTCCATTGTGTATAAATACCACATCTTGTTGATCCACTCATCCAGTGAGGGACATCTGGTTTGGTTCCATAACTTTGCTATGGGAAATAGTTCTGCAACGAGCATCATTGTGCTAGTGGATTTAGTATGCCCTTGTTTCTGGATGGTTGGGTAAATGCCAAGTAGTGGGATTGCTGGGTCATAAGGGATCTATATGTTTAATCTTTTGAGTAACTGCCATACTGCTTTCCATAGTGGTTGAACAAGTTTGCATTCCTACCAACAGTGTAGTAGTGATCCCTCCTGTCCACATCCCCTCCAACATCTGTTATTAATTTTCTTGATCCTGGCCATTCTAACTGGAGTAAGGTGGAATCTTAGAGTTGTTTTGATTTGCATCTCTTTTTGGCCAGAGACGCTGAGCATTTCTTCATGTGTCTATACATTATTGTTATTCCTTATTCAGAGAAGGCTCTCTTTAAGTCTTTGGCCTATCTTTTAATGGGATGGTTGTGTCTTTGAATATTTTGGGGCTTTGGAGAGATTCAATTTTTTTAGCTGTAGATATATTTTAGATATGAGTCAGTCTCTTGTATGACTAGCTATGCCCTTTGCCATACAGAAGCTCTGCAGTTCAATGCAGTCCCATTTGTCCAAAATTTCTCTCAGTTGTTACATTTCTGGGCCTTCATTAAGAAAGTTTCAACTTGTGCCAAACAGTCTACTGTATTTCCTATTCTTTCCTGCACAGTTTTCAGGATATTTGTTTTTAACACAGATGCAGGGTGACATAGATGATCCAACTTTACTTTTCTGAAGGTATTTAACCAGTTCTGCCAGAAGCTCTTGTTCAGAGGACTATCTTTCTTCCATTTGATTATTTTTTGGTTCCCTTATCAAAGATTGGGTGGCCATAGGGCTACAGTTGTCTTCTGTGTCTTCAGTTTTATTCCATTGGTCCTCAGGCCAATTCTTTTTTTTATTGTAATTAGTAAAAGGGTTACATGATATTTGCCAGACAGAAGGTGCATTAATTCACATACATTGATACCCTTTCACACGTCTTGGTACCCATTTCCCTCCCCCCCCACCCGTCTTGGTTTTCCCCTCTTCCCTATCAAATTTCAAATATTCAAATACAAATAAATTCGATATATCAGATAACAAAGTGAGATACTATACCAATATGAGATAACCAAGGGACAGCAAAGGAGATGAGAGACAACATAGTACATTAAAGACAACAATCATTCTTTATATGGCTTTTGTTTCAATATCCTGGAGGTCCTTTCAATTAGCTTCACATTATATGTCCTTATGTATCAAGATTTTGCTCTATTGCAAATCTCTGCTAGTAGAGCCCAAGGTTTCTACTGATTATGATGAATGAGGGAAACCATTGAGCCTAAGTTCCTTTGAGTCTGGCTTACTTCACTTAATATGATTTTTTCTAAGTCTTTCCATTTCCTAACAAATGGGGTGATGTCATTCTTTAAGACAGCAGCATAGAATTCTATTGTGTACAAATACCACAACTTGTTGATCCACTCATCAACTGAGGGACATCTAGGTTGGTTCCATATCTTTGCTATGGTGAACAATGCTGCAATGAACATTGTTGTGCTAGTGGATTTAGTATATCCTTGTTTCTGGATGGTTGGGTAAATGCCAAGTAGTGGAATTGCTGGGTCATAGGGGAGTTCTATGTTTAGCCTTTTGAGGCACTGCCATACTGCTTTCCATAGTGGTTGAATGAGTTTGCACTCCCACCAACAGTGTAGGAGTGATCCCTCCTGGCCACATCCCCTCCAGCATCTGTTGTTATTCGTTTTCCTGATCCTGGCCATTCTAACTGGAGTGAGGTGGAATCTTAGAGTTGTTTTGATTTGCATTTCTTTTATGACCAGAGATGTGGAGTATTTCTTCATTTGTCTACAGGCCATTTTTGTTTCTTCTTCAGAGAAGACTCTCTTTAAGACTTTGGCCCATTTTTTAATGGGATGGTTGTTACTTTGGAGATTAGTTTTGGAGTGTCAATTTTTTGAGTTGGTGATATATTTTAGATATGAGGCCTTTGTCCGTTGTTTGGTTGGTGAAGATCTTCTCCCACTCTGTAGGCTTCCTAATTAGTTTACTAGCTATGTCCTTTGCCATACAAAAGCTCTGCAGTTTAATGCAGTTCCACTTATCCAGCCTTTCTATGATTTGTTGTGATTCTTGGTCCTTATTAAGAAAGTTTCGACCTGTGCCAAGGAGGCCTAGTGTATCTCCTATTCCTTCCTGTAAAGTTTTCAGTGTGTCAGCTTTTACCTCCAGGTCTTTGATCCATTTGGAGTTAATTCTAGTGCAAGGTGACAAAGAAGGATCCAACTTTATTTTTCTGCAGGTGCTTAACCAGTTCTGCCAGCACAACTTGTTGAAGAGGCTGTCTTACTTCCATTATATTTTTTTGGCTCCTTTGTCAAAGATTAGATGGCCATAGGTCTGTGGTTTAATATCTGGGTCCTCATTTCTATTCCATTGGTCCTCAGGCCAATTCTTATGCCAGAACCAAGCTGTTTGGGTTACTTTAGATCTATAATACAGTTAAAAGTTTGGTATTGATATCTCTAGCGCACTCTTTTTCAGCTAAGTTTTTTTTTACTATACAGGTCTTTTATTATTCCATATCAAATTTTGGATTACCTCTTTTATTTCCTTAAAGAATGACATTGGGATACTCATGAGTATTGCACTGAATTTGTAGATAGCCCTTGGCCAGATTGCCATTTTCACGATGTTAATTCTTCCAATCCGGGAGCATGGGAGGTTTTTCCCCTTCCTCAGTTCTGCTTTAATTTCTTTTATTTCAGATTTTTAAAGTTTTCTTCATAATGTTCTTTTACATTCTTATTTAATTTAATTCCTAAGTATTTCAATTTCTTTGAGGCTATTACAAAAGCCTTCTTCCTTGCTCCTCTCATTGTTGGCATATAGGAAAGCAGTTCGTTTTTGAGGATTAACTTTTTTATATACTTTATTGTAATTAATAGAAGGATTACACTATATTCACCAGATAAAAGGTGCATTACTTCATGAACATTGATGTCCTTTCTCATGTCTTCGTCCCCATTTCCCTCCCCCACCTCCACTCCTAATCTTGTGTTTCCCCCTTCCCTATGAGATTTCAAATAGCCAAATAAGCATATATACAATATATCAGATAACAATGTAACATACTGTAACAAGCCTGCAACTTTGCCAAAGTTTGAAATCAGCTCATGGGAGTGGGGACTAGAAGGATTTTTTTAATAAAAGAGAATCATTTTATAATGATAAGTAGGTCAACAGATCAGATACCACAATCCAAAATTCTAAGACACTAAATAATACACTTTGCAATACGTGAAACCACAACAAATTTGTAATAAATATATGATAAAGGCATGATTAGAGGTAGGCAGTAACTCCAATACTGGTTTTCTGTGTTATTAGATGATTGATGGTTGCTAAGTCTGCAATGTCATTCTGTTTGGGGTTTCAGGTTTTTTGCTTGTATATGTCTACCTGTCTTAGGGTAGATCCTGGGCACTGTCTCTGAGCACTTTTGCTCAAGGATAGTGCTCTACCAATTGAGCCACACTTCTGGATTTTTGGTGCCTAATTGGAGGTAAAATTTCTAATAGACATTCCTGCCTAAGTTGGCTTTGAAGTTTTATCCTCAGATCTCATTCTCTTGAGATGAATTTGAGCTCAAAGCCAGCCAGGCAGTAAAGTGTATAAAACTTCAATTAATTAGAAAAAAAGAGCCTCTAGAGTAGCCGGGATTTACAGTTATGAGCCACCAGTGCCCAGCTATAGTTGACTCTCATAAGAAAATTCTGCTCCTTATTGTTTATTTATTTATCACCATGTTGTATGTGCTACTGAGAAACATTTTCGAACAGTGTATTACCTCACATCAAGCACCTGTATTACACTAAATGCTAAGTCTGATGTAATTTTACTGGCCACAATCCTATTTAATGTACTTATAGAAAATCTCAGTCAAGATACACACACTAAGCCATTATGACCATTTATCTGCATTTGGTAACACTGAGAAAATAAAATTCATGACCTTTCAGCTTAGCTGGCAAACCAGAGTTATAGACAATATTTCTTGACTTTTGAGAGCTAGTTCTCTAATAAATACAGAGAAAAGAACCATTGATGGTATATGAAGGGAATAGGCCCCAGACATTATGGATTTCAGACCAAACAAAAAGGCTTATGAGACTTGCATAACAAATGTGCTGAATCAGTTGAGATTTTTCTGGATGAAAGAAATATTGTGATCATTCCCATACCCATCTAGGAGCAAAATTTCTTGACTCTTCCTAGGCTGGCTTCAAACCACAATCATCAGACCTCACCCTCCTGAATAGCTAGCATCATAGACAGAAGCTACTGATAAAAGCACCTGGTCAGTTTTTTTTGTCCTGTATAAACAGAAGTATATCATAAGCCCTCATTTTGCTTAGTTGTATAACGTATACTGTTGTGTGTTTGGTGGTTTATGTTGTCTCATCACTGTGTACTTCTCAATTAAATAATTGTCTAAGATTCTACTTATCCATTGTAATGTCATTGATATTTTGGTAGTTTTTAATTGCTCCCTATTTTGGATAGTGATCTATGCAGATGCTTTTAGTGAATATCTTACATGCATTTGCCTTTGTTATGTCAGGGTAGACATACATTCAGCTTTTGATAACAGTGAGAACCATGATCCTCGAACACAATGATGCTTCAACTTCCATTGCCAAAACCATTACACTGGCTCTAGATTCTCACCTCACCTAGTATTTACTACAAAATTATATTTTGTTGTTATTGTTATGCCTATAGTTTAAGAAGCACATGATTTTTTGGAAACACTGTAACTTTAAATAACAAAACTGTATACTTATTATAGAAAAGCAGTCCATAAAAATATTTTATCTCATACCCCGTCTATGATATGTAATATATAATACATGTTATAAAATACATTAAATATAAATCTTTTAAAATATGTATTATACATTAAATATATACCATCAGTTCTAAACAAAAGACAATTTTTACATATATTTTTATTGTAATTAATAGAAGTGTTACATGATATTTGCCAGATAGAAGGTGCATTAATTCACATACATTGATACCCTTTCACATATCTTGGTCCCCATTTCTCTCCACCCACCCCCACTCCTCACCTTGTTTTCCCCACTTCCGTATCCAATTTCAAGTAACCAAATACAAATATATCAGATATATCAGGTAACAAAGTGAGATACTGTAAATATACGAGATAATCAAGGGACAACAAAAGTGATGAGAGATAACATAGTACCTTATGGGCAACAATCATTCATTATATTGCTTATGTTTCTATATCCTAGAGAGGCTTTCATTTAGCATCATACTATAGGGCCTTTTGTATCAAGGTTTTGCTCTATTGCAAATCTCTGCTAGGAGAGCAAGGTTTCTACTAATTATGAAAAATGAGGGAAACCATTCAGCCTAAATTCCTTTGAGTCTGGCTTACTTCACTTAATATGATTTTTTTCTAAGTCTTTCATTTCCTAAGAAATAGGGTGATGTCGTTCTTTCTTACAGCAGCATAAAATTCCATTGTGTACAAATACCACATCTTGTTGATCCACTCATCAACTGAGGGACATCTAGGTTGGTTCCCTATCTTTGCTATGGTAAATAGTGCTGCAATCAACATTCCATTCTGGTGTATTTAGTATGTCCTTGTTTCTAGATGATTGGATAAATGGCAAGTAGTGGAAATGCTGGGTCATAGGGGAGCTCTATGTTTGGTCTTTTGAGGAAATGCCATACTTCTTTCAAAAGTGGTTGAATGAGTTTGTACTCCCACCAACAGTATAGTAGTGATCCCTCTTGGCCACATCCCCTCCAGCATCTGTTGTTATTAGTTTTCTTGATCCTGGCCATTCTAACTGGTGTGAGGTGGGATCTTAGAGTTGTTTTGATTTGCATTTCTTTTATGACCAGAGATGTTGAGCATTTCTTCATTGTCTATAGGCCATTTTTGTTTCTTCTTCAGAGAAAAAGACCTTTGTCCATTGTATGGTTAGTGAACATTCATCAGTATAATAAAGGCTGTATGAAACCAACCCAGAGCTAGTATTAAACTTAATCATGAAAAGCTAAAGCCATTCCCATTAAAATAAGGAATGAGACAAGGATGCCCACTCTCTCCATTCCTCTTTAACATAGTATTAGAATTCCTAGTCAGTGCAATAAGGCAAGAAGCAAGCATAAGGGGATCCAAATAGGGAAAGAGGAAGTAAAACTATCCCTCTTTGCATATTACATGATCCTGTATTTAAAGAATCCTATAGACTATAATCCCAAGCTCCTTGAGCTGATTCAAAACTTTGGAAGGGTGGCAGGGTAAAAAATTAACCCTCAAATATCAACTGCCTTCCTCTTCGCCAACAGTGAGTGGAATGAGGCAACACTCAGGAGAGCAACTACTTTCCTATAGCCTCAAAGAAAATAAAATTCCTAGAAATTACCTTAACTAATAATGTAAAGGATATTTTTTATGAAAAATGTAAAATCCTGAAAAAGGAAATTAAAGGAGAACTGAGGAAATGGAAAAACCTCCCCTGCTCCTGGATTGGAAGAATCAATATCGTGAAAATGACAATCTTGCCAAGGGCTATCTACAAATTCAACACTCTACCCATCAATATCTGAATGTCATTATTTAAAGAAATAGAAGAGGCAATCCGAAATTTTACATGGAATAAGAAAAGACCTAGTATAGCAAAAACACTTCTTAGCAGGAAGAACAGCGCAGGAGGAATTTCAATACCAAACTTTAGAATCTATTACAGAGCTATAATTATCAAAAGATCTTGGTACTGGCAAAAGAACAGGCCTGAAGACCAATGTAATAGAACTGAAGACCGAGATATTAAACCACAGACCTATGGCCACTAACCTTTGACAATGGAGCCAAAAGTATAGAATGAAGAAAGATACCCTCTTCAACAACTGGTGCTGGCAGAACTGGTTAAGCACCTGTAGAAAAATAAGTTGGATCCTTCTTTGTCACCCAGCACTAGAATTAACTCCAAATGGATCAAAGACCTGGAGGTAAAAGCTGACACACTGAAAAATTTACAAGAAGGAAAAGAAGATACACTAGGCCTCCTTGGCACAGGTCGAACTTTCTTATTAAGGACCAAGAATCACAACAAATCAGAGAAAGGCTGGATAAGTGGGACTGCATTAAACTTCAGAGCTTTTGTATGCCAAAGTTCATAGCTAGTAAATTAATTGGGAAGCCTACGAGTGGGATAAGATATTCTGAAGATACTTTTGTTTCAATATTGCAGTTTGAACTCAGGGCCTCATGTTTTTAGGTTTGTATCCAAAGCATGCACTCTGTTATTTGAGCTACACTTCTACATTCACAATTTTGGTGTTTCATTGGAGATACAATCTCCTGGACTTTCTCACTAAGACTGGCTTTGAAATATGTTCCCCATATTGCAGCCTGTTGAGTAGCTAAGATTGCAGGCTTAAGCCACTGGTGCTTGGCTAAAAGAAATCTTTAAAAAGATGAAGTTTGTCGATTCACTGTAAATACGTTGTTTAGCGGCCAGAGTTGGGCCTAGAGGTAGATTCCTTGCCTAGCATGCAACAAGATCCAGGTTTGGTTCCTCAGTACCACATGCACAGCAAAAGCCAGAAGTGGTGATGTTGTTCAAGTGGCAGAGAACTAGCCTTGAGAAAGCCTGAGGACAGTGCTGACATCCTATGTTCAAGCCCAGGACTTGCAAAAAAAGAAAATACATTTGCATTTTTTATTATATTTATATGAATAGACACTGGTTGGCGATGTTGTTTCACTGTTGTTTTACTGTGATGAGCAGAGGAGAAATGAGGGAGGGATGAAGGGAGGATGAGGGGGATAGAAGGGCAGGAAAAGGAAGAGAATGTGAAGAAGGAGAGGAAGAAAAAGGAAGGGAAGGAGAAGAGAAGAGAGTGGATGGGGAGGGTAAGGGAAAGAGAAGGGAACTATCACAGCCACACTAGAGGTAATCTTATGATTTGTCTTTATTATTAATTAGTGGTTAAAAGACTATATTTGTTCGGTACTGTTGGGTCTTTCTTGTAATCCTAGCTACTCAGAAGGCTGAGATGAGGGGCTCACAATTTTAACCTAGGCAGACAAATCAGAGAATCCCTATGTCTAGTTAACCAGTAAAATCTGGAAGTGCGTGCAGGGCAGAAGGTGGCAGTGGTTCAGTGTAAGACATACTGAGATCCCACCAAGATTCAAGTTCTGGCAGTGTAGGGGACAGTTCTTTATCAGAAATTGATCTTAAGTAAGCTTTAGCAAAACACAGATCTCAGTCAGGGATAAAAAAGGCAGAATACTGGTGCAAGAAAAGAGCGTGAAGCCCAGCCAGCCGCGGGACAGACAGCACTTCACGGTGGCGCAGACCCGAGGGCTGCAGACAGAGCCGCACAGAGCCTGCACAAGCCAGAGCTGACACCCGGCAGTGCACGGCCCTGCCAGCTTCACGGAACCGGAGAATCCAGCAATTTGTTAGTACCTCCAAGATGAAGTTTGCACTTCTGCTCCCGGAATGGCACTGGGAGGGAGTCCCTCCCCCTCCCCTGAGAGCAGTGCCATATTGACTGCTGGTAAAGACCCCGCCTAAGCAATTGGAGCCTGAGAGGTGTTGCTGACAGCAACATCAATCTTACTGGCAAAGGATTTCCCAGAGACACCTTAGCCAAAAATCCGACCCTAGCGCTGTTGAAGTCTGTCCCCTGTGCCGGCCACATACCTGGTAAACAAAGCCCCCCTCGGATCTTTCAGCTTTGTTTTACCAATCAAGCAATCTGATCTGAAAACCGCAAAGCAAAATCACAAGAGAAAAAGAGTTTGTGTTGTTTTTGTGTTCCAAATTTAGTGGAGAAACAAGTTTCCTATCCTGACCCCCAAAAAACTGACAAATACCCTTTTTCTTTTTTTTGTTTGTTCTTCTATGCCTTTTCATTTGCATTTTTAGGTGTTCTTATTTTTCTCTTTGCCCTTTCACCTACACCTTTTTGTCTAATGTTATCATTTATTCCTCTTTTTTTCTCCTCTCTTTTCCCGCATCTTTCTATCACTGTGGTAATTCCTAGAAACACAGGAACAGCTCTGGGTACAATCTGAATTAAAATGATATACATAGTGGTACACTCACCTGCTTTTTAAACTCCAGGTTCTCAACTTTAGTATCTCTTGGGTAAAAACACACAATGGTGAGGAATCTCCCCCCAACTTTTTTTTTGGTTTGTTTTCTTAATTTTTATTTTGTGTTTTTTGGGGTTTTTTTGTCTGTGTATGTTCTGATTGCTTTTATGTTATTGTTTTGTTTCTTTTTCCTTTTTAAAATTTGTACCATTTAAATCTCCTATATCTAACTCCCTCTTTTGCTCTTCTTATTTTTGTAAATTTTATTTAAGTTCATCTACATTTCTACTCAAATATTCTACCTGTCTCTCACCTTAAGTCAGTTATCCTTACACAATATTTTTCTTCATTACTATAATAACCTTACACTCCTGCAGTATTCTTTTCTTACCTCCATTATCAACTTTCATTTTATTTTTATCTCTCTGTTCCTCCGTTCATCCTTCAACTCTTATAATGCATGGATCTACATTTGATGGTTGTTGAGCAATGCTGTGTACATAGGTGTTCAATTATACTCTAGGTCCAGAGGGACTTAAATACAATAGAATTTGGATTGAGGGGCTTATTGTTTTGGTGGTAAATCGGTAATCTGTGGTTGTATTTGATTTGTATGTAACAGCACAAAAAGAAAGAGAGAGTGATATTACCAATCCAAAAGAGCGAACATATATTTTCAGCCAACTAAAAAGGTCTAGGTTGGTTATATCTGAAAAATTATAATATTGTTTAGTATTAATCTTGCTCCCATTTTCAAATGGGCAGAACAAGAAACTCAAGAAAATACTCAAATCAAGGAATAGCATCTCCCACTCAACAAAAACAAGCAATGGAGCAGTCAGTGGCAAAGCTAGAAGAGTCTTCCAAGTGCTATACAAATGCAATTGATAAACATCATTAATGAAAAGTTGGAAAACTTAAAGAAAGAGATAAGTGAGGAAGCCATAGCTAAACAAGAGGAAACCATAAACAAGGTGATATGTGAAAAAGGGGAAGTCATAAAGGAGGTCATAATTAAGATTTTGCAAAGAAAATGGATGAATTCATAGAATCTACAAACAAAAATGTGACTGAACTCCAACAAATGTCCAAAGAGTAAAAAGCTGCTGAGCTAACCACTTAAATGGAAATCAAGGAGCTACTACATAATCTAAAACAAGCCATGAAAAGCATCAAAAATGAGCAATTAGAAGCAACGGAGATGAATTATAATGTAGAAAGCTTTGATAGCAGGTTATACAATGGAGGAGAGAGAATTTCTTGGGTTGAGGATAATTTAGTTGTTATAGAGAAAGAACAGAAAATGAGTCAATTCAAATCGAGGAAATATGAGAAAACACTACATAGGTCCAAGATACAATTA
This sequence comes from Megascapheus bottae, assembly GCA_024803745.1. Lineage (NCBI taxonomy): Eukaryota > Metazoa > Chordata > Mammalia > Rodentia > Geomyidae > Megascapheus > Megascapheus bottae. The sequence goes on along the minus strand of JANJXV010000128.1, from coordinate 498,844 downwards.
GGAAGCCTAATTTAAGGTTAATTGATATTGAGGAGGGTCTGGAGAAAGAGGTCAATGGTATTGGAAATATACGTCAGGGAATTATCTCAGAGAACTTCCCAAATATCATGAAGGGGAGGCCTAGCCAGATACAAGAATATTTTGAAAGCCCAAATAGACAAGATCAGAAAAGGACATCCAATCGCCATATTGTAATCCATACAGGATCAATAGAAACCAAAGACAGGATCCTAAAAGCAGTCAGGGAGAAGAGAACAATCACCTATAAAGGCAAACCAATCAGAATAACCCCAGAATTCTCAGCAGAGATCGTGCAAGCAAGAAAAGATTGGCAGGATATATGTCATGCCCTGAAATCAAATAACTACCAACCAAGAACACTGTACCCAGCTAAGCTCTCATTCATAACTGAGTCAACAATAACCTTCCATTCCAGGGAAAAGCTGCAACATTACATAGCAACCAAACCAATATTACAAAAAATTCTCAAATATGTTCTACACTTAAAAAACCAACACAAAGGTAATACAACCAAAGAAATGGCACCTAAAACTCCTAACATTTAAGTACCACAAGAACTATGAAGACACAGGCCATAATGAATGCTTGTAAAAATGGCAGGAACTAATAAATATTTCTCAATCCTGACTCTCAATATCAATAAAGTTAACTCTCCATTTAAAGGACAGAGCCTGTCTTGTTGAATCAAAAAGCAAAATACATCATTCTTCTGTCTTCAAGAGACACATCTTACCCCCCCAAAAAACAAACATTTTTGACAGTGAGAGGTTGGAATAAACTCTATCAAGCTAACAGCCCCCATAAGCAGGCTGGAGTTGCCATCCTCATATCAGATAAAATACAGTTCAAACTAAAATTAGTGACAAAAGACAAAGAAGGTTACTACATAGTACTAAAGGGATCTTTCCTCCACGAGGAAATAATCACCCTAAATATCTACACACCTAATCCCTGAGCTCGAACTTCATCAAGCAAACTTTACTTTCACTGAAAGCATACATAGATCGAAACACAGTGATTGTTGGTGACTTCAACACACCAATCTCACCTATGGAAAGATCAACCAGGCATAGACGCAACAGAAAAAAAAAACTTAGAATTGAACAACTGTGTAGACCAACTATACCTAACAGACATCTGCAGATTATTCCACCCACCAACAACACAATACAGGTATTTTTCAACATCACATGCGACATTTTCCAAAATACACAACATTTTAGGCCATAAAACAAACATGGGCAGATTCAGAAATGCTGAAATCATTCTCTGCACTCTCTCAGACCACAAGGGCATCAAATTAGAAATGAACACCCATCTCCACCAACGAAAACCCTGTAACTCACGGAGACTGAACAACACATTGTTGAATCACCAAGGGGTAGGACATCGAATAGATCAGAACAGAAATCCAACAGTTTATGAAATTTAACAAAACGAAGCACACAAAATATCAGCTCCTTTAGGAGATGGCAAAGGCGTTACTCAGAGGAATATTTATAAATCTGTCTGCCTACAATACCAAATTGGAAATATCGCAAACCAACAATTTAATGTGTCACCTTAAGCTCCTGGAAAAAGAGCAACAAACCAACGCTAATTCCAGTAAAATTAAGCAAATTATTAAACTCAAAGCAGAATTAAATGAATTGGAGACCAAAAAAACTATAGAAAGAATCAACAAATCAAGGAGATGGTTCTTTGAAAACATTAACAAAATTGACAGAACCTTTGCAAATCTTACCAAAAAAGAAGGGAATATCCCGAAATAAACAAAAACACAAATGAAAATGGTAATATCACAACAGAATTTACCATGATCCAGAGCATCATGAGGGAATATTTCTCAAACCTTACGCCAACAAATTTGAAAATCTAGAAGAAATGATTGAATTTCTAGCCAATATTAACATACCCACACTGAACCAAGAAGAACTAACCCAACTAAACAGGCCTATTGTAAGCACTGAAATAGGAATGGCAATAAGAGACCTTCCACCGAAGAAAAGCCCAGGGCCAGATGGAGTCACAGCTGAATACTATAAGGTCTTCAAAGCAGAGCTCACAGCAGTACTCCTCAAGCCCTTCAAGCAGAGTGAAAATGAAGGCTCTTTACCAAACTCATTCTATGAAGCCAATATAACCCTCATCCCCACACCAGACAGAGGTTCATCAAAGAAAGAGAACTATAGCCTTATTTATTAGGTGAAACTTCTTACCAATGCAAAACTTCTTACCAAAATACAGACAAACCGTCTACAACAACTCATCAAAAAAACTAAACATTATTATCAACCAGGATTCATCACAGGGAGGCAAAGGTGGTTCAACGTACGAAAATCAATTAATATAATTCAACACATGAACAGGAGCAAGGACAAAAATCACATGATTGTCTCAGTAGATGAAGAAAAGGCATTTGACAAGATCCAACAGTCATTTATGTTAAAAGCTCTGGAGAAATTAGGAATCCATTGAACATTCATCAGTATAATAAAGGCTGCGTATGACAAACCCACAGCTAGTATCATACTTAATGGCAGAAAGATAAAGCCATTCCCATTAAAATAAGGAACCAGACAAGGATACCCACTCTCTCCACTCCTCTTTAACATAGTATTAGAATTCCTAGGCAGTGCAATAAGGCAAAAAGAAAGGGATCCAAAGGGGATTCACATACAGAAAGAGGAAGTAAAACATTCCCTCTTTGCAGATGCCATGATTCTGTATTTAAAGAATCCTATAGACTCCACTCCCAAGCTTCTTGAGCTGATTCAAAACTTTGGAAGGGTAGCAAGCTATAAAATTAACCCTCAAATATCAACTGCCTTCCTCTATGCCAACAGTGAGAGGAATGAGGCAACAATCAGGAAAGCAACTACTTTTGCAATGGCCTCAAAGAAAATAAAGTACCTAGGAATTATCTTAACTAAGAATGTAAAGGACATTTTTGAAGAAAAGTTTAAAATCCTGAAAAAGGAAATTAAAGAGAACTGAGGAAACGGAAAAAACTCCCATGCTCCTGGATTGGAAGAATCGTGAAAATGGCAATTTTGCCAACGGCTATCTACAAATTCAACATAATTCCCCTCAATATCCCAATGTCATTCTTTAAAGAAATAGAAGAGGCAATCCAAAATTTCATATGGAATAATAAAAGACCCAGTATAGCAAAGACACTTCTTAGCAGAAAGAACAGCGCAGGAGGAATTTCAATACCAAACTTTAGAATCTATTACAGAGCTATAATTATCAAAAGAGCTTGGTCTTGCACAAGAACAGGCCTGAAGACCACTGGAATAGAACTGAGGACCCAGATATTAAACCACAGACCTATGGCCACCTTATATTTGACAAGGAAGCCAAAAAAATAGAATGGTATAAAGACAACCTCTTCAACAACTGGTGCTCTTAGAACTGGTTAAACCCATGCAGAAAACTAAAGTTGGATCCTTCTTTGTCACCCTGCACTAGAATTATATCTCAATGGAATAAAGACCTCGAATTGAAAGCCGACACACTGAAAAATTTCCAAGAAGGAATCGGAAATACACTAGGCCTCTTTGGCACAGGTCAAAACTTCCTTAATAAGGACCAAGAATCACAACAAATCAGAGAAAGGCAGGATAAATGGGACTGCATTCAATTGCAGAGGTTTGGTATTGCCAAGGGCATAGCTAGTAAATTAATTAGGAACCCTACAGAAGGAGAGAAGAACCATACAACCGACAAAGGCCTCATATCTAAAATATATCAACAGCTCAAAAAATTGAATCACTCCAAAACTAATCTCCAAAGTGACAATCATGCCATTTAAAGATGGGCCAAAACATAAAAAGAGTCTTCTCTGAAGAAGAAATAAAAAGGCCTGTAGACACATGAAAAAATTTTCAACATCTCTGGTCATAAAAGAAATGAAAATCAAAACAATATGGGGACCAAGACATGAGAAAGGTATAAATGTATGTGAATTAATGCACCTTCTATCCCGCAAGTATCATGTAATCCTACTATTAATTAAAATAAAAATATATGAAAAAACCTGGAAGTGGAACAGTGGCTTAAGTGATATATAAAGTGCAAGCTTTTAGGGACAAAAAGCTCAGGGACAATGCCCAGGTCCTTAGTTCAAGTCCCAGGACTAACAGATGAGGTGAGGTGGCAACAGGTAGAAAGACATGCATTCTTTTGTCTTGCCTTTAGAGAAAATAATTCCTATCTATATGACACTTAGATCAGATCATGAAATCCTTTAAAAAATGAAGTCTTCTTTGTGTTATTTCAAACTATCCAGTGAAATGACACATAGAAATTTGGGCAACAATAAGCCTCACTGTATGTGAAGGAAATTATTTTAAAATATGACAATAGGTAAGTTTTTGTTAGCAGTTTCAATATGCCAAGCATTGACCGTAACATTTTCTTTGCCCAGTTACTTTTAATGAAACTCCTAAAATCCTTAATCCCTAATGAAACTTGCCCCAGGCAGCTTGACCTCAGGTTTGTCTAGAATAGTCATCACCCTTTCCCATAATGAGACAACAGGCAAGAGACCCCCTGGCTTACCCGTTGGTTGAGTTGGGATGGCGACAACTTGTGACCGCATCCTACGGCTGTCACACACAGAGGCGGTATTCAAGCTCCCAATGCAGACGGTCTCGCTGGGGTGGCCCTTCCTCCGAGAGGCCTGAGAGGCCGACCAGCCCTCTTATTTATGCTGAGTGGGGCAGAGCCCCCGGAAGGGCTTGCAATGATGCACCTGTGCCAGGCAACTTGATTTACCTATCAATAGGTGCTGGAATTTACATTGCAGCAGCAGCAGCAACACCTTTCCTTTTTCGGGCAAATGATTCTGACCACTTTTTTCTACACTGGTTATTTCAGGGGAATTTTCAGTGAAAGTGAGGTTTGACCCCGTGGCCAAAAGGCTCTTTCTTTTCAACCCTTTTATGCCCTTTTTCTTGTCTGGTTTCTTTGCTTCCTTGCTTGCTTTGTGTGTTATGGAGCTTGAACTCTGGGCCCCGTCCCTGAACTCTTCAGCTCATGGCTACTGCCCTACCCCTGGAGCCACAGCCCAACTTCCCATTTTTCTAATGATTCCTTGGAGGTGAGAGTCTCAGGTCCTGTAGTTGCCAGGCTGGCTTTGAACTGCAATCCTCAGAGAGTAGCCTCCAGAGTAGCTAGGATGTTCAGACTTGAGACACCCCTCCCCAAACCAACTTTTTTCCTCCCTCCTCCCCCAACTCATTTCTCTCCATCTCGTACTATATGACTTAACCACACAAGGTGGGCAAGCTCACTGGAAACATCCATCCTACCTTGTGTTTCCTAAAGGTAGCTGAGGGAGTGTATGTCATGGTATTGAGCCATCCTCCTACAGTTTATTTTTGGAACTCCTTAGGAACCTCAGTTGGGCTGGGTCTTCACTCCTTAATCTGATTTTCCTCCTCGTGGCATTCCTGATCCAGCATTGCAAAAACCCCTTGGTGCTCCCTTGGTATAGGTTCACATAGCGATCCCACTTGATGATGTGTCCCAGCCTTTAGTGTAGTCATCTAGAGTTGGAGAGGAGTAGACCTAAATGAGAGAGAAACCAGACACCATAAAGGAGACAGAGACCATATTCTGATCATAGTCTCAATCTTTATTTTTGCACTGCAGAATATACAGGTTTAGCAGAAAGGTTATTGAGGCAAGCAGGATGCCTAGTGATATTGCTGAATAACCATTTCTATACAATATGTACCTGAAACAAACCTGGGAAGGGAGTCAGGAGTTGGTCAAAGTGTTTGCCAAACAGGATACATAAATCAAGTTATTTTACCTTACAGATTATTGCAGTTGGGTGGTAAAGGAAGGGGTAGTAGAAACAATAAGCAATATTTTCAGTTACAGGGTCTTACAGTTACTAAGTTCAGCTTAGAGAAACTTATAGTTTCTGGATGTCAGAGCAACAGCTGTATGGTTCCCAGCAATGATGAGTCTCCTGTTCTTGTGGATGTTCCTATGGATTTTTTTTATCTTGTTCCAGATGGTTGGCATGAGCTTGCAAATGGCCTCTCCCAGCTCGCCAGAGGCTGGCTTTTCTGGCAAGGGCCACCAGGCTCTTCAGAATGATGTTAAATTTGTGGTTTCACTTTCCTGTTTGGTTAAGGTTAGGGACAGTGTTCGGGTCTGGGTTAGATTGAGAGTTCAGGTTAGTATTCACGTTAGGTTTATGGTTAGTCTGAGTTTTCAGGTTCGGTTTAGGCATTGGGTAAGGGTTCATATTTGGGTTAGGTTTTGATTCGAATGAGGATTAGGGTTAGTGTTCGAGTTAGGTTTAGGGTAGGGTTAGGATTAGGGTTCAGGATTGGAGTACTGTTCGAATCGATGTTATGGTTAGGTATAGGTTTTTGTTTAGTGTTCAGTTTACTTTAATATTAAGGTTGGGTTTACGTTTTGGGTTAGGTTCTGGTTCGGTTTTGGGTTGAGATTAGTGTTAGGGTTAGGGTTTGGGTTTGGGATATGTATTAGATAAGGATTAATATTAGATTTAGGGTTAAATTTACAGTTAGGTGTACGGATATGATTAGGGTTTGTATTCAAGTTAGGGACAGGGTTAGGTTTCAGTGTAGGTTTTGGTTTAGGGGTAGGGTTAGGGTTAGGTTTCAGGGTATATTTAGGGTTAGAATTATGGTTTGGGTTCGGGTTAGCTTTCAGGTTAGGTTTGGGGTTTGGGTTATAGTTAGGGATAGATTTTGGGTTAGGGTTTGGGGTACAAATTAATATTAGCGTTAGGGTTAGAGTTTGGGTTAGCATTAGAGTTAGGTTTAAGTATAGGATTTGTTAGTATTCGTTTTAGGGTTTGGGTTAGGGTTCATGTTAGTTTTGATTATGGCTAGTGTTTATGGTCAGATTAGGTTTTGATTTAGGGTTAGGGTTACTGTAGGGGTTCAGGATTGGTTTCAGACAGGTTTAGGATTTGGGTTAAGGATTGGGTTAGGATTAGTGTTATCGTTCGGGTTAGGGGTATGCTTCAGATTCTAGTTAAGTTAAGGTTTCTTATTTGGGTTGTGGATATTGTTAGGATTAGGGTTTGGTGTAGGTTTAGGTTAAGGTTCGGTTTAGTCTTAGGTTAAGGGTTAGAGGTAGGATTCAGGTTAGGGTTCTGGTTAGAGTTAGGGTAAAGGTTCGGGGAGGGATTTAGTTTTAGGGTTAGAATTCAAGTTTGTTTTGGGGATAGGGTTAGTGTTAGGGTTAGTTTTACCGTTCGGGTTCAGGTTAAGTTTAGGGCTCAGTTAGGGTTAGGATTCGCTTTAAATTTTTAATTCGGATTCAGGTAGTTACTTTCAGGTTCCCCTTAGGGTTATGTTTATGGTTAGGATGCGATATAGGTTAGAGTTTAGAATTATGGTTAGGTTTTAAATTAGGTTTCAGGTTAGGGTTAGCATTAGATTTTGGGTTCAGGTTCGGGTGGTTTAGGTTTAATGTTCAGGTTAGTGTTAGGGCTTAAGTTTATGTTTCAGATTATGGTTATGTTGGGGTTATAGGTAGGTTTCAGGTTAGGGTTATTATTCGGCTTTGGGTTCAGATTTAGGTTAGTGTTAGGGTTAGGGTTCTGTTTAGGCTTAGGATTCAGGGTTGGTTTAGGTTTAGGGTTTGGGTTACTGGTAGTGTTAGGGTTTAAGTTCTGGTTTGGGTTAGGATTACAGTTCGGTTTAGGGTTAGGGTTAGGGTTTGTTTCTGGATACAGTTAGTTTTTGGGTTCGTGTTAGGGTTATGGTTATGGTTAGGATTCAGGTTAGGTTTGGGTTACGTTTCAGTTTCAGGTTAGGGTTAGGGCTAATGTTAGGGTTCAGGTTAAGGTTGGGTTTGGGGTTCGGGTTCATGTTTGGGTTAGGGTTTGTGTTAGGGTTACAGTTACTGATAGTTTTCGTGTTAGGGTTTGGGTTAGGTATATCGTTAGGTTTACGATTAGCGTTCAGGTTAGGATTGGTTTTCAGGTTTAGATTCATGATCGGGTTAGAGTTAGCATTTGGGGTAGGGTTAGGCTTCAGGTAAGGGTTAGGCTTCGGGTTCAGGTTAGGGTTATGGACAGTTTTCGTGTTGTGGTTCGCGTTAGGGTTCGGCTTCGGGTAGAGTTAGGGTTAGGGTTCAGGCTCAGGTTCATATTATGGTAAGGGTTAGGGTTAATGTTAGGGATAGGGTTCGGGTCAGGTTTAGGGTTCGCTTTAGTGTGTGGTGAAGGGTTCAGTTTAGGGATAGAATTACAGATTGGGTTAGGGTTAGGGTTTTGTTTAGGTTTAGGATTCTGGTTCGGGTTAGGGTTCAGGATAGGTTTCAGGTACAGTTTATGGTTAGGTTATTGTTAGGATTAGGGTAAGGATTTGGTTTTGGTTAGTGTTATGGTTAGGGTTAGATTTTGGCTTCAGGTTGGCTTAGGGTTAGCCATATGCTTAGGGATAGGATTAGGGTTTAAGTTCTGGTTTGGGTTAGGATTACAGTTCGGTTTAGGGTTAGGGTTAGGGTTTGTTTCTGTATAGGGTTAGCTTTTGGGTTAATTTTAGGGGTATGGTTAGGGTTCAAGTTAGGGTTACTGTTCGTGTTAGGGTTCAGTTTTGATTTCGGGTTAGGGTTAGGGTTCTGGGTTGGGTTCTGGTTTGGTTTGGATTATGACTAGGGTTTGGGTTAGGCTTAGGGTTGTTGTTCATGTTAGGGATAAGTTTCATGTTAGGGTTAGGATTCCGGTTAGGGTTAGCCTTTGGGTTTTGCTTAGGGTTTCTGTTCAGGTTTGGGTTAGTGTTAGTGTTAGGTTTAGGGTTAGGATTTGGGTTCGGGTCAGGTTAGATTTAGGGTTAAGTTTCAGGTTAGGGTTAGGGTTCCAGATTCGGGTTATGGTTAGGGTTAGGCCTCGGATTAGGTTTTGGGTTAGAGTTTGGGTTAGATTTAGGGTTATGTTTCAGGTTAGGGTTAGGGTTACAGTTTCAGGTTATGCTTAGGGTTACATTTAGGGATTGGGTTGTTCGAGTTAAGGTTAGGGTTTTGATTAGGGTTAATGTTAGGGTCCGTGTTTGAGTTAGGGTTAGGATAAACGTTAGGGTTCGTGTTCATGCTCAATTTAGAGTTAGGGACAGGATTTGGTGTAGGTTTCTTTTGTACGTTAGGATTGAGGTTAGGCTCTTTGGTTCAGGTAAGGGTTACAATTAGGGTTAGGATTAGGCTTAGGTTTCTGGTTAGGGTTGGTTTCAGTTATCTTTAATGTTAGGTTTAGATTTGGGGTTCGGGTTTCACATTGTTATGTTTAGAATTAGAGTTAGGTTTCTGGTTAGGGTGAGAATTAGGTTTAGGGATAGATTTAGGGTTAGGGTTCAAGTTTGGGTTAGACTTAGGATTCAGTGTAGTTTGTGGTTTAGGGTTAGGTAAGGGTTAGGGTTAGGGTTAGAATTCAGATTAGGTTTAAGATTACGGTTAGGAGTAGGGATAGCGTTCTGCCTTGGGTTTGTGTTCAGGTTCAGGTTCAGGTTCAGGTTAGGATTAGGGTTAGGGTTAGGGTTAGGATTAGTTTTCAGGTTATGGTTATGGTTTGGGTTATTGTTAGTGTTGGGGTTCCACTTCTAGTTCGGTTTAGTGTTAGAATTCTGGTTCATGTTGGAGGAGGCTTAGGATTTGAGTTCCTGTTAGGGTTATGGTTAGGGTTCAGGATAGGGTTAGGATTCAGATCAGGGTTAGGATTCAGGTTTGGATATGTGTTAGGGTTAGGGTTATGGTGAGGGTTCAGGATAGGGTTAGGATTCAGATCACGGTTAGGATTCAGATTTGGATATGTGTTAGGGTTAGGGTTGTGGTTAGGGTGAGGATTAGTGTTTAGGTTAGTGTTAGGTTTGGGTTTCAGGTTAGTGTTAGGGTTATTCTCACCAACAGTCTAGTAGAGTTTCATATAAGCCACATCCCAATCAGCATTTGTTGTTATGTTTCCTGAAAAGGGCCATTCTAATTGAAATGAGGTGGATTATCAGTGATGTTTTAGTTTGCAGTTCTTTTATGGATAGAGATGTTGAACACTTCTTTATGTGTCTTTTGGCCATTCTTACTGCTTTCTCAAAAATACAACCCTCCCCATCCTTACCTTACCTTACAACCTCAATACATCCATTGGATAGTCAAAGTTTAACATCTTATTTTCTTATTTTTTTCTTCACTGACATTGGGGAGTGGACATTGTAATAGTAAATTGGCATACATTCAGACATGAGATACACTTTGTTCTACTATAGGAATCTTTGGATGTAGACATTTAGGAGATGCTTAGGCATGTGGGAAATAGGTTGGCTTGGAGGAATTTAGACAAAACACAAAAGTTTCAGTTGGGAATTATTGCTGTCTTCTTTCTTGTTTCAGGAGTATTCAGGGATTTTTGTCACTAGCTGATGTGAAACATGATAAAGGACTTTTTCTCTGTATAAAGCTCTTATTTATAAACACCTATGTTTAAATCGCTGTATTGCAACATTTCAGAAAACGTAAGATTTAAACTTCTTGTGTTTGAAATTCAGTGCAAACTGAGCATCCAGTCTTTGGCCATATACTCTGTGCTTTTACTGTAAATGATGTGAAAGTCTTCGTTTCATTCAAACGAATCAATAGGGTTGAACATAATTTTCTCAGTAAAAACTTCATCAGAATTTAACAATAGCTAAAATCTGTGAGAGTAGTGAATGCAATACATTTGAGAGTCCCTGCTTAATACTGAATTATAACTGCTTTTTTTGTACTTTTTTACATTTTTTATTGTACTTAGTAAAAGGGTTACATGATATTTGCCAGATAGAAGGTGCATTAATTCACATACATTTATACACTTTCACATGTCTAGCTGTAGTAGTTGTTAGACACAAGCAGATTGCTTGCAAAATATCAAGAGTGTGTGCCATGGTACTCACATTGAATTATGTCAGAATGTACTCTTTAATTCCAGAATACCTTATAATGAGTAAATTACTTTTACTTGAATATTTTTAAGAGTTTTTTTGGTTTTAACCAGAAAAAAATCCTGTGTCATTTTCTGCCAGTCCTGGGTCTTGATTTCAGGGGCTGTAAATTTCAGTGAGCTTTCTCACGGCTGGAGCTCTACCACTTGAGCCATGGCATTATTTCTGGCTCTTTCTGTGTATGTTATAATGAGGAATCAAACCCAGGGCTTCATGTATGTTAGGCAATCACTCTATTACTAGGCCATGCCCCCAAACCTACTTGTCATTTCTTTAACGCAGAGAAGAACAAAGAATATCTAACAATAACAGGTGTAGGAATGGGGAGATCAGTGTATGCAAGGCTTGCTACATGAATGGAAATGAAGAAGAATCAGTGAAAGACTGGCATTCCCTATCTGATGCCTGGAATGGGCTTCACATGTATGTGCACATGAACGCCCTCACACACACACGTGTGTGTGTGTGTGTGCGTGTGTGTGTGTGTGTGTGTGTGTGTGTGTGTGTGTCTTAAAACCAGGGCCTAGGTGCTCTCCTTGATCTTTTTTGCTTAAGGTTAGCATTCTGTCTCTTGAACCATAGCTCACTTCTGGCATCTTGGGGAGGAATGTGATGGTTCATTGCAGACTTTCTTGCCTACACTGACTTTAAAACATGATCTTCAGAACTCAGCCACCTGAAAAGCCACGAACCTGATGGGTTGTCCTGTTGGAATGCCTTGCTGATTGATTCCAGGAAATAGTATCAATATATAAGAAAGAGTATCTATATACATCAATTATCACTTTACTTCAGTCCTCATGAGGTAGCTGTTATGGTATTAATTAATTTTTACCATGTCTTTATTGTATTGTTTTTCTGTCAGTAGACATTCTGTTATGCTTTCACTTTCATCAAAATTTGGTGACACAAGAACTGCAATATAGGTGTTGGTGGATGGCTTTTCTTGAAGAATAAATGACTAATGAGTGGCATGTTTCCATTCACTTCCACCAACCATCCTCTATGAAATATATATGTTGTATATTTTTTACATTAAAAGTGTGTGTGTTCCACTTAAACTTTCATTGAATTCTTTTTCTAAAGTCTGTGATTGTTATTATGGATGTGATAAAATAATACTTTGGGGCCGGGAGTTTGGCCTAGTGGTTAAAGTGCTTGCCTAGCATGCATGAAGACCCGGGTTCGATTCCTCGGTACCACATACATAGAAAAAAAAGCCGGAAGTGGTAGAGATCTAGCCTTGAGAAAGTCCAAGGACATTGCTCAGGCCCTGAGCTCAAGCCGAGGACTGGCCAAAAAAAAAAAATAATACTTTGACTTTTTGTTTTGTTTTGAAGAACTGGATGAAAAGCTGCCACTGCTATAGCACACATTTGCTTAGAGAGCTGAAGCTACATGATCGTCATTCCAGGGTATTTCTTTGACATTGACTTCATAACAAGCAAATAGAGGCATGATTTACAAGCATCAATATCAAAATTTCTGCAGCCCAAATCTCAGTAGTCAGGTTAACCTCTAGCAAGGCTAATCTCTAGAGTGGAGTTTTAGTTTGCAGTCTTTTGGAAGTACCAGCAATTTTCATGGAGTTTCTTGAAATTTGTTTCTCTGCCTCCAGCATTTCACTGACACTTTTCTTTTCAGGAATTTTGGCCTAAGAAACATATTTCTTCTCTGAGTCTTTTCTCTGAGTTGAGGCTTGTCCTCGGAATAGACCCCATTCACCTGAATGGTTTTTTGTTCAAGGCTTGTATCCTACCACTTTGTGCCAAAGCTCTACATCTGGATCTCTGGTGGTTAAGTGAAGATAAGTTTCTCAGGACCTCCTGCCAGGGCTGTATTTGAATCTCAGATCTCAGCCTCCTGAATAACTAGGATTAGTATTGTGAGCCACAGAGCTCCGCTGATTCTACTAATTTCCATCAACCTTGATACTAGGGATTTCATCTGAGCTTAACACTCTGTGTCTAAAAGAGTTGTTGATTTTTATTTCATTTGTTTCTCTTGTGTGCATGAGTATATGGCTTTCTGTATCCTCACAACAGGCAATATAAAGTAAAATTGTGTGACATCATTTAACTCTAAAAGTACCAGAGTTTTGCTCTGTTTTTGTGCCTCTTATGAAAATAAGGTGAGCCAAAGCCTGGAATATATGTTACAAGATTGAGTGGCCAGTGAGCCCTCATCTTAGTGAGCAGTAAACTTTTGAAAATTCTGTCATTTTTTGATGTTTGATTATCACCAATGCCAACATCAGAATTTTACCTCTCTAATGACTAAAATATTTGCACATCATTGACAGGATATCTAAGGCACCATCTCTCATGTCATTGCCTTAATTAGACTTGATAACCTTATTTCCTTTCTGATGGCCAACATGCATACTGATATATGAACAGTGGGTATTGGGGAATTCATATGTTCTGACGAGAATGAATTGATTCTTACTAAATGGGACTTCACTGTTTTACTCGTGCATAATAATCCAACATCATTTAATAAATTATTAAAATAAATCAGAAAATAAACTATGAACTTCAATAGAAACTGAAATAGTGTCACCATATGTTTAATGAAAATGCTAACCATTTAGAAATAGTTGCTCAGTCGTATGCCATTTAAAACAAACATAAACAGAATGGGTTTTTTGACAAATGCATTATTATATTTCCAGTATAAAACTAATTTAATAGATGTCTATTCACAAAGGTGAAAAGAAAAGTACAATGTATTTTGGTTTTCTATGTATAGAAGATCTTTGAGAACTCTCTGTAGTGTTGGTTTTGTTGCGACATATTGTTGCAGCTTTTCCCTGGAATGGAACGTTTTTATTGTTCCCTCAGTTATGAATGAGAGCATAGCTGCGTACAGTATTTTTGGTCTTTCCATTTCCTGACAAATAGGGTGATGTCTTTCTTTCTGACAGCAGCATAGAATTACATTGTGTACAAATACCACATTTTGTTGATCCATTCATCAACTGAGAGACATCTAGGTTGGTTCCATATCTTTGCAATGGTAAATAGTGCTGCAATGAACATTGTTGTGCTAGTGGATTTGGTATGTCCTTGTTTCTGGATAGTTGGGTAAATGCTAAGTAATGGAATTGCTGGGTCATAGGGGAGCTCTATGTTTAGCCTTTTGAGGCACTGCCATACTGCTTTCCATAGTGGTTGAACGATATTGCACTCCCACTAACAGTGTAGAAGTGATCCCTCCTGACCATATTCTTCCAGCATCTGTTCTTATTAGTTTTCCCGGTCCTGGCCATTCCAATTGGAGTGAAGTGGAATCTTAGTGATGTTTTGATTTGCATTTCTTTTATGACCAGAGATGTTGAGCATTTCTTCTTGTGTCTATAGGCCATTTTTGTTTCTTCTTCAGAGAAGACTCTCTTTAAGTCTTTGGTCCATTTTTTTATGGGATGGTTGTTATTTTGGAAATTAGTTTTGGAGTGATTCAATTTTTTGAGCTGTTCATATATTTTAAATCTGAGGCCTTTGTCTGTTGTATGGTTGATGAAGATCTTCTCCCACCCTTTAGGCTTCCTAATTAGTTTACTAGCTATATCCTTTGCCATAAAAAAGCTCTGCAGTTTAATGCACTACCACTTATCCAGCCTTTCTCTGACTGTTGTGATTCTTGGTCCTTATTAAGAAAGTTTCGACCTGTGCCAAGGAGGCCTATTTTATCTCCTGTTGCTTCTTGTAAAGTTTTCAGTGTGTCAGCTTTTAGCTCCAGGTCTTTGATCCATTTGGAGTTAATTCTAGTACAGGGTGACAAAGAAGGATCCAGCTTTAGTTTTCTGCAGATGCTTACCCAGTTCTACCAGCCCCCGTTGTTGAAGAGGGTACCTTTCTGCCATTCTATTTTTTTGGCTCCCTTGTCAAAGAGTAGGTGGCGATAGGTCTGTGGTTTAATATCTGGGTCCTCAGTTCTATGCCATTCCTCTTCAGGCCTGTTCTTGTGCCAGAACCAAGATGTTTTGTTAATTATAGCTCTCTAATAGAGTCTAAAGTTTGGTACTGAAATTCCTCCTGTGCTGTTCTTTCTGCTAAGAAGTTTTTTTTTTTTGCTATACGGTGTCTTTTATTATTCCATATGAAATTTTGGATAGGCCTCTTCTGTTATTTAAACAATAACATTGGGATATTGATGGGTATTGTGTTGAATTTGTAGATAGCCCTTGGCAAGACTGTCATTTTCACAATGTTGATTCTTCCAATCCAGGAGCATGGGAGGTTTTTCCATTTCCCAAGCTGTGCTTTAATTTCCTTTTTCAGGGTTTTAAAGTTTTCATCAAAAAGATCCTTTATATTCTCAGTTAAGCTAATTCCTAGGTACTTTATTTTCTTTGAGGCTGTTGCAAAAGGAGTTGCTTTCCTTATTATTGCCTCATTCCTCTCACTGTTTGTGTAGAGGATGGCAGCTTATTTTTGAGGGTTAATTTTTTTTGCATGCCTTTTTTATTGTAATTAGTGAAAGGGTTACATGATATTTGCCAGATAGAAGGTGCATTAATTCACATACATTGATACCCTTTCACATGTCTTGGTACCCGTTTCCCTCCCCCCCCACATCCCACCAGTCTTGGTTTTCCCCCCTTCCCTATCAAATTTCAACTATCCAAATACAAATAAATTCAATAAATCAGATAACAAAGTGAGATACTATACCAATATGAGATAACCAAGGGACAGCAAAGGAGATGAGAGACAACATAGAACATTAAGGACAACAATCATTCATTATATGGCTTTTGTTTCACTATCCTGGAGGTCCTTTCAATTAGCTTCACATTATATGTCCTTATGTATCAAGATTTTGCTCTATTGCAAATCTCTGCTAGTAGACCCTAGGTTTCTACTGATTATGACGAATGAGGGAAATCCTTGAGCCTACGTTCCTTTGAGTCTGGCTTACTTCACTTAATATGATTTTTTCTAAGTCGTTCCATTTCCTAACAAATGGGGCGATGTCATTCTTTCTGACAGCAGCATAGAATTCCGTTGTGTACAAATACCACAACTTGTTGATCCACTCATCAACTGAGGGACATCTAGGTTGGTTCCATATATATGCTATGGTGAATAGTGCTGCAATGAACATGGTTGTGCTAGTGGGTTTAGTATGTCCTTGTTTCTGGATGGTTGGGTAAATGCCAAGTAGTGGAATTGCTGGGTCAGTATTTTGTTGAGAAGTTTTGCATCGATGTTCATCAAAGATATAGGTCTATAGTGCTCTTTCTTTGATGAATCTCTGTCTGGTTTGGGGATGAGGGTTATAGTGGCTTCATAGAATGAGTTTGGTAAGGAACCTTCATTTTCAATTTCGTTGAAGAGCTTGAGGAGTATTGGTGTGAGCTCTGCTTTGAAGACCTTATAGAATTCAGCTGTGAATCCATCTGGCCCTGGGCTTTTCTTAGGTGGAAGTTCTCTAATTGCCATTTCTATTTCAGAGCTTGAAATAGGCTTGTTGAGTTGGCTTAGTTCTTCTTGGTTCAGTGTGGGTATGTTAATATTGGCTAGGAATTCATCCATTTCATCTAGATTCTCAAATTTGTTGGCATAAAGGTTTGAGAAGTATTCCCTTATGATATTCTGGATCTTGGTAATTTCTGTCGTGATATTACCATTTTCATCTGCGATTTTGTTTATTTCAATATGCTCTCTTCTTTTTTTGGTAAGATTTGCTAAGGGCTTGTCAATTTTGTTAATTCTTTCAAAGAACCAACTCCTTGTTTTGTTGATTCTTTCTATAGTTTTTTTTGGATTCCATATCATTTAATTCTGCTCTGATTTTAATTATTTGCTTTCTTCTACTGGGATTAGGGTTGGTTTGTTGCTCTTTTTCCAGGATCTTAAGGTGAGACATTAACTTGTTGGTTTGCAATTTTTCCAACTTGTTGTTGTAGGCACTCAGAACTATAAATTTTCCTCTGAGTACTGCCTTTGCTGTGTCCAAAAGGAGTTGGTATTTTGTATGCTCCTTACTGTTAATTTCATAAACCGTTGGATTTCTGTTCTGATCTCTTCGATGACCCATTGGTGATTCAACAATGTGTTGTTCAGTCTCCATGAGTTGCAGGGTTTTCGTTGGTGGAGATATGTGTTCAGTTCCAGTTTGATGCCTTTGTGGTCTGAGAGTGTGCATGGAATAATTTCTGTGTTTCTGAATCTGTCCACGTTTGTTTTATGGCCTAAGATGTGATCTATTTTGGAAAATGTTCCGTGTGCTGCTGAGAAAAACGTATATTGTGTTGTTGCTGGGTGGAATATTCTGCAGATGTCTGTTAGATCTAGTTGGTCTATATAGTTGTTCAGTTCTAAGGTTTCTCTGTTGAGTTTTTGCCTTGTTGATCTGTCCATAGGTGAGAGTGGTGTGTTAAAGTCACCGACAATCACTGTATTTCGATCTATGTATGGTTTCAGTGTAAGTAAAGTTTGCTTGATGAAGTTTGGAGCTCCGGGATTGGGTGTGTAAATATTTAGGATCGTTATGTCATCCTTGAGGAAAGATCCCTTTAGTAGTATGTAGTAACCTTCTTTGTCTTTTCTTACTAATTTTAGTTTGAAGTCTATTTTATCTGTTATGAGGATGGCAACTCCAGCCTGTTTATGGGGGCCGTTAGCTTGATAGAGTTTATTCCAACCTCTCACTTTCAAAAGATGATTGTTTTTTTGGGTAAGATGTGTCTCTTGAAGACAGCAGAACGATGGCTCTTGCTTTTTGATCCAACTAGACAGCCTATGCCGTTTAATTGGAGAGTTGAGTCCATTGATATTGAGAGTTAGGACTGAGAGATTTATTAGGTCCTACCATTTTTAATAGCTTTTATTTGGGCCTGTGTCTTGACAGTTCTTGTGGTCCTTAGGTGGTATGCTGTTTAGGTGCCATTTCTTTCCCTATATTGCATTTATTTTGGTTTTCTATGTATAGAACATCTTTCAGAATTCTCTGTAGTGTTGGTTTTGTTGCGACATATTGTTGCAGCTTTTCCCTGGAATGGAATGTTTTTATTGTTCCCTCAGTTATGAATGAGAGCTTAGCTGGGTACAGTATTCTTGGTTGGTAGTTATTTGACTTAAGGGCATGACATATATGCTTCCAGTCACTTCTTGCTTGCATGGTCTCTGCTGAGTAATCTGGGGTTATTCTGATTGGTTTTCTTTATAGGTTACTGAACCCTTTTCCCCGGCTGCCTTTCGGATCCTTTTTTTGGTTTCTACTGATCCAGTTCGGATTACGATGTGGCGGTGAGATGTTCTTTTCTGGTCAGGTCTGTTTGGGGTTCTAAAAGCTTCTTGTATCTGGATGGGTCTGCCCTTCTGGATATTTGGGAAATTCTCTGAGATGATTCCCTGAAGTATATTTCCAATACCACTGACCTCTTTCTCCAGACCCTCCTCAATACCAATTAGCCTTAAATTAGGCTTCCTAATTGTATCTTGGACCTCCTGAAGCGCTCTCTCATTTTTCCTAGATTTGGATTGACTCATTTTCTGTTCTTTCTCTATGATAACTAAATTATCTTCAGCCCCGGAAATTCTCTCCTCTGCATTGTCGAACCTGCTATCAAAGCTATCTACTTTATTTTTCATCTCCCTTGCTTCTAATTGCTCATTTCTGATGCCTTGCATCTCTTCTTTTAGATCATGTATGGATTTCTTTAGCTACTTGATTTTCATTTGAGTGGTTAGCTCAGTAGCTTTATTTTTTTGAACATTTGCTGGAGTTCGGTCACCTTTTTATTTGTGGATTCTATGAATTCATCCATCTTTTTCTTTGAACATCCTTTATTATGGTCTCCTTTTTGGCTTCTTCTTTTTTGCTTATCACCTTGTTTATGGTTTCCTCTTGTTCAGCTATAGCTTCCTCCCTTATCTCTTTCTTTATATTTTCTCATTTTTCATTAATGATGTTTATTAATTGCATTTGTACAGCACTTGGAAGACTCTCCTCTAGGTTTGCCAATGACTGTTCCATTGACTGTTTACATTGGGTGGGGGAGGTGGGAGATGTTGTTTCTTGATTTGACATTTTTCTTGAGTTTCTTGTTTTGCCCATTTGAAAATAGGAGCAAGATTAATACTAAACACGATTATAGTTTTTCAGATATAACCAACCTAGACCTCTGTAGCTGGCAGACTAGATGTTCACAAGTTTTGATTGGTGTTATCACTCTTTCTTTTTGTGCAGTTACCGACTAGTGTAATTATTCACTGATAAGTGATTTATATCCAAAACAATAATCCTCTCAATCCAATCTCTATTGTCTTTAAGTCCCTCTGAGCCTAGAGAATGATTAAACACCTAGGTATATAATGTTGCTCAACAGCCATCAAGTGTAGATCCTTGCAGTATAAGGGTTGAAAGAGGAGCAGAGGTCCAGAGATAAAAAAAATAGAATGAGAGAGGTCAGGGGGTAAGTAGGTAGAGTATTTGAGTACAAAGTTTGGAAAGTGTTAGAATAAAACTTATGTGTTGCTGCGCGACTAGCTCTTAGCCCAGCCAGTGGCCTCACAGTGGACCATGGGATGTATCTGCGAGCTTCCGTCTCAGCGTGGTTGGTGGACGTTTTCCTGTGTTGCTTCCAGGGGCGGCCCCAAGCCAAGGGTCTGGGGATTGAGAGTTTCAGGAGCTCTCAGCAAGACCAGCAGGAGGCCCCTCTGTTCCCAGGGCGGGGCCCAGCTGGGGACGTGGGCTCCAAGGGCAGAGCCACGCCTTTTTGGTTCTCAGAAGGGGCGCTTGGCTGCTGGTCGGCCCTTCAGATCCCTGCTGTGTTTCCACTGCTTTGTCAGAGTCTGTGACTGTGGGGGGGGGCCCTCGGTGGTGTCTTGCTCAGGATTCCCTGCTGGAGGATGCCCCGCTCGAGAATTGAGGGGGGGCAGATGCTGGCTCCTATTTACCCGCACCCCTACCCACTTTTATAAGGCAGGGTCCCAAAGTCCTCCACTCTCCAGATCCAGTGGCCTGGGTGAGGAGCCTGGTGGGTGGGTGGGAGCTGGGACAGCTCCGCCTCCCCTGGTGGGGTGCTGAGTCTTAGGGTCCGCCCGCTTGTCAGTCTCCAGTCAGAGGGCTGGGGGTTGAGCCCGTTGGGCGGGTGGGAGTTGGGGCAGCCCCTCCTCCTTTGGTGGGGTGCTGGGTCTTATGGGTAGCCCACCTGTCAATCTCCAGTCAATGGCCTGAGGGAGGTGGCTGTTGAGGGAAGGGACAGGATTCTAAATTCCTTGCCCCCCTGCTCCCGCCAGTCTTTCTCGGGGCGGGGTGTTGGGGTCTGAGTTAAGTTCTATTGCTTTGCACCCGCTCCTCTTTCCCGATGTGTTTGGGGACGCGCTGTATTACTCACGCCTCTGCGTTCCTCTGAGGGTGCTCCACGGTGGTGGGGAGTCTTTCACTCCCTTCGGGTCTCCGCCGCAGCCTGTGTTCTGCGTCTGGGTCTCACTGCTTGCTGTTCTGGTTCCGCGTCTGGGTTCCGCTGCTTCCTCCATTCACTGGCCCGGTTCTGTGCTGGTTTCTGCAGCCGTTTGGCTCCCTGCCTGGTGCCCTCCACTGCCGCCCCTTTTTGTGGATTAGAGCCCGTGCCCGCCCCTGCTTTCCCCGCATGGAGCTGGTGCCGCTCAAGCCGCTTTTCGCGGCTTGGTCTGGCGTGGCTTTCTGCGGCTTTGGGCGAGAGGTGGGGGAGGGATCCTCGCATTCCGAATTCTTTGAGAAAGTTGGATGTGAGCTTTATCTGGATTTCTTTTCAGGTTTGGGAGTAGAATCTATAGGATTCTTTAAATACAGAATCATGTCATCTGCAAAGAGGGATAGTTTTACTTCCTCTTTCCCTACTTGAATCCCCTATATGCTTGCATCTTGCCTTATTGCAGTGGCTAGGAATTCTTATACTATGTTAAAGAGGAGTGGAGAATGGGCATCCTTGTCTCATTCCTGATTTTAGATGGAATGGCTTTAGCTTTTCGCCATTATGTATAATACTAGCAGTGGGTTTGTCATACACAGCCTTTATTACATTGAGGAATGTTCCATGGATTCCTAGTATCTCCAGAGCTTTTGAAATAAAGAGGTGTTGTATCATGTGAAATGGTTTTTCTGCATATATTGAGACAATCACGTGATTTTTGTCCTTGCTCCTGCTGATGTGCTGAACTATATTAATTGATTTGTGTATGTCAAACCAGCTTTGCCTCCCTGTGATGAATCCTCTTTTATCATAGTGTATAATCTTTTTGATGAGTTGTTGTAGACGTTTGGCCAGTATTTTGTTGAGAAGTTTTCCATCGATGTTCGTCAAAGAAATAGGTTCATAGTTCTCTTTCTTTGATGAATCTCTGTCTGGTTTGGGGATGAGGTTTATACTGGCTTCATAGAATGATTTTGGTAAAGAACCTTCATTTTCAATTTCATTGAAAAGCTTGAGGAGTATTGATATGAGCTCTGTTTTGAAGACCTTATAAAATTCATCTGTGAATCCATGTGGCCCTGGGCTTTTCTTAAGTGGAAGGTCTCTTACTGCCATTTCTATTTCAGTGCTTGAAATAGGCCTGTTTAGTTGAGTTAATTCTTCTTGGTTCAGTGTGGGTACATTAATATGGGCTAGGAATTCATCCATTTCTTCTAGATTCTCAAATATTTTGGCATAAAGGTTTGAGAATTATTCCCTCATGACACTGTGGATCTTCGTAATTTCTGTCCTGATATTACCAGTTTCATCTGCAATTTTGTTTATGTCGGTATGCTCTCCTCTTTTTTTTGTAAGATTTGCTAAGGGTTTGTCAATTTGTTAATTCTTTCAAAGAACCATCTCGTTGGTTTGTTGATTCTTTGTTTAGATTTTTTTTGGATTCCAAATCATTTAATTCTGCTTTGATTTTAATAATTTGCTTCTTTCTACTGGGATTAGGGTTGGTTTCTTGCTCTTTATCCAGGAGCTTAAGGTTACAAATTAACTTGCTGGTTTGGGATTTTTCCATCTTATTGTTGTAGGCACTCAGAGCTATAAATTTTCCTCTGAGTACTGCGTTTGCGTGTCCCAAAGGAGCTGGTATTTTGTGTGCACCTTTTTGTTAAATTTCTAGTGATTTACAGAGACGTGAGTCACAGAGGAAAAATGTAGAAATCTGGCACAAAGAAGACAGCTGGGACCGGTTCCAGCCACTCGGAGTGGCCGCGGAGACAAAGAAACTCTTCTGAATCTGAGCAGAATTGCTGTTCAGCTCCGTAAACCTACTGGCTGCTGACAGAGCCACACAGAGCCTGCACAAGAACAGAGCCGACACCCGGCCATGCAGGGACCAGCCAGCTTCACGGAACTGGAAAATCCAGCAATTTGTGAGTACCTACGAGGGGAAGTTTCCCCTTCTGCTCCAGGACTGGAATTGAGAGGAACCCCTCTCCCACAAGCTGCGAGCCACGCCATTTTGAATACTGGCAAGGACCTGGCCAAAGCAATTATAACCTGGGAGGTGTTGCTGAGAGCACCACCTTTCTTACTGGAAAAGGATTTCCAGGAGATCCCTTAGCCAGAAATCCAGGCCTAGCGCTGCTAAAATCCATTCCCTGCGCCAGAAGAAGCCATAAAGGAGGCCATAATAAAGGCTTTTCAAAGAAAAATGGATGAATTCTTAGAATCCACAAAAAAGTTGACCCAAATCCAGCAAATGTCCAAAGAGTATAAAGCTACTGAGCTAACCACTCAAATGGAAATCAAGGAACTAAAGAAATCCATACATGATCTAAAAGAATAGATGCAAGGCATCAAAAATGAGCAATTAGAAGCAAGGGAGATAAAGAAAAAAGTAAATAGCTTTGATAGCAGGTTAGACAATGCAGAAGAGAGAATTTATGGGGCTGAAGATAATTTAGTTGTTACAGAGAAAGAACAGAAAATGAGTCAATTCAAATCTAGGAAATATGAGAAAAGGCTACCGGAGGTCCAAGATACAATTAGGAAGCCTAATTTAAGGCTAAATCATATTGAGGAGGGTCTGGAGAAAGAGGTCAATGGTATTGGAAATATACTTCAGGGAAGCATTCAGCCATGTTTAAGTAATCTATTTTATATATTCTTTCCTTGGCTATTCATCCATAAATGTAATACATTCAGAGCATATGAAAATGTGGAATTTTTTTTCATATATTTTTATTGTAATTAATAGAAGGGTTACATTATATACACCAAATGGTAGGTGCATTACTTCACAAATATTGATACCCTTTCTCATGTCTTGGTCCCCATTTCCCTTCCTCCACCCCTACCCCTCATCTTGTTTACCCATTCCCTATCCTATTTCAAATAACCAAATAAGCGTATGTACAATATATCAGATAACAATGTAACAGTATGCGATAACCAAGGGACAGCAAAAGAGAAGGGAGATAACATATTACATTAAGGGCAACAATCACTCATTATATGGCTTTTGGTTCTATATCCTAGATACATAAGTCCATATAGGAGCATTCTTAGCGGGAAAATGCTAACAAAATGTAAGTAAGGATTAAACAGCATAGTGAAGTATAGGCAGAAAGTTAGAGTAATTTAAAATATAGAATAATATGTATAACTCTAGACACTCAGGAAGCTGTTGATTTGTGATCACGGTTTGAATACAACCTGATGAAAAATTCTTATCTCTAATTACCCAGCAAATAGCCAAATGTGATGTTGGTCGTTGAAGTGGTAAAGCCCCAGCTTTAATCAAGCACCCAGGGATGATAGCGAGGTTTTAAGTTCAAGCTCCAGGACAAGTAATGAAAACACAAATTGCATCAAAGAGTTATGAAAGAAAAAGTAAAAAAAGAGGCAAGAGTAAAAATATAGTAGTGGAAATGATGAGATAAGTCCAGACTAATTAAAAAGCATCAAAAATACACAGATTGAAATTTAAATTTTGCTAGTTATGGCTATAACTATTGACTGTAACATTACTAGAGAAAGGCATAAGAGTCACAGTAAATGAAGTGATTCCAACCATATCAAGTAATATTTGATAGAAAAATTCAGAGTAGATTTATTCTAAATCTTCTATTCTTTTGAATAATCATGTTGGTTTCATATTAAGAGGGTTTGTTACTCCCAGTCCGTGTTTTCCCCTGGAATCCATGCAGACAATTTCTATCTGATCTTCACAAGTTGATCTAGCATTTGGGGGCAAAGATGTAGCCCAGGAGCCCTGTCCTACAGACCAAGATGGAGAAGACCTCTACAGCCACCATAAGCTTCCCCTTGTCACTGTGGTAGACAGGCAGGAAAGTGAACCAGACACTGCAAAACACCAGCATGATGAAGGTCAGGAACTTGGCTTCATTGAAGGTGTCAAGCAGGTTCCTGGCCATGAAAGCCACAGTGAAGCTGGCCATGGCCAGGGAGCTCAGGTATCCCAGAACACAGTAGAAAACAGTGAGGGAGTCTTTGTTACACAAGATAATGATGTGGCCACGTTCAGAGTGTATATCTGTGTCAATGAATGGAGGAGAGGTTCCCAGCCAGATTGCACAAAGTGTCACTTGGATCAGGGTGCAGATGGGAATAATTAAGTTAGGCTCCCCTGATACCAGGAGCCACCTCATCCTTCTCCCAGAAGAAGTGGCATTGAAAGCCAGAACGACAGTTAGAATTTTAGTCAAGACTGCAGAAACAGTTAGAGTGAATGCAACTCTAAATGTGGTTTGTTGTAGAATGCAGGAGACTCTGTTGGGATGGCCAATAAAGAGCAAAGGACAGAGAAATCAGAAGATGAGGGAATGAGCAGGATGTAGTTGAGAACCTGGTTATTACCCTTGACAATAGACAATAGGAGTGTTCTGATGTTTCACAAACACCCCAAGAACAACTGCTGTGAGTGTAGAAAAAAGAATAGATACAACCCTCCCCATCCTTACCTTACCTTACAACCTCAATACATCCATTGGATAGTCAAAGTTTAACATCATATTTTCTTATTTTTTTCTTCATTGACATTGGGGAGTGGACATTGTAATAGTAAATTGGCATGCATACAGACATGAGATACACTTTGTTCTACTATAGAGATCTCTGGATGTAGACATTTAGGAGATGCTTAGGTATGTGGGAGATAGGTTTGCTTGGAGGAATTTAGACAAAACACCAAAGTTTCAGTTGGGAATTATTGTTATCTTCTTCCTTGTGTCAGGAGTACTCAGGGAATTTTGTCACTAGCTGATGTGAAACATCATAAAGGACTTTTTCTCTGTATAAAACTCTTATTTATAAACACGTATGTTTAAAACTCTGTATTGCAACATTTCAGAAAACGTAAGATTTAAACTTCTTGTGTTTGAAATTCAGTGCAAACTGAGCATCCAGTCTTTGGCCATATACTCAGTGCTTCTACTGTAAATGATATGAAAGTCTTCGTTTCATTCAAAGGAATCAATAGGGTTGAACATAATTTTCTCAGTAAAAACTTCATCAGAATTTAACAATAGCTAAAATCTGTGAGAGTAGTGAATGCAATATATTTGAGAGTCTCTGCTTAATAATGAATTATAACTTTTTTGTACATAATAAGACTTTTCATGCTTCTCTTCTAAGATGTCAGTGTTGTAGTTGTATTTTAGTGGGGTAGGCTATCACTTGGGAGTAAGTAGGGAAAATACACTCTACTTCTTTCCTTCAACCTAAAGGGAGAACAATGGAAACAAAAGGGGTAAAACTAGCTTTAGTAGTTGTTACACACAAGCCGATTGCTTGCAAAATATCAAGAGTGTGTGCCATGGTATTCACATAGAATTATGTCAGAATGTACTATTTAATTCCAGAATACCATATAATGAGTAAATTACTTTTACTGAATACTTTTTTAAGAGTTTTGTTTGGTTTTAACCAGAAAAAAAACCTTGTGTCATTTTCTGCCAGTACTGGGTCTTGATTTTAGGGCCTGGGCATTTCCGTGAGCTTTCTCAAGGCTGGAGCTCTACCACTTGAGTCATGGCATTATTTCTGGCTCTTTATGTGTATGTGGTAATGAGGAATGAAACCCAGGGAGTCATGTATGGTAGGCAAGCACTCTATTACTAGGACATGCCCCAACCCTACTTGTCATTTTTTTAATGCAGAGAAGAACAAAGAATATCTAACAATAGCAGGTGAAGGAATGGGGAGATCAGTGTATCCAAGGCTTGCTACATGAATGGAAATGTCAAAGAATCAGTGAAATACTGGCATTCCCTATCTGATGCCTGGAATGGGCTTCACATATATGTGCACATGAATGCCCTTACACACACACACACGTGTGTGTGTGTGTGTGTGTGTGTGTGTGTGTGTGTGTGTCTTAAAACCAGAGCCTAGGTGCTCTCCTTGATCTTTTTTGCTTAACGTTAGCATTCTGCCTCTTGAACCATAGCTTACTTCTTTCATCTTGGGGAGGAATGTGATGGTTTACTGCAGACTTTCTTGCCTACACTGGCTTTGAAACATGATCTTCAGAACTCATCCTCCTGAAAAGCCACGAACCTGATGAGTTGTCCTGTTGTACTGCATTTCTGATTTATTCCAGGAACTAGTATCAATCTACAAGAAAGAGTATCTATCTACATCAATTATCACTTTATTTAAGTCCTCATGAGGTAGCTGTTATGGTATTAATTCATTTTTACCATGTCTTTATTGTATTGTTTTCTGTCTGTAGCCATTCTGTTATGCTGTCACGTTCATCAAACTTTGCTGACACAACAACTGCAATATAGGTGTTGGTGGATGGCTTTTCTTGAAGAATAAATGACTAATGAGGAGCATGTTTCCATTCAATTCCACCAACTATCCTCTATCAAATATATATGTTGTATAATTTTTACATTAAAAGTGTGTGTGTCCCACTTAAACTTTCATTGAATTCTTTTCCTAAAGTCTGTGATTGTTGTTGCAGAGGTGATAAAATAATACTTTGACTTGTTGTTTTGTTTTGGAGAACTGGATGAAAAGTTGCCAATAATATAGCACACATTTGCTTAGAGAGTTGGTGGACATTCCAGGGTTTTTCTTTGACATTGGCTTCATAACAAGCAAATAGAGGCATGATTTACAAGCATCAATATCAGAATTTCTGCAGCCCAAATCTCAGTAGCCAGGTTAACCTCTAGCAAGGCTAATCTCTAGAGTGGAGTTTTTGTTTGCAGAGTCTATTGAAAGTACCAGCAATTTTCATGGAGTGTTTTGAAATTTGTTTCTCTCTGCCTCCAGCATTTCACTGACTTGGTTGTTATCAGGAGTTTTAGCTTAAGAAACACACTGTTTCTCTAAGTCTTTTCTCAGGGTTGAGGCTTGTCCTCAGGGAATAGACACCCTTTACCTGAATGGTTTTTGGCTCAAGGCTTGTATCCTACCACTTTGAGCCACTGCTCTACATCTGGATCTCTGGTGGTTAAGTGAAGTAAAGTTTCTCAGGACCTCCTGCCAGCGCTGTATTTAAACCTCAGATCTCAGCCCCCTGAATAACTAGGATTAGTATTGTGAGCCACAGAGCTCCGCTGATTCTACTAATTTCCATCAACCTTGATACTAGGGATTTCAATTTAGCTTAACACTCTGTGTCTAAATAGTTGTTGATTTTTATTTCATTTGTTTTCCTTGTGTGCATGAGCATATGGCTTTCTGTATCCTCACAACAGGCAATATAAGGTAAAATTATGTGACATCATTCAACCCTAAAAGCACCAGAGTTTTGCTCTGTTTTTGTGCCACTTATGAAAATAAGGTGAGCCAAAGCCTGGAATATATGTTACAAGATTGAGTGGCTGGTGAGCTCTCATCTTAGTAAGCAGTAAAGTTTTGAATATTCTGTCATTTTTTGATGTTTGAGTATCACCAATGTCAACATCAGAACTTCACCTCTCTAGTGACTATAACATTTGCACATTATTGACGGGATATTTAAAGCACCATCTCCAATGTATTGTCTTAATTAGACTTGATAACCTTATTTCCTTTCTGATGGCCAACATGCATACTGACATATGAATAGTGGGTATTTGGGAATTCTTGTGTTCTGCTGAGTATGAATTGATTGTTACTAAATGGGACATCACTGTTTTACGTGTGAATAATAATCCAACACCATTTAATAAATTATTAAAATAAATCCGAAAATTAATTACGGACTACAATAGAAACTGAAATATTGCCACCATATATTTAATGAAAATGCTAACAATTTAGAAATATTTGGTCAGTAGTGTGCCATTTAAAACAAACATAAACACAATGGGTTTTTTGACAAATACATTATTATATTTCCAGTACAAAACTAATGTAATACATGTCTATTGGAAACACAAATGTGAGAATAAAAGTACAATATGAATAAATGTGTCATGCAATGTGTAAATGAATGTGAAAGACTGACATTATGTAGTTATATATGTTAAAGAGTCATATGTTTCTTTAAATATCTAGAACACAGTAATTCAATCTGTTTAATATAACGACTGATAAAGTACTGGAAATATAATGTCTTCTTCGTAAAAGCTGTAACAACACTAATTGATAACATTAAAAGAAAAAATATGTGTATATAACATATAAAATTATATATATAATGTAAAGTGATTAAAAATAATTTGAAAAATTCATTCAGCCATTTATTTGGGTTTTTTTTTGTTTTTTTCTCCTCGTGTCTCAATTTTATTTTTTCATTTTTACATATATATTTTTATTGCCATAAAAAAGAAGGGTTACATTGTATTCACCACATAGAAGGTGAATTACTTTACAAAGATTGATATCCCTTCTCATGTCTTGGTCCCCATTTCCCACCACCCAGACCTGCCCTTCATCTTGTTTGTTTTTTATTTCTCATTTCTATTGTAATTAATAGAAGGGTTACATGATATTTGTGAAATAGAAGGTGCATTAATTCACATACATTGATTCCCTTCCACCTGTCTTGGTCCCCTTTACCCACCCCCCACAGGGACATCTTGTTTTCCCCCCTTCCCTACCCAATTTCAAATAACCAAATACAAATATATCCATTATATCAGATAACAAAGTGAGATGCTGTAACAATATGTGATAACCAAGGGACAGGAGAAGAAAGATAATATAGTACATTAAGGAAAACTATCACTCATTATACAGCTTTTGTTTCTTTATCCAGGAGATCCTTTCATTTAGAGTCATACTATATGACCATATGTATCTAGGTTCTGTTCTATTGTAAATCTCCGCTATGAGAGACCAAGGTTTCTACTAATTATGACAAATGAGGGAAACCATTGAGCGTGAGTTCCTTTGAGTCTGGCTTACTACACTTAATATGATTTTTTTCTAAGTCTTTCCATTTCTTAACAAATGGGGCAATGTCTTTCTTTCTGACAGCATTCCATTTCCTTAATTCTTCTTCAATTTCCTTTTTCAGGGATTTAAAGGTTTCATCAGAAAGGACCTTTACATTCTTATTTAAGCTAATTCCTAGGTACTTTATTTTCTTTGAGGCTGTTGCAAATGGAGTTGCTTTCCTGATTATTGCCTCGATTCTCTCACTGTTGGTGTAGAGGAAGGCACTTGATTTTTGAGGGTTAATTTTATTTTATTTTTTATTGTAATTAGTAAAAGGGTTACATGATATTTGCCAGATAGAAGGTGCATTAATTCACATACATTGATACCCTTTCATATGACTTGGTACCCATTACCCTCCCCCCCCACACCCCCCTCCAGTCTTGGTTTTCCCCCTTTCCCTATCAAATTTCAAATATCCAAATACAAATAAATTCAATATATCAGATAACAAAGTGAGATACTATACCAGTATGAGATAACCAAGGGATAGCAAAGGAGATGAGAGACAACATAGTACATTAAGGACAACAATTATTCATTATATGGCTTTTGTTTCAATATCTTGGATGTCCTTTAAATTAGCTTCACATTATATGACCTTATGTATCAAGATTTTGCTCTATTGCAGATCTCTGCTAGTAGAGCCCAAGGTTTCTAATGATTATGACGAATGAGGGAAACCATTGAGCCTAAGTTCCTTTAAGTCTGGCTTACTTCACTTAACATAACTTTTTCTAAGTCTTTCCATTTCCTAACAAATGGGGTGATGTCATTCTTTCTGAAAGCAGCATAGAATTCCATTGTGTACAAATACCACAACTTGTTGATCCACTCATCAACTGAGGGACATCTGGGTTGGTTCCATATCTTTGGTATGGTGAATAGTGCTGCAATGAACATTGTCGTGCTAGTGCATTTAGTATGTCCTTGTTTCTGGATGGTTGGGTAAATGCCCAGTAGTGGAATTGCTGGGTCATAGGGGAGTTCTATGTTTAGCCTTTTGAGGCACTGCCACATTGCTTTCCATAGTGGTTGAACGAGTTTGCACTCCCACAAACAGTGTAGTAGTGATCCCTCCTGGCCACATCCCCTCCAGCATCTGTTGTTATTCATTTTCCTGATCCTGGCCATTCTAACTAGAGTGAGGTGGAATCTTAGAGTTGTTTTGATTTGCATTTCTTTTATGACCAGAGATGTTGAGCGTTTCTTCATGTGTCTATAGGCCAGTTTTGTTTCTTCTTCAGAGAAGACTCTCTTTAAGTCTTTGGCCAATGTTTTTAATAGGATGGTTGTTACTTTGGAGGTTAGTTTTGAAGTGATTCAATTTTTTGAGTTGTTGATATATTTTAGATATGAGGCCTTTGTCCGTTGTTTGATTGGTGAAGATCTTCTCCCACTCTGTAGGCTTCCTAATTAGTTTACTAGATATGTCCTTTGCCATACAAAAGCTCTGCAGTTCAATGCAGTCCCACTTATCCAGCCTTTCTCTGATTTGTTGTGATTCTTGGTCCTTATTAAGAAAGTTTCGACCTGTGCCAAGGAGGCCTAGTGTATCTCCTATTCCTTCCTGTAAACTTTTCAGTGTGTCAGCTTTTACCTCCAGGTCTTTGATCCATTTGGAGTTAATTCTAGTGCAAGGTGACAAAGAAGCATCCAGCTTAATTTTCTGCAGGTGCTTAACCAGTTCTGCCAGCACAACTTGTTGAAGAGGCTGTCTTTCTTCCATTCTATTTTTTGGCTCCCTTGTCAAAGATTAGGTGGCCATAGGTCTGTGGTTTAATATCTGTGTCCTCAGTTCTATTCCATTGGTCTTCAGGCCTGTTCCTGTGCCAGTACCAAGCTGTTTTGAGAATTATAGCTCTGTAATAGAGTCTAAAGTTTGGTATTGAAATTCCTCCAGCGCTGTTCTTTCTGCTAAGAAGTGTTTTTGCTATACGGGGTCTTTTATTATTCCATATGAAATTTTGAATTGGCTCTTCTATTTCTTTAAAGGATGACATTGGGATATTGATGTGTATTGCGTTGAATTTGTAGATAGCCCTTGGCAAGATTGTCATTTTCACAATGTTGATTCTTCCAATCCAGGAGCATGGGAGGTTTTTCCATTTCCTTAGTTCTGCTTTAATTTCCTTTTTTAGGGTTTTAAATTTTCGTCAAAAAGGTCGTTTACATTCTTAGATAAGCTAATTCCTAGGTACTTTATTTTCTTTGAGGCTATTGTGAAAGGAGTTGCTTTCCTGATTATTGCCTCGTTCCTCTCACTGTTGGCGGAAAGGAAGGGCAATTGATTTTTGAGGGTTGATTTTATAGCCTGCTAATCTTCCAAAGTTTTGGATCAGGTCAAGGAGTTTGGGAGTAGAGTCTATAGGATTCTTTAAATACAGAACCATGTCATCTGCAAGGAGGGATAATTTTATTTCCTCTTTCCTACTTGATCCCCTTTATGCTTCCTTCTTGCTTTATTGCACTGGCTAGGAATTCTAGCACTATGTTAAAGAGGAGTGGAGAAACTGGGCATCCTTGTCTCGTTCCTGAATTTAGAGGGAATGGCTTTAGATTTTCACCATTAAGTGTAATACTACCAGTAGGTTTCTCATACACAGCCTTTATTACGTTGAGGAATGTTCCATGGATTCCTAGTTTCTCCAGAGCTTTTAACATAAAGCGGTGTTGGATCTTGTCAAATGCCTTTTCCGCGTCTATTGAGACAATCATGTGATTTTTGTCCTTGCTCCTGTTGATGTGTTGAATTATATTAATTGATTTGCGTATGTTGAACTAGCTTTGCCTCCCTGTGATGAATCCAGTTTGATCATAGTGTGTAATTTTTTTGATGAGTTGTTGTAGACGGTTGGCCAGTATTTTGTTGAGAAATTTTGCATCGATGTTCATCAAATATATAGGTCTATAGTTCTCTTTCTTTGATGAATCTCGGTCTGGTTTGGGGATGAGGGTTATAGTGGCTTCATAGAATTAGTTTGGTAAGGAACCTTCATTTTCAATTTCGTTGAAGAGCTTGAGGAGTATTGGTGTGAGCTCTGCTTTGAAGACCTTATAGAATTCAGCTGTGAATCCATGTGGCCCTGGGCTTTTCTTAGGTGGAAGTGCTCTAATTGCCATTTCTATTTCAGAGCTTGAAATAGGCCTGTTGAGTTGGCTTAGTTCTTCTTGGTTCAGTGTGCGTATGTTAATATTGGCTAGGAATTCATCCATTTCATCTAGATTCTCAAATTTGTTGGCGTAAGTTTTGAGAAGTATTCCCTTATGATATTCTGGATCTTGGTAATTTCTGTCGTGATATTACCATTTTCATCTGCGATGTTGTTTATTTCGATATGCTCTCTTCTTTTTTTGTAAGATTTGCTAAGGGCTTGTCAATTTTGTTAATTCTTTCAAAGAACCAACTCCTTGTTTTGTTGATTCTTTCTATAGTTTTTTTTGGATTCCAAATCATTTAATTCTGCTCTGATTTTAATTATTTGCTTTCTTCTACTGGGATTGGTTTGTTGCTCTTTTTCCAGGATCTTAAGGTGAGACATTAACTTGTTGGTTTGCAATTTTTCCAACTTGTTGATGTAGGAACTCAGAACTATAAATTTTCCTCTGAGTACTGCCTTTGCTGTGTCCCAAAGGAGTTGGTATTTTGTATGCTCCTTACTGTTAATTTCAAAAACTGTTGGATTTCTGTTCTGATCTCTTCGATGACCCATTGGTGATTCAACAATGTGTTGTTCAGTCTCCATGAGTTACAGGGTTTTCGTTGGTGGAGATGTGTGTTCAGTTCCAGTTTGATTCCTTTGTGATCTGAGAGTGTGCATGGAATAATTTCTGTGTTTCTGAATCTGTCCACGTTTGTTTTATGGCCTAAGATGTGATCTATTTTGGAAAATGTTCCGTGTGCTGCTGAGAAAAACGTATATTGTGTTGTTGCTGGGTGGAATATTCTGCAGATGTCTGTTAGATCTAGTTGGTCTATATAGTTGTTCAGTTCTAAGGTTTCTCTGTTGAGTTTTTGCCTTGTTGATCTGTCCAAAGGTGAGAGTGGTGTGTTAAAGTCACCGACAATCACTGTATTTCGATCTATGTATGGTTTCAGTGTAAGTAAAGTTTTATTGATGAAGTTCAGAGCTCCGGGATTGGGTCTGTAAATATGTAGGATTGTTATGTCTTCCTGGAGGAAAGATCCCTTTAGTAGTATGTAGTAACCTTCTTTGTCTTTTCTTACTAATTTTGGTTTGAAGTCTATTTTATCTGATATGAGGATGGTAACTCCAGCCTGTTTATGGGGGCCGTTAGCTTGATAGAGTTTATTCCAACCTCTCACTTTCAAAAGATGCTTGTTTTTTTGGTAAGATGTGTCTCTTGAAGACAGCAGAACGATGGCTCTTGCTTTTTGATCCAACTAGACAGCCTATGCCGTTTAATTGGAGAGTTAAGTCCATTGATATTGAGAGTGCGGATTGAGAGATATTTATTAGGTCCTACCATTTTTAAAAGCTTTTATTTGGGCCTGTGTCTTGACAGTTCTTGTGGTCCTTAGATGGTATGCTGTTTAGGTGCCATTTCTTTCCCTATATTGCATGTATTTTGGTTTTCTATGTATAGAACATCTTTCAGAATTCTCTGTAGTGTTGGTTTTGTTGTGACATATCGTCGCAGCTTTTCCCTGAATGAGAGCGTAGCTGGGTACAGTATTCTTGGTTGCTAGTTATTTGACTTAAGGGCATGACATATATGCTTCCAGTCACTTCTTGGTTGCATGGTTTCTGATGGGAAATCTGGGATTATTCTGATTAGTTTTCCTTTATAGATTACTGAACCCTTTTCCCTGGCTGCGTTTAGGATCCTTTTTTTGGTTTCTATTGATCCAGTTCGGATTACGATGTGGTGGTGGGATGTTCTTTTCTGGTCAGGTCTGTTTGGGGTTCTAAAAGCTTCTTGTATCTGGATGGGTCTGCCCTTCTGAATATTTGGGAAGTTCTCTGAGATGATTCCCTGAAGTATATTTCCAATACCATTGACCTCTTTCTCCATGCCCTCCTTAATACCAATTAGCCTTAAATTAGGCTTCCAAATTGTATTTGCAACTCCTGAAGCGCTCTCTCATTTTTCCTAGATTTGGATTGACTCATTTTCTGTTCTTTCTCTATAATAACTATCTTCAGCCCCGGAAATTCTCTCCTCTGCATTGTCGAACTTGCTATTAAAGCTATCTACTTTATTTTTCATCTCCCTTGCTACTAATTGCTCATTTTTGATGCCTTGCACCTCTTCTTTTAGATCATGTATGGATTTCTTTAGCTCCTTGATTTCCATTTGAGTGGTTAGCTCAGTAGCTTTATTTTCTTTGAACATTTGCTGGAATTCGGTCACCTTTTTATGTGTGGATTCTATGAATTCATCCATCTTTCTTTGAAAAACCTTTATTATGGCTTCTTCTTTTTTCACTAATCCCCTTGTTTATGGTTTCCACTTGTTCAGCTATGGCTTCCTCCCTTATCTCTTTCTTTATATTTTCACATTTTTCATTAATGATGTTTATTAATTGAATTTGTACAGCACTTGGAAGACTCTCCTCTAGGTTTGCCAGTGAATGTTCCATTGGCTGTTTTCATTGGGTGGTGGGGCGGGGGTGATGTTTCTTGATTTGACATTTTTCTTGAGTTTCTTGTTCTGCCCATTTGAAAATGGGAGCAAGATTAATACTAAACACGATTATAGTTTTTCAGATATAACCAACCTAAACCTCTGTAGCTGGCAGACTCTAGATGTTCACAAGTTTTGATTGGTGTTATCACTCTTTCTTTTTGTGCAGTTACCGACCAGTCTAATAATCCACTGATAAGCGATTTATACCCAAAACAATAAGCCTCTCAATCCAAACTCTATTGTCTTTAAGTCCCTCTGAGCCTAGAGAATAATTAAACACCTAGATATACAGTGTTGCTCAACAGCCATCAAGTGTAGATCCAAGCAGTATAAGGGTTGAAAGACGAGCAGAGGTCCAGAGATAGAAAAATAGAATGAGAGAGGTCAGGGGGTAAGTAGGTAGCGTATTTGAGTACAAAGTTTGGAAAGTATTAGAATAAAACTTATGTGTTGCTGCACGACTAGCTCTTAGCCCAACCAGTGGCCTCATAGTGGACCATGGGATGGATCTGCGAGCTTCCCTCTGAGCACGGTTGGCGGACGTTTTCCTGTGCTGCTTTCAGGGGCGGCCAGAAGCCAAGGGTCTGGGGTTTGAGAGTTTCAGGGGCTCTCAGCAGGACCAGCAGGAGACCCCTCTGTTCCCAGGGGCGGGGCCCAGCTGGGGACGTGGGCTCCAAAGGCGGAGCCGTGCCTTTTTGGTTCTCAGAAGGTGAGCTTCGCTGCTAGTCGGCCCTTCAGATCCCTGCTGTGTTTCCACTGCTTTGTCAGAGTCTGTGACTGTGGGGGGCCCCTCGGTGGTGTCTTGCTCAGGATTCCCTGCTGGAGGATGCCCCGCTCAAGAATTGAGGGGGGCAGATGCTGGCTCCTATTTACCTGCACCCCCTACCCACTGTTGTAAGGCAGGGTCCCAAAGCCCTCCACTC
Source organism: Megascapheus bottae (assembly GCA_024803745.1). Lineage (NCBI taxonomy): Eukaryota > Metazoa > Chordata > Mammalia > Rodentia > Geomyidae > Megascapheus > Megascapheus bottae. The sequence goes on along the minus strand of JANJXV010000128.1, from coordinate 462,971 downwards.
TCCAGATCCAGCGGCCTGGGAGATGAGCCTGGTGGGCGGGTGGGAGCTGGGACAGCTCCGCCTCCCCTGGTGGGGTGCTGAGTCTTAGGGTCCGCCCACTTGTCAGTCTCCAGTCAGAAGGCTGGGGGTTGAGCCCGTTGGGCAGGTGGGAGTTGGGACATCCCCGCATCCCTTGGTGGGTGCTGGGTCTTATGGGTAGCCCGCCTGTCAATCTCTAGTCAATGGCCTGAGGGAGAGGGCTTTTGAGGGAAGGGACAGGATTCTAAATCCTTGCCCCCCTGCTCCCGCCAGTCTTTCTTGGGCGGGGTGTTGGGGTCTGAGTTAAGTTCTATTGCTTGGCACCCGCTCCTCTTTCCCGATGTGTTTGGGGACGCGCTGTATTACTCACACCTCTGCGTCTGTCTGCGGGTGCTCCACGGTGGTGGGGATTCTTTCACTCCCCTCGGGTCTCCGCCACTGCCTGTGTTCTGCTTCTGGGTTCTGCTGCTTGCTGTTCTGGTTCCGCGTCTGGGTTCTGCTGCTTCCGCTGTTCGCTGTCCCGGTTCTGTGCTGGTTTCTGCAGCCCTTGGGCTCCCAGCCTGGCACCCTCCACTGCCGCCGCTTTTCGTGGATTAGAACCAGAGCCCGCAGCCTCTTTCCTAGCGTGGAGCCAGCACCCGCTCAAGCCGCTTTTTGCGGCTTGGTCCGGAGCCAGCTGCCGCTTTCCACAGCTTTCCGCAGCTTTTTGGCTTTCCGTGGCTTTCGGGGCTTGGATCCAGCGGCGAGAGATGGGGGAGGGGTCCTCACGTTCCGAATTCTTTGAGAAAGTTGGATGTGAGCTTTATTTGGATTTCTTTTCTGGTTTGAGTCCTTCTCCATTGCTTTTTGAGTTTGTTGTTGTGGATTTCTTAAGGTAGTTTGCTCGTGGGACTCCCTGGTTCTCTCTTTTTGTCAGAGAGAGCTAGGCTGCGTCGCTATTTTCTCTGCGCCATCTTCCTTCCCCCGAGGGTTAATTTTATAGCCTAATAATCTTCTAAAGTTTTGAATCAGCTTAAGGAGCTTGGGAGTAGAATCTATAGAATTCTTTAAATACAGAATCATGTCATCTACAAAGAGGGAAAGTTTAACTTCCAGTTTCCCTGTTTGGATCCCCTTTATGCTTGCATCTTGCCTTATTGCACTGTCCTGGAATTCTAATATTATGTTAAAGGGGAATGGAGAGAGTGGGCACCCTTGTCTCATTCCTGATTTTAGAAGGAATAGCTTTAGCTTTTCCCATTAAGTATAATACTAGCTGTGAGTTTGTCATATTATTTTGAGGAATGTTCCATGGATTCCTACTTTTTCCAGAGCTTTTAACATAAAGGGGTGTTGGATTTGTCAAATGCCTTTTCTGCATCTACTGAGACAATCGTCTGATTTTTGTCCTTGCTCCTGTTGATGTGTGGAACTATATTAATTGATTTGTGTATGTTGAACCAGCTTTGTCTCCCTGTGATGAATCCTGTTTTATCACAGTGTATAATTTTTTTGATGAGTTGTTGTAGACAGTTGGCCAGTATTTTGTTGAGAAGTTTTGCATCGATGTTCATCAAAGAAATAGGTTTATAGTTCTCTTTCTTTGATGAATCTCGGTCTGGTTTGGGGATGACGGTTGTACTGGCTCCATAGAATAATTTTGGTAAAGAACCTTCATTTTCAATTTCATTGAGAAACTTGAATATTAGTGGTGTGAGCTCTGCGTTGAAGACCTTACAGAATTCAGCTGTGAATCCATCTGGCCCTGGGCTTCTCTTCATTGGAAGGTCTCTTATTACCATTTCTATTTCAGTGCTTGAAGTAGGCCTGTTTAGTTGGGTGAGTTCTTCTTGGTTCAGTGTGGGTATGTTAATATGGGTTTGGAAATCATCCATTTTTTCTAGATTCTCAAATTTGTTGGCGTAAATGTTTGAGAAGTATTCCCTCATGATACTGTGGATCTTGGTAATTTCTCTGGTGATATCACCATTTTCGTTTGCGATTTTGTTTATTTCAGTATGCTCTCTTCTTTTTTTGGTAAGATTTGCTAAGGGTTTGTCAATTTTGTTAATTCTTTCAAAGAACCAACTCCTTGGTTTGTTGATTCTTTCTATAGTTTTTTTTATTCTAAATCATTTAATTCTTGTTTGATTTTAATAATTTGCTTTCTTCTGCTGGGATTAGGGTTGGTTTGTTTCTGTTTTTCCAGGAGCTTAAGGTTACACATTAACTTGTTGGTTTGTGATTTTTCCAACTTGTTGTTGTAGGCACTCAGCCCTATAAATTTTCCTCTGAGTACTGCCTTTGCCGTGTCCCAAAGGAGCTGGTATTTTGTTTACTCCTTTTTGTTAAATTTCTAGTGAAATACAGAGACCTGAGTCACAGAGGAATAATGTAGAAATCCGGCACAAAGAAGACAGCTGGGACCAGTTCCAGCCACTGGGAGTGGCTTTGGAGACAAAGCGGCTCTTCTGAATCTGAGCAGAACCGCTGCTCAGTGCCGCAAACCAACCGGCTGCAGACAGAGCCACACAGAGCCTGCATGAGACCAGAGCCGACACCCGGCCATGCAGGGACCAGCCAGCTTCACAGAACAGGAAAATCCAGCAATTTGTGCGTACCTCCGAAGAGAAGTTTCCACTTCTGCTCCAGGATTGGCACTTGGAGGTAGCCCCTCCCCCACAAGCTGAGAGCAGCGCCATCTTGAATACTGGCAAGGACCAGGCCAAAGCAATTATAACCTGGGAGGTGTTGCTGACATCACCATCTTTCTTACTGGAAAAGGATTTCCCAGAGATCCCTTAGCCATAAATCCAGCCCCAGCACTGCTAAAGTCCATCCCTTGCACCAGCCACAAGCCTGGTAAACAAAACCCACCTGTGAATCTTTCAGCTTGTTTTCACAAACAAACAATCAAAACTGAAAACGCTCATAGCCAAATCACAACAGCAAAAGACTTTCTGAAGTGTTTCGATCCCGAATTTAGTGGAGACACAAGTTTCCTTTCCTGCCCTGACTCCCCCCCCCAAAAAAAATCCTGAAGAATACCCTTTTTTATTTATTTTTTATTTTTTGTTCTTTTTCATTGTTTTGGGGTATTTTTCTTTTTTTTTCTTCCATCCCTTTTCTTATTTGCATTTTTAGGTGTTCTTATTTTCTCTTTACCATCCTATACACCTTTTTTTTTCTCTTTCCTTTCCAGCATCCCTCTGTCACTGTGGTTGTTCCTGGAAACATAGTGACAGCTCTGGGAACAGTCTGAATACAAATGATATCTATGTTGATACAGTCACCTACTTTTTAATCTCCTAGTCTCAACCCTAGTATTTCTTAAGTAAGAGCTCACAATAGTGAGGAATCTCCCCCCACCTTTTTATTTTCTTTTCTTTTTTTGATTTTGTTTTTTTTTCTTGTTGTTGTTGTTGTTGTTTTTTATTTTGCTTGTTGGTTTTTTTTGTTTCTCTGTTTTTCATTCTGTATGGTGTTTTTTTTTCTGTGCTTGTTGTTGTTTTTGTCTTACTTTGCTTTTTTTTCTTTCTTTCTTTTTAAAATTTTTCATCATTGAAATCTTCTATATCTACCTCCCTCTTTTCTCAATATATTCTTCTTATTACCCTTCTTACTTTCATAAGTTTTATCTAATCTTTCTAAATTTCGCACTCAAATACGCTACGTGCTTATTAACTTAGGTCAGTTACCCTTATGCTATATCTTTTCTTCATTATTATAATAAGCTTACACTCCTACATTATTCCTCTCATAACTCCCCTGTTCTCTCTCATTCTATGTTTCTATCTCTGGTCCTCTGTTCATCTTTCAACCCTTAGAATTATGGATCTACACTTGATGGTTGTTGAGCAATACTGTGTATCTAGGTGTTCAATTATATTCTAGGTCCAGAGTGACCTAAATGCAATAGAGATTGGATTGAAAGGCTTATTGTTTTGGCCATAAATCGCATATCAGTGGTTGTATTAGATTGGTCTGTAAGTGCACGAAAAGAAAGAGTGATAATACTGATAAAAAAAATTGTGAACACCTAGTGTCTGCCACCTAAAGAGGTCTAGGTTGGTTATATCTGAAAAATTATAATCTTGTTTAGTATTAATCTTGCTCCCATTTGCAAATATGCAGAAGAAGAAACTCAGGAAAACTTTCAAATCAAGGAATAACATCCCCCACCCAATATAAACAGACAATGGAACAGTCACTGGCAAACCTAGAGGAGAGTCTTCCAAGTGCTATACAAATGCAATTGATAAATACCCTTAATGAAAAATGTGAAAATATAAAGAAAGAGATAAGGAAGGAAGCCATAGCTAAACGAGAGGAAACCATAAACAAGGTGATATGTGAAAAAGGAGAAGCCATAAAGAAAGCCATAATAAAGGTTGTTCAAAGAAAAATGGATGAATTCATAGAATCCACAAACAAAAAGGTGACCGAACTCCAGCAAATGTCCAAAGAGTATAAAGCTACTGAGCTAACCACTCAAATGGAAATTAAGGAGCTAAAGAAATCCATACATGATCTAAAAGAAGAGATGCAAGACATCAAAAATGAGCAATTAGAAGCAAGGGAGATGAAGAATAAAGTAAATAGCTGTGATAGCAGGTTACACAATGCAGAAGAGAGAATTTCTGAGGCTGAAGATAATGTAGTTGTTATGGAGAAAGAACAGAAAATGAGTCAATTCAAATCAAGGAAATATGAGAAAACGCTACAGGAGGTCCAAGATACAATTAGGAAGCCTAATTGGTATTGAGGAGGGTCTGGAGAAAGAGGTCAATGGTATTGGAAATATACTTCAGGGAAGCATTCAGCCATATTTTTTTTAATGTTTTACTGATTACAATGGCTCAAAACTCGGTTAGTGAATGTTTACTATTCAACAGGTAATCAAATGTACATTTCTACATCAAAAATCAGCTCCATATGCCAGGGACTCCCTCGCTGTATAAATGAGGGCATCAGTGATGTTGATGAATTGACTCTTAAAAATAAAGCTCGTAAGCAACACAACTGAGTTTTTTTTAAATATATTTTTATTGCGATTAATAGAAGTGTTACATGGTATTTGCCAGGTAAATGGTCCCTTAATTCCCACACATTGATATCCTTTCACATGTCATGGTCCTCATTTCCCTTCCCCTCTCCCCCACCCCTCATCTTATTTTCCCCTGTTCCCTATCCAATTTCAGATAACCAAATACAAATATATCCGATATATCAGGTAACAAATTGAGATAGTGTAACAATAGGAGATAACCAAGGGACACTAGAAGTGATGAGAGATAACATAGTACCTTAAGAACAACAATCATTATTTATATGGCTAATGTTTGCATCATATTTTAAATCTAAGTTTAGCAAACAATTGTTCAAGGAGAAAATCTCTAATTACATTCTCTGGTACTTAGTCTTTCGATCTTAATCAAAATTAGGCTAACGGTTTGTATGTAATAGAAACATATCAGTTTACGACATAAAATATTATGATTATAGAGTCATAGGTTTTTTGTCTATATAGTTATGTTTGTATTTCCATTACCATGTCCATTGCTTTGGGTATGCAGTTATTGAGTCCTCGCTCTTGTGCGCTTTGGATTTAATAACCGCATATTAAGGATACCATGTGCCTTTTGTTCCTTAGGTGTTGACTTGTCTCACTCAACATGATTCGCTCTAGATTCATCCACCTCCCTGCGAATGCCATTCTTTTATCTTGTCTGTTGGCTATGTAGAATTCCATTGTGTATATATACCACATTTTCTGTATCCATTCATCTGCAGTAGGGCATCTGGGTTGTTTCCATCGCCTGGCTATTGTGAATAGTGCAGAGATGAACATAGATGAGCACGTGTCTTTATAATATCCTGGGTCATGCTGTTCAGGATAGATGCCTAGAAGTGGTATGGCGGGATCATAGGGAAGGTCTATTTTTAGATCTTGAAGGAACCTCCACACTGCTTTCCAGAGTGGCTGAAGTAGTTTACAATCCCACCAGCAGTGCAGTAGGGTCCCTTTTTCTTCACAACCCCGCCAGCAACGGTCATTGTCTGAGTTCAAAATCTTGGCCATTCTTGTTGGGGTAAGGTGATATCTTAGGGTTGTTTTAATTTGCATTTCCTTTATGACCATAGATGATGAACATTTTCTCATATGTTTTTCTGCCATTTTAATCTCTTCTTCTGATAGGTCTATCTTTAGTTCCCTTGCCCATTTAGTGAATGGTTTATTGGGTTTTCGGGCGATTAGTTTCTTGAGTTCCCTGTAGATACTGGATATTAAACATTTGTCAGATGTATTGTTGGTGAATATCTTTTCCCAGTTGGTTGGCTATCTCTCTACTTTTGCAACTATGTTTTTATCTGTACAGAAACTTTTTATTTTTAGGTAGTCCCATTTATCGAGTCTCTTTCCAATCTGTCGTGACCCAGGGATTCTGTTCAGGAATCTGTTGCCTGTGCCTATGAGTTCCAGTGTCTCTCCTACATTATCATGTAGCAGTTACACAGTTTCCGGTCTAACGTTGAGGTCTTTGATCCACTTTGAGTTAATGCTTGTGCATGGTGAAAGGCTAGGGTCAATTTTTAGTTTTCTGCATGTGGCTGCCCAATTTTGCCAGCACCAATAATTGAATAGACTGTGTTTATTCCATTGTATATCTTTGGCTCCTTTGTCAAATACAAGTTGCCTATAGGTATATGGTTCTATTTCTGGGTCTTCTATTCTGTTCCACTGATCTTCTGGTCTGTTTTTTTGCCAGTACCAAGCAGTTTTTGTTACTATGGCTCTATAGAAGAGTTTGAAGTCTGGTATTGTAATACCACCAGCATTGCTCTTTTTGCCTAGAATTGTTTTGGCTATTCTAGGTCTTTTATTGTTCCATATGAATCTTTGGATTATATCTTCAATTTCCATGAAGAATGTCTTTGGGATTTTGATGGGTATTGCATTGAATTTTATATCAATTTTGGCAGTGTAGGCATTTTCATTATGTTGGTTGTCCCTAGCCATGAGCATGGGATGCCTTTCCATTTCCTCCTGTAATCTTTAATTTCTTTCATTAGGCTTTTATAACTTTCATTGAATAATTCCTTTACTTCTTTGGTTAAGTATATTCCTAAGTATTTTATTCTTTTGGGGGCTATTGCGAATGGGATCATTTTCTTGATTTGGCCTTCTGTTTGTGTATTGGTGGTGTACAAGAAGGCAACTGACTTCTGAAGGTTGATTTTGTATCCTGCCACTTTGCTAAAGTGGTGTATTAATTCTAGTAGCTTGAGAGTGGAGTTTGTTGGGTCACTCAAGTAGAGGATCATGTTGTCTGCGAATAAGGATAGTTTAATTTCTTCTTTCCCTATGTGGATCCCTTTGATGTCCTTTTCTTGTATTATTGCTCTGGCTAAGGGTTCCAGCACTATACTGAAGAGAAGTGGAGAGAGTGGGCATCCCTGTCCAGTTCCTGATTTTAAGGTGAATGGTTCCAGTCTTTCACCATTTAGTATAATACTGGCTGTAGGTTTTTCATATATGGCTTTCACTATTTTGAGGAATGTACCTCTTATTCCTATTTTTTCTAGCGCTTTCAACATGAATGGATGTTGTATTTTGTCAAATGCCTTCTCCTCGTCCAGAGAAATTATCATATGATTCTTTTCTTTAGCTCTAATGATATGATGTATTACATTGATTGATTTGCGAATGTTAAACCAGCCTTGCATTTGTGGGATGAAACCCATTTGATCACAGTGTATGATTTTTTAAATTTGTTTCTGGATTCTGTTGGCTAATATTTTATTGAGGAGTTTTGCATCTGTGTTCATTAGAGAGATAGGTCTGTAGTTTCCTTTTTTTGTTGGGTCTTTCCCTGGTTTGGGGATGAGAGTAATATTAGCTTCATAAAATGAGTTTGGTATTGCTCCTTCTGTTTCTATTTCTCAGAAGAGTTTCAAGAGTATAGGTGTTATTTCATCTTTAAATGTCTTGTAGAATTCTGCAGTGAAACCATCTGGACCTGGGCTTTTTTTGGTTGGCATTTCCCTGATTGCTTCCACAATTTCGTTGTAAGAAATTGGTCTGTTCAATTTGTTTACTTCATCGTTGTTCACTGTGGATAGCCTATATTTATTTAAGAAATCATCCATTTCTACTAGATTTCCTTGTTTCTTTGAATATAGGCCCTGGTAGTACCTATTCATTATGGACTGGATTTCTTGGAAATCGGTTGTGATTGTTCCTGTGGGGTCTCTAATCTTGTTTATTTGAGTCTCCCCTTTCCTTTTTTTGATTGATCTTGCCAAGGGTCTGTCAATTTTGTTGACTCTTTCAAAGAACCAACTTATGGATTTATCAATTTTGTGTACAGTAGTTCTTATTTCAATCTCTGAAATTTCTGATTTATTTTTGTTATTTCTGTGCTTCTAGCTGTTTTAGAATTAACTTTTTCTTGCTCCTCTAGGTGTTTCAGCTTTTTAAAGGTTATTTACGTGCTCTTCTTCGGTCTTTTTAATATGCACTCATAGTGCGATAAATTTGCCTCTTAGAACTCCTTTGCTGTGTACCATAAGTTTCTTTGTGATGTTTCTTGATTGTCATTACATTCAAGGAAGTTTTTAATTTCATTTCTGATCTGATATGTTACCGAGGGGTTATGCAGAAGTGTGTTGTTCAGTTTCCATGTGATTGAATGTTTTTTGACTTTGACTGCATTGTTCAGAAATTAGTCTGACTCCACTGTAGTCTGATAGGATGCATGGGATTATATCAGACTTCTTGTATCTGCTTAAGTTTTCTGTATGAACTATTATATGATCTATTTTGGAGTGTGTTCCATGTGCTGCTGAGAAAAATGTAAAAAGTTTCATCATTGTGTGGAAGACTCTGTGTATATCTGTTAAGCCCAGCTGGGCTATGGTGTCATTCAAGTCGATGGTGTTTTTGCTTAACCTTTGTTGAGTTGACCTGACATTTGTTGAGAGTGGAGTATTGAGGTCACCGACAATGATTGTGTTTGAGTCTATCTTGTTCTGTAGTTCTAAAACAGTTTGTTTGACGAATTTGGGTGCTCCCGTGTTGGGGGAGTAGATGTTTATAACTGTAATATTATGGGCATGGATTGTACCCTTTACTAATACATAATGGCCGTCTCTATCTTTGTGTACTGATTTTACTGAGAAGTTAATTTTATCGGAGATTAAGATTGCTACTCCTGCTTTTTTGCATGGTGCATTGGAGTGGAAAATTCGATTCCAGCCTTTCACTTGGAATTTGTTTCTGTCTTTGGCAGTGAGGTGTGCCTCTTGGAGGCAACATATGGATGGGTGGTGTTTCTTAATCCTGTCCACTGCTTTGTGTCTTTTGATTGGCTTCTTCAGGCCGTTCACATTTAGGGAGATTATGGAGAAGTGGTCAGTGTCCATTGTTTTTATGTATTTATTTATTTATTTATTTTGATAAAAATATATTTTTATTTTAATTAATAGAAGGGTTACATTATATTCACCACATAGAAGGCACATTACTATACAAACACTGATACCCTTTCTCATGTTTTTTTTCCTCTTTTTTATTGTAATTAGTAAAGGGGTTACATGGTATTTGCCAGATAGGAGGTGCATTAACTCACATACATGGATACCATTTCACATGTCTTGGTACCCATTACCCTCCCACCCACACCGCCCACCCATCTTGGTTTTCCCCCCTTCCCTATCAAATTTCAAATAACCAAATATAAATAAATTCAATATATCAGATAACAAAGTGAGATACTATAGCAATATGAGATAACCAAGGGACAGAAAAGGAGATGAGAGACAACATACTACATTAAGGACAACAATCATTCGTTATATGGCTTTTGTTTCAATTAACTTCATAGTATAAGGCCTTATGTATCAAGATTTTGCTCTATTGCAGATCTCTGCTAGTAGAGCCCTAGGTTTCTACTGATTACAACGAATGAGGGAAACCATTGAGCCTAAGTTCCTTTGAGTCTGGCTTACTTCACGTAATATGATTTTTTCTAAGTCTTTCCATTTCCTAACAAATGGGGTGATGTCATTCTTTCTGACAGCAGCATAGAATTCCATAGTGTACAAATACCACAACTTGTTGATCCACTCATCAATTGAGGGACATCAAGGTTGGTTCCATATCTTTGCTATGGTGAATAGTGCTGCAATGAACATTGTTGTGCTGGTGGATTTAGTATGCCCTTGTTTCTGGATGGTTGGGTGAATGCCAAGTAGTGGAATTGCTGGGTCATAGGGGAGTTCTATGTTTAGCCTTTTGAGGCACTGCCACACTGCTTTCCATAATGGTTGAACGAGTTTGCACTCCCACCAACAGTGTAGTAGTGATCCCTCCTGGCCACATCCCCTCCAGCATCTCTTATATCTGTTATTATTCTTTTTCATGATCCTGGCCATTCTAACTGGAGTGAGGTGGAATTTTAGAGTTGTTTTGATTTGTATTTCTTTTATGACCAGAGATGTTGAGCATTTCTTCATGTGTCTATAGGCCATTTTTGTTTCTCCTTCAGAGATGACTCTCTTTAAGTCTTTGGCCAATCTTTTAATGGGATGGTTGTTACTTTGGAGATTAGTTTTGGAGTGATTCAATTTTTTGAGTTGTTGATATATTTTGGATATGAGGCCTTTGTCCGTTGTTTGGTTGGTGAAGATCTTCTCCCACTCTGTAGGCTTCCTAATTAATTTACTAGCTATGTCCTTTGCCATACAAAAGCTCTGAAATTTAATTCAGAGCCTTTCTCTGATTTGTTGTGATTCTTGGTCCTTATTAAGAAAATGTTGACTTGTGCCCAGGAGGCCTAGTGTATCTCCTATTCCTTCCTGTAAAGTTTTCAGTGTGTCAGCTTTTACCTCCAGGTCTTTGATCCATTTGGAGTTAACTCTAGTGCAGGGTGACAAAGAAGGATCCAACTTTATTTTTCTGCAGGTGTTTAACCAGTTCTGCCAGCACAACTTGTTGAAGAGGCTGTCTTTCTTCCATTCTATATTTTTGGATCCCTTGTCAAAGATTAGGTGGCCATAGGTCTGTGGTTTAGTATCTGTGTCCTCAGTTCTATTCCATTGGACTTCTTGTGCCAGTAACAAGCTGTTTTGAGAATTATAGCTCTGTAATAAAGTTTGGAATTGAAATTCCTCCAGAGCTGTTCTTTCTGCAAAGAAGTGTTTTTGCTATACGGCGTCTTTTATTATTCCATATGAAATTTTGAATTGGCTCTTCTATTTCTTTAAAGAATGCCATTGGGATATTTATGGGTATTGCGTTGAATTTGTAGATAGCCCTTGGCAAGATTGTCATTTTCACAATGTTGATTCTTCCAATCCAGGAGCATGGGAGGTTTTTCCATTTCCTTAGTTCTGCTTTAATTTCCTTTTTTAGGGTTTTAAATTTTCGTCAAAAAGGTCCTTTACATTATTAGATAAGCTAATTCCTAGGTACTTTATTTTCTTTGAGGCTATTGTGAAAGGAGTTGCTTTCCTGATTATTGCCTCGTTCCTCTCACTGCTGGCGGAAAGGAAGGCAGTTGATTTTTGAGGGTTGATTTTATAGCCTGCTACTCTTCCAAAGTTTTGAATCAGCTCAAGGAGCTTGGGAGTAGAGTCTATAGGATTCTTTAAATACAGAATCATGTCATCTGCAAAGAGGAATAGTTTTATTTCCTCTTTCCCTACTTGGATCCCCTTTATGCTTGCTTCTTGCCTTATTGCACTGGCTAGGAATTCTAGTACTATGTTAAAGAGGAGTGGAGAGAGTGGGCATCCTTTTCTTGTTCCTGATTTTAGAGGGAATGGCTTTAGATTTTCACCATTAAGTGTAATACTAGCAGTGGGTTTCTAATACACAGCATTTATTACATTGAGGAATGTTCAATGGATTCCTGCTTTCTCCAGAGCTTTTAACATAGAGGGGTGTTGGATCTTGTCAAATGCCTTTTCCGCGTCTATTGAGACAATCATGTGATTTTTGTCCTTGCTCCTGTTGATGTGTTGAATTATATTAATTGATTTGCATATGTTGAACCAGCTTTGCCTCCCTGTGATGAATCCAGTTTGATCATAGTGTATAATTTTTTTGATGAGTTGTTGTAGACGGTCTGCCAGTATTTTGTTGAGAAGTTTTGCATCGATGTTCACCAAAGAAATAGGTCTATAGTTCTCTTTCTTTGATGAATCTCGGTCTTGTTTGAGGATGAGGGTTGACAGTTGTTCTTCTTCAGGACATCAATGATGTTTTTCCAAGCTTTTCTTGCATTTAGGGTTTGCGTGGAGAGATTTACTGTAATTCGAATGTTCTTCCCATTATAATATAGCTCCTTCTTTGGTTTTGCAGCATTTAAGATCTATTCCTTGGTATTTGGCTCTAGTGTCTTTACTATGATATGTCTATGTGAGTTCCTTCGAGGATCTTGCCTGCTTGGGGTCCTGAAACCTTCAATAATGTGAGTATTTTCCTTTTTGAAGTTGGGGAAGTTCTCTGCTATGATTTTGGTGAATAAACGTTGCATACCTTTGTCCTGGAATTCGGCCCCCTCCTCAATCCCTATTATATGAAGATTAGACTTCTTTGCTGCATCTGCCAGATCCTGAAGCTCTCTCTGGTAGATTCTGACTGATTTTTCCAAGGTGGCAATTCTCTGTTCCAGCTCTTGCATTTTGTCTTCCATTTCTGATGTTCTGTTCTCCATCTCGGTCAATCTGCTGCTTAATGCCTCCATTTTTGCTTGAAGTGTGGACGCTGAGCTGATCATGTCTGCTCTGAGGGCATTAATCTTTTCTTCCATTTCTCTTTTGAATTTGAGGAGCTCTTTGAAGATTTCCTGCTTATGTTCCTGGAATTGTTTTTGGTGTTCTGTTTTAATTTCTTTAGTTATGTTCACAATCATCTCCTTGAAGAGGGTCATGTTTCGTGTCTCTTCAGGTGTCATTTCTTGGGATGGTGACATCTCCCTCATGTCTTCGCTCTTGTTGCCTTTTGGGCTTTGCGTGGGACTTTGATTATTTATGTATGTCATGATTCTTCTTTGAGCTCTCCTCGGCATTGAGAACTGTTGTTGTACTTCACTCTGTGGCCAGTAGTAGCAGTGTTTGCTTGGATTGCGACCGTGGTTCTGGGAATATGTGAATACCTGTGGTTCTCAGCCAAATTGATTCCTCTGCTGACTATGTCAGAGTTCGCCATTTTGTAGGTGTTCGGTCGATTCCCAGAGGCTGTGTGCTGCTGTACGACTAGCTATCAGCCCAGCCAGTGGCCTTACAATGAGCCGTGGGATGGATCTGCGAGCTTCAGTCTCAGAGTGCTGGGTGGATGGTTGGTTTTCCTATGCTGCTTCAAGGGGCGGGCCTCCGGCCAAGGGTCTGGGGTTTGGGAATTTCCAGGGGCTCTCACCAGAGCCTGCAGCTTTCTGCTCTTTTCCCAGAGGCGGGGCTCAGCTGAGGACGTGAGCTCCAAGGGCGTAGCCACGCCTTTCTGATTCTCAGAAGGCTAGCTTGGCTGCTGGTCAGCCCTTCAGTTCCCTCATGCTTTGTCAGAGAGTCTGTGACTGTGGAGGGCCCCTTGGTGCTGTCTCGCTCAGGATTTCCAACTGGAGAATGCCCAGCTCAAGATCTGAGGGTGACAGATGCTGGCTTCTATTGTCCCGTACACCCCACCCGCTGTTGTAAGGCAGGGACACAGTGCTCCCCACTCTCCAGACCCAGTGGCCTGGGAGAGGAACCAGGTGGGCTGGTGGGAGCTAGGACACCCCCGCCTCCCCTGGTGGGGTGCTGGGTCTTGGCGTAGCCCGCCTGTCAGTCTCCAGTCAGAGGCCTGGGAGAGGAACCTGGTAGATGGGTGGGGACTGGGACGCCTCCGCCTCCCTTGGTGGGGTGCTGGGTCTTAGCACCTCCGCCTGTCAATCACCAGTCATTGGCCTGGGGGAGGGGGCTGTTGAGGGAAGGGACAGGATTCTAAATTCCTTGCCCCACTGCTCTTGCTCTTCACAGGAGGGGTGGAGGGGTCTGAGTTAAGTTCTATGGCTTGCCACTCTCTCTGTGTTTGGGGGCCTGCTGTAGTACTCACGCCTCTACGTTCATCTGTGGGTGCTGCACAGTGTTGGAGAATCCTTCACTCCCCTTGGATCTCCGCTGCCACTTGTGGTCTGCCTCTGGCTTCTGCTGCTTGCTGTTCTGGTTCCTCGTCTGGGTTCCGCTGCTTCTATGGCTCCCTGACCCGGTTACCTGGCCCGGCGCTGCCTGGCCTGGCTCCCTCCACTGCCCCCTCCTCCACTGCTTTTCTTGGCTCAGAGCCGGCGCAGTGGGGGAGGGGTCCTCGCATTCCGAATTCTTTGAGAAATTTGGATGTGAGCTTTATCTGGATTTCTTTTCCGGTTTTGGTCCTTTTCCATTGCTTCTTGAGTTTGGTGTGGATTTCTTAAGGTAATTGATTCATGGGACTCCCTGGTTCTCTCTTTTTGTGAGAGAGAGCTAGGCAGCATCCCTATTGTCTCGGCACCATCTGAAGTCTGGGTTTTGATTACTAATATCCCCACCCGTGTTTTGTGTCAGTCCAGGTGCTTGAACTCAGGGTCTGGGCATTATACTTGATCTTCTTTTGCCAAGGCTAGTGCTCTACCCTTGGCCTACATTGTCATTTCCAGCTTTCTCTGTGGTTAACTGAAGGTAAAAGTCACACAGAGTTTTCTGTTTGGGATGGCTTTGAATCATGATCCTCAGATGTCATCTTCCAGAGTAGAAAGTATTACAGATGGATGCCAATTCTTACTCTTTTTATGTTCCTGGGAAAACATATTATTCATGTTTTAATTCTGAGAGGTATTTTCTACCAGGTAACAACTTCTAGGCCCAGAGAAATTTTTTTTTAATTCTGGTTTGTTTTTCCTTCTAGACTTCACTATTTCACTAGAAAATATGTGGCTGTTTGCATCCCTTTTATATGTAATGTTTCTAATCCCCAAAGACTTTTTAGACATTTTATTAAGTGAAATGAGCCAGACCCAAAGGGACATCCATGATTTCCCTCAATAGTAATTCTTAGTACACATCTAGGACTCTCCTAGCAGAGGATCAAAAAAGCTTTGTAGATATGGTCATATAGGATGAGGGCAAGCGAAATGAACTCCAGGATATGGAAACAAGAGGTTTATCTTGGGAATTGTTGTTCTTAATATACATTATGAAATTATTTCTGTTCTCTTTTTTTCCCTTATGGTTTACATCATGTTGTTACTGTACATGACCACTTTACCTAGCATTTTGTAAATGTATTTATTTGAAAGAAGAAAGGTAAAGGGGAAAAACAAGATGATTGGGAGAGGGTGGGGGAAGCAAAAATGGGGAAAAAAACCTGGGAAGGGGTAACAATGTTCAAGAAGTAATTTACCCACTATCCACGAATGTAACTGTTACCCCTGTATATATCACCATGGCAATAAAATACAGTAAGAAAAAAAGGAATATTCAACAGCAACAAGAATATAAAAGACATTTTTTTTAAATTTCAAGTATTATGGTAAATTTGGCCTTAGTATCTTTTCATTAATTATGGTAGGAGAATATTCTGTTTAAATCTCAGCATTTATAAGTCAAAACTGAATCAATTTTGGGAAAACTTTGGCCAGAATTTCTTCACATTGGTTCCATCATTTCTTCTGTGCTCTGTTTGAGACTCAGTTCATTACTTAACCAGTTTTTCATATGATGAACCTCATAGGATTATGTTCTTCTTTTGTGGCCATTGGGCTTGAATTCAGGACCTGAGCACTGTCTCTGAGAATATTTTGCTCAAGGCTATCACTCTACTTTTTGAACCAGAGATCCACTTCTGGCTTTTTGGTGCTTAATTAGTATTTATATACTTAAAAGCCTCATGGACTTTTCCTGCTTGGGCTGGATTTGAACTGTGATTCGCAGATCTTAGCCTCCTGAGTAGCTAGGGTTACAGATGTGAGCCACTAGTTCCAGCCAGCTAATGTTCTGTTCATATTTGGGTTTATTTTAAATAATTTCAATTCTTTGTTTTTATGATAGTCAAGATTTATTTTGATATATTTTATCTTTTTCAAATTAATCCAATATATTTTGATCTGAATATAGATTTCATCTTTGATAGTTGAATTCATTTCTTTTTATTTTCTTTTGGCCTGATCTGAGACTTGAATTCAGAGCTTGGGCACTGTCCTTGGAATTTCTCAAGGCTAGTGCTCTACCACTTGAGTGTCACAGCACACTTCTGGTTATTTCTGTGTATGTGTTACTGAGGAATCAACCCCAGAGTTCTTGCATGCTAGATTAGGCAAGCACTCTACCACTAGGCCATGCTCCCACCCCCATTCTTTTTATGTATTTACTAGATTTCTATTTCATATGCTCAAGCCTGGCTTTGTCTTGCCTTTCTTGCCTTTCCTTTCTTTTTGTGCTGGTACCAGGACTTGTACTTAGGGAGTCACACTCTTACATGGCTGTTTGCTCAGGGCTCTACTAATTCAACCATACCTGCACTTCCAGCTTTTTACTGCTCAGGCTGGCTTCAAACTTTCATCATATCTCAGTCTCTTGAGTAGCTTGATTACAAGTGTGAGCGTACTTCACCTGGCTTTGAAATTTTTGCTTTTTTGTTTTTAATTGTTGTCATTTTAAGTCAGATCCTACATGTTTTTCATTTTGAAGGGGCTGCTGGATAGTTTGGGAAAATATTATCCGTGTTTATGTTTGGTATTTGTTCTGTGACATGTTGAAGATATTTGGGAAGTTGTTTCATTTGGATCATGATTTAAAATTTAAAAACAAGGACCAAAGAAATGTTTCATCTAGAGTTAATTATTTACATATGACTGAGGCCAAACCCTTGTTAGTATTCCATTTGGGGGATTTGGTTAAACACATTTTGGCATTTTTTGAGCTATAGACATTGCTCTTCTACTAATTTCTGTTGGATTTTTTCAAAGCCTTGGGTAATTTCCTTCTCTGCTTGGTTAATTAATACTCAAATGAAAAGTTGTAGGCATCCTTCTGGAGTTTCTGACAGTTGTGTGTTTGTGCAGCTCTCTCCTCTCCTGTGCTCTTATAACCATGGAAATATTTCCCAGATTCTCATATGATCTTTGCTCTGAGTGACTGGCAGACCCCAAGACCAAGGTGTGCAAGACTTCCAATGAAGTCAAACAAATGCTCGCTAAGTAATCAGGAGTCTATAGGGGTTTGAGTTTATATTTTTCTCTTCCAGTGTGTGTGTGTGTGTGTGTGTGTGTGTGTGTGTGTGTGTGTGAGAGAGAGAGAGACAGACAGACAGACAGACAGACAGAGACAGAGACAGAGAGAGACAGAGAGAGACAGAGAGAGACAGAGAGACAGAGAGAGACAGAGACAGAGACAGAGTCAGAGACAGAGAAATAGAGACAGACAGACAGACAGACAGACAGACAGAGAGAAAAATCCTTCACTTCCTGAAGCTGTTTCATATCTATTTTGTTTATTTTCAGATTTATTGTTTAGGAGGTAAGATAAATCTATACTCTTCTGGGATTTTCCTTTTGTTGCTGTTTTGTTTTTCTTTTGTGATAGTCCTGGGGCTTGAACTCACGGCTTGGGTAGTGTCCTTGAGTTAGTGCTCTACCACCTGAACTATACAAACACGTCCAACTTTTCAATGATTAATTACAGATAAGTGTCCCATGGAGTTTATTGCCCTGGCTGGCTTTAAACTCTAATCCCCAGATCTCAGACTCCTAAGTAGCTAGGATTACAGACATGAGCCACTGGTGTCTTGCCATAAGTTCATATTATTTTACTCTATTTTTATATACCATGGAAATAAAAATTAAGTATAATGAGAAAGTGATGACATGTAAATTGTCATATGAAGAGCAGAAACTAACATTTATTGACTGTGCCTGTCTTGGGCTATGCTCAGGCACCATTAGCTCAGCCACCATATGAGAGTAATACAATGAACTTAATTTAAAGCAGATCCCAGAGTGTTTTATGAAGCCATGCATTCTCTAAATGGCAGAGCTAAGAATTAAACCTTAGTCTGCTGGCAGAGTGCACCCTGGTTTCTTGTAAAAAGGAATCCTCATACTAGACAGTTCTTAAAGACTTACACTAATGAATTGACCTACTTGAAAGTGCATTGAAAGCTAGGCATTGGAGGCTTGCATTTGTAGTAGTAGTTGCTCAGGAGACTGGGATCTGAGTACAAAGCCAGCCCAGGTAGAAAAGATCATGAGGCTCTTATTTACAACTAACCATCAAAAAGCCTGAAGTGGAACTATGGCTCAAGAATGAAGCACCAGCCTTGAGTGAAAAAGCTAAGACACAGAACTTTGGCTCTGAGTTCAAGCTTGTACCGGCACACACACACATACACACACACACACACACACACACACACACAAACACACACGCACACACACTTGCACACACAGATGTTTGAGCAGTCTATCCTAAGCTTGCTTCATGGAAGTTCGTATAAGAGCTGGTTTTCTCATTCATAATCAATACCTCACATAATTTTACAAAGAGAATATATGAGAAATTGTTATGGATCTAAAACTAAATAAAATATGATGTATGTATGTATGTATGTATGTATGTATGTATGTATGTATGTCTCTATCTTCTTTTTTAATTTAGTTTCCTTTTTCTTTGCCAGTCCTGTGCTGCTGGGGCCTACTGGCAGCAAATTGGGGTTCCTGAAATAGGGGGCAGGGACTGGAAAAAACAGAAGAGAGTCAAACACATGGGGTCCGGGAGGCCTCCAGCCCAGGTAAAGACTTCAGCCCCGTTTATTCTCAACTCAAGGCTTATATCCCTTCTTGAAACCAGGGAAATTCCAGGTGTTTCATTCATATGGTAAATCTCAGGTCATTTAAACAGAATAAGGCCAGAATAAGACAATAAAGCAATTGTCTGATGCAAATCAAGGTACAGTTTCATTCCACTCTGGCTCCCAACTTATCCCCCATTTTTATTTTAAAAGAAACACAAGTGCAATTTCTACTCTTTCCAATACCTCTAATTTATCCTGTCTCACTTTCCAAAAATGACTCTGGTTCCTTCATCTAAAGGGGATTGGTTGGCATAGATTCAGCTTCTGTGACTCCTTCAAGCTGAGTCAGAGGCGTTGTCTCTTTGCTTGACCAGGGACCTTAAGAAGCCTAGTCTGTTTTATCAAGAGGTTGCAAGAATTAGATATCAGGAACAATAATTTGCTCCAAACTAGAGATCATATTTAACATTTAACAACTGCACAAACCATCTTTGGCTACAATAGTGTAGCTTACTTAGCACCCATTTGCAAAGGCATTTTCTTGATTTTCAGGGGAACTAAATCTCTGCAACAATGCTTCAGTTGTCAGATCTAAACAGATTAATAGAGACACAAGCCCCCGATCCACAAACTTTCCTGAATTTGTGGCTGGTGTCAAAAAAAATTCGCTCAATTAGGACTTTAAACTACCCACTATCACAGAAGATTGACAAGTTCCTTCCCAGTTATGAAAGGCATGGGCATTAGTAAGACATGCTTACAAACTATTCTATGACCTCCCGGCTCTGATTAGTTTGAATGGCCAAGCACACTTGACTCTAGGATCTGACACCATCTCTGCCATCCAAGCAGAGGCTTTCTGGATTCTTTATCACTTTCGTCTCAATAGTGTCTTTTCACACTGGGATAAACATCCCATTGGCATTTCACTTTGTTGGTTGCTGGATTTGAAATCAGGATCTGGGCACTGTCTCTCAGCTCTCCAGCTCAAGGCTAGCATCCTGCCACTGTGGGTCCCGAGTGAAAGACCCGCGGAGACCCGCACCCAAGGACGCACACAGGGACCACTGGATGCAATAGGCAAGAGGATTTTATTCGGGCATATGCTCGGGCTTCTCAGGTACACGTGACCTCGAGATCCGTGAGGTTCGGGTCAGTGGCTGAGAGCCCCGATCTGTCTCAAGAGTGACTTTTTATACAGTTCTGCAGTCCGTTACAACAGAGTCCGTGCTTTTACAGCCAATAAGTTTAAAGTATTCCAGTGAGGTCTGCACGCAGGCAGCCAATCTTTGTGAAGCAAATTATACATTTTGACCATTAATCTCGCAGACAGGGCCCGGTGGGAAATATGTCCTTTGTGTGGGGAGGCGACCCTTATCTGGGTCAGCACATGTTGTTTGTGAGGTAGGATGGCCAGCTGCAGAGACTGGTCAACAGGATGTGGGCTTAAGGGAAGCGACCCCTTATCTGAGTTAGCACATGTTGTTTGTGAGGTAGGATGCAAGCTTATTGATTAGCTTGTGAGGCTACTACCTATTTACCAAGGGGAGAGGGTGGGGTAAGTGATCTAATAATAATATAATTTTCTTAGCAAAGTATATTTTATACAGAGGCTAGAAATAGCTTGGTCAGGCACAAAAGTCTGCTCCTTAACAATATGGGCTTGCAGGGTCTTCACACTGAGTAGCACATTCCAATGGGCCCGCGGTCCTGGGGAAAATGACCCTTGTCCTGTTATAAAATTAGCTCCTTTCAGGGCCTGGATGGTGTTACTGCCGGCTAGTTGTCGACTACAGATAGCAGAGCAAACGGGATGTTACAGAGAACAGAACAAGCAGAACATGGGTTAAGCTTGTAAAAACTACTACCATGGGGAAGGGGCAGGGTCGGGTTTTACACAAGTTTCTGCCCAGTTATGAGAGGTACGGGTATTAGTAAGGCATGCTTACAAACTATTAAGAAGCGCCCTCATTCTTAAGCAGCAGCTGTCTTGTTGTTTATGTAAGCTGTTCAGGGTATAGAGATGAAAAATAACTACCCCCAGACCCAAAGTTATTCCCCATCAGTAAGCAGAATAAAAATCCCCAAGGACCCAGAGGTTGCACAAACAGGAACTTCTGAGCCCTAGTCAGCCATTGTTCACACAGATGTCCATAAGCTCCAGGAACTAACCTATTTGGTGTCAAAATTAGACTGCACATATAGCATTGTATAGCATTAATTTCCCAAACCATAAAACTACTCTCTGACAGTTGAATGGGACCCAGCGTCTGAGAACTTCCCGTTGGTTTCCACCAGCCTGGGAAGCTCCCCAATCCCCATCTTATCTCATCCGACCACCTGATGGGTGTAAATCTGTGACATTTGCCTTGAAGAGACTGTGTAAACACTGGCTGTCAGCTTCTCCCCAGCACCTCACAACATCACTGCTTTGAGGTGTGAGTGAACAAGTTGCATGCTGGCTCCCTTAATCTATGGCCACCTGGCCACCGTTCCTCAGTTAGCAAAAGCATGAGTTAAACTTTAAGATGACAGCACTATGGTTCTGACCTGGGATCTATCACCGAGCTTGGTGCTTGAGTGCTTCCCCCCAGCTTTTCAGCTCAGTGCTAGCACTTTGCCACTTCGAGCTCCAAAGCAACTCTGTCCCAGCATCCTGCTGGCAGATTAGACCCCACAATCTCACAGGGACTTTGGTTTGCCTGGGCAGGCTCAAAACTGTGGGTTTCAGATCAGTGATTCCTACAAAAGGCCACTTTACTCCAATTAGAAGCAACAAGATGGTCAACTCAGAAATAGTCTCTAAGCATGATCTTACCTGGAACTTGGTGAGGGCCAAACTTACATCTGAATGAGGATCTGCTGTCCTTCTCCATGGGCCTGCTGGAGATTGCTATAAAGTAACTTACAAGAGTAAGCTGAAATAGCAATTAAGCAACCATTTTGGTAGTCCTAATTTTCCTTGTTTCTTTTTTTGAAACAAAACTTTAGGACAACTTTACTTTTAAATTTTGTTCAGAAACCATTTGTAATTTTCTTTAAAACTTTTACACTTTTTAACTTAAACTCTTCACACTTTAGTCTTTATTTGCATTTGATAAACTGTTAAGGCTCAAGAAACTCCCTTTGCCTCCAGGCTCCCTAGTGCCCAAGGCCCTCCCTTTGCCTATTAGAGGAGGCTTTTTGTTTTTTCCTGCAGTTTAGATTATTACTGCCTAGAATTCCATCAACATTTTAAACTGAAATAACAGTTTTTCCCTAATGCAAGAATTACAAACATCAGTGCACCAAAAGTCTAAGTCTGGACTTAGTTTCCTTCCCCCCCCCCTTTTTTATCTTATTATCAGATTTCCAGTGTCAGTCTGCAAGAAAAGACAGATAGGTAAAGTTTCTGACATTAATGAACAATTTCACATTTAAATCTCTAATACATGTCTCCAAACTTTAACTAAAGGTAATAAATCCCAAATTCCCTACTACCTCTGGGCAAAACAGGATACAATGTTTACAATGTAAACAGCTCTATGCATTGCAAACCCAGATTTTTAAAATGCAGATTTCAGGATCTTTAGAAAAATACTTTTTACCAATTTCTCTTCAACACAACCTAATAATCCTTTGAGACGTAAAACATTCAAACCTAATACTTTTCTTGAGGTTTTAAGCTTAGATTTACCCAATTCCCTTGGTGTTTAAGTATAAATTTATCCATTGTTTTATACAGCATGCTGGTAATTTAACCTTGAACATGTTCACTCACTCATTCACAAACACTAATACTCAAAGATGTTAAAGCACGCAATATTAATATCGACCGTTCGTTTTCCAGAAGTTTGTATCAAGAGAGCTTTGTCAATTTTACTCTTACAGGTGAGAATGAGGTTCAAAACAAAACTTTTTGCAAGGCAACTTAGCTGGAATTTATTTTTCCAGGGCTTGTTACAACTGCAGACACGCGGGAGCAGCCATACTAGGCTCAGAAATGTTCAAATAAATAACAAGGATGTGTGCTTGAGTATGCACAGAAAAACTATAAGGATCCATATTTAGAACTGGTACCAATTTTAAAGACAAAACTGGACAAGGAAAAATATGTAACCCGAACAAGACAGAGAAGTGGAGACTTTTACATAACTTATAATGGCGTGACCTGTTAGCGACAAGAAACTCAAAAGGGGGGTCAAGGCGACCCTTGACCACCCAGGCCCACAGTGCACCTTTTTTAAAACAAAAACAAAAAAATAAAACAAGACAAAACAAAACACAGACATACAGGGGGTCGGCCGACTTCAACTTACCTCTGAAGGCCTTTGCTTTTCAATTGGGCATCTTTTACAAAAAAGATAAGAAGAGGGATGGTAAAGACAAAATAAAAAGAACAATCCTTTATCTCAATAGCATACAATTTGTAAAAGAACAATTATCACATATTAAATTGTGTAGAGTCAATGAATATGTTAAAAGGTCCCTACATAATAGCAAAAGGAGGAGAAACACAGCTCATATGAAGGTGTTGAACAAGTGGATCAGGAGCAGTCCCACTGACATGCACAAATAACTCAGGTCCTTCCCACGTCGCAGGATGCACCACTGGAGGGTTGGCAGTGTAGGCCCAGTGAGTCACTGCTTGGATGGCCACTGCCACTCTCCACAATCTGAACGCAGCGTTCAGGCAGCCAGTGGGCGTCATGTTCTCCTTGTGAAAAAACAAATACATGCCCTCGACCCCAGGTTAGAACAGGATCGGGTCCGTGCCAAGCAGTATTTAGGGGATCCTTCCACTTTACTAAGGCAAAAGCACGCTGCTCTCTTTTTTCCCAGAATTGCTGAACAGTGGATAAATTATTTAAGTGCAAATTCAAAAAATTTAAAACAAAGCATGATTAAGTATATTCACAGGGGTAATAGGATACAATTCCCCTTTCTTTATCTTAAAAATTTGATGTTTTAGTAATCCATTAGCTCGCTCGCTCCACAATACCCTAATCCTTGTCTTGGTGGGCGAGACTGGGGTTGGAGTGTCTCTGGCCCTCCCTGTGCTGCTCAGCCTTGTCCCACAGAAGGGAGGAGGCCTTGATCAAGCAGCTGCTTAGTAACTTCAGCACTAGGACTAAACATATGCACTCACATTTTTTCCATGACAACACGACCCCATAAATTAATTGGTAGAAGATCTAGGACAAATGGCTGAAAATGACCAGAGTGCCCTTCCTCATCTCTCCAAGCAAGGATCGCACTGCTCTGCTGTGGGTCAGTTGCATGCCCAATCCCCTGTAGGGAAGTTATAGAGGTTGTTAGGGGCCATTGGGTTGGCCAGTGTTTTTTTGATATCATAGACACATCTGCTCTGGTGTCTAATATTCTTTAAAGGGCTTTTCTTGTATAAATAAAGTCATCTCAGGCCTCTCGTTTTATGCTTTGTACCCAATACATATCAGAGGATTTAAATCCTCTCTGTCCACGTGTGGAATTGGCAGTCTCCCTGGGAGGTAAAGGCACAAGCAGTAGCTGTGCTATTTTTTGTCCTGCTGGGATCAATATTAAATGTCTCGGGGCAGAGGCCATAACCTTGATTTCTCCAGTAAAATCCTGGTCAATTATGCTGGGTGTAATTTGTATCCCTTTAAGGGCTGAGCTACTTCGCCCTAACAGCAATCCAGCCACTCCTGGGGAAAGGGTGACAAAGACCCCCATGGGGAGAGCTTGTATCCCCATCTCTGGGGTCAATACTAAGCAGGTGGAGGAACAGAGGTCCAATCCTGCGCTACCTGGGGGTGGCACAGAAGAGGCTGGAGACTGATTTTGGGGGGTTGTTAGAAGATGTACTTGTGGCTGAGAAGAGGGAGGGATTGGCCCATAGTTTTGTGGGGACAGGGGCTGGCCCCTTCTCCAGTTTCCCGAAAATGGGCGGCCATTGCAATTTGTTGCTGACTTGCAATCTTTAGCCCAGTGCTTCCCTTTACCACAGCGTGGACATGTGCCAGGTGATGTTTCTTTCTCTATCTTGGCCTGGCGTGGGCATTGCGCCATCCAATGTCCTATTTGTCCACAAGAGAAGCAACGCCCTGGGGGTCTAGCAGCCCAAGAATGCCGCTGGCCTCTATGTTTTATAAATTCATATAAATTCAGTAACAGTCTTTCCTTGAGGAGCGGCGGCTAAAGCGAGGCCTTGTACATGGGATGGTCCTATATCAGCACACAGTGTAATATAGTCTGTAATTCCTCCCTTACTCCTATAGTGTCTGATAGCCGCCCAACAGGTGGCGTTGGCATTTTCATAGGTCATATGTCTAACTATAGCCTTCCTTGCATTCTCATCTTGTACTAGGCGGTCAGCAGTCTCCATTAATCGAGACAAAAATTCTTGATAAGTTTCATCAGGTCCCTGTCTAATTTCAACTCGATTTTTAGTACCGTTAGAATTTTTTCCAAGCCTCTTTTGCCGCTGCATTTATTTGTATATGGGCTTCCATTGCATAGCCCAATTGATCTTTGGTGTTTTTATACGTTATCTCTCCTAGCAACTGATCAAAAGTATAAAGCAGGTTCTCAGCCCTATTTGATTCAATTTTAGCTCGACACTGTGCAATGAACTCTGTTTCCCATAATAAGTACTCTCCCCGACTAAGGCATGCTCTGGCAAGCTGCTTCTAGTCATTTGAGCATAAAATGTCAGCACATGTGGCCTCCAATGCTACTTGAGTAAAAGGGGCAATTGGTCCATATTGGGAGCAGGCACTCTTTAAGTCCCGTAATAGTTTAAAAGGAATAGGTCGATAGTATACTTGTTCGTCATGATCAACTAAAATGGGGAAGCATCGAGGCCCGGAAATATCTTCCCTCCTTTTAGCAGCCTGAGCCAAGTTTAGTTGTGATGCACTGTGCCTGGTTGTAGTGCCTGTTAGGAAGCACTTGTTGCTAGGATCTTTAGACATGCATAAAGGTTGAGAAGGCGGTTGGGGATGCAAGGCTGCAGCCGGAGGCAGTGGGAATAGAAGGTAAGGATTAGATTCGGCCGAGATTGTGTCAGGGGGTTCATATCTATTTCCTACTTCTGGGGGGGATCTCTGCACTATCCCCGTCCTAGATAGACTGCAGCCCTATTTATTTTCAACTCAAGGCTTATATCCCTTCTTGAAACCAGTGAACTTCCAGGTGTTACATTCACATGGTAAATCTCAGGTCATTTAAACAGAATAAGGCCAGAAAACAATAAGACAATAAAGCAATTGTCTGATGCAAATCAAGGTACTGTTTAATTTCACTCTGGCTCCCAACAAGGGTGAAGGTTAGGGTTAGGGTTAATGTGAAGGTCAGGGTGAGAGTTAGGGTTATGGTTTGGGTGAGGATGAGGGTTAGGTATAGGGTTAGGGTTAGGGTGAGTTTGAGGTTGAGGGTTAGGGTGAAATTGAGTGTGCAGGTGAGGGTGAGTGTGAGGGTTACAGTTGGATAGGTTTAGGTTAGGTTTTGGTTTGGGTACAGGGTTAGGGTGAGGGTGAGGTTGTCGGTAAGGGTGAGGGTTAGGGTGAGAGTGAGGGCGATGTTGAGGGTTAGGGATAGGGTTAGGGTTAGCGAAAAGTTTACAGTTTGGGTTCTGGTTAGCGTTAGGGTTTGGGTTAGGTTTACTGTGAGGGTGAGGGTGAGGATGAGGTTTAGGGTTAGGGTTAGGGTTAGTTTGAGGTTTAGGGTGAGGGTGAGGGTTTGGGTTCATCTTAGGATTAGGATTAAGGTCAGCCTCAAGGTAAGGGTTAGGTTGAGGGTGAGGGTGCGGATTATAGTTAGGGTTACGGTTAGGGTTAAGGTGAGGTTTAGGGGGAGGGGGAGTTTGAGCATAAGGGTGAGGATGAGGGCCAGGGTGAGGGTGAGGGTTAGGAATAGGTATGATAGATTTAGGTTGAGAATTAGCATTGGTTTTAGGGTTAGGTTTATGGTTAGAGGGATAGGGTTCTGGTTAGCGTTAAGGTTAGGGTTATGGTTAGGGTGAGGGTGAGTGGAGAGTGAGGGTGAGGATTAGGGTGAGGGTGAGGACACATGTGATGTTAAGGGTGAGTGTGAAGGTCAAGGTTAGGGTTAGGGTTAGGCTTTATGTTTACAGTGAAGTGTAGGGTGAGGATTACGGTTAGGATAGTGTTAGGGGTAGGGTAGGGGTGAGGTTGAGGGTTAGGATAAGGGTTAGGATAAGTAGGATAAGGGTGAGTGTTAGGTTTAGTGTTATGTTTAGTGTTAGAGTTAGGGTAAGGGTTACGGATATGGTTTGGTTTAGGGTTAGTGTGAGGATGAGGGTGAGGGTTAGGATTAGGTTTAGAGTTAGGTTGAGGGTGAGGGTTAGATTGAGGGTTAGGTTAAGTTTAGGGT
Source organism: Megascapheus bottae (assembly GCA_024803745.1). Lineage (NCBI taxonomy): Eukaryota > Metazoa > Chordata > Mammalia > Rodentia > Geomyidae > Megascapheus > Megascapheus bottae. Next base: position 435,817 of record JANJXV010000128.1, on the reverse strand, counting down.
TAGGGTTAGGGTGAGGGTGAGAGTGAGGTTAAGGGTTAGTGAGGGTGACGTGAGTGTGAGGGTGAGGTTGAGGTTGAGGGATAAGGTTAGGCTTAATTTAGGGTTAGGTTTAGGGTGAGGGTGAGGGTGATGGCATGGGTGAGGGTGAGGGTGAGGTTGAGTGGGAGCATCAGGGTTTGGATTATGGTTTGAGTTAGGGTTAGGGTTAATATTTGGGTGAGCCATTAGGGTTTGGGTTATGGTTAGGATTAGGGTTAATGTTAGGGTGAAGTGAGGTTTAGGGTGAGGGTGAGGGTGAAGGTGAGGGTAAAGATTAGGGTCAGGGTTAGGGTTAGGGTAATGATTATGTTAGGGCCAAGGTGATGGTTAGGGTTAGGTGAGGGATAGGTGTAGGGTGACGTTGAGGCTGTGGGTGAGGTTGAGGGTTAGGGGTAGGGTTTGTGTAAGGGTTAGGATAAGGTTGAGTGTGAGGGGGAGGTTTAGGGTTAGGGTTAGGGTTTTGATTAGGGTGAGGATGAGGGTGAGGTTTAGGGTTAGGGTTAGGTTTAGGGTAAAGCTGAGGGTGAGGGTTATGGTAGGGTTAGGTTTAGGGTGAGGGTTAGGTTTAGGGTTAGGGTGAGGCTGAGGGTGAGGGTGAGGGTGAAGTTGAGGGTGAGGGTTAGTGTTATGTTTATGGTGAGGGTAAGTGTAAGTGTAAGTGTGAGGGTGAGGCATAGGCTTAGGTTTAGGTTTACAGTTAGGGCGCAATTGAGTTGATGGTGAGGTTGAAATTGTGGGTTACGCTTAGGTTTAGAGTTAGGGTTAGGATGAGGATTAGGGTTGGGGTTAGGTTAAGGGTGAGGGTGAGGTTGAGGGTGAGGGTAAGGTTGAGGGTGAGTGTGAGTGTGAGGGTTAGGATAAGGGTGAGGTTTAGAGTTAGGTTTTGGTTAATGTTAGTGTGAGTATAAAGGTTTGATTCGTGTCAGGGTTAAGGTTAATGTTAGGGTGAAGTTGAAGGTGAAGGTGAGGGTGAGGGTAAGGTTTAGGGTGAGAGTGAGGGTGAGGGTTAGGGTTAGGGTGAAGGTGAGGGTGAGGTTGAGGGTGAGGTTGAGGGTGAGGGTGAGGGTTAGGGTTAGAGTTAGGGTTAGGGTGAGGGTTATGATTAGGTTGAGGATTAGGGTGACAGTGAGGGTGAGAGTTAGGTTGAGCCTGAGGAATAGGGTAATGAGGGTTAAGGTTTGGGTAAGGGTTTGGGTAAGGGTTAGGGTTTGGGTTAGAGTTAGGTTGAGAGTGAGGGTGAGGTTTAGGTTGAGGGTGAGGGTTATGGTGAGGTTTAGGGTTAGGGTCAGTGTTAGTGTTAGGTTTAGGGTTTATGGTGAGGCTGAGGGTGAGGGTTAGGGTCAGGGTTAGGGATTGTGTTAGGTTGAGGGTGAGGGTTAGGGTGTGGGTGAGGATTAAGTTTAGGGTGAGGTTTAGGGTTAGGGTTAATGTTAGGTTTTGGGTTAGGGTGAGGGTTAGGGTTAGGGTTAGGGTTAGTATTAGTGTTAGTGTTAGGGTTGGGTTGGGTTAGGCTTAAAGTGAGGGTGAGTGTGTGGGTGAGGGTTAGGTTTTGAGTGAGGTTTAGGGTGAGGGTTAGGCTTAGGGTTAATGTTAGGGTTAGGTTTAGGGTTTGGGTGAGGGTGAGGATTAGGGTTAGGGTGATGTTGAGGGTGAAGGTAGGTTTACGTTTAGTGTTAGGGTGAGGGTAAGGGTTAGGGTGAGGGTGAGGGTGAGTATGAATTGAGGGTTTACGTTTAGGGTTATGTTTAGCGTTTGGTTAGGGTTAAGGTTAGGGTGAGGTGAGGGTGAGGCTGAGGGTTGGGGTCAGGTTTAAGGTTAGGGTTAGTGTTAGGGTAAGGCTTATTGTTAGGGTGAGGGTCATGGTGAGGGTGAGGATCAGGTTTAGGGTTAGGGTTAGGGTTAATGTGAGCGTTAGGGTTAGGGGAGGGTGAGCTTTAGGTTCACTGTGTGTGGGTGAGGGATAGGTTTAGGGTGAGGTTTAGGTTGAGGGTTAGTGTTAGGTTAAATATTAGGGTTAGGGTTAGGGTTAGGATGAGGTTGAGGGATAGGGTAAGGGTAAGTGTGAGCATGAGAGTGAGGATGATCTTGAGTGGTAGGGTAAGGTTTAGGGTTAGGCCTAGGGTTAGGGTGAGGATGAGGATGATATTGAGGGTTAGCATTAGAGTATGGGTTAGGGTTAGTGTTAGGGTTAGGTTTAGGGTAAGGGTGAGGGTGGGGTTGATGTTGATAGGTAAGGTTTGGTTAGGGTTAGGGTTAGGTTTAGGGTAAGGGTGAGGGTGAGGTTTAGTGTGAGGATTAGGGTTTGGGTGAGTGATTGGGTTAGGCTTAGTGTGAGGGTGAGAGTTAGGGTGACGGTAAGGGTTGGTGTTAGGGTTTCATTAGAGATAGGGTTAGGTTAGGTTTAGTGTTAGGGTTAGGGTTAGGTATAGTTTGAGTGTGAGGGTTCGTTTAGTGTTAGGGTTAGGGTTAGGGTTAGGTATAGTTTGTGGGTGAGGGTTCCTTCAGCGTTAGGGTTAGGGTTAGGGTTATGGTGAAGGTGAGGTGGAGGGTGAGGGTGAGCTTTAGGGTGAGGGTGAGGGTTAAGGTTAGGGTAAGGGTTAGGGTTGTGGTTAGGGTGAGTGTTAGGGGGAGGATTAGGGTTAGGGTAGGGTTAGTGTTAGGAATAGGGTTAGGTTAATTTTAGGTTTAGGATTATGTTTAGGGTTAGTGTTACAGTTAGGGTTAGTGTTAGGATTTGGGTTAGGGTTACTGGTAGGGTTAGGGTTAGGGGTAGGGTTAGGGGTAGGGTTAGGGTTAGGGTTAGGATTAAGGTAATGTTGAGTGTGAGGGTCAGGGTGAGTGTAAATGTTAGGGTCTTGGAGAGGGTGAGCATGAGAGTTAGGATCACTTGATGATGAGGTTTAAGATGAGGATTTGGGTTAGGATTAGGATTAGTGTTAGCCTTAGGGTTAGTGTTAGGGTGAGGGTGAGTTTGAGGGCAGGGTGCGGATAAGGATTAGGGTAATTGTTGTTTAGGGTTAGGGAAAGGGTGAGGTTGAGGGTGAGGGTGAGGGTGAGTGTTAGAGCGAGGGTTCAGTTTAGGGCTAGGGTTAGGTGGGGCTTATGGTGAGGGTGAGGGTCAGGGTGAGAGTGTGTGTTAGGGTTCCATTTAGGGTAAGGTTTAGGGTTAGGACGAAGTTGAATTTGAGGCTGAAGGTGAGGTTTAGGGTGTGGGTGAGGGTTAGCGTTAGGGTAAGGGTTATGGTTAGGGTTAAGGTGAGGGATAGGGTGAGGGTTAGGGTTAGGGTTAGGGATAGTGTTGGATTTAGGGTAATGGTTAGGATGATTTTGAGGGTTAGGGTTAGGGTTAGGTTTAGTGTAAGTGTTAGCATGAGGGTGACAGTGAGGTGAGGGTTAGGGTGAGGGTTAGGGTTAGGGTTAGTGTTAGGATTAGGATGATGTTGAGGTTGAGGTTTATTGTTAGGGTTAGTGTTAGGGTTAGGGTTAGGTTGAGAGTGAGGGTGAGGGTGAGCATGAGTTTTAGGGTTATGTTTAGGGATAGGTTTCAGTTAGGGTTAGGGTTAGGGTTAGGTTGAGTGTGAGAGTGAGGGTGAGCATGAGTTTTAGGGTTATATTTAGGGATAGGTTTTGGTTAGAGTTAGAGTTAGGGTTAGGGTGAGTGTGAGAGTGAGGGTAAGCATGAGGTTTAGAGTTATGTTTAGGGATAGGTTTTGGTTAGGGTTAGGGTTAGGGTGAGGGTGTGGGTGAGGGTGAGGGTGAGCATGAGGTTTAGGGTTATGTTTAGGGATAGGTTTCGGTTGAGGGTAAGGGTGAGGGTGAATTTGAAAGTTAAGGTGACAGTTAGGGTTAGGGTTAGGTTTATGGTTAGGGTTAGGTTTCGGTTAGTTTTAGGGTTATGGGTTGAATTAGGAGAATGGTGATGTGAGGGTGAGGGTGAGGTATAAGTGTAGAGGTAGTGTTAATGTAAGGGTTAGTATTAGGTTAGGTTTAGGGTAAGGGTGAGATTGAGGGTAATGGTGAGGTTTAGGGTGAGTGTGACATGTAGTGTTAGTGTTAGGATTAGAGTTAGTTTTAGGTTTAGGGTTAGGGTGAGGATTAGGGTAAGGTTGAGGGTGAGGGTGAGGTTTAGGGTTAAGGTCAGGGTTAGGGTGAGGGTGAGGGTGAGGGTTATGGTTTGGTTAGGTTTAGTTTAGGTCAGGGTTATGGTGAGGGTGAGGGTGAGGGGGGAGTTAAGGGTTAGGGTTAGGGTCAGGATTAGGGTTGTGGTTTTGATTAGGGTTAGGTTTAGGGTGAGGTTTAGAGTTAGGGTAATGTTAAAGATTATGGTTAGTGTGAGGGTGAGGTTGAAATTAAGGGTTAGGATTAGGGTTGGGTTTGGGTTAGGTTTAGGGTGAGTGTGAGGGTGCATTTGAGGATTAGGGTGTGGGTGAGTGTTAGGGTTAGGGTTAGTGTTAGGGTAAGGGTGACAGTGAGGGTGAGGGTAAGTGTGTGTGTGATGGTTAGATTTACGGTGAGGTTTAGGGAGAGGGATAGGGTTAGGGTTAATGTTAGGGTTAGGGTTAGGTTGATGGTGAGAGTGAGGGTTAGGGTTAGGCTTAGGGTTAGGGTTAGGATTAGGGTTACGGTTGGGTTGGGGTTATGGTTAGAGTGAGGGTTAGGGTTAGGGAGAGGGTGAGGGTTAGGTTTAACGTTAGGCTGAGGGTAAGTATAACTGTGAGGGTGGGGGTTATGGTGAGGCTGAGGGTGATGGTTAGGGTGAGGGAAAGCATTAGTTTTAGAGTTAGGATGAGGGTAAGTACAAGGGTGTGGGTTTGGTTTAAGGTTAGGGTTAGCTTTAGGTTTAGGGTGAGGGTAAGGATGAGTGTGTGGGTTAGAGTGAGATTTACGTTGATGGTTAGGGTTAGGGGTAGGGGTAGGGTTAGGGTTAGGTTAGGTTTAAGGTTAGCGTTAGGTTAAGGGTTAGGGTTAGGATTAGTGTGAGGGTGAGGGTTAGGGGTAGCATTAGGGTTAGGGCTATTTTTAGGGTTAGGTTTAGGGTTAGGTTTAGGTTTGTGCTTAGGTTCAGAGTTAGGGTAAGGATGAGGGTGAGGGTTAGGGCTACGGTTAGGGTTGGGGTGAATATGAGGTTGAGGTTGAGGGTGAGGGTGAGGGTTAGAATTATTGTAGGGTTAGGGTGAGCATGAGGGTGAGCCTGAGTGTGAGGCTTAGTGTTAGGGTTAGAGTTATGGTTAGGGTGAGGTTAAGGGTGGTGGTGAGGGACAGGTTGAGGGTGAGGCTGAAGGAGAGTGTGAGGGTTAGGGTTAGGGTTAGGGTTAGAATTAGGGTTAGGATTAATGTTAGTGTGAGCGTTAGGGTTTGTTTTAGGGTTACAGTTATTAATATTAGGGTAAGAGTGGGGATGAGTGTGAGGGTGAGGGTAAAGTTGAGTGTGAGTGTGAGGGTGAGGCTTAGGGTTCGGTTCAGGGTTAGGGTAGGCCTATGATTATTTTTAGCATTTGTGTGAGTGTTAGGGTTAGTTTTACTGTTAGGCTGAGGGTGAGAGTGAGAGTTAAGTTTAGGGTTAGGTTGAGGGTAAGGGTGAGGGTGTAATTTTGTGGTAAGTCTAGGGTTAGTGTTAGGGTTATTGTTTGTGTTCGTGTTACCGTTAGAGTGAGGGTGAGGGTGCGGTTTAGGGTGAGTGTGAGGGTTAGTATGAGGTTAGTGTTTGTGTTAGTGTTAGGGTTAGGTGATGGTATGGTTGAGGTTGAGGATTAGGTTTAGGGCCAGGGTTAGGATGAGGGTGAGGGTGAGAGTTAGGTTTAGGGTTATGGCTATGGTTATGCTTAGGGTAACGACTAGGGTTAAGCTTAGGATAGGGTGAGGGTGAGGAGGTGGCTTAGGTTAGGGTTAGTTTTAGGGTTAGTGTGAGGTTGAATGTGAGGTTAATGGTTAGGTTAGGGTTAGATTTAGGATTAGGTTTAGGACTAGATTTAGGGTGAGCATTAGGGTTAGGGTTAGAGTTAGGTTTAGAACTAGATTCGGGGTGATTGTTAGGGGAAGGGTTAGGTTTAGAGTGAGAGGCAGGGTTAGGGTGAGGGTTAGAATGAGGTAGAGTGTGAAGTTTAGGGTTAGGGTTAGGTTTAGGGAAAGGGTGAGAGTGAGGGTGAGGTGAGGTTGAGAATGAGGTTTAGGGTTAGGTTGAGTGTTTAGTTCCGGGTTAGCATTAGAGTTAGGGCTCGGGTGAGAATGAGGGTGAGGTTGGGGTTTAGTTTCAGGGTGAGGGTTAGGGTTAGGGTGAGGGTTAGGGTGAGGGTTAGTTTTAGGGTTATGGTTAGGTTAGGGTGAGGGTCAGGGATAGGTTTAGTGTTGGGATTAGGGTTAGGTTTAGGGTGAGTGTGAGTGTGAGTTTGAGGATGATGATTAGGGATAGTGTTAAGGTTAGGGTTAGTGTTAGGTTTAGGGTTAGGGTGAGGGTGAGGGTGAGGATTAGGGTTATGGTCAGGGTTAGGGTTAGGGTGAGGTTGAGGGTTTGCTTAGGATTAGTTTAGGGTCAGGGTTAGGGTTAGGGTTAGAAGGTGAAGGTTATGGTGAGGGTGAGGGTGAAGGTGAGAGTTATAGTTAGGGTAAGGATTAAGTTTAGGGTTTTGACTAGGGTTAGGGTTAGGGTTAGGTTGATGGTTAGGGTTAGGGTGAGGGTGAGGGTGAGGGTTAGGTTTAGGTTTGGTTTTGGGTTGGGGTTAGGGTGAGGGTGAGGTTGAGATTTAGGGTGAGGGTGAGTGTTAGGGTAAGGATTAGGATTAGGGTGAGGGTGAGGGTGAAGTTGAGTGCATGGGTGAGGTTTTGGGTTTTTGTTAATGTTACGGTTAGGGTTATGGTGAGGGTGAGGGTGAAGTTTAAGTTTAGACAGGCTTGGGGTTAGGGTTGGATTTGGGTTATTGTTAGAGTGAGGATTAGGCTTAGGTTGAGGGTGAGGACTAGGTTTAGGGTTAGGGTTAAGTTTAATTTGAGGGTGAGGGTAAGGATGAGTGTGAGGGTTTGGTATAGGGTGAGTGTAAGGGCCAGGGTGAGGGCTAGGGTTAGGTTTAGGGTTAGTGTTAGATTTAGAGTTAGGGTTAGAATGATGTTTAGGGTGAGGATGCGTGTTATGGTTAGGGTTAGAGTAAGTGTTAGGGTGAGGGTAATGGGGAGGTGAAGGTTAGGGTGAGGGTTAGGGTTAGGATTATTGTTAGATTTAGGTATAGGGTTAGGATGCTGTTAAGGGTGAAGGTGAGGGTTAGTGTTAGGGTTAGAATTTGGATGAGGGTAAGGGTGAGGGTTATGGTGAGGGTGAGGGTGAGGTTTAGTGTGAGGGTTAGGGTGTGGGTTAAGGTTAGGGTTAGGGTTAGTATTATTGTGAGTGTTAGGGTGAGAGTGAGGGTGAGGTTTAGGGTGAGGGTGAGTGTTAGGATGAGTGTTAGTGTTAAGGTTAGCATTAGGGTTAGTTGATGGTATGTTTGAGGTTAAGGATAAGGGTTAGGTTTAGGCTTAGGGTGAGTGTGAGGGTGAGGGTGAGAGTAAGTGTTTGGTTTCCATTCAAGGTTAGGGTTAGAGTTAGGGTGAAGTTGAGGTGGAGGGTGAGGTTGAGGTTTAGGATGAGAGGGTGGGTTAGGGTTAAGGTAATGGTTATGTTTATGGTTAGGGTGAGGGGTAGGGTGATTGTTAGGATTGGGGTGAGTGATAGGGTGAGGGTTAGGGTTAGGGTTAGCATTAGGTTTAGGGTTAAGGTTATGTTTAGGTTTAGGATGAGGGTGAGAGTGAGGGTGAGGGTTAGGGTTAGGATTTGGTAAGGGTTAGGATGAGGGTGAGGGTAAGAGTAAGAGTTTTGGTTAGGGTTAGGGTGAGGGTAAGGGTTAGAGTTAGGGTTTGGGTTAGGGTAATGGTGAGAGTTGGATGAGGGTGAGGTTGTGTGTTAGGATTAGGGTTAGGTTAGGGTTAATTTTAGGGTTAGGTTTAGGTTTAGAGTTACAGTTATGCTTATGTTTAGCATTAGGGTGAGGATGAGGGTGAGAGGGTTATGGTTAGGTTTACTTGATGTTGAAGGTGAGTGTGAGGCATAGGGTTAGGGTTCGTGTTAGGGTTAGGGTAAGGGTGAGGATGAGGATTAGGGTTAGGGTTAGGGTAAGCCTTCGGTTTAGTTTTAGGGTGAGTGTTAGGATTAGGGTGAGGGTCAAGTTAAGGGTGAGATTTAGGGTTAGGATTAGGGTTAGGGTGCGGGTGAGGATGAGGTTGTGGGTGAGGATGAGGGTGACAGTTAGGGTTGCGTTAGGGTTAGGGTTATGTTTAGGCTTAGCGTGAGGTTGAGGGGTAGGGTTAGGTTTAGGGTTAGGCTGAATGTGAGGGTGAGGGTTAAGGTTAGGGTCAGTGTTAGTGTTAGGATTATTATTAGGATTAGGTTTAGGGTGAGAGTTATGGTTATGGTAAGGGTTAGGGTTAGGGTGAGGGTGAGGATGAGTGTGAGGTTGAGGTTGAGGGATAGGATGATGGTCAGGGTTAGGTTGGGATTAAGGATTGGGGTAGGGTGGGTGAGGGTGAGGGAGAGGGAGAGTGTTAGGGATAGGGTTAGGATTAGGGTTAGGTTTAGTGATAGGATTAGGCTGAGTGTTATTGATAGAGATAGGGTTAGGGTGAAGCTGAGGGTTAGGTTTAAGGTTAGATTTAGGGTGAGGGTGAGGGTTGTGTTGAGTTTGAGGATTAGCGTAAGGATGAAGGTTAGGGTAAGTGTTAAGGTTTTGGTTAGATTTAGAGTGAGGGTGAGGGTGAGGTTTAGGGTGAGGTTGAGGGTTAGGGTGCGGGTTATGTTTAGGTTTAGTGTTAGGGTAAAGTTGAGACTGAAGGTGAGGGTTAGTGTTAGTGTTAGGGATAGGGTTAGGGTTATGTTAGGTTTAGTGTAAGGGTTAGCGTGAGGGTGAGGATTCGGGTTACAGTTAGGGATAGGGTTCGGGATAGGTTGAGGGTGAGAGACAGGGTTAGAGTTAGGTTTAGGGTTATTGTTAGGATGAGTGTTAGGATGAAGGTGAAGGTTAGGGTTAGGGTGAGTGTGAGGGTGAGGTTGAGGGTGAGATTTAGAGTTGACGATGAAGGTGAGAGTAGGGGTAGGGTTAGGGTTAAGTTTATTTTTAGGGTTGCTGTTAGGTTTAGTATTAGGATTAGAATTAGGGTTTTAGGGTTATGATTAGTGTTAGGTTTTTAGGGTTAGGGTTATGGTTAGCTTTAGTGTTAGGGTTTTAGTGTTAGGGATTTAGGGATAGAATTAGGGTAAGGCTCAGCATGAGGTTGAGGGTGAGGAAGAAGATTAGGGTGAGGGTAAGGGTTCAGCGGAGGGTGAGGGGGAGAGTTAGGGTTCAGTGGGGCTTAGGTTTAGGGTTTGGGTTAGGGTTACGATTGCAGTTAGGTTTAGGGTTAGTGTTAGGATTAGGCTCAGGGTAAGGGTAAAGGTGAAGGTGAGAGTGAGGGTTAGAGTGATGGTAAGGTTTATGGTTAGGGTTAGAGTGAGGGTTAGCCTTAAGGTTAGTGTTAGGGTACGGAATGGGTTTGGGATTAGGGTTAGGGTAAGGGTTAGGGTAAGGGTGAGTGTGAGGGTGAGGGTAAGGTTTAGGTTTAGGGTGAGGGTTTGGGTGAATGTCAGGTGATCGTGAGTTTGATGCTGAGGGGAGGGTGAGGGTGAGGGTGGGAGTGAGGGTGAGTGTGAGGTTTAGGGCAAGTGTAAGGGTGAAAGTGAGGGTGAGGCTGAATGTGATGGTTAGGGTGAGGATGAAGATGAGGTTGAGTTTTAGGTTGAGGTTGAGATTAAGGCTTAGAGTAAGGTTAGGGTTAGGATTAGGTTACGGTTAGGCTTAGGGTTAGGGTTAGGTTAACGGTTAGGGTGAGGTGAGGTTGAGGGTGAGGGTGAGGGTGACGGTTAGGGTTAGGGTTCGGATTAGGCTTAGGGTTTAAGGTTAGGGTTACTGTGCGGGTGAGGGTTAGTGTTAGGGTTAGAGTTACTGTGAGGGTGAGGGTTAGGGTTAGGGTTAGGCTTAGGATTAGTTTTAGGGGTAGTGTTAAGGTGACGGTGAGGGTTCAGTTTAAGATTAGGGTTAGAGTTAGCCCTAGGGTTAGGGTTAGTGTGAGGGTGAGGGTTAGAGTTAGGGTTTGGGTTAGCGTTTGGGTGAGGGTTAGGGTGAGGGTGAGTTTGAGGGTCACGGTGAGGCTGAGGGTGACGAATAGGATTAGGTTTAGGTTTAGAATTAGCATTGCGTTTAGGGTTCGGTTTATGTTTAGATGGTTAGGGTTCTAGTTAGGGTTAGGATTAGACTTAAATTATGGGTAAGGTGAGGGTGAGTGGAGAGTGAGTGTGAGTTTCATGGTAAGTGTGAAATTTAGGGTTAGGTTTATTTTTAGGGTTATGTTTAGGGTTAGTGTTAGGGTTGGGGTTAGATTAGGATTAGGGTTAGGGATAGGGTGAGATTTAGGATGAGAGTTAGGGTTAGGGTTAGAGTTAGAGTGAGGGTTACTGTGAGGGTGAAGGTTAGAATGAGGGTTAGGGTTATGTTTAGGGATAGGGTGGGTGAGGCTGAAGTTGAGGTTGAGGGTGAGGTTTCGAGTTACAGTTAGGGTTCCGGTCCCAGTGAGGGTTAGGTTTAGGTTTATGGTTAGGGTTAACATTAAGGTGAGGGTTAGGGTTATGATTAGGTTTAGGGTGAGGGTGAGGGTGAATGTGAGTGTTAGGTTTAGTGTTAGGGTTAGGGTGAGTGTGAGGGTGCGGATGAGGGTGAGGGTTAGGATTAGGGATAAGGTTAGGGTTAGGGTGAGGATGAGTGAGAGGGAGAGGGTGAGGTTGAGTTTTAGGGTTAGGGTTTCAGTTAGGGTTTACACTTTTACTGTTAGTGTTAGGGCTAGAGTTAGGATGAGGGTGAGGTAGACGATGAAGTTGAGGGTGAGGTTGGGTTAGGTTTAGGTTTTGGGTTAGGGTTAGGTGGTTAGGGTTAGGTTTAGGGTTAAGGTGTTAGGTTTAGGGTTAGGGTTAGGGTTCGGGGTAAGGGTAAAATTTAGGTTTAGGTTTAGCCTTAGGGCTGGCATTAGGCTTAGGTGGTTAGGGTTAGGGTTTGGGTTAGGGTTAGGGTTAGGGTTAGAGGATTAAGGTTCTGGTTAGGGTTAGGTTTAATGTTAGTGTGAGAATAAGGGTGGCAATAGGGTTAGAGTTAAGTTAATGTTAGGGTGAAGGTGAGGGTGAGGTTGAGGCTGAGGATGAGGGTGAGCGTGAGACTGAGTGTGAATATAAGGGTTTGGGTTAGGTTTAGGTTTAGGGTTAGTCTTAGGGTTAAGGGTTGGTTAGGGTTAGGGTTATATTTAGGGTTAATGTTACTGTGAGTTTGAGGGTTAGTGTGAGGGTGAAGGGGAGGTGGAGGGTTAGGGTTAGGCTTAGGGATGGTTTAGGTTTAGGGTTAGGATGACAGTGATGGTGAGGGTGAGGGTGAGGTTAAGAGTGAGGGTGAGTGTGAGGGTTATGTTTAGATTTAGAAAAAGTGTTAGGGTTAAGGTTAGGTTGAGTTTTAGGGTTTGGGTTAGGGTTAGTGTTAGGGGTAATGTTAGGAGGATGGTGAAGGTGAGGGTTAGGGTGAGGGTTAGGGTGAGGATGAGGCTGAGGGAGAGGTTTAGAGTCTCCATCAGTATTAGTGATAGGATTATGAATAGGTTTATGGTTAGGGTGACGTTTATGGTTAGGTTTAGTTTTAGGTTTAGGGTGAGAGTAAGGGCATGGGTGAGCGTGAGGGTGTGGGTTAAGGTGAGTTTTAGGTTTAGCCTTAGGGTTATGGTGAGGGTGAGAGTTAGGTTTAGAGTTAGGGTTAGGGTTAGGGTTAGGGTTATTGTTATGGTTAGGGTTAGAGTTAGGCTTAGGGTCATGTTGAGTGTGAAGTTGAGGGTGTGTGTGTGGGTTATGGTTATGGTTATGGTTAGGGTAAGAGTGAGGGTGAGGGTGAGGGTGAGGGTGAGTATAAGGTGAGGGTGAGGTTGAGGTTGAGGGTTAGGTTTAAGGTTAGGGTAGGTTGAGGGTGAGGGATAGGGTTAGGGTTAGGATATGGATTAAGGGGTGGATGATGTGAGAGTGCGGATGAGGTTGAGGTTGAGGGTTAGGTTTGGGGTTAAGTCTCAGGTTAATGTTAGGGTGAAAGTGATGGTGAGGGTGAGGTTTAGGGTGAGATGAGGGTGAGAGTGAGGGTTATGTTTAGGTTCAGGGATAGCTTTAGGGTTATGATTATGTTTAGTGTTGGGCTGAGGGTTAGGGTTAGGGTTAGTATTTGGGTTAGGGTTAGAGTGAGGGTTAGTCTTAGGGTGATTGTTACAGGCAGTTTAGGGTTAGGGTTAGGGTTATTTTGCGAGTGAGGGTGAGGCTGTGGGTTAATGTTAGGATTAGGGTTAGGGTGAGGGTGCGATTTAGGGTAAAGTTTAGGGTTAGGGTCAGTGTTAGGGTTATAGTTGGGTTTGGGTTAGAGTTAGGGTTCGGGTGAGGGTGAAGTTGAGGGTGGGGGTTTGGGTTAGGTTTAGGATTAGGTGGAGGGTGAGGGTGAGGGTGATGGTTAGGGTTAGGGTGAGGGTGAGGGTTAGGTTTAGGGTTAGTTTTGGGATTAGGGTGACGATGAGTTTGAGGGTGAGTCTGAGGGTGATATTTAGGGTAAGGGTTAGGGTTAGGATTAGGGTGAGGGTGATGGTGAGAGTAAGGGTTAGGGTTAGGTTTAGAGTTATATTTAGTGTTATGGTTATGGTTAGGGTTAGGGTTAGAGTGATGGATAGGGTTATAGTTAGGGTGATGGGTGAGTGTAAGGGTGAGAGTTAGAGTACGGATGAGTGTTAGGTTGAAGATGAGCTTTAGGTTTAGATTTAGGGTTAGGGTGAGGGTGGGGGTTAGATTTAGGGTTATGGTTAGTGTGAGGGTGAGGGTAATGGTTAGATTTAGGTTTAGGATTAAGGTGAGGGTGAGGGTTAGGTTTAGGGTGATGATTAGGGTTAATTTGACGGTGATGTTGAGGGTTAGGTTTAGGCTAAGTGTTAGGATTAGAGTGAGTGTGAGTTTGAGGGTGAGTGTAAGGGTTAGGGTGAGGATGAGGGTTAGAGTGAGGTTAGGTTAAGGGTTAGGGTTAATATTACGGTTCGGTGTAGGGTTAGGTTAGGGTTAGGTTACGGTTAGTGATAGGGTGAGGTGAGGGTGAGCGTGACGGTTAGGGTTTGGGTTAGTGTTAGTGTTAGGGTTAGGGTTAGGGTTATGTTTAGGTATGGGTGAGCCTGAGGGTGAACATGAGGGTTAGGTTTAGGATTAGGGATAGGGTTATGATTAGGTTTAGCATTAGGTTTAGGGTTATGATTAGGGTGATGGTTGGGAGAGGGTGACATTGATATTTGGGGTTACAGTTATGGTTACTGTTAGGGTTTTGGTGAAGGTGAGTTTTAGAGTGAGGATGAGCATAAGGGTTAGGGTTAGGCCTATGGTTATGAGTAGATTTAGGGTTATGGGTGAGGATTAGTGTTAGGATTAGGTTTAGGGTTCAGTTTACGTTTTGGGTCAGGGTTAGGGTGAGGGTGAGGGTTACGTTCAGATTGAGTTTGAGGTTGAGTGTTAGGGTCATGGTTATGGTTAGGGTTATGGTGAGGGTCAGGGTTAGTTTTAGGGTTAAGGTTAGGGTTAGGGTTAGGATCAAGGCTAAGTTTAAGGTTAGGATTTGGGTGAGGTTGAGTGTGAGGGTGAGGGTGTGGGTTAAGTTTAGCGTTAGGGTTAGTGTTTGGGTGAGTGTGAAGGTGAGTGTTAGGGTTACGGTTTCAGTGAGGATTAGTTGAGGGTGAGGGTGAGGTTTAGGGTTAGGGTTAGGGTGAGGGTTAGGGTGAGGTGAGGTAAAGGTGTGGGTGAGGTTGGGGTTGAAGGTTAGGGTTAGGGTTAGGGTTAGTGTTAATGTTACTGTGAGGATGAGGTGAGGGGTTGGGTGTGGTTGAGGATGAGGTTTAGGGGTAGAGTTAGGGTTATGGTGTGGGTGATGGTAAGGGTGAGGATGAGGGTGAGTTTGAAGTTAAGGGTTAGTTTGAGGGTTACAATTAGGGTTAGGTTTAATGGTAGGGTCAGCTTTAGGGTTTGGTTTCTGTTAAAGGTTAGGCATAATGTTTTGGTGAAGGTGAGGATGAGGGTTATGGTGAGGGTGAGGTGAGGGTGAGGGTTAGGATTAAGGTCAGGGTAGAATTAAGGTTATGATCAGGTTTAGGTTTAGGGTGAGGGTTAGGGTTATGATTAGGGTTAGGGTGAGGGTGAGGTTGAGGGAGAAGGTTAAGTTTAGTTTTAGGGTTAGGGTTAGTGTAGTGTTAAGGTGAGAGTTAGTGTTAGGGTTAGGGTGTGGCTGAGAGTGATGGTGATGCTGTGGGTTAAGGTTAGGGTTAGGTTTAGGGTTACGGTGATTTTGGGGTTAGGGTTAAGTTCATGATTAGGGTTAGGGTAAGGGTTAGTTTTAGGTTTACGGTTGGTTTAGAGTTAGAATTGGGTTAGTTTGATGGTGAGTGTTAGGGTTAGGGTTAGCTTTAGAGTTAGGTTTAGGGTAACGGTGAGGGGGGATTGAGGTTGAAGGTGAGAGTGAGGGATAGGTTTAGGGTTAGGGTTAGGTTTAGTGTTATGTTTAGTGTTAGGCATAGAGTTAGGGTTAGGAATAGGGTGAGGGAGAGGTTGAGGGTTAGGGTGAGGATGAGGTTTAGGGTGAGGGTTAGGGTTATGAATAGGGTTAGGGTTCAGGTTAGGGTTGGGTTGGGGTTATGGGTAGGGTGGGGGTGAAGGTTAGGCTTAGGTGAGGCTGATAGTTAGGGTTAGGTTTAGGCTTAGGGTTACGGGAGGGTGAGGGTGAGGGTGACGGTGAGTCTGTGCGTAATGGGGAGGGTTACGTTTAAGGTTAGGCTTATATTTAGGGTTAGGGTTACAGTTAGTATTATGTTTAGTGTTAGATTAGGGTTAGGGTGAGGGTGAGGGGTGAGGGTGAGTTACGGTAAGCCTGAGGGTTAGGGTGAAAATGAGGGTTTGGGTAAGGGTGAGGGTTAGGGTTAAGGTGAGTGTTAGGGTTACTGTTACGGTTATGGTTAGGGTGAGGGTGAAGTTTAGGATGAGGATTAGATTCAGGTTAAGGGTTCTGTTTAGGTTTAGGGTTATGATTAGGGTTAGGGTGATGGTGAGGGTGAGAGTGTTGGTGAAGGTGAGGGTTAGGGTGAGGGCTAGGGTTAGGGTTTCATTAGGTTTTGGTTAGGGTTATGGTGAGGGTGAGGGTGAGTGTGAGGGTTAGGGTGCTGGTTAGGTTCAGGATGAGGACTAGGCTTTGTTTGACAGTTAGAGTTAGGGTTATGTTTAGGGTGACAATTAGGGTTAAGGTTTGGTTTATGGTCATGTTTCTGGTTAAGTTTAGGATGAGGGTGAGGGTTAAAGTAAGGATTAAGGTTAGGGTAAGTGTTAGGGTGAAGCTGAGGGTTAGGGTGAAGTTTAGGGTGAGGATAAGTGTAAGGGTTATGGTAGGGTTAATCTTTTTTAATTAAGATTTTTTTCATATATTTTTATTGTAATTAATAGATGGGTTATATTATATTTGCCAGATAGAAGATACATTAATTCACAAACATTGATACCCTTTCTCACGTCTTGGTCCCCATTTCCCTCCCCCCGACCCCCACCTCTTATCTTGTTTTCCCCCCTTCCCTATCCAATTTCAAATAACCAAATACAAATATATTCCATATATTAGATAACAAATAATATACTGTAACAATATGAGAAAATCAAGGGATAGCAAACGAGATCAGAGATAACATACTACAATAAGGACAACAATCACTCATTATATGGCTTTTGTTTCTTTATCTTAGAGGTCCTTTCATTTAGTGTCATACTATATGGCCTTATCTATGTAGGTTTTTCTCTATTGCAAGTCTCTGCTAGGAGAGACCACGATTTCTACTGATTATGATAAATGAGGGAAACCATTGAGCCTATCTTCCTTTGAGTTTGCTTACTTCACTTAATATGATTTTTTCTAAGTCTTTCCATTTCCTAACAAATGGGGCTAGTGCATTCTTTCTGACAGCAGCATAGAATTCCATTGTGTATAAATACCACATCTTGTTGATCCACTCATCAACTGAGGGACATCTGGGTTGGTTCCATATCTTTGCTATCGTAAATAGTGCTGCAATGTACATCATTGTCTTAGAGGATGTAGTCTGTCCTTGTTTCTGGACAATTGGGTAAATGCTTAGTAGTGGAACTGTTGGGTCATAGGAGAGCTCTATGTTTAGTGTTTTGAGGAACTGTTATACTGTGTTCCATAGTGGTTGAACAAGTTTGCACTCCCGCCAGCAGTGTAGTAGTGATCGCTCCTGGCCACATCCCCTCCAACATCTGTTGTTACTGGTTTTCTTGATCCTGGCCATTCTAACTGGAGTGAGGTGGAATTTTAGAGTTTTTTGATTTGCATTTCTTTTATGACCATAGATGTTGAATATTTCTTCTTGTGTCTACAGGACATTTTTGTTTCTTCTTCAGAGAAGACTCTCTTTTAGTTTTTGGCCCATCTTTTAGTGGGATGGATGGTTCTTTGCAGATTAGTTTTGGGGCGATTCAATTTTTTGAGCTCTAGATATATTTTAGATATGAGGCCTTTATCCATTTTGTGGTTAGCAAAGATCTTCTCCCACTCTGTAGGCTTCCTAATTAATTTACTAGGTATGCCTTTGCCATACAAAAGCTCTGCAGTTTAATGCAGTCCCACTTATCCAGCCTTTCTCTGATTTGTTGTGATTCTTGGTCCTTATTAAGACAATTTCCACCTGTGCCAAAGAGGCCCAGTGTAAAGTTTTCAGTGTGTCAGATTTTACCTCGAGGTCTTTGTTTAGTATTAATCTTGCTCCCATTTTCAAACAGGCAGAACAAGAAACTCAAGAAAAATGTCAAATCAAGGAATAACATCCCCCACCCAATAAAAACAGACAATGGAACAGTCACTGGCAAACCTAGAGGAGAGTCTTCCAAATACTATATAAATGCAATTAATAAAGATCATTAATGAAAAGTGTGAAAATATAAAGAAAGAGATAAGGTGTTGAGGACTGACAGTGGGGTCAGTGACCATGACTGTGGGGTCAGTGACCTTGGACCCGCACAATTGAGTACACAAGGAAGTAAGCTATTATCATGATTTTGGGCTGCGTCAATAGTTTCTCATTTAACCTATTTGGGACTTGATAGCTTCTCATTCAACCTATTTGAGACTTGATACTGTTTGTACGAATGTAGCCCCTGGCAGTTCCCTAGTTTAAAGAAGTGTATTTAAGGTCAGAACTGGAAATAAACTGGGCTACGGTCTTGGGCTACAGGCTTCTTAAGCTGTGTCTCTTGATTTGGGCTGTAGCCCTCCTGAAACCCATCTGTTTGTTTCTCTTCTATTTTTTCCTAGTCCATGCCCCCTATTTCAGGAATCCCAATCTGCGAACCCTGGTTTGCTGCTGGCTGGCCCAGGCAACTGGTGCCCGAACAGGGACCCTGAAAATCTGGGACATAGGTGAAGGGCCCCCCGCCCTGTGGTGAGTAACACATCGTAGGACTATTAAGAGAGGATCTTAAGAGAGTGTATAGTCAGGAGTAAAAATTATGGGTCAAACTCATAGCCATAGGTCATATGCACCGATCTTAATAGGCCTACTTGAAGCCCACGGAAGATGGGTGGAAAAGGGGGTTCTTCAGAGCTTCCTACAGTTTGTCGAGGAGGCAAGGCATGCCCAAGGTCTATAGAGGACGAATTCCTAAAAACCTGGCAGCTGATAGGAAAAGGAATTCAAGGTTATTATAATGTATATGGCCCCGAAAAGACCCCAGTAGATGCTATTACTGTATGGAATTTAGTAAGTGAATGCATAAATCCTCAACATGAGAATGCTGAACTTAATCTTGAATTAAGGGAAATTTATGAATAAAAGGACCCTTCTGAAAAACCTGAGGCTGAGCCATATGCTGCAGCCCAAGAGAGTCTAAGTGAGATCTTGAAAAGGGAAGCGGCAGCGCCGGACCAAGCCTGGAAAAGCGGCTTGAGCGGGTGCTGGCTCCACGCGGGGAAAGCAGCGGTGGGCACCAGCTCTAATCCACGAAAAGTGGCGGCACTGGAGGGGGCCAGGCTGGGAGCCCAACGGCTGCAGAAACCAGCACAGAACCGGGATAGCGAATGGAGGAAGCAGCGGAATCCAGACGCGGAACCAGAACAGCAAGCAGCAGAAACCAGATGCAGAACACAGGCAGCGGCGGAGACCCGAGGGAAGTGAAAGACTCCCCACCACCGTAGAGCACCCGCAGACGGACACAGAGGCATGAGTAATACAGCACATCCCCAAACACATTGGGAAAGCGGAGCGGGTGCCAAGCAATAGAACTTAACTCAGACCCCAACACCCCACCCGAGAAAGACTGGCAAGAGCAGGGGGGCAAGGAATTTAGAATCCTGTCCCTTCCCTCAACAGCCCCCTCCTTCAGGCCATTGACTGGAGATTGACAGGAGGGCTACCCATAAGACCCAGCACCCCACCAAGGGAGGCGGGGCTGTCCCAACTCCCACCTGCCCAACGGGCTCAACCCCCAGCCCTCTGACTGGAGACTGAAAAGCGGGCGGACCCTAATACCCAGCACCCCACCAGGGGAGGCGGAGCTGTCCCAGCTCCCACCCGCCCACCAGGCTCCTCTCCCAGGCCACTGGATCTGGAGAGTGGAGGGCGTTGGGATCCTGCCTTACAACAGTGGGTAGGGGGTGCGGATAAATAGGAGCCTGCATCTCCCCCCCTCAATTCCTGAGAGGGGCATCCTCCAGCTGGGAATCCTGAGCAAGACAGCACCGAGGGGCCCCCCACAGTCACAGACTCTGACAAAGCAGTGGAAACACAGCAGGGATTTGAAGGGCCGACCAGCAGCCAAGCTCCCCTTCTGAGAACCAAAGAGTCGCGGCTCCCATCTTGGAGCCCACGTCCCAAGCTGGGCCCCGCCCCTGGGAACAGAGGGGTCTTCTGTTGGTCCTGCTGAGAGCCCCTGAAACTCTCAATCCCCAGACCCTTGTCTTGGGGCCGCCCCTGGAAGCAGCACAGGAAAACGTCCACCAAACCGCGCTCAGACGGAAGCTCGCAGATTCATCCCATGTTCCACTGTGAGGCCACTGGTTGGGCTAAGAGCTAGTCGTGCAGCAACACATAAGTTTTATTCTAATACTTTCCAAAATTTGTACTCAAATACGCTACCTACTTACCCCCTGACCTCTCTCATTCTATTTTTCTATCTCTGGACCTCTGCTCCTCTTTTAACCCTTATACTGCATGGATCTACACTTGATGGCTGTTGAGCAACATTGTATATCTAGGTGTTTAATTATTCTCTAGGCTCAGAGGGACTTAAAGACAATAGATATTGGTTTGAGAGGCTTATTGTTTTGGATATAAATCACTTATCAGTGAATTATTAAACTAGTCGGTAACTGCACAAAAAGAAAGAGTGATAACACCAAACAAAACTCGTGAACACCTAGAGTCTGCCAGCTACAGAGGTCTAGGTTGGTTATACCTGAAAAACTATAATCGTGTTTAGTATTAATCTTGCTCCCATTTTCAAATGGAATGAACAAGAAACTCAAGAAAAATGTCAAATCAAGAAACAACATTCCCCACCCCCCCACCCAATGTAAACAGCCAATGGAACAGTCACTGGCAAACCTAGAGGAGAGTCTTCCAAGTGCTGTACAAATGCAATTGATAAACATCATTAATGAAAAATGTGAAAATATAAAGAAAGAGATAAGGGAGGAAGCCATAGCTGAACAAGAGGAAACCATAAACAAGATGATTAGTGAAAAAGAAGAAGCCATAAAGGAAGCCATAACAAAGGTTGTTCAAAGAAAGATGGATGAATTCATAGAATCCACAAACAAAAAGGTGACCGAACTACAGCAAATGTTCAAAGAAAATAAAGCTACTGAGCTAACCACTCAAATGGAAATCAAGGAGCTAAAGAAATCCATACATGATCTAAAAGAAGAGATGCAAGGCATCAAAAATGAGCAATTAGTGGCAAGGGAGATGAAAAATAAAGTAGATAGCTTTGATAGCAGGTTCGACAATGCAGAGGAGAGAATTTCCGGGGCTGAAGATAATTTAGTTATTATAGAGAATGAAAAGAAAATGAGCCAATTCAAATCTAGGAAAAATGAGAGAGCGCTTCAGGGGGTCCAAGATACAATTAGGAAGCCTAATTTAAGGCTAATTGGTATTGAGGAGGGCGTGGAGAAAGAGGTCAATGGTATTGGAAATATACTTAGGGCAATCATCTCAGAGAACTTCCCAAATATCCAGAAGGGCAGACCCATCCAGATACAAGAAGCTTTTAGAACCCCAAACAGACCTGACCAGAAAAGAACATCCCACCGTCACATCGTAATCCGAACTGGATCAGTAGAAACCAAAGAAAGGATCCTAAAGGCAGCCAGGGAAAAGGGTTCAGTAACCTATAAAGGAAAACCAATCAGAATAACCCCAGATTACTCAGCAGAGACCATGCAAGCAAGAAGTGACTGGAAGCATATATGTCATGCCCTTAAGTCAAACAACTACCAACCAAGAATACTGTACCCAGCTAAGCTCTCATTCATAACTGAGGGAACAATAAAAACATTCCATTCCAGGGAAAAGCTGCAAAAATATGTCGCAACAAAACCAACACTGCAGAGAATTGTCAGAGATGTTCTATATATAGAAAAAAACAAAATAAATGCAATATAGAAAAAGAAATGGCACCTAAACAGCATACCATCTAAGGACCACAAGAACTGTCAAGACACAGGCCCAAATAACGCTTTTAAAATTGGTAGGACCTAATAAATATCTCTCAATCCTAACTCTCAATATCAATGGACTTAACTCTCCAATTAAATGGCATAGGCTGTCTAGTTGGATCAAAAAGCAAGACCCATCGTTCTGCTGTCTTCAAGAGACACATCTTACCCAAAAAACAATCATCTTTTGAAAGTGAGAGGTTGGAATAAACTCTATCAAGCTAACGGCCCCCATAAACAGGCTGGAGTTGCCATCCTCATATCAGATAAAATAGACTTCAAACCAAAATTAGTAAGAAAAGACAAAGAAGGTTACTACATACTACTAAAGGGATCTTTCCTCCAGGAAGACATAACGATCCGAAATATTTACACACCCAATCCCGGAGCTCCGAACTTCATCAAGCAAACTTTACTTACACTGAAACCATACATAGATCGAAATACAGTGATTGTCGGTGACTTCAACACACCACTTTCACCTATGGACAGATCAACAAGGCAAAAACTCAACAGAGAAACCTTAGAACTGAACAATTATATAGACCAACTAGATCTAACAGACATCTGCAGAATATTCCACCCGGCAACAACACAATATACGTTTTTCTCAGCAGCACATGGAACATTTTCCAAAATAGATCACATCTTAGGCCATAAAACCAACCTGGACAGATTCAGAAACAATGAAATTAATCCATGCACACTCTCAGACCACAAAGGAATCAAACTGGAACTGAAAACACATCTCCACCAAAGAAGACCCTGTAACTCATGGAGACTGAACAACACATTTTTGAATCACCAATGGGTCATCGAAGAGATCAGAACATAAATCCAACAGTTTATGAAATTTAACAGTAAGGAGCACACAAAATACCAACTCCTTTGGGACACAGCAAAGGCAGTACTCAGAGGAAAATTTATAGCACTGAGTACCTACAACAACAAGTTGGAAAAATTGCAAACCAACAAGTTAATGTCTCACCTTAAGCTCCTGGAAGAAGAGCAACAAACCAACCCTAATCCCAGTAGAAGAAAGCAAATAATTAAAATCAAAGCAGAATTAAATGATTTGGAATCCAAAAAAACTATAGAAAGAATCAACAAAACAAGGAGTTGGTTCTTTGAATGAATTAACAAAATTGACAAGCCCTTAGGAAATCTTACCAAAAAAAGAAGAGAGCATATCGAAATAAACAAAATCGTAGATGAAAATGGTAATATCACGACAGAAATTACCAAGATCCAGAATATCATGAGGGAATACTTCTCAAACCTTTATGCCAACAAATTTGAGAATCTAGATGAAATGGATGAATTCCTAGCCAATATTAACATGCCCTCATTGAACCAAGAAGAAATAAGCAAACTCAGGCCTATTTCAAGCTCTGAAATAGAAATGGCAATTAGAGAACTTCCACCTAAGAAAAGCCCAGGGCCAGATGGATTCACAGCTGAATTCTATAAGGTCTTCAAAGGAGAGCTCACACCAATATTCCTCAAGCTCTTCAATGAAATTGAAAATGAAGGTTCCTTACCAAACTCATTCTATGAAGCCAGTATGACCCTCATCCTCAAACCAGACCTAGATTCATCAAAGAAAGAGAACTATAGACCTATATCTTTGATGAACATCGATGCAAAACTTCTCAACAAAATACTGGCCAACCGTCTACAACAACTCATCAAAAAAATTATACACTGTGATCAAACTGGATTCATCACATGGAGGCAAAGCTGGTTCAACATACGCAAATCAATTAATATAATTCAACACATCAACAGTAGCAAGAACAAAAATCACATGATTGTCTCAATAGACGCGGAAAAGGCATTTGACAAGATCCAACACCCCTTTATGTTAAAAGCTCTGGAGGAACTAGTAATCCATGGAACATTCCTCAATGTAATAAAGGCTGTGTATGAGAAACCTACTCCTAGTATTACACTTAATGGTGAAAATCTAAAGCCATTCCCTCTAAAATCCGGAACAAGACAAGGATGCCCACTCTCTCCACTCCTCTTTAACATAGTACTAGAATTCCTAGCCAGTGCAATAAGGCAAGAAGCAAGAATAAAGGGGATCCAAGTAGGGAAAGAGGAAATAAAACTATCCCTCTTTGCAGATGACATGATTCTGTATTTAAAGAATCCTATAGACTCTACTCCCAAGCTCCTTGAGCTGATTCAAAACTTTGGAAGAGTAGCAGGCTATAAAATCAACCCTCAAAAAATCAACTGCCTTCCTTTACGCCAACAGTGAGAGGAACGAGGCAATAATCAGGAAAGAAACTCCTTTCATAATAGCCTCAAAGAAAATTAAGTACCTAGGAATTAGCTTAACTAAGAATGTAAAGGACCTTTTTGACGAAAACTTTAAAACCCTAAAAAAGGAAATTAAAGCAGAACTAAGGGAATGGAAAAACCTCCCAAGCTCCTGGATTGGAAGAATCAACATTGTGAAAATGACAATCTTGCCAAGAGCTATCTACAAATTCAATGCAATACCCATCAACATACCAATGTCATTCTTTAAAGAAATAGAAGAGGCAATCCAAAATTTCATATGCAATAATAAAAGACCCCGTATAGCAAAAAACACTTCTTAGCAGAAAGAACAGTGCTGGAGGAATTTCAATTCCAAACTTTAGACTCTATTACAGAGCTATAATTCTCAAAACAGCTTCGTACTGCACAGGAGCAGGCCTGAAGACCATTGGAATAGAACTGAGGAGCCAGATATTAAACCACAGACCTATGTCCACCTAATCTTTGACAAGGGAGCCAAAAAAATAGAATGGAAGAAAGATAGCCTCTTCAACAAGTTATGCTGGCAGAACTGGTTGAGCACCTGCAGAAAACTAAAGCTGGATCCTTCGTTGTCACCTTGCACTAGAATTAACTCCAAATGGATCAAAGACCTGGAGGTAAAAGCTGACACACTGAAAACTTTACAGGAAGGAATAGGAGATACACTAGGCCTCCTTGGCACAGGTCGAAACTTTCTTAATAAGGACCAAGAATCACAACAAATCAGAGAAAGGCTGGATAAGTGGGACTGCATTAAACTGCAGAGCTTTTGTATGGCAAAGGACATAGCTAGCAACTGACCCACAGCAGAGCAGTGCGATCCTTGTTTGGAGAGATAAAGAAGGGCACTGTGGTCATTTTCAGCCATTTGTCCTGGATCATCTGCCAATTAATTTATGGGGTCGTGATATCATGGAAAAAATGGGAGTGTATATGTTTAGTCCTAGTGCTGCGCTCACTAAGCAGTTACTTGATTAAGGCCTCCTCCCCTTTAGGGGACTAGGCCGAGCAGCACAGGGGGAGCCAGAGCCACTCCAACTCCAATTTCACCCCCGGAGATGAGGATTAGGGTATTCTTTAACGGGGGGCTGTTGTTTGTCCCGCCCCTTATGCTGATCCCATAAATTGGCTCTCTGAAGAACCGGTATGGATCGAACAGTGTCCTCTCTCTCTAGAAAACATCATTGCAGTACAGTAGCTTGTACAGGAACAGCTGGACTTGGGACATGTGGCCCCTTCTAACTCTCCACGGAATTCTCCAATTTTTGTTATAAAGAAAAAGTCAGGTAAATGGAGGCTGTTTCAGGATCTGAGAAAGGTAAATGCAACTATGGAACCGATGGGGGCCCTAAAGCCCGGCTTGCTTTCACTCATGGCATTCCCAAAGATACTTATAAGATTATTATAGATTTGAACAATTGTTTCTATACTATACCCCTGGCGCCTCAAGACTGTAAGCGCTTTGCCTTCAGCATCCCCTCTGTTAATTTTAAAGAACCCATGAAGCGATATCACTGGCTTGTGCTTCCACAGGGCATGGCATATAGCCCAACTTTATGTCAAAG
Source organism: Megascapheus bottae (assembly GCA_024803745.1). Lineage (NCBI taxonomy): Eukaryota > Metazoa > Chordata > Mammalia > Rodentia > Geomyidae > Megascapheus > Megascapheus bottae. The sequence continues at coordinate 411,042 of JANJXV010000128.1, read as the reverse complement.
TTTTGTAGCTAGAGCCATTTCTTCCACCCGTGAAAAATTTTCTTCTGTTTATATTCTTCATTATATGGACGACATCTTGTTGGCTTGTTCTGACCCTATCATCGTTCGACAAGCCTTTGGACAACTAAAGCAAGATCTGAGCCTCTTTGGCCTTATAATAGCAGCTGAAAAGGTTCAGGAACACCCCCCTTTTACGTATTTAGGCCATATATTAGGCCCACACTATTTTAAAAGCAAAAAAATACAATTAAAAACTTCACACTTAAGAACTCTTCATGATTTTCAGCAATTCTTAGGAGATATAAATTGGCTTTGGCCTTATCTAAAGCTGTCCACAGGAGAGCTAAAACCCCTGTTTAATCTCTTAAAAGGAGATACCAACCCTACATCCTTGAACAAATTAAATCCCGACGCCAGGAGGGCCATCCAAATCATAGAAAAGGCAATTTGCCAACAACAAGTGACCTGTTGTGACTATTCTAAACCATGCGGAGTTTACATTTTAGCTACTTCTCACTCCCCAACTGCTGTATTGTGGCAAGATGGCCCACTTTTATGGCTTTATCTACCATCAACACCCGGCAAAGTGCTGACCCCCTACTACGAATTGGTAGCTAATCTGATACATATGTGCCGAGTGGATTCCCGTAAATATTTAGGTCAGGAACCTCATTTTATCTGTTTCCCATATAATCTACAACAACAAGATTGGCTATTCGCCCATTGCGATCCTTGGGCCATTGCTTGGGCCAATTGTACGGGAAAAATTTTGCATCACAACCCATCTAACAAACTTCTCCAATTTGCTGCGTGTCATACGTTTCTATTTCCTTCCATAGTACGGGCCTCGCCTTTATCTTCTGCCGCTTTAGTATTTACAGATGAATCCTCTAATGGAACGGCTGCTTTGACCATTAATGGGAAAACTCAATCTTGGTTACGGGTTTTTCCTCCGCCCAAGAGGTAGAATTAGAGGCTGTTTTACAAGCACTCGTCCTGTTACAAGACGAGCCCTTTAACTTATACCCAGACAGTCAGTATGTAATTTGTGCTCTTCAAGTCATAGAAACTGTTCCCTTTATTGGAACTACCAACTCCAATATCCAGACCCAATTTCGCCAAGTACAAACTTTGCTTTGTTCTCGCAACCACCCTTGTTTTTTTTGGCTTTGTTCGAGCTCACACTAATCTTCCTTGCCCTTTTTTTTTGCCAGTCCTGGGCTTGAGCTCATGGCCTGAGCACTGTCCTTGGACTTTCTCAAGGCTAGAGCTCTACCACTTGAGCCTCAGCACCACTTCCGGCTTTTTTCTATGTATGTGGTACCGAGGAATCGAACCCGGGTCTTCATGCATGCTAGGCAAGCACTTTAACCACTAGGCCAAACTCCCGGCCCAAATCAATTTGTACTTTTTTTTGCCAGTCCTGGGCTTGAGCTCAGGGCCTGAGCACTGTCCTTGGACTTTCTCAAGGCTAGAACTCTACCACTTGAGCCTCAGCACCACTTCCAGCTTTTTTCTATGTATGTGGTACCGAGGAATCGAACCCTGGTCTTCATGCATGCTAGGCAAGCACTTTAACCACTAGGTCAAACTCCCGGCCCTCTTCCTGGCCCTTTAAGTGAGGGTAACACAGTTACTGATTCTGCCACCAGAGTTTATTTAACTCAAGTTGAACTTGCTAAGCAGTCACATGCCATTCATCATCAAAACAGCCAAGCCTTGCACCGACAGTTTAAATTATCTAGAGAAGCAGCACGTCAAACAGTTAAAACTTGCTCCAACTGTGTGCCCTTCTCACCAGCTCCTCATTTAGGTATAAATCCACGAGGACTGCTTTCTAATCACATTTGGCAGATGGATGTCACACATATTCCATCATTTGGCCGATTAAAATATGTTCATGTTACTGTAGATACTTATTCTAATTTTATCCTGGCCACCCCCCTTGCTGGGGAAGCTACTAAACATTGTATTTCTCACTGCATTTGATGTTTTGCTGTGATGGGGATTCCCTCGCAAATAAAAACAGATAATGGCCCTGGCTATGCAGGCCGATCATGTCAATCCTTCTGCCATTCCTATAATATCACTCATATTACAGGCATTCCTTGCAATCCTCAAGGTCAAGGCATCGTGGAGAGAGCTAATGGATTATTAAAACATCAACTTGCTAAAATACAGAAAGGAGAGTCGTATCCCGCTACCCCTGTGAATATACTTAATCATGCTTTATTTGTTTTAAATTTTTTGAATTTGGATTCAAATAATTTATCTGCTGCTCAGCGATTCTGGGAAAAAAGAGAGCAGCGTGCTTTTGCCTTAGTAAAATGGAAGGATCCCCTAACTGGTGCTTGGCACGGACCAGATCCTGTTCTAACCTGGGGTAGAGGGTATGTATGTGTTTTTTCACAGGAAGAAAATGATGCCCACTGGCTGCCTGAACACTGTGTTCGGATTGTGGAGAGTGACAGTGGCCATCCAAGCAGTGACTCACTGGACCTACATCCCCGACCCTCCAGTGGTGCATCCTGCAATGTGCAAAGGACCTGAGTTATATCTGCCTGTCAACCGATCAGGATATGAGACTGCTCCTGATCCGTTTATTCAACACATTCAAATGGGTGGATTCTCTGCTTCTGGGATCGGCAACCCACTGTGCTTTAAACTTCGGGACAATGACTCCATCCCAGGATGTACTGAGATGCAGTCTATCAGTCACTGGATATGAGTGCCAGATCAAAAGCAACCTTATCACCAATATTACTGGGACTTCCTCACAGCTACTAGACTGGTTAGGGGCCAATTCTACCCAGCTCCTCCCATCAAAAGAACATTATGAACTGTGTTTCTCCTCCTTTTGCTATTATGTATGGACCTTTTAACATATTCATTGATTCTACACAATTTAATATAACATGCGATAATTGTTCTTTTACAAATTGTATGTATAATTGATTAGCTACCTCTGTTATTGTTGTTAAACAACCACCTTATATTATGTTACCTGTGAATATGTCTGTACCCTGCTATGAAGATTCTGGTGTCTTGGCTTTACAACTATTGAAAGACCTAATGTGCCCTAGGAGGTTTATTGGATTAATAGTAGCAGGTATTCTATCTTTTATTTCCTTAGCAGCTATTGCTGCAGCTGCCACTGATGCTTTGACACAGGGCCTTCATAACCTAAAAGGCTTGCTGATGACCTTTGTTGGTCCAGGAATGTTGTCTGCCTTGTGTGGTAAAGATCTTGCAAAATTCATTGCTAAACCTTGCAGGACAACTTCACAGATCAAAGCCCCAGATGGTTGAGATCCCCCATGAGAGGATCGCAGTCAAGGATGGGTAAGAGGGCATGCGCTCTGACCAACCTAAGACAGGGCCTTCAGCTTGATCTGAAGAACTTCCCCATGACGGGTAAGGTAGAGTTAGCAATCCACCCAACCTAAGACAGGCGGGTTCACATCTTTTAAAATAAAGACGGGGGAGATGTTGGGGACTGACTGTGGGGTCAGTGACCGTGACTGTGGGGTCAGTGACCTTGGACTCGCACAATTGAGTACACAAGGAAGTAAGCTCTTATCATGATTTTGGGCTGTGTCAATAGCTTCTTATTTAACCTGTTTGGGACTTGATAGCTTCTCATTCAACTTTTTTGAGACTTGATACTGTTTGTACGAATGTAGCCCCTGGCAGTTCCCTAGTTTAAAGAAGTGTATTTAAGGTCAGAACTGGAAATAAATTGGGCTATGGTCTTGGGCTACAGGCTTCTTAAGCTGTGGGTCCTGATTTGGGCTGTAGCCCTCCTGAACCCCATCTGTTTGTCTCTCTTCTATTTTTTCCTAGTCGTTGCCCCCTATTTCAGGAATCCCAATCTACAAACCCTGGTTTGCTGCCGGCTGGCCCCGGCAACAAGGGAGGAAGCCATCGCTAAACAAGCAGAAACCATAAACAAGGTGATATGTGAAAAAGGAGAAGCCACAAAGAGGCCATAATAAAGGCTCCTCAAAAAAAATCGATGAATTCATAGAATCCACAAACAAAAAGGTGACCAAACTCCAGCAAATATCCAGATAGAATGAAAATACTGCTCTAAACACTCACATGGAAATCAAGGAGGTAAAGAAATCCATACACGATCTAAAACAAGCGATGCAAGGAATCAAAAATGAGCAATTAGAATCAAGGGAGACAAAGAATAAAGTAGATAGCTTTGATATCAGGCTAGACAATGCAGAAGAGAGAATTTCCGGGGTTGAAGATAATTTAGTTGTTATAGAGAAAGAAGAGAAAATGAGACAATCCAAATTTAGGAAATATGAGAGAGCACTTCAGGAGGTCCAAAATACAATTAGGAAGCCTAATTTAAGGCTAATTGGTATTGAGGAGGGTCTGGAGAAAGAGGTCAATGGTATTGGAAATATACTTCAGGCAATTATCTCAGAGAATTTCTCAAATATCCAGAAGGGCAGGCCCATCCAGATTCAAGAAGCTTTTTTGAACAACAAAAAGACCTGACCAGAAAAGAACATCCCACCACCATATTATTATCTGAGCTGGATCAATAGAGACCAAAGAATGGATCCTAAAGGCAGCCAGGGAGAAGGGATCAATAACCTATAAAGGCAAACCAATCAGAATAACCACAGATTTCTCAGCAGAGACCATGCAAGCAAGAAGAGATTGGAAGCATATATGTCATACTCTGAAGTCAAATAACTACTAACCACGAATACTGTACCTAGCTAAGCTCTCATTCATAACTGAGGGAACATTAAAACATTCCATTCCAGTGAAAAGCTGCAACATTATGTAGCAACCAAACCAACATTACAGAAAATTCTCAAAGAAGTTCCACACATAGAAAATAAACACAAATGAAACACAGAGAAAGAAATGGCACCTAAACATCATACCATCTAAGTACTACAAGAAGTGTCAAGACGCATGCCCTAATGAAAGTTTTAAAAATAGTAGGAACTACAGGTCGAAACTTTCTTAATAAGGACCAAGAATCACAACAAATCAGAGAAAGGCTGGATAAGTGAGACTGCATTAAACTGCAGAGCTTTTGTATGGCAAAGGACATAGCTAGTAAACTAATCAGGAGGCCTACAGAGTGGGAGAAGATCTTCACCAACCAAACAACGGACAAAGGCCTCATATCTAAAATATATCAACAACTCAAAAAATTGAATCACTCCAAAACTAACCTCCAAAGTAACAACCATCCCATTAAAAAATGGGCCAAAGACTTAAAGAGAGTCTTCTCTGAAGAAGAAACAAAAATGGCCTATAGACACATGAAGAAATGCTCAACATCTCTGGTCATAAAAGAAATGCAAATCAAAACAACTCTAAGATTCCACGTCACTCCAGCTAGAATGGCCAGGATCAGGAAAACGAATGACAACAGATGCTGGAGGGGATGTGGCCAGGAGGGATCACTACTACACTGTTGGTGGGAGTGCAAACTCGTTCAACCACTATGGAAAGCAGTGTGGCAGTGCCTCAAAAGGCTAAACATAGAACTCCCCTATGACCCAGCAATTCCACTACTTGGCATTTACCCAACAACCCAGAAACAAGGACATACTAAACCCACTAGCACAACAATGTTCATTGCAGCACTATTCACCATAGCAAAGATATGGAACCAACCTAGATGTCCCTCAGTTGATGAGTGGATCAACAAGTTGTGGTATTTGTACACAATGGAATTCTATGCTGCTGTCAGAAAGAATGACATCGCCCCATTTGTTAGGAAATGGAAAGACTTAGAAAAAATCATATTAAGTGAAGTAAGCCAGACTCAAAGGAACTTAGGCTCAATGATTTCCCTCATTCGTCATAATCAGTAGAAACCTTGGGCTCTACTAGCAGAGATTTGCAATACAGCAAAATCTTGATACATAAGGACATATAATGTGAAGCTAATTGAAAGGACCTTCAGGATAGTGAAACCAAAGCCATACAATGAATAATTGTTGTACTTAATGTACTATGTTGTCTCTCATCTCCTTTGCTGTCCCTTGGTTATCTTATATTGGTATAGTATCTCACTTTGTTTTCTGATATATTGAATTTATTTGTATTTGGATATTTGAAATTTTGATAGGGAAGGGGGGAAAACCAAGACAGGTGGGGAGTGTGGGGGGGGGGAGGGAATCGGGGTACCAAGACATGTGAAAGGGTATCAATGTATGTGAATTAATGCACATTCTATCTGGCAAATATCATGTACTAATTACAATAAACAATATTAAAAAAATAGTTGGAGCTAATAAATATTTCTCAATCCTAACTCTCAGTATCAATGGACTTAATTCTCCAATTAAACGGCATAGACTGTCTAGTTGGATCAAAAAGCAAGATCCATCATTCTGCTGTCTTCAAGAGACACACCTTACCCCAAAAAACAAACATTTTTTGAAATTGAGAGATTGGAATAAACTCTATCAAGCTAATCGCCCCGATAAACAGACTGGTGTTGCCATCCTCTTATCCGATAAAATAGACTTTAAACGAAAATTAATGATAAAAGACAAAGAAGGTTAATATATACTACTAAAGGGATCTTTCCTCCAGGAGGATATAACCATCCTAAATATCTACACACCTCATCCCAGAACGCCGAACTTCTTCAAGCAAACTTTACTTTCACTGAAACCATACATAGATCGAAACACAGTGATTGTTGGTGACTTTAACACACCACTCTTACTTATGGATAGATCACCATGGCAAAAATCAACAGAGAATCCTTAGAATTGAATAACTATATAGACCAACTAGATCTAACAGACATCTGCAGAATATTCCACCTAGCAACAATGCAATATACGTTTTCAGCATCACATGGAACATTTTCCAAAATATACCACATCTTAGGCCATAAAAAAACCTGGACAGATTCAGAAACACTGAAATTATTCCCTGAACACTCTCTGAACACAAGGGCATCAAATTGGAACTGAACACACATCTCCACCAACAAAAACCCTGTAACTGATGAAGATTGAACAACACATTGTTGAATCACCAATGGGTCTTCGAAGACATCAGAACAGAAATCCAGCAGTTTATGAAATTTAACAATAAGGAGCAGACAAAATACCAGTTCCTTTGGGACACGGCAAAGGCAGTACTCAGAGGAAAATTTATAGCTCTGAGTGCCTACTATAACAAATTGGAAAAAATTGCAAACCAACAAGTTAATGTGTCACATTAAGCTACTGGAAAAAGAGCAACAAATCAACCCTAATCCCACTAGAAGGAAGCAAATTATTAACATCAAAGCAGAATTAAATGAATTGGAATCCAAAAGAACTTTATAAAGAATCTACAAAACAAGGAATTGGTTCTTTGAAAGAATTAACAAAATTGACAAACTTCGCAAATGTTATCAAAAAAAGAAGGGAGCTTACTGAGGATGATAGTGATGGTGAGGCTGAGCGTGAGACTGAGGGTGAGTGTGAGGGTTAGGTTTAGGGTTAGAATGAGGGTTAGGGTTAATGTTAGGGTGAGTGTTAGGGTTTTGGTTAGGGTTAGTGTTAAGGGTAATGTTACCGGGATGGTGAAGCTGAGGGTTAGGGTGAAGGTTAGGGTGAGGATGAGGTTGAGGGAGAGGTTTAGGGTTTGAGTCAGTGTTAGTGTTAGGATTATGATTAGGCTTATGGTTAGGGTGAGGGTTAGGGTTAAGTTTAGGTTTAGTTTTAGGTTTCGGGTGAGGGTGAGGGCGTGGGTGAGGGTATGGATTAAGGTGAGAGTTAGGTTTAGCCTTAGGGTTAGGATGACAGTGAGGGTGAGGGTTAGGTTGATGGTGAGTGTGATGGTGAGGGTGAGGATTAGGGGTAGTGTTAGGGTTAGGGTTCAGTTTAAGGTGACTGTTAGGGTTAGGATTAGTGTTAGGGTTTGTGTTAGGGTTATTGTTATGGTTAGAGGGTTAGGGTTCTGTCTAGGGTTAGGGTTAGGGTTAGGGTGAGGGTGAGGGTGAGGGTGAGGGTGAGTGTGCAGTTTATGGTGAGTGTGAAGGTTAGGGTTAGGGTTAGAGTTAGGGTTATGTTTAGTGTGAAGGTTAGGGTGTGGGTTAGCATTAGGATAAGGTTAGGGATAGCGTAAGGGTGAGGGTGAAGGTGAAGGTGAGTGTTAGGATGAAGTTTAGGGTTAGGGTTAGGGTGAGGGTGAGGGTGAGGTTGATGGATAGGGTTAGGGTGAAAGTGATGGTGAGGTGAGGGCAAGGGTGAGGTTGAGGTTGAGGGTAAGGGCTAGGATTAGGTTAGGGTTGGGGTGAGCTGAGGGTGATGGTGAGGGTGAGGGTGAGGGTGAGGTTGAGTGTGAGTATTAGTGTTAGGGTTAGGGTAATAGTTAGGATTAGGGTTATTGTTTGGGTGAGTATTAGGGTTTAGGGTTAGGGTAAGTTTGAGGGTGAGGATTATGTTTAGGGTGAGGTTGAGGGTGAGGGTGAGGGTGAGGGCTAGGGGTAGTGTTAGGTTATGGATACAGTTAGGGTGAGGATGAGAGTGACATTCAGGGTTAGGTATAGGGTGAGGGTGAGGGTGGGTTGAGGGTGAGGTTGAGGTTGAGGTTGTGTATTAGGGTTAGGGTTAGATTAGGGTTAGGGTTTTATGTGGGAGAGGGTGATGGTGAGGATGAGGGTGAGGGTGAGTGTGAGCATAAGGGTTAGGGTTAGGGTTAGGGTGAGAGTTATGGTTAGAATTAATGTTTGGGTGAGCATTAGGGTTTGGGTTATGGTTAGGATTAGGGTGAGGTTCAGTGCGTGGGTAAGGGTGAGGGTGACGGTTAGGGTTAATGTTAGGGTTAGGTTAAGGTTGAGGGTGAGGGTAAAGGTTAGGTTGAGGGTGAATGTGAGGGTTAGGGTTAGGCTCAGGGTTAGAATTATGGTTTTGATTAGGTTTAGGGTCAAGGTGAGGGTTAGGGTTAGGGTTAGGGTGAGGGTGAGGTTTAGGTTGAGGTTGAGTGTGTGGGTAGGGTGAGCGTTACGTTTAAGTTTAGGGTAAGGTTGAGGGTGAGGGTGAGGATGAGGGTTTGGTTAAGGGTGAGGGTTAGAGTTATCATAAGGGAATGAATAGGGTTAAGGTTACGGTTAATGTTAGAGTGAAGTTGAAGGTGAGGGTGAGGTTGAACGTTAGGGTAAGGGTGAGAATGAGGGTGAGGGTCAGGGTGAGGGTGAGGGTTATTGTGAGTGTTAGGGTAAGGATGAGGGTGAGGGTGTGTGTTACGGTGAAACTGCGTGTGAGGGTGCCAGTTAGGCTTATGGTAGGGTTAGGGTTAAGATTAGCGTTATAGTTAGGTTTAGGTTTAGGGTTAGTTTTAGGGTTAGGGGTAGGTTAAGGGTTAGGCTGAGAGTGACATTGAGGGTAAGGGTGAGGGTGAGGGTTAGGTTTAGGGTTAGGATTAGTGTTCCGATTAGGGTTAGTGTTAGGGATAGGTTGAGGGTGAGGGTGAGGGTGAGGTTTAGGGTGAGGGTGAGGTTTAGGGTTAGGGATAGGGTTAGGTTTCGAGTTAGCATTGGATTTTGGGTTATGGTTATGGTTAGATGGTTAGGTTTCAGCTTATGGTTAGGGTTATGGTTAGTGATAGGGTAAGGGTTAGGGTGAGTGTGAGTGTTAGGGTAAGGGTTAGGGTTGGGGTGAGTGTTAGGGTCAGGTTTAGGGTTAGGGCTATTGTTGAGTTTGAGGTTGAAAGTGATTGTTAGGATTTTGTTCGGGGATACTGATAATTTTAGGGTTAGTGTTAGGGTTAGGTTTAGTGTGAGCGTCTGGATGACATGGAGGGTGAGGGTGAGGTTGACTTTGAGGTTGAGGGTGAGGGTGAGGTTTAGGGTTTGGATTAGGTTGGAGATAGACTTAGTGTTTGGGTTAGGGATAGGGTTATGTAAGTGGGAGGGTAATGGTGAGGGTGAGAATGAGGTTAAGGGTGAGGATTAGGGTTAGTGTAAGGGTTAGGGTTAGGGTGAGGGTGAGGTTGAGGTCTAGGGTTAGTGTTAGGGTTAGGGTGAGGCTTATTGTTAGGGTTAGGTGATTATGATTAGGGTTAGGGTTAGGGTAAGGGTTGCTGTTTGGGTGACGGTTAGGGTTAAGCATTAGGGTTTGGGTTATGGTTAGGATTAGGGTGAGGTTCAGTGCTTGGGTAAGGGTGAGGGTAACGGTTAGGGTTAATGTTAGGGTTAGGGTTAGGGTGAGGGTTAGGGTTAGGATTAGGGTGAGGGTAAGTATGAGGATAAGGGTTAGGGTTAGGGTTAGGTTTGCTGTTAGGTTGATGGTTAGGGTTAGGTTGATGGTTAGGGTTAGAGTGATGGTTAGGTTTAGGGTGAGGTTTAGGGTTAGGGTTAGGGTTAGAGTGAGGGTGAGTGTGAGGGTTAGGGTTAGGGTTTGATTTAGAGTTAGGGATAGGGTTAGGGTCATTGTAGGTTTATTGTTAGGATTACGGTGAGGGTGAGGATAAGAGTTAGTATTAGGGATAGAGTTACGATTAGGGTTAGGGTGAGGTGAATGTGAGGGTGAGGGTGAGGGTTAGGATGAGGCGTAGGGTGAGGCTGACTGTTAGTGCAAGATTTAGGATAAGGGTGAGGATTAGGATTAGTGAGAGGTGAAGGTGAGGGTTAGGGTTAGGGTAGGGCTAGGTTTAGGGTTAGGGTTTCAGATAGGGTTAGGCATATGGTTAGGGTTATGGTTTTAGTGTTAGGGTTTGGGTTAGGGCTAGGGTTAGGATGAGGGTGAGGTTGAGGATGAGGTTGAAGGTGACGGTGATTTAGGGTTAGGGTTTGGGTTAGGGTTAGGTAGTTAGTGTAGGATTAGGGTGTTAGGGTTACGGTTAGAGTTAGAGGTTTTGGATTAGGGTTAGGATTAGGGTTAGCGTTAGGATAAGGGTTAGGGTGAGGGTGACTGTGAGAAATAGTTAGGGTTATGGTTAGGGATAAGATCAAGGTTAGGGTTAGTATGACGGTTAGGGTGAGGGTTAGGGTGAGGGTGATAGTGTGGGTAAGCGTGAGGGTGAGGGTTAGTTTTAGGGTTAGGGTTGCGGTTAGGGTTAGAGTTAGGGTGGGGGTGACTGTGAGGGTTAGGTTGAGTGTGAGGGTTAGTGTTAGGTTGAGTGTGAGGGTGAGGGTGAGTGTGAGTGTGAGTGTAAGGATTAGGGTTAGGTTTAGTGTTAGGTTTAGGTTTAGGGTTAGGGTTAGGGTTAGGATTTGGGTGAGAGTGAAGTTGAGGGTTAGGTTTAGGGTTAGGTTTAGGTTTAGGTTTAGGGTTAGGGTTAGGATTTGGGTGAGGGTGAGGGTGAGGATGAGAATGAGGATGAGGATTAGGCTTATGGTTAGGGTGAGAGTGAGGGTGAGCATGAGGTTGAGAGTAAGGGTTAGGGTTAGGGTTAAGTTGAGGGCTAGGTTTAGGATTAGGGTTAGGGTGAGGGTGAGGATGAGGATTAGGGTTGGTTTTAGGGTTAGAGTGAGGGTGAGGTTGATTATGAGGGTTAGGATTAGGGATAGGGTTACGGTTAGGGTTAGTATTAGGGTTAGTGTTAAGGTAAGCGTTAGGTTGAGGTTGAGTGTGAGGGATAGAATTATGGTTAGTGATAAGGTCATGATAGGGTTAGGATGAGGGTTAGGGTGAGGGTGATGGTGACAGTGTGGGTAAGGGTAAGGGTTAGGCTTAGGTTTAGGGTTGTGGTTAGGGTTAAAGTTAAGGTGGGGGTGACTGTAAGTGGTAGGTTGAGTGTGAGGGTTGGGGTTAGTGTTAGGGTTCGGGTTAGGTTGAGTGAGGGTGAGGGTTAGGTTTAGGGTTAGGTTTAGGGTTAGGGTTAGGATTTGGGTGAGGGTGAGGGTGAGAATGAGGATGAGGATTAGGGTTAGGGTTATGGTTAGGGTGAGAGTGAGGGTGAGCATGAGGTTGAGGCTAAGGGTGAGCTTTAGGTTTAGGGTTAGGGTTACGGTTTGGGTGGGGGTTAGTGTTAGGGTTAGGGTTAAGTTGAGGGCTAGGTTTAGGGTTAGGGTTAGGGTTAGGGTGAGGGTGAGGATGAGGTTTAGGGTTGGTGTTAGGGTTAGGGTGAGGGTGAGGGTGAGGTTGATTATGAGGGTTAGGATTAGGGATAGGGTTATGGTTAGGGTTAGGATTAGGGTTAGCATTAGGATAATGGTTAGGTTGAGAGTGAGTGTGAGGGGTAGAATTATGGTTAGGGATCAGGGTTATGGTTAGGATGAGGGTTAGAGTGAGGGTGATGTTGATGATGTGGTAAGGGTGAGGGTTAGAGTTAGGTTTAGGGTTGTGGTTAGGGTTAAAGTTAAGGTGTGGGTGACTGTAAGGGGTAGGTTGAATGTGAGGGTTGGGGTTAGTGTTAGGGTTCGGGTTAGGTTGAGTGAGGGTGAGGGTGAGGGTTAGGTTTAGGGATAGGGTTATGGTTAGGGTGAGAGTGAGGGTGAGCATGAGGTTAAGGGTGAGGGTGAGCTTTAGGATTAGGGTTAGGGTAATGGCTTGGGTGAGGGTTAGGGTTAGGGTTAAGTTGAGAGCTAGGTTTAGGATTAGGGTTAGTGTGAGGGTGAGGATGAGGTTTAAGGTTAGTGTTAGGGTTAGGGTGAGGGTGAGGTTGAGGATGAGGGTTAGGATTAGGGATAGGGTTACGGTTAGGGTTAGGTTGAGGGTGTGGGTGAGGGTGAGGGTGAGGTTTAGGGTGAGGCACAGGGTGAGGCTGACGGTTAGTGCTAGATTTAAGGTCAGGGTGACTGTGAGGGTGAGTGAGAGGGTAAAGTTGAGTTTGAGTGTTAGGGTTAGGGTGGGGCTAGGTTTAGTGTTAGCATTTCAGTTAGGGTTAGGGAAAGGGTTAGGGTTAGGGTTTTAGTGTTAGTGTTAGGGTTAGGGTTAGGGCTAGGGTTAGGATGACGGTAAGGTTTAGGATGAGGTTGAGGGTGAGGGTGGATTAGGGTTGGTATTGGAGTTAGGGTTAGGTGGTTAGGGTTAGGGTTATGGTGTTAGGGTTAGGGTTATCGTTAGGTTAAGGGTTAGGGTGAGGGTGAGGGTGAATGTAAGGGTGAGGTTGAGGATGAGGGTTAGGGTTAGGGTGACTGTGATGGTGAGGGGAAGGTGAGGGTGATGGTTAGTGTTAGGGTGGGGGTGAGGGTTAGGGTCAGGGTTAGGGTTTTGTATAGTGTTAGTGTTAGGGTGAGGATTAGGGTCAGGGTTAGGGTTAGGGTGAGGGTGAGGGTGCGATTGAGGGTGAGGTTCACTGTGAGAGTTATAGTTAGGGATAGGTTTAGGGATAGATTTTGGATTAGGTTGAGGTTTATGGTGGTGATGAGGATGACAGTGAGGGTGATGGTTTGTGTGAGGCTGAGGGTGAAGTTGAGGGTGAATGTGAGGTTTAGGGTGAGTGTGAATGTTAGGGATAGGGTTAGGGTTAGGGTTTAGGGTGAAGGGTAGGTTGAGAGTTAGGGTTAGGATAGGGTTAGGGGTAGGGTAAGTGTGAGTGTGAGGATTAGGGTAAGGCATAGTGTTAGGTTTAGGGTTATGTCTAGGGTTAGGGTTAGGGTTACTGTTAGGATTATAGTCAGGTTTGGGGTTAGGGTAAGGATTAGGGTTAGGGTTTAGTGTTAGGGTGAGTGTGAGGGTGAGAGTGAGGGTGAGGTTGAGGTTTAGGGTTAAGGTTAGGGTGAGGGTGAGGTTGAGTTGAGGGTGAGTATGAGGTTGAGGTTGAGGGTTAGGTTTCGGTTAGGTTAGAGTTAGGGTTAGGGTGAGGGTGAGGCTGATGGTGAGGGTGAGGTGGAGGGTGTTTGAGTGTGAGCATTAGGGTTAGGTTTAGGGTTACAGTTATGTTTAGGGTTAATATTTGGGTGAGGATTAGGGTTTGGGTTATGGTTAGGAATAGGGTTAATGTTAGGGTGAAGGTGAGGGTGAGGTGAGGTGAGAATTAGTGAGGTTGAGGGTTAGGATTAGGGTTAAGGTCAGTGTTAGGTTTAGGGTTATGATTAGGGTTAGGGTTAATGTGAGGGTTAGGGGGAGGGGGACTATAGGGTGTGGTGTGGTTGAAGGTGAGGGTGAGTGTGATGGTTTGGTTTAGGGTTAGGATTAGGGTTAGGGTTAGGCATAGGTTTACTGTGCGGGTAAGGGTTAGGGTTAGGGTGAGGTTTAGGGTTATGGTTAAGGTAGAGTTAGGTTTAGGATTAGGGTTAGGGTGAGCGTGAGTGTTACATATAGTGTTAAGGTTCGGGTGAGGGTGAGTTTGAAGTTGTGGGTGAGGATGAGGATGACAGAGAGTGTGAATGTGAGGGTGAGGGTTAGAGTTAGGGTTAGGGTAGGGTTGTTTAGGGTTAGGGTTTCAGTTAGGGATATGTTTAGGGTGAGGGTGAGCATGAGTAAGAGGATGAAGGTGAGGGTTAGGGTTAGGGTAGAGTTAGGTTTAGGGTTAGGGTTTCAGTTAGGGTTAGTGATAGGTTTAGGATTAGGGTTTAAGTTTTACTGATAGGGTTAGGGTTAGGGCTAGGGTTAGGGTGATGTGAGTTAGAGGATGCTGTTGAGGGTGAGAGTGGATTAGCTTTAGGGTTTGGGTTAGGGTTAGGGGGTTAATGTTAGGGTTAGGGTTAGGTTGTTAGGGTTAGTGTTAGAGTTAGGGTGCTAGTTTTAGGGTTAGGGTTAGGGTTTGGGGGTAAGGGTAAAGTTTTGGTTTAGGTTTAGGTTTAGCATTAGGGTTGGAGTTAGGCTTAGGGGGATAGGGTTAGGGTTAGGGTTAGGGTTAGGGTTAAGTGGTTAGGGTTAGTGTTAGGGTGAGGGTGAGGGTGAGAGATAGGGTTATGGTTATGGTTAGGTTAGGTTTAGGGTTAGGCTGAGGATGAGTGTAATATTAATGTTAGGATGAGGCTAAAAGTGAGGGTGAGTGTGGGTTTATGTTTAGGTTTATAGTTAGGGTTAGGTTGAGGGTAAGGGTGAGTTTGAGGGTGAGGATGGGTGTGAGGGTGAGGGTGAAGGTGAGGGTGAGGGTGAGGGTTAGGTTGAGGGTGAGCGTTTGGAAGTGGGTTAGGGTTAGGGTCATAGATAGGGTTAGGGTTAGTGTCATTATTATGGTTTGGGTTAAGGTTAGGGTGAGGGTGAGGTTGAGGGTGAGAGTGAGGGTGAGGTTCAGTGTAAGTGTTATAGTTAGGGATAGGGTTAGGGTTAGGTTTTGGGTTAGGTTAGCTTCAGGGTTAGGGTGGGGGTGAGAATGATAGTGAGGCTGAGGGTGAATGTGAGGATTAGTGTTAGGGTTAGTGTTAGGGTTAGGGTTAGCATGAGAGTGAGGGTTAGGGTTAGAGTTAGGGTAGGGTTAGGGTAAGGGTGACAGTGAGGGGGAGGGGGAGATATAGGTTTAGTGTTGGGGTTAGGGTTTTGTTTAGAGTTAGGGTTATGGTTAATGTGAGGGTGAGGGTGAGGGTTATGTTGATGTTGATGTTGAGGGTTAGGGTAAAGTTGAGGGTGGGGCTGAGGGTTAGTGTTAGGTTTAGTGTTAGAATTAGTGTTAGGGTTAGCTTTGTGTTAGGGTCAGGGTTAGGGTAAGTTTAGGGTTAGGTTATGGTTACGGCTAGAGTTAGGATTAGGGTTTATGGTTAGGGTTAGGGTATTAGTGTTAGAGTTAGGTTTGTGGTTTGAGTTAGGGTTAGGGTTTGAGTTTAGTATTTTAGGGTTAGTATTCAGGTGAGGGTGAGATTTAGGATTAGGGTTAGGCCGAGGGTTAGGGTTAGGGTTAGGAATAGGGTTGGCGTTAGGCTCACGGTGAGGGTTAGGGTTATGGTTAGGGTGAGTGTTAGTGTTAGGTTTATTGTTAGGGTTACTGTTAGGGTTCAGTTTAGGGTTAGGTTTAGGTTTATGGTTACGGTGAGGGTGAGGATTGTTGTTAGGTTTATGATTACGGTTATGGTTAGGGTTAGGGTGAGGTTGATGGTGAGGATTTTATTGAGGTTGAGGGTAAGGGTGATCATGAGTGTTAGGGTTAGGGTTAGGTTTAGGGTTAGTTTTAGGGTTTAGGTTTGGGTTACGTTTAGGGTTAGCTTTAGGGCGAGTGTGAGAGTGAGGGATAGGTTAAGGATTAGGGTTATTGTTATGGCAAGGGTTAGGGAGAGGGTGAGGGTGAGGTTGAGAGGTAATGTTAGGTTAAGGTTTGCGTGAGTGTTGGGGTTTGGGTTAGGGTATGTGTTAGGGTGAATGTTAGATTTAAGGTTAGGTTATTGTTACAGCGTTAGGGTTAGGGTTAGGGTGAGGGTGAGGATGAGGTTGAGGGTGAGGGTTAGTTTGAGTTTGGATGTGAGTTGGAGGGTTAGGGTTTGGGTTAAGGTTAGGGACAGGGTGAGGGTTAGGGTTAGTGTAATTGTGAAAGTGAGGGTGTGGGTCAGGTTTAGGGTTAGGGTGAGGGTTTTGTTTAGGGTAAGGTTTAGAGTTAGGGTGACGTGGTTAGGGTTAGGGTTAGGTTTAGGGTTAGGAATAGGTGGTTAGGTTTATGTTTTTGGTTAGCTTTAGGGGGTTAGTGTTACTGTTGGTGTTAGGGTTATGTTTAGGAGGTTGGGTTTAGGATTAGGGTTGGGGTTAGTAATAGGGTTAGGGCTAGGGGGTTACTGTTTAGGTTAAGGTTAGGGTTAATGTTAGGCTTCGGGGATTAGATTTAGGGTCAGTGTTAGTAGGTCAGAGTTAGGGTTATGGTTAGGGTGAGGTGGAGTTTGAGGGTGAAGGTGAGGATTAGGCTTAGGCTTAGGGTTTAGGGTTATTTCGAGAGTGAGAGTGAGGTTGGGGCTTAGGGTGAGGATTAGTGTTATGGTTATTTTTTGGGTTAGAGTGAGGGTGAGGGTTAGGGTTAGATTTAGGGTTACAGTTAGGTTTAGGGTGAGGGTGAAGGTGAGAGTGAGGGTTAGGGTGAGAGTGAGGCTGAGGGTTAGGGTTAGCCTTATGGTTCGTGTTAGGGTATGGTTTAGGTTAGGATTAGGTTTAGGGATAGGGTTAGGGTTATGCTTAGGTTTGGGGGTAGGCTTAGGATTAGGGTGAATGTGAGGGGAAGGGAGAGGGTGATGGTGAAGGTTAGCGTTATGTTTAGTGAAAGAGTAGGGTGAGTGTGAGGTTGAGGTTTAGGATTAGTGTTATGGTTAGGGTGAGTGTTAGTGTTAAGGTTAGGGTTAGGGTAATGGTAAGGGATATAGTTCAGGTAAGGGTTGGTTTGGGTTTAGGTTTAGGGTAAGGCTGAGTGTTAGTCTTAGGGTGAGGTTTAGGGTAAGGGTTAAGGTGAGCGTTATGGTGAGGATGAGGCTCAGGGTGAGGGTGAGAGGTAGGGTGACGGGTCAGGTTAGTGTTAGGGTTAAGTTAGGTTTAGGGTCAGGGTTAGGGTGAGGGATAAGGTTGGGTTTTGGGTTATGGTTAGGTTTAGAGTGAGAGTGAAAGTGAGAGTTAGGGTTGGTTTAGGTTTAGGATAAAGGTTATGGTTATGGTTATGGTTATGATGAGGGTGAGGGTGATGGTGAGGTGAGGTCGAGGGTTAGGGTGAGGTTGAGGTGAAGGTTAGGATGAAGGTGAGGGTGAGGGTGAGTTTGAGGGTTAGGGTTTGGGTTGCTGTTAGGATGACGGTTAGCGTTAGGGTGATGGTTAGGGATAGGGTGAGGGTTAGGTGTAGTATTAGGGTGAGGATGAGGGTGGGGATGATGATTAGGGCTAGGGTTATGGTTAGGGTGAAAGTGAGGGTGAGCGTGAGAGTGTGCATGAGGGTGAGTGTGAGGGTTAGGGTTAGGGTGAGGGTTTGGGTGAGTGTTAGGGTGAGGGTGAGAATTTGGGTTAGGGTGAGGGTTAGCTTTAAGTTTAGGGTTAGGGTGAGGATTAGGGTTATGGTTAGGGTTATGGTGAGGGTTTGGGTGAGGGTGATGTTTCCTGTGAGGATGAAGGTTTGTGTTAGGGTTATGGTTAGGGTTTTGTTTAGGGAGAGGGGTAGGGGGAGGGTTAGGGTTAGGGTTAGGATAGGTTTAGGGTTAGTGTTAGGGTAATGTTGAGGGTGTGTGTGAAGGTGAGAGTCAGTGTGAGGGTTAGGGTTAGGGTTAAGGTTAGCGTTAGTTTGAGGGTGAGGTGTTGGTGAGGTTGAGTTTGTGGGTTAGGTTTATGGTTAGGTTAGGGTTAAGTTTATGTTATGGTTAGGATGATGGTTAATGTTAGGGTGAAGGTGAGGGTGAGGGTGATGTGAGGGTTAGGGTGAGTCTGAGGGTCAAGGTTAGGTTTAGGGTCAGGTTTTGGGTTAGTGTCATGATTCGGGTTAGGGTTAAAGGGAGAGTTAGGGTTAGGGTTAGAGTTATGGTGAGGGCTAAGAGGAGGGAGAGTGTAGGGTTAGGTTGAGGGTTAGGGTTAGAGTTATGATTCGGGTTAGCTTTAGGGTTAGGGTTAGGATTGGGTTTAGGTTAGGGTTATGGTTAGAGGTTTAGGGTTAGTGTGAGGGTTAGTGTTAGGGTTATGGACACTGTTAGCTTTAGGTTTAGGGTTAGGGTGAGGGTGGGTGTGAGGGTTAGTGTAAGAGTTATTATTAGGTAATGGTTGGGGTTAGGGTTAGGGTGAGTGTTACGGTGAGGGTAAGGATGAGGGTGAGGGATAGGTTGAGAGTGATGGTGTGGGTGAAGGTCACGGTTAGGGTTAGGTTTAGTGTTAGGGTAGGGTTAGGGTTAGGATGAGGGTTAGGGTCCGGTTTATGGTTAGGGTTAGGGTTACTCTTAGTGTTAGGGTTAACGTGAGAATTAGGGTTAGAGTTAGGGATTAGTTGAGGTTGAAGGTGAGGGTTAGGATGAGGTTAGGTTTAGGGTTAGGGTAAGGTTTAGGTTTAGGGTAAGGTTTAGGGTTAGGCTTAGAGTGAGGGTGAGGTGAGGGTAGGGTGAAGATGAGGGTGAGGTGATGATTAGGGTGAGGTGGAAGTTCAGGGTGAGGGTTTGGGTCAGGGTTTGAGTTAGGGTTATGATTAGGGTTAGGGTTAAGGAGAAAGTTAGGGTTAGGGTTAGGATTAGGGTTAGGTGAGGTTGAGAGTGAGGGTGAGTGTGAGGGTTAGGGTTAGGGTTAGTGTAAGGGTTAGGGTGAGGGTGAGGGTGAGGTTTAGGGTTAGGGTTAGGGTTATGGTTAGGATGTGGTTGAGGGTAAGAATGAGGGTTAGGGTTATGGTTAGGGTTAGGGTAAGGATTAGGGTTAGAGTGAGGTTGAGGTTTTGGCTTAGGCTTAGGTTTAGGATTCGAGTGCGTGTTTGTGTTAGGATTTGGATAAGGGTTACTGTTAGGGTGAGGATGAGGTTGAAGGTGAGATTAAGGGTTAAGGTTAGGGATTGGATGAGGATTAGGTTTAGGGTGAGGATGAGGGTGATGTTGAGAATGAGGGTTAGCATGAGGGCTGGGGTTACTCTTCTGGTTGGGGTTAGGGTAGCGTTACGATTACAGTTAAGGTTAGGGTTTGGGTTAAGGTTATGGTTAGGGTGAAGGTGATGGTTAGGGTGAGATTGAAGGTAAGTGTTAGGGTTAGGTTATGGTTAGGGTTAGGGTGAGAGTGATGGTGAGGGTGAGGTGGAAGGTGAGTGTTAGGGTTAGGGATATGTGAGGGTGGTGGTTAGAGTCAGGGTTAGGGTTAGGGTTAGGGTGAGTGTTAGGGTTAGGGTGACTTAAGGTTACGTTTAGAGTGACAGTGAGGGTGAGGGTTAGAGTTAGGGTTAGGGTTAATGTTAGAGTTAGGGTTAGGGCTAGTATTAGGGTGAGAGTGAGGGTGAGATTTAGGGTGAGGGTGTGGTTGAGGGTGATTGTGAGTGTTATGGTTAAGGTTATGGTTAGGATGAGGGTGAGGGTGACAGTGATGGTTAGGGTTAGGGTTAGTGTGAGTATGAGGTTGAGGGTGGCGATGAGGGTTAGGGTTAGGGTTAGTGGTAGGGTTAGTGTGAGGGTTAGTGTGAGGGTTAGGGTTTGGATTAGGGTAATTTTTGAGGTTAGGGTTAGGGTTACGGTTATGGTTTGCATTACTGCTTGTTTTATGGTTAGGGTTAGGTTGAGGGTGAGGGTGAGGATGATTTTGAGGGTGAAATTAGTGTTAGGTTTAGGGTTAGTCTTATGGTTAGGGTGAGGGTGAGGCTGAGGGTGAGTTTGAGGTTAGGATTAGGGTTCGGGTTTGTGTTAGGGTTAAGGTTAGGATGAGTGTTTGGGTTAGGGTTAGTGTTATGGTGAGTGTCAGTGTTACTGTTAGAGTTAGAGTTAGGATGAGGGTGAGGGTGAGGGTCAAGGTCAGGGTCAGGGTAAGGTTTATGTTTCAGGTTAGGATTGGGGTTAGTGTGAGTGTTAGGGAGAGGGTAAGGGTGATGGTGCGGGTGACAGTGAGGGTTAGGGTTAGGTTTAGGTTTAGGGGTGGGGTTAGGGTTAGGGTTAGGGCTACCATTTTTGATATGGTTATGGTTAGTTAAAGCGTGAGGATTAAGCAGAGGGTGAGGGTGAGGTTTTGTGTTAGGGTTAGGATGAGTGTAAGGGTAAAGGTTAGGGTTAGGTTTAGGGTAGGTTGAGTGTGAGGGTGAGGTTTAGGATTACAGTAGGGTTAGGATTAGATTTAGGGTTGAGGTTAGGATAAAGATTACAGTTATGGATAGGGTTAGGGTTTGGGTTATGGTTATGGTTAGGGTGAGGGTGAGGGTTTGTGTTATTGCTAGGGTAATGGTTAGCGTGAGGGTGAGGGTGAGGTTGAGGGTGAGGGTTAGGGTTAGGGTTAGGGTTATGGTTAGGGTTAGGGTAAGAGTGAGGGTTAGGGTTAGTGTTAGGGTTAGGGTTAGGGTTAGAGGGTTTGGATTAGGGTTATGGTGATGGTGAGGGTGTGGGTGATGGTAAGGATTAAAGTTAGGGTTAGGTTTAGGTTTAGTGTAGTTGTTAGGGTTAGGCTGAGTGTGAGGGTGAGGTTTAGTGTTAAGGTAGGGTTAGGCTTAGGGTTAAGGTTAGGGTTAGGATAAAGATTACGGTTACACATAGGGTTAGGGTTTGGGTTATGCTTAGTGTTAGTGTGCGGGTGAGGGTTAGGGTTAGGGTGAGGGTGAGTGTTAGTGTTATTGTTGGGTAATTGTTCGCGTGAGCATGAGGGTGATGTTGAGGGTGAGGGCTAGGGTTAAGGTGAGGGTTAGGGTTAGTGTTAGGGTTAGGGTTATGGTGAGGATTAGGGTGAGGGTTAGTATTAGATTTAGAGATAGCTGAGGGTTATGGTGAGGATGAGGTTTAGGTTTAGGGTTAGGGTTAGGGTGAGGGTGAGGGGTAGTGTGAGGGTGAAGGTTAGGGCTAGTATTAAGTTTTGGGTTAGAGTGAGGGTGAGGATGAAGATTAGGATAAGGGTTAGGGTTAGGGTTACCATGGTTTTGGGTTAGGGTTAGGTTGAGGGCATGGGTGAGTTTGAGGGTTAGCGTGAGGGTGAGGTTTAGGATTAGGTTTAGGGTGAAGTGAGGGTGAGGATGAGGGTGATGGTAAGGTTGAGGTTTAGGTTGATGGTGAGAGTGAGGTTTAGGGTGAGAGTCAGGGTTAGGGTTAAGGTTAGGCTTAGATTTAGGGTTAAGGAGGATGAGGGTGAGGTTTAAGGTGAGGGTGAGGGTTACTGTTAGTGTTAGGGTTACAGAGTGGATGAGCGTGTGGGTGAGGGTTAGTGTGAGGTTGAGGGTGAGGGTGAGGGTTAGTTTTACGGTTAGGGATTAGGGTAGGTTGTGGGTGTGGGTTAGGTTTAAGTTTAGGGTTAGTTTTTGGGTTAGAGTTAGGGTTAGGGTGAGGGTGAGGATGAGGGTGAGGGTTAAGGATAGGGTGAGGGTAAGGGTGAGCGTGAGGATGAGGTTAAGGATGATGGTTAGGTATATTGTTAATGTTAGGGTTAGGGTTAGGGTGAGGGTTAGGGTAAGGGTTAGGGTAGGGTTAGGGTTAGGGTGAGGGTTAGGGTGAGGGTGAGGGTGAGGGTGAGGTTTAGGGTTTTGTTAGGATTAGGTTAGGGTTAGGGTTAGGGTTAGGGTGAGGGTGAGGGTTAGGGTTAGGGTTGGTTTTGGGTTGGGGTTTGGGTGAGTGTGCGGATGAGGGTGAGGGTGAGTGTTAGGGTAAGGATTAGTGTTAGGGTGGGGGTGATGGTGAGTGTGTAGGTGAGGGTTAGGGTTATGGTTAATGTTAGGGGTAGGATTAAGATGAGGGTGAGGGTTAGAGTTAGGGTTAGGCTTATGTTTAGGGTTGGGTTTGGCTATTGTTAGAGTGAAGTTTAGACTTAGGGTGAGGGTGTAGATTAGGTTTATGTTTAGGTTGAGGGTGAGGGTGAGAGGCAGGGTAAGGGTTAGGGATAGGGATAGGTTTAGTGTTACATTTAGGGTTAGGGTTAGGATGATGAGGGTGAGGGTGAGGGTTAGGGTTAGGGTTAGGTTTAATATATGTGTGAGGTTGAAGGTTTTTGTGAGGGTGAGTGTTAGTGTGAGGGTCAGGTTGTTGGATAATGATAGGGTCATTGTTAGTGTTAGGGTTAGGGGTAGGGTGAGAGTGAGGGTGAGGTTTAGGGTGAGGGTGAGGGTTATGGTGAGGGTTAGTGTTAGGGTTAGTGTTAGGGTTAGGGTTAGGGTTAGGTTTAGGGTTACGTGATGGTATGTTTGTGTCGAGGATTAGGGTTAGGTTTAGGGTGAGGGTGAGAGTGAGGGTGAGGGTAAGGGTTAAGGTGAGGGAAGGTTAGGGTGAGAGTGAGGGTGACCATGAGGGTGAGGGGAGAGTTAGGGTGAAGTTGAAGTTTAGGATGAGGTTGAGGTTTAGGGTGAGTGGGTGGGTCAGAGTTAGGGTAATGTTTATGGGTAGGGTGAGGGTTAAATTTAGGGTTAGGGTTAGCATTAGGTTTAGGGTTAGGGTGAGGCTGAGGGTGAGGGTGAGTTTTAAGTGAGGCTGAGCGTTACGGTAAGTGTTAGGGTAATTGTGAGGGTGAGGTTAAGGTTAGAGTGAGGGTTAGGGTTAGGGTTAGTGTTAGATTTAGGGTTAGAGTTGGAATGATGTTGAGAGTGAGGGTGAGGGTTAAGGTTAGGGTTAGGATTAAGGTAAGTGTTAGTGGGAGGCTAAGGGAGAAGTGAAGGTTAGGGTTAGGGTTAATGTTAGATTTACAGTTGGGTTTAGGATGATGTTGAGGGTGAGGGTGAGGGTAGGAGGTGAAGATGAGGTTTAGGGGTAGTGTTCCGATTAGGGTTAGGTTTAGGATTAGGTTGAGGGTGAGGGTGAGGGTTAGGTTGAGGGTGAGGGTTAGGGCGAGGGTTAGTGCTAGGGTGAAGATGAGGGTGAGGGTGGGAGTGAGGGTTAGGGTTAGTGTTAGGATTCGGCTTAGGGTTGAGTTGGGTTATGGTTAGAATGAGGGTGACAGTTAAGGTTAAGTTGAGGGTGAGGGTGAGGGTGATGGCGAGAGTTAGGAAATCGATTAGGTTAGGGGTAGGGTTTTGTTTGAGGTTACTCAGGTTAGTTTTAGGGTTAGGGTTATTGTTAAGGTGAGGGTGAGGTTTAGGTGTAGGGTTAGTATTAGGTTAAGGGTTAGGGTTAGGTTAGGGTTAGAGTGAGGGTGAGGGTGACGGTCAAGTTTAGGGTGAGTGTGAGGGTTAAGGTTAGGGTGTGGGTTAGGGTAAGGTTAGTTTTAGGCATACAGATAGGGTTAAAGTTAGGGTTATGGCTAGGGTTATGGTTAAGTTTACGGTTAGGGTTAGGTTTAGGGTTAGGTTTAGGGTTAGGGTGAGGGTGAGGGTGAGAGTGAGGGTGAGGCTTAGGATTACTGTTAGGGTGAGAGTTCGGGTTAAGTTAGGATTAGGATAAGGGTTAAGGTGAAGTTGAGGGTGAGAGTTAGGGTGAGGATGAAGGTTAGTGCTAGTGTTAGGGTTAGGGTTAGGGTTAAGCTGGGTTTGCGATAGGGTTAGGTTGCGGGTGAGGGTGAGGTGAGGGTTAGCATGAGGGTGAGGGTGAGGGTTAGGGTGAGGTTTAGGATTAGGTTTAAGATAAAGTGAGGGTGAAGAAGAGGGTGAGAGTGAGATTGAGGTTTAGGATGTTGGTGAGGGTTAGGGTGAAGTTTTGGGTGAGTATGTGTGTTAGGGTCAGGCTTCGGTTTAGGTTGAGGTCGAGGGTGAGGGTTAGGGTGAGGGTGAGGGTTAGTTTGAGGGTTAGGTTTTGCGTTAGTGTTAGGGTTAGGGTTAGGGTGAGGTTGATGATGAGGGTGAGGAATAGGGTTAGGGTTAGGGCGAGGGCAAGGGTAAGCTGAGGTTGAGGTTGAGGATGAGGGTGAGGGTGAGGGGTAGAGTGAGGGGTAGGGTTAGGTTTAGGGTTAGGGTTAGGTTGAGGTCGTGGGTGAGGGTTAGGGAGAGGGTGAGGGTCCGTTTGCGGGTTAGGTTTAGGGTTAGTGTTTGGGTTAGGGTTAGGGTGAGGTTGATGGTGAGGGTGAGGATTAGTGTTAGGTTTAGTGATAGTAGGGTGAGTATGATGTTCAGGGAGAGGTTGAGGGTGAGGTTGAAGGTGAGTGTGAGGGTTAGTGTTAGGGTTAGTGTTATTGTTAGGGTTAGTGTTAGGGTTAGGATGACAGTGAGGTTTAGGGTGAGAGTGATTGTTAGGGTGAGGGTTATGGTTAGGGTTAGGGTTAGTGTTAGGTTTAGGGTTAGACTGAGGGTGAGGGTGAGGTTGAATGTGAGAGTTAGGGTTAGGTTTAAGTTTAGGATCAGGGTTAGAGTGAGGGTAAGCGTGAGGTTGAGGTTTAGTTTTAGGGTAGGGTTAGGGATGGGGTGAGGTTGAGCATTAGGTTGAGGGTTAGTGTTAGGCTTAGTGTTAGGTTTAGGGTTAGGGTTAGGTGATGGTATGGTTGAGGTTTAGGGTTTAGGCTTAGGAGTAGATTTAGGGCGAGTGTTAGGGTGAGGGTTAGGGTCAGTGTGAGGGTTAGGGTGAGGGCGATGGTGAGGGTGAAGTTTAGGGTTAGGGTTAGGTTTATAGTGAGGGTGAGGATGAGGGTGAGGGTGAGGTGAAGGTGAGAGTGAGGGTTAGGTTTAGTGTTAAGGTTGGGTTAGCATTAGCGTTAGTGTTCGGGTAAGGGTGATGCTTTGATGAGGGTGAGTGTGAGGGTGGGGGTGAGGTTGAGTATTTGGGTTAGGGTTGGTGTAAGTGGTAGAGTTAGGGTTAGCGTTAATATTAGAGTGAGAGTTAGGGTTTGGGTTAGGGTTATGGTTAATACTATTGTGAAGGTGAGGGTGAGGGTGAGGTGAGGATAAGGGTGAGGGTGACGGTGAGGTTGATGGTTAGGGTTAGCATCAGGGTTAGGGTTATGGTTATGATTAGGGTAAGGGTTAGGGTTAGGAGTAGGGTTAGAGTTATGTTTAGGGTTAGGATTAGTGTGAGGGTGAGGATGAGGGCTTGGGTGGGAGTTAGAGTTAGGTCTAGGGTTAGTGGTACAGTTAGGGTTAGGTTTAGGGCGAGGTGGAGGATGATGGTGAGAGTGAGGGTGAGGGTGTGAGTTAGTTTATGGTTAGGCTTAGTGTTATGGTTAGGCTTAGGATTGGGGTTAGCGTTGGGTTAGGGTTAGGTTTAGGGTGAGGGTGAAGTTGAGGATGAGGGTGAGGGTTAGGTTTATGGTTAGGGTTAAAGGTGAAAGTGAGGGTGCTGGTTAGTTTTAGGGTAATTTTTAGGGTAAGGGTGAGCATGAGGATGACGGTGAGGATTAGGGATTGTGTTAGGGTTAGTGTTAGGGTTAAGGTTAGAGTTAAGGTTAAGTTTATGGTTAGGGTTATTATTAGGGTTAGGGTGAGGGTGAGTGTGAGGGTGAACGTGAGGGTGAGGGTGAGGATGAGGGTTTTGGTGAGTGTGAGGGTTAGGGTTAGGGTTAAGTTTAATGATAATATGAAGGCGAGGGTTAGGGTTAGGGTGAGGGTGAGGGTGAGGTTAAGGATGGGGGTGAGGGTAAGGGTTAGGGTTTGGGTTAGGCTTTTAGTGAGGGTAGGGTGAAGTATAGGTTTAGGAATAGGGTTAGGTTTAGAGTAAGGTTTAGGGATAGGGTTAGGGTTAGCTTCAGGGATAGGGTCAGGGTGAGCGTCAGAGTGAAAGTGAGGGTTAATGTTAGGGTTCAGTTGAGGGTGAGGTGAGGGTGAGGGGTAGTTTGACGGTGAGCATTAGGGTGAGGGTTAGTGTTAGGGTTAGTATTATGGTTAGGGTAAGGGTGAGAGTGAGTGTGAGAGTTAGGGTGAGGGTGAGTGTCAGAGTTAGGGTTAATGTTAGGGTTTAGTTGAAGGTGAGGTGAGGGTGAGGGTGAGGATGAGGTTGAGGTTAAGGGTTGGGTTAGGGTTAGATTTAGAGTTGGCAATGGGTTTAAGGTTACAGTTATGGTTAGACGGTTAGGGTTCTGGTTAGGGTTCTGGTTAGGGTTAGGTTTAGGTTGAGTGTTAGGGTGAGGGTTCGGTTTAGGGTTTAGTTTAGAGTGAGGGTGAGGTTAGGTTGAGGGTGAGATTGAAGTTCAGAGTTAGGGTTAGGGTTAGCGTTAGGGTTTGGTTAGGGGGCGGTTAATGGTGATGGTTAAGGTGAGGGTGAGGGTGAAGTTTAGGGTGAGGGTGAGAGTGAGAGTGTGTGTGAGGGTTAGGGTTAGGGTTTGGGTTATAGTTAGTTTTAGTTGTAATGTTAGGGTGAGCGTCAGAGTTTGGGTTATGGTTAGGGTTAAGTTTAATATTAAGGTGAAGCTGAGGGTGAGTGTTAGGGTGAGGGTGAAAGTGAGGGTGAGCTTGAGGGTGAGAGTGAGGGTGAGGTTTAGGCTGAGCGTTAGAGTTAGTGTTAGGGTTAGCGTTAGGTTTAGGGTGAGGTTGAGTTCAGGGTGAGGGTGAGGGTTAGTTTTAGGGTCAGGGTTATTGTTAGGGTGCAGGTGAGTTGATGGTGAGTGTTAGGTTGAAGTTGAGGGTTAGGGTTAGGCTTAGGGTTAGTGTTATTGTTTCATTTGGGGTTAGTGTTAGGGTGAGGGTGAGGGTGAGGGAGATTGTAAGCATGACGTTTAGGGTGAGGGTGTGGTTGAGGGGGAGTGTTAGGTTAAGGGTTAGGGTTAGGTTTAGTGTTTGGGTTAATTTTAGGGAGAGTATAAGGCTTTGATTAGGGTTAGGGTTAAGGTTAATGTTAGGGTGAAGATGAGGGTAAGGATGAGGCTAAGGTGAGGGTGAGGGTTAGGATTAAGGTTAGGGGAGGGTTTCGGTTAGGGTTACTATTAGTGTGAGGGTGTGGGTGAGGATTAGGGTTAGTGTAAATGTTATTGTTAGGGTTAAGGTGAGGGTGAGGGTGAGTATTAGGATGAGGTTGAGGGTGAGATTGAGGGTGAAGGTTAGCATTAGGGTAGGGTTAGGTTAAGATTAGGATCACGGTTCGGCTTAGGGTTCGGGTTATGATTTTAGTGTTAGGGTTTTAGTGTTATAGTTAGGGTTAGTGTGAGGATGATGGTCAGGGTTAGAATTCGTGTTACGGTGAGTGTGCAGTTTAGGGTTAGGGTTAGGGTTACACTGAGATTGAGGGATATGGTTAGTGTTAGGGATAGGGTTAGTGTTAGGGTTAGATTGACTGTGAGGGTGAGTGTTAGGATTTGGGTTAGGTTGAGGGTTAGGGTGAGGGTAAGGTTGAGTGTTAGGTTGAGAGTTAGTGTTAGGGTTAGGGTTAGGGTGATGGTGACAGTGAGGGTTAGTTTTAGGGTTACGGTTAGGCTTCAGGTTAGGGTTCAATTGGGGTTAAGGTTAGGGTGAGGGTTAGGGTTAGGGTTAGGATGAGAGTGAGGGTTAGGTTCAGAGTTAGGCTTAGGGTTAGATTAGGGTGAGGTTGTGTATCTGGATGAGTATAAATATTAGGTTGGCGGTTAGGCTTTTGGTTAGGGTCATTTTAGGGCTAGGTTAGGTTTTGGGTGAGTGTGAAGTTGATGGTGAGGGTGAGTGTGAGGGTGAGGGTGACTTTTAGGGGTAGGGTTACTGTTAGGGTTAGGTTAGAGTTAGGGTAAGGGTTAGGGTTAATGTTAGGGTGTGCATATGAGTTTGATTAGGGTTTGGTTAATGTTAATGTTAGGGTGAAAGTGAGGGTGATGGATAGGGTGATATGAGGGTGAGGGTGAGTTTGTGGGTGAGATTTACTGTTAGGCTTATGGGTAGGGTGAGGATGAGGGTTAGGGTTAGGGTCAGGGTGAGTTTAAGGGTTAGGGTTAGGATTAGGGTTATAATGAGATTGAGGGTGAGGGTGAGTGTGAGTGTTAGGTTTAGGGTTAGGGTTAGGGTTTGGGTTAGGGTTTGGGTTATGGTTTGGCCTAGGGTCAGGGTGATGGTGAGTATGAGGTTGAAGGGAGAGTTAAGGTAAGGGTTAGGGTTAGGGATAGGGTTAGGATGAGGGTAAGGTTAAGGGTGAGTGTGAGGTTTAGGGTTATGGTTAGGGTTAAGGACAGGTTTAGGCTTAGGATGAGGGTTAGGGTGAGGGTGACATTGTGGGTAAGGGAGAGGGTTAGGGTTACGATTAGGGTTGCTGTTGGAGTTAGGGTGAGGGTGTGAGGGTGACTGTGAGGGTTAGGTTGAGGGTGAGGGTGAGGGTGAGGGTTAGGGTTAGGGTAAGGGTTAGGGTTAAAGTTAGGTTTTTTGTTGGCAATAGTGTTAGTGTTTTAGGGTTACTGTTTTAGGTTTAGGGTGAGGGTGAGGTCTATGGTGAGAGTGAGGGTGAGGGTTAGTTTTAGGGTTACGGTTAGGCTTCGGGTTAGGGTTCGATTGGGGTTAAGTTTAGGGTGAGGGTGAGGGTTAGGGTTAGGATGAAAGTGAGGGGTAGGTTTAGAGTTAGGGTTAGGTTAGGGTGAGGTTGAGGATGTGTATGCTTGTGAGTATTATGTTGACAGTTAGGCTTATGCTTAGGGTTAGGTTAGGTTTAGGGTTAGGGTGAAGTTGATGGTGAGGGTGAGTGTGAGGTTGAGGGTGACTTTTAGGGGTAGGGTTACTGTTAGGGTTAGGTTATGGTTAGGGTGAGGGTTAGGGTTAATGTTAGGGTGAGCATAAGGGTTTGATTAGGGTTTGGTTAAGGTTAATGTTAGGGTGAAAGTGAGGGTAAGGTTTAGGGTTAGGTTCAGATTTATGATTAGGGTTATGATTAGGCTTAGGTTAGGGTGACTGTTAGGGATATTGTTCAAGTTAGGGTTAGGGTGAGAGTGAGGGTTAGGGTTAGGTTTAGATTGAGGGTGAGGGTGAGGGTTAGGGTTAGGGTTAGGGTTAGGGTTAGATTGAGGGTGAGGGTGAGGTAATGGTGAGGGTGAGGCTTAGGTTGATGGTGAGTGTGAGTGTGAGTGTGAGTGTTAGAGTTAGGTTACAGTTCTGGTTAGGGTTTAATTGGGGTTAGTTTGAGTGTTAGGGTGACGGTGATGGTGGGGGTGAGGGTGACAATGAATTTTAGTGTGAGGGTTAGAGTTAGGGTCAGGGTTAGTGTTAGGATGAGGGTCTTGGTTATAGTTAGGTTTTTGTTTAGGCTTAGGTTTAGGTTGGGTGTTAGGGTGAGTATTAGGGTTAGTTTTAGGTTAAGGGTGAGAGTGAGGTTGAAGGTGAGGTTTAGGGTGAGGGTGTGAGTTAGGGTTAGGGTTAGGTTACGGTTAGGTTGAGGATGACGGTGAGGATGATAGTTTGGGTGAGTGGGAGGATTCAGGTGAGGGCAGGGCTATGGTTATTGTTATGGTTATGGTTAGGGTTAGGTTTATGTTTATGGTTAGGGTTAGAGTGAGCACTAGGGTGAGAGTTAGGTTTAGGGTTAGGGTTAGGATTACGTTTACCATTACAGTTAGTGTTAGGATTAGGGTTTTAGTGTTAGGATTAGGGTTTTAGTGTTAGGGTTAGGGTTAGGGTGAGGGTGAGGGTGAGGTTGAGGGTGAGGTTGAGGTCAGGTTGAGGGTGAAGGTGAGGGTTAGGGTTAGGATTATGGTTCAGGGTTAGGGCTAGGGTTAGGGATGGGTTAGGGTTAGTGTTAGGGTAACTGTTACGTTTAGGGTTACATTTAACTTTTGGGCGAGTGTGAGTGTGAGTGTGAGGGTGAGGTTTAGGGTTATTTTTAGGGTTATTTTTAGGGTTAGGTTTATTTTATGGTTAGGGTGAGGGTGAGGATTTTTGTTAGGCTTAGTGTTAGGATTATGGTAGGGTTATGGGGAGGGTGAGGGTTATGGGGAGGGGGAGGGTAAGGGTGAGGCTGAGTGTTAGAGTTAGGGTTAGGTTTAGGGTTAGTTTTAGGGTTTGGTTTCGGTTATGGTTAGGGCTATGTTCAGGGTTAGTGTTAGGGTTAATATTACGTTTAAGGTTATGTTTAACTTTAGGGTGAGTGTGAGGGTGAGGGTGTGAGAGAGGATTAGGGTTATTGTTATGGTAATGTTTAGGATGAAGTTGAAGGTGAGGTTGAGGGGTAGGGTTTAGTTAAGATGAGCATGAGTGTTAGGGTTTGGTTTAGGGTATTTGGAAGAGTGAGGTTTATAATTAGGGTTATGGTTATTGTTACAGGGTTAGAGTTAGTGTTAGGGTGAGGGTGAAGGTGAGATTGAGGGCGAGGGCTAGTGTGAGGTTGAGGGTGAGGTTGAGCGTTATGGTTAGGTTTAGTTTTAGTGAGAGAGTGAGGGTTAGGGTTAGGATTAGGATTATGGTTACTCTTAGGGTGAAAGTTAGGGGGTTACTGTTTAGGTTAAGGTTAGGGTTACTGTTAGGCTTAGGGGATTAGAATTAGGGTTAGCGTTAGTGGGTCAGAATTAGGGTTATGGTTAGGGTGAGGGTGAGGGTTAAGGTTAGTGTTAGGTTTAAGGTTATTGTGAGAGTGAGAGTGAGGGTGAAGCTTAGGATGAGGGTGAAGGTTAGTGTTAGATTTAGGGTTACCTTTAGGGTTAGGGTGAGGGTAATGGTGAGAGTGAGGTTTAGAGTGAGGGTTAGGGTGAGGGAGAGGCTAAGGGTTAGTGTTAGTGTTACAGTTCGAGGTTGGGTTACACTTAGGGTTAGGGTTAATGTTAGGTTTTGGGTTAGGGTTAGGATTAGGGTGAGTGTAAAGGGGAGGGAGAGGGTGAGAGTGAGGGTTAGGATTATTTTAGCAAAAGGTTTTGGGTGAGGGTGAGGTTGAGGGTTAGGATTAGGGTTAGTGGGTTAGGGTTAGGGTTAGTGGGTTAGGATTATGGTTAGTGTAAGGGTTAGGATAAGGGCGAGGGTGAGGGTGAGGGTGAGTTTGAGGGTTAGTGTTATAGTTAGGGTTAAGGTGAGGGTTAAGGTTAGCGTTATTGTTAAGGTGAGAGTGAGGATGAGGCTGAGATTGAGGGTGAGGATGAGGTCTTGGGTTAGAATTAGGGTTGGGATTAGTTTTAAGGTTAGGCTTAGGGTTAATTTTAGGGTTAGGGTGAGTGTGAGTGCGAGCGTGAGGATGAGGGTTAGGGTTATTGTTAGGGTAAGGGTTAGGGTAAGGGTTAGGGTAAGGGTGATGGTGAGGGTGAGGTTTTGGGTGAGGTTGAGGTTGAGGGTTAGGCTGAGGGTTACGGTTATATTTAGGGTAAGGTTTAGGTTTAGGGTTGGGTTAGGATTAGGGTTAGGGTGAGAGTGAGGGTGAGGGTGAAGGTGAGTGTTATGTTTAGGGCTAGGGTAAGGTTTAGGTTGAGGGTAAGGGTAAGGTTGACGGTGAGGGTTAGGGTTAGGTTTAGGGTTAGAGTTAGGGTTATGTTTATGGTTAGGATTAGGGTTAGGGTAAGGTGAGGTTCAGGTTGAGGGTTTAGGTTTGGGTTAGGTTTAGGGATATAGTGAGGGTGTGTGTGAGGGTCTGGTAAGTGTGTGTGTGAGGGTGAGGGTGAGAGTGAGTTTGAGGTTGAGAGTTAGGGTTAGGGTAATGGTGAGGGTTAGGGTTAGGGTTATGTTTAGAGTCTGGGTGAGGTTGAGGGTTAGTGTTAGGGTGAATGTGTGGGTGAGGGTGAGAGTGAGTGTTAGGGTTAGGTTTATGATTACTCTTAGAGTTCAGGTTAGGGCTGGGTTGGGGTTAGGTTTAGGGTGAAGGTGAGCATTAGGATTGTGGTTAGAGTGTGCGGTAGGTTTAGGGTAAGGGTTAGGGTGAAGGTGATCGTGAGGGTGAAGCTGATGGTGAGGGTGAGAAGTAGGGTGACGGTTAAGGTTAGTGTTAGGGTTAGTGTTAGTGATAGGTTTAGGTTAGGTTTAGGTTTAGGGTGAGGGTTATTCTGAGGGTTAAGTTTGGTTTAGGTTTAGGGTTATAGTGAGGGTGAGGATTAGGGTTAGTGTTAGGGTTAGGGTTAGGCTTAGATTTAGGGTGAGGGTGAGGGTTATGGTGATGGTGAGGTGAGGGTGAGGGTTAGGGTCAGGTTGAGGGTTATGGTGAGGGTGATTGTTGAGGGTTATGGTGAGGGTGATTGTGGGGGTGAGGGTGAGGGTGAGTTTGAGGGTTAGGGTTAGGGTTAGGGTGATGCATAGAGTGAGAGTGAGGGTAAGGGCTAGATTTACATCAGAATGAGGGTGATGATGAGTGAGAGGGTGAAGATGAGGGTGAGGGTTTGGGTTAGGGTTAAGGTGGGGCTAGGTTTAGGTTTAGAGTTACAGTTAGGGATAGGTATAGGTTTTAGTGTTAGTGTTAGGGTTAGGGTTAGAATTAGCATGAGGGTGAGGTTGAGGATGAGGTTGATGGTGAGGGTGGGTTAGGATTAGGTGGTTACGGTTAGGGTTAGGGTTAGATTTAGGGTGTTAGGGTTAGGGTTAGAGTTAGAGAGTTAGGATTGGGATTAGAGCTAGGGTTAGGGTTAGGGCAAGGTTGAGGGTGAGGGCAAGGGTGAGGATGAGCGTTGAGGTTAGGGTGATGGTGAAGGTGAGGGCGAGGGTGAGTGTTAGGATGGTGGTGAGGGTTAGGGTTATGTTTAGGGTTAGGGTTAGGATGAGGTTTAGTTTTAGTGTTAGGGTTAGGGTTAGGTTGAGGCGGATAGTGAGGGTGAGAGTGAGGTTGAGGTTCAGTGTGACGGATAGGGTGAAGGTGAGTTTGAGGATCAGGGTGAGACTGAGGGTGAGGGTGAGGGTTAGGAATAGGGTTAGGTTTAGGTTTAGAGTTAGGATTATGTTTAGGGTTATGGTTATGGTTAGCGTGTTAGGGTTTTGCCTAGGCTTAGGGTTATGGTTATTGTTAGGGTGATTTTGAGTGGAGGGTGAGGGTGAGGGATAGTTTGAGGGTGAGGGAGAGTGTTGTTTAGGGTCAGGGTGAAGGTTAGGGTTAGAGTTACGGTTATGTTTAGGGTGAAGTTTAGGGTGAGAGTTAGTGTTATAATAGGGTTAGGGGTAGGGTAAGGGTGAGGCTGAGGGTTAGGATAAGGGTTAGTGTTAGGGTTATTGTTATGTTTAGGGTGAGGGTTAGGCTTAGGGTTAGGGATATGGTTAGGGTAGGATTAGGGTGAGGGTTAAGGTGAGGGATAGAGTTAGATTTAGAGTTAGGTTTAGGTGAGGGTTAGGGTTAGGGTGAGGGTGAGGTGATGGTGAGGTTGAGGTTGAGGGTTACGTTTAGGGTCATGGTTAGGGTTATGGTGAGGTTGATAGTGAGGTTGAGCATTTGGGTTAGGGTGAGGCTGAGGGTGAGGTGCGGGTGAGGGTGAGGTTGAGATTGAGGGTTAGGGTTAGGGTTAGGGTTAGGGTTAGGGTTAGAATAGGGTTAGGGTGAGGGTGAGGGTCATGGTGAGCGTAAGGGTGAGGGTTATGGTGAGTGTGAGCATTAGGGTTATGTTTAGTGTTAGTGTTAATGTTAGGGTTAATGTTTGGGTGAGCATTCCTCTTTGGGTTATGATTAGGACTAGGGGCAATTTTAGGGTGAAGATGAGTCAGAGGGTGAGGGTGAGGTGAGGGGCAGGGTGAGAGTGAGGTTGAGGGTTAGGGTTAGGGTCAGGGTTAGGGCTAGGCTTATGATTAGGGTTAAGGTTCAGCTGGGGGTGAGGGTTAGGATTAGGGTTAGGTTTAGGGTGAGGTTGAGGGTGTGGGTTAGGGTGAGGGTTAGGGTTATGGTTTGGGTAAGGGTTAGGGTGAGGGTGAGGGTTACAGTGAGGGTTAGGGTTAGGGTTAGGGTTAGTTTAAGGTTGAGGGTTAGGTGAGGATGAGTGTTAGTGTTAGGGTAAGGGTGAGGATTAGAGAGAGGGTAATGGTGAGCATAAGTATTTGAATAGGGTTAGGATTAAGGTTAATGTTAGGGTGATGGTGAATTTTAGTGTAAGGGTTAGGTTGAGGGTTAGAGTGAGGTTGAGGGCTACAATGAGGGTGAGTGTAAGTGTTAGGGTGAGATTTTGGGTGAGGGTTCGGGTTGGTGTTAGGTATAGGGTTAGTGTGAGGGTGAGGTTTATGATGAGGGTGATGCTAAAGGTGAGTGTGAGGGTGAAAGTTAGGGTTAGGATGTGAATGAGTGTGAGGTTGAGTATTAGGGTGAGGTTGAGGGTGAGTGTGAGGTTTAGGCTGAGGGTAAGGTTAGGGTTAGGATTAGGCTTACGGTTTGGGTTAGTGTTAGGTTAGGGTTAAATGTTAGGGTGATGGTAAAGTTGAGCGTAACAGTTAGGTTGAGGGTTAGGGTTAGGGTTAGGGCTACTGTTAGGTTGAGGTTGAGGGTGATGGTTAGGGTTAGGGTTAGTTTTAGGGTTATGGTTATGGTTAGGGTTAGGGTTAGGGTGAGGGTGAGGGTGAGTTTTCAGTTTAGGATTAGGGTTAGAGTTACCCTTAGGGTAAGGGTTAGGGTGAGGGTGAAGGTTAGAGTTAGCTTTATGATTAGGGTGAGGGTTAGGGTGAAGGTTAATTTGAGGGACAGGGTGAGACAGAGGGCGAAGGTGAGGTTTAGGAGTAGGGTTAAGTTTAGGTTACAGTTAATATTGCTTTTAGGGATAGGGTTCTGGTTAGAAGGTTACGGTTCAGGTTTGGGTTAAGGTTAGGTTTCTGGTTTGGGTGAGGGTTTGTAGAGAGTGAGTATGAGGTTTAGGGTGAGGGTGAAGGTTAGGGTTAGGGTTAGGTTTATGTTAAGGGTGAAGGGTAGGGTGACGCTTAGAGATTAGTTTTGGAGTGATTCAATCTGGTCATAAAAGAAATGCAAATCAAAACATCTCTAAGATTCCACCTCACTCTAGTTAGAATGGCAAGGATCAATAAAACTAATAACAACAGATTCTGGAGGTGATGTGGCCATGAGGGATCACTACTACACTGCTGGTGGGAGTGCAAACTCGTTCAATCACTATGGAAAGTAGTATGGCAGTTCCTCAAAAGACTAAGCATAGAGCTCCCCTATGACCCAGCAATTCCACTACTGGGCATTTACCCAATTGTCCAGAAACAAGGACATACTAAATCTACTAGCACAATGATGTTCATTGCAGCACTATTTACCATAGCAAAGAATGAATCAATCCAGATGCCCCTCAGTTGATAAGTGGCTCAATAAGATGTGGTATTTGTACACAATGGAATTCTATGCAGCTGTCAGAAAGAATGACATCGCCCCATTTGTTAGGAAATGGAAAGACTTAGAAAAAAATCATATTAAGTGAAGTAAGCCAGACTCAAAGGAACATGGGTTTCCCTCAGTTGTCATAATCAGTAGAAACTTTGGACTCTCCTAGCAGAGATTTACAATAGAGCAAAACCTAGATACATAAGATTATATAGTACGATGCTAAATGAAATGACTTGTAGAATATAAAAATAAAAGGCACAATATCCTGGAGGTCCTTTCAATTAGCTTCACATCATATGGCCTTATGTGTCAAAATTTTGCTCTATTGCAAATCTCTGCTAGTAGAGCCCAAGGTTTCTACTGATTATGACGAATGAGGGAAACCATTGAGCCTAAGTTCCTTTGAGTCTGGCTTACTTCACTTAATATGATTTGTTCTAAGTCTTTCCATTTCCTAACAAATGGGGCGATGTCATTCTTTCTGACAGCAGCATAGAATTCCATTGTGTACAAATACCACAACTTGTTGATCCACTCATCAACTGAGGGACATCTAGGTTGGTTCCATATCTTTGCTATGGTGAATAGTGCTGCAATGAACATTGTTGTGCTAGTGGGTTTAGTATGTCCTTGTTTCTGGATGGTTGGGTAAATACCAAGTAGTGGAATTGCTGGGTCATAGGGGATTTCTATGTTTAGCCTTTTGAGGCACTGCCACACTGCTTTCCATAGTGGTTGAACGAGTTTGCACTCCCACCAACAGTGTAGTAGTGATCCCTCCTGGCCACATCCCCTCCAACATCTGTTGTCATTCGTTTTCCTGATCCTGGCCATTCTAACTGGAGTGAGGTGGAATCTTAGAGTTGTTTTGATTTGCATTTCTTTTATGACCAGAGATGTTGAGCATTTCTTCATGTGTCTATAGGCCATTTTTATTTCTTCTTCAGAGAAGACTCTCTTTAAGTCTTTGGCCCATTTTTTGATGGGATGGTTGTTACTTTGGAGGTTCGTTTTGGAGTGATTCAATTTTTTGAGTTGTTGATATATTTTAGATATGAGGCCTTTGTCCGTTGTTTGGTTGGTGAAGATCTTCTCCCACTCTGTAGGCTTCCTGATTAGTTTACTAGCTATGTCCTTTAAAAAAAAGAAATAAAAGGCACATAATGAGTGATTGTTGTCCTTAATGTACTATGTTATCTCTCATCTCTTTTGCTGTCCCTTGGTTATCTCATATTTTTACAGTATCTTACTTTGTTTTCTGATATATTGGATATATTTACATTTGGTTATTTGAAATTGGATAGGGAAGGGGGGGAAAACAAGTTGAGGAGTAGGGGTGGGGTGGAGGTAAATGGGGACCAAAACATGAGAAAGTGTATCAATGTATGTGAATTAATGCACCTCCTATCTGGCCAATATAATGTAACCCTTCTATTAATTACAATAAAAGTATATGAAAAAAAGGCAAGGCACAACGGGCAAGGCTCGACACAAGAGGCAAAGCACAAGGAGGCTGGTAAGGTGAGAGGCAAGGCACAAACTGGAAGGCAGGGCGCAAGAGGCAAGCAAAAGGGGAAAGGCTGGGCACAAGAGGCAAGGGGCAAGTGCAAGGAAATACATAAGAGGCAAAGCACAAGGTACCAGGAAAGGCAAAATAGGCAAGGCGCAAGGGCCAAGGAAGGGAGCAAGGGGCTAGGCACAAGGGGCAAATCAAGCTCAAGAGCAAGGCCTAAGGGGAAAGGCAAGGCACAAGATGCAAGGGGCAAGGGGCAAGGCAGGGCGCAAGGGGCCAGGCAATGTGAAAGAGGCATGACACAAGTGTCAAGGCAGGGTTCAAGAGGCAAGGTGCAATGGGTAAGGCAAGACACAAGTGGCAAAGCGCAAGGTGCCAGGCAATGTAAAAGAGGCAATGCACAAGGGGAAATGCAATGCACATGTGGAAAGGCACAAGGAGCAAAGCAGGGCACAAGAGGCAATACGCAAGGAGCAAGGCAAGGGGTATGAAGGAAGGCACA
Organism: Megascapheus bottae; assembly: GCA_024803745.1. Taxonomy (NCBI): domain Eukaryota; kingdom Metazoa; phylum Chordata; class Mammalia; order Rodentia; family Geomyidae; genus Megascapheus; species Megascapheus bottae. The sequence goes on along the minus strand of JANJXV010000128.1, from coordinate 373,626 downwards.
AGGGCAAAACAATGCCCAAGATGCATGGTGCAAGGGGCCAGCCAGAGGCAAGGCTTAAGGGAACAGGCAGGGAGAAAAAGGAAAGGTGCAAGGGGCCAGTCAGGGCACAAGAGGCAAGGCGCAACAGTCAAGCCAGGGCACAAGAGGCTAGGCCAAAGGGGCAATGCAGGGCCCAAGAGGCAAGACTCAGGAGGCAAGCCAAGGTGCAAGAGGCAAGGCACAAGGGGCAATGCAGGGTGTGAGAGGCAAGGTGCAAGGGGCAAGGAAAAGGGGCAAGGCAGGGCACAAGAAGCAAGGCGCAAGGGGAAGGCAGGGCTGAAGAGGCAAAGCGCAGGGTTCCAGGCAGGGTGCAAGAGGTGAGGCGCAATGAGCAAGGCAGGGCACAAGAGGCAAGGCGCAGGGTGCCAGGCAGGGTGCAAGAGGTGAGACACAATGAGCAAGGCAGGGCACAAGAGGCAAGGAGAAAGGGGAAGGCAGGGCTGAAGAGGCAAGGCCAATGGGCAGGGCCAAGGGACAAGGCCAAGGGCAAGGCAGGGCACAAAAAGCAAGGCACAAGGGGAAGGCATCGTGGAAGAGGCAAGGTGCAAGGGGCCAGGCAGTCGCATGATGCAAGGCGCAAGAAGGAATGTCCAAGTGACAAGGCAGGACACAAGAGGCAAGGCACAAAGAACAAGGTAGTGCCCAAGAGGCAATGCACAATGGGCAAGGCAGAGCACAAACAGCTATGCGCAAAGGGCAAGGGAGGGCGAAAAAGACAAGGCACCAGGGGCATGGTAGTGTGAATCAGGCAAGGCTTAAGGGGCCAAGCAGGGCCCAAGAGGCAAGGTGCAAGGGGCAAGTCAGTGCGCAAAAGGCAAGGCACAATGGGCAAGGCAGGGCGAAAGTGACAATTACAAGGGGCAAGGCAGGGCAGAATTTTCAAGGAGCAAGTGGCAAGACTGGGCGAGGGAGGCAAGGCCCAAAGGCCCTCACAGAGTGCTAAGAAAGGAGCAATGGGAAGTGCTGGGAAGAAGAGGCAAGACTCAAGGGGCAATGAAAGATGCAAGAGGCAAGGCACAAGGGGACTAGCAATGTGCCAGAAACAAGCTCAAGGCGCAAGGCAAGGCAGAAGAAACAAAACGCAAGGAGACAGTCATGTGGAAGAAACGAGTTGAAAGGGACAATGCAGGGCGCAAGAGGCCAGGTGCTAGGAGCCTGGCAGAGCCCAAGAGGCAATGGGCAATGGGCAAGAGAAGGTGCAAGTGGCAAAGCGCAAGAGGCCAGGAAAGTCTAATGAGACAATGTGCAAGTGGCAAGGCAGGGCCGAGAGGCAAGGCAAACAAACAAGGTAGTGCCCAAGAGGAAAGGCACAAGAGGCAAGGCAGGGAGCAGGAGGCAAGGTGCAAAGGGGCAGGTGGGCACAAGAGACAAGGAGAAAGGGGCAAGGCAGGGCACAAAAGGCAAGGCACATGGTGTATGGCAAGCCTCAAGATGCACGGTGCAATGGACAAGGTAAGGAGGAAGAAGCAAGGCGCCAGGGCATATCAGGGTGAAGGGCACAAGGCGCAAGGGGCTAGGGCAAGGAACAAGAGCCAAGGCCCAAGGGGCATGGCAGGGCGCAAAAGGCAAGGAGCAAAGTGGCAAGGCAGTGTGTAAGTGGCAAAGCTCAAGTGACCAGGCATGGCTCAAGAGGCAAGGGGCAAGGGGTTAGTCAGGGCGCAAGAGGCAAGATGCAAGGGCAAAGCTGTGTGCAAGAGGGAAGGCACAATGGGCAAGGCAAGGTGTTCGAGGCAAGTCACAAGGGGCAAGGCAGGGCACAAGAGGCAAGGCTCAATGGGTTAGTCAGGGCACAAGAGGCAAGATGCAAGGGCAAGGCAGTGTGCAAGAAGGAAGGTGCAAGGGGAAAGGAAGTGTGTAAGAGGCAAGGCGAAAGGGGTACGGCAGTGCAGAAAGGGGAAGGTGTAACAGGCAATGCATTGCACAAGAGGCAAGGCTCAAGTGTCTAGAGAGGGCAAGGGGCAAGGGGCAAGGCAAGGCCCAATTGGCAAAGCACAAAGGGCCAGGCAAGGCATAAAAGGCAATGTGCTAGGGGCTAGGGAGTGTGCAAGAGGCAAGGACAAGGGGGGAAGCAGGGCCAAAAGGAAAGTCGCAAGGGGAAAGGAAGGACACACGAGGAAATGCTGAAGGAGCAGGGATGGCAAAAAGGCTCAAGGGCCATGTAAGGCACAAGAAGCATGGCAGGGCGCAAGAAGCATGGTGCAAGGGGCATGGAAGGATGCAAGGGGCAAGGGGCAAGGCAGTTTGGAAGAGAAAAGGAGCAAGGGGTAACTCAGGTCACAAGAAGAAAGGCCTTAGAGGCCCCAGGGGACAGGTAGGGCAGCAAGGTGCAAGGGGCAAGGCAGTGGGAAGAAGGCAAGGTGCAAGGTGCAAGGCAGGGCAAGAGGCAATGCGCAAGGGGCCAGAAACAATGCAGAAGGCAAGGCACAATGGGACAGGTAGGGCGCTAGAGGCAATGTGCAAGGGGCAAGGCAGGGTGCAATAGACAAGGTGCAAAGGGCAAGGAAGGGTGCAACATGCCACATACAGGGTGCAAGGCAGGGCTCAAGAAGCAAGGCGCGAAGAGCAAGGCAGTGTGCAAGAGGCAAAGCACAAGGGGCAAGGCAGGGCACAAGAGGCAAGGCGCGAGGGCCAGGCAGGGCAGAAGAGCAATGTGCAAGGGGGAAGGCTCAAGTGTCTAGGCAGGGAGAAAAAGGAAAGGAACAAGGGGCCAGGCAAGGTCCAAGTGGCAAAGTGCAAGAGGCCAGGCAAGGTGAAAGGGGCAAGGCAGTGCACAAGAGGCAAGGGCAAGTGACAAGAGAGGCTACAAGAGGCAAGGCACAAGGGGGAAAGCAGGACTCAAGAGGCAAGTCCCAAAGAGCAAGGTAGGGCACAAGAGGTAAGGCTCCAGGGGCAGAGAGGGCAGAAGAGGTAATGCTCAACGCTCCATGCAATGCACAAGAAGCAAGGCATTGTGCAATAGGCAAGGCAAAAGTGGCCAGGCAGGGCGAAGGAGGCAGGGCACTAGGGGCAAGGCAGCGTACAAGAGGCAATGCGCAAGGGGCCAGGCACAGAGCAGAAAACAAGGCACAAGGGGTCAGGTAGGGTGCTAGGGGCAAGGTGCAAAGGGCAAGGCACTGCGCAAGAGGAAAGGTGCAATGGCCAAGGCAGTGAAAAAGAGGCAAAGTGCAAGGGGCTAGGCAGGGCAGAAGAGGCAAGGGGCAAGGCAAGGTCTAAGTGACAAAGTGCAAGGGGCCAGGCAAGGCGAAATAGGCAAGGGGCAAGGCAGTGTGCAAAAGGCAATGGCTAGTGGCAAGGGAACGTGCAAGAGGTAAGGGGCAAGGGAGAAGCAGGCGCAAGACGCAAGTTGCAAGGGGATTGGCAAGGCACACGAGGCAAGGTTCACGGGGCAGGGAGGGCAGAAGAGACAAGACTCAAGGTGCCATGCAAAGAGCAACTAGGATGGCAGTGTGCAAGAGGAAAGGAACAAGGGGGCAAAGCAGGGCACAAAAGGCAAAGCTCAAGGGGCCAGGCCGGCACAAGAGGCAAGACACAATTTGCTAGGCAGGGTCAAGAGGCAAGGCTCAAGTGTTTAGGCTAGGCTCAGAAGGCAAGGTGCAAGGGGCCAGGGAGGGCGCAAGAGGCAAGGTGCAAGGGGCAAGGCAGGGCACAAGAGGCAAGGTGCAAGGGGAAAAGCAGGGCACAAAAGGCCACGCCCAAGGGGCGAGGCAAGGAGCAAGACCAAATGCACAAGAGGCAAGGTGCAGGGTACAATTCAAGGCAAAAGAGGCAAGGGGCAAGGAAGGGCACAAGAGGCAAGACACAAGGGGTAATGCAAGGTGCAAGACGCCATGCACTGTAGTCTAGGCAGGGTGCAAGAGGCAAGGAACAAAGGGCCAGAAAGGATGAAACACGCAAGGTGTAAGGGGCAAGGAAGGGTGCAAGAGGCAAGGCGCTAGGGGCCAGGCAGTGCATCAAGGTGCAAGGGGCAATGCAGTGTGAAGGAGGCAGGGTACAAGGGGCAAGGCAGGGTGCAAGAGGCAATGTGAAAGGGGCCAGGCACAGCACAGAATGAAAAGCCCAAGGGGTCAGGTAGGACTTTAGAGGCAAAGCACAAGGGGCAATCAGGGCTCAAGAGACAAGGCGCAAGGTGCAAGGAAGGGTGCAAGAGGCCACGGGCAATAAGCAAGGCGGGGCTGCAATAGGCAAGGCTCAAGGGGAAAGGCGGGGTGAAAGAGGCAAGCTGCAATTGGCAAGGAAGGGCCCAAGAGGCAAAGCACAAGGGGAAAAGCAGGGCGGAGTAGACAATGTGCAAGGGGCAAGTTAGGAAGCAACATTGAAGGCTCAAGGGGCAAAGCAGGGAACAAGAGGCAAGGTGCAAAGGGCAAGGCAATGCCCAGGAGGCAAGGCACAAGGGAAAGGCAGGGCGCAAGAGTCAAGGTGCATGAAACAAGGCAGGACAGATGAGGCAAGCTCCAAGAACAAGATAGGGTGCAAGTAGCCAGGTGCAAGGGGCAAGGAAGGGTGTAAGATACAAAGTGCAAATGTGCAGGCAAAATGAAATAGGCAAATTGCAAGGGCCAAGGCAGAGCACAAGAGGCAAGTAGCAAGGGGCAAGGCAGGGCACAAGATGCAAGGCTCATGGGACATGGCAAGATTCAAGATGCAAAATGCCAGGACAAGGTAGGGAGCAAGAGGCAAGGTGGAAGGGCATGACAGGTTGCAAGAGCCAAAGAGCAGGGGCTAGATCGGCGCAAGAGGCAAGGTTTAAGGGACAAGGCTGGGCACAAAAGTAAAGGCGCGTGGGGCAAGGCATGGCCAAGGAGGCAAGGCGCAAGAAGCTAGGCAGGACATAGGAGGCAAGGCGCAAAAGGCAATGCACAAGGAGTCAGGCAGGGTGCAAGAGGCCAAGAGGCAAGCCACCAGGTGCAATGAAGGGCAGAATAAGTAAGGCACAAGGGACAAGGCAAGGCACAGTGGCAGAATGCAAGGGGCCAGACAATGCAAAAGAGGCAAGGCACAAGGGGCAAGGCAATGCGCAAGAAGCAAGATGCAAAGTGCAAGACAGGGGTTAAGAGGCAAGGCACAAGAGGCAAGGCAGGGTGTATAAGGTAAGGCAAATGGGGCAAGGCAAGGCTCAAGATGCTAGGTGCAAGGGACAAGGCAGGGTGCAAGAGGCATGGTGCAAGTTCCTGGCAGGGCACAAAAGGCAAGGCTCAATGGGCAAGGAAGGGCAGAAGAGGCAAGGCACAAGGGGCCAGCCAAGGCTCCAGCGGCAAGTTCCAAGGGGCCAGGCAAGGCACAACAGGCAAGGCACAGGGACAAGGCAAGGTGCAAAAGGCAAGGCACAATGGGCAAGGCAGGGCACCAGGGCAAAAGCCAAGGGGAAAGGAAATGTGCAAGTGTCAAAGCCAAGGGGCAGGGAAGGGCTGAAAATGCAAGACACAAGAAGCGAGGCAGGGTGAAAGAGGCAAGGCCCAAGAGGCTAGGAAAGGCAAAGGAGGCATGATGCATGTGGCAAGGCAGGGCAGAACAGATGAGGCACAAAAGGCATGGCAGGGTGGAAGAGGCAAGGTGCAAGGGGCCAGGCAAGATGCAGGAGGCATGGTAAAAAGGGGCAAAGCAGATCATGAGAGGCAAGGTGCATGGGGAAAGGCGAGGCTCGAGATGCAAGGCACTACTGGCTAGGCAGAACAAAGGAGGCAAGGCATAAGGGGCAAGGAGAGGTGGAAGAGGCAAGGCCAAGGGGCCATGTAGGGCTCAAGTGGCAAGGCAAAGGGGCAAGACTGGGCACAAGAACCATGGTGCAAGGGGGAAGGCAGGGCAAATGATGCAATACAAAAGAGGAATTGGAGGGCTCAAAAGGCAAAACGCAAGTTGCAAGGCAGGGTGCAAGTGGCTAGGCACAAGGGGCAAGGCAGGGCACAAAATGCAAGGCTCAAGGGGCAAGGCAATGTGTAAAAGGCAAAGCACAAGGGGCAAGGCATGGCGCAAATGGTAATATGCAAGGGTGAAGGCAGGGTGCAAGAGGGAAGTTTCATGCTGCAAGGCAAGGCATAAGAGGCAAGGTTCAAGGGGCCAGTGAAGGCGCAAGAGGCAATGCGCAAGGGGCCAGGCATGGCACAAGAGACAAGGCGCATGGGGTAAGGTAAGGCTCAAGATGCAAAGAGCAAGGGACAAGGCAGATCACAAGAGGCATAGGCTAGGGGAAAGGCAAGGCACAAGAGGCAAAGCACAAGGGGCAAGATGGCAAGAAGGCAAGGCTGAAACAGCAAGGCAAGAAACCAGAGGAAAGGTGCAAGGAGTAATGCAGAATACAAGAGACAAGGCCAAGGGGAAAGGCAGGATGAAAGAGGCAAGGCGCAAGTGGCCACCCCTGGGTGCAAGAGGCATGGCACAAGTGCCAAGGCAGGGCACAAAAGGCAAGGGGCAAGGGGCAAGGTAGGGCCCAAAAAGCAAGTAGCAAGTATAAATGAGGCAAGGTGCAAGAGGAAAGGCACAAGGGACAATGCAGTTCACAGAGGCAAGGGGCAAGGCAATTCGCAAAAGGTAATGCAAAAGAGGCAAGGCAATGTGTAAGAGGGAAGCACAAGGAGCAAGGCAAGGCGCAGGAAGCAAGGCCCAAGGGGCAAGGAAGGGTGCAAGAGGCAATGGACAATGTGCAAGGCAATGCATTAGAGGCAAAGTGCAAGGGGCCAGGCAATGTGAAAAGGCATGGTGCAAGGGCCAAGGCAGGGCGCAAGAGGCAAGGCACAAGGTGCAAGGCAGAGCACAAGAGGCAAGGTCCAAGGGGCAAGGCCCAAAAGGCAAGACGCATTGGGCAAGGCCGGGTGCAAGAGGCCAGGAGCATGGGGCAAGGCAATGCTGAAAATGCAAGGTGAAATGGGAAAGGCAGGGTACAAGAGTCAAGGCGCCAGGGGCAAGGCAGTGCGCAGGAGGCAAGGTGTAAGGGGCAAGGCAGGGCCCACATCCAAGACTCAAGGGGCCATGAAGTGCGCAAGAGCTAAGACACAAGGGGCCAGGCTGGGCACAAGAGGCAAGGGGGAAAGTGGACTGCGGGAACAAAAGGCAAAGCCCAAAGTGCACAGTAAGGAGCAAGAGGCAAGGCACAAGTGGCCAGGCAGGGGGTTAGAGACAACACAAAAGGGTGAATGAGGCAAGGAGCAATGCGAAAGATAGGATGGAAGAGGCAAGGCCCAAGGGGACAGGCAGGACTAGGGAAGCAAGGCATAATGGGTCACATAGGGCACAAGAGGCAATGGGCAAGGTGCAAGGCCAGGCAAAAGTGGCAAGGGGCAAGGCAGGGCGCACAAGGCATGGCGCATCGGACAAGTCAAGGCTCAAGATGCATGTCGCATGGTGCAAGGCAGAGTGAAAGAGGGAAGGAACAAGTGGGAAAGCAGGGTGCAAGATGCAATTCACAAGCGGCATGGCAGGCTGCAAAAGGTTAGGCGCAAAGTGCAAGGCATGGTGCAAGTGACAGGTGCAAAGAGTAAGGCAGGGCACAAGAGTCAAGGCGCAAAGGGCAAGGCCAGATGCAAGAGGCAAGGCTCAAGGGGCCAGGCATGGCACAAGAGGCAAGGTACAACAAGCAAGGAAGGGCACACGGGGTAAAGTGCAAGGGGCAAGGCAGGGAGGAAGTGAAAAGGTGCATCAGGAAAGGCAGGGCAGTAGTGGCAATGCCCAACAGGCCTGACAGGGCTCATGATGTAAGGTGGAAAGGACCATATAATGCACAATAGGCAAGGCAAAATGGGATGGGCTGGGCAGAAGAAGCAAGGTGCAAAGGGAAAGGAAGGGCACAAGGGGCAAGGTGCAAGGGGCAGGGCAGAGTAGAAGAAGCAAGGCATGAGGGGCAATGCAGGGAACAAGAGACAAGGTGCAAGGTGAAAGACACTGTGCAAGAGGCAAGGCACAAGTGTTTGGCAAGGTGCAAGAGGCCAAGGGCAAGGGGCAATGGGCAAGACAAGGAGCAAGAGGCAAAGCACCAGAAGCCAGCGAGGCAAAACAAGGCAAGGGGCAAGGGGCAATGCAGGTTGCAAGAGGCAAGGCATCAGGAACAAGGCAGGGCACAAGGGGCAAAACGCATGGGGAAAGGCAATGCTCATGATGAAAGGCACAAGGGGCAAAGTAGGGTAGAAGAGGCCAGGCACAAGGGGAAAGCACGGAACAGGAGGCAAGGTGCAAGGGACAACGCAGGGTAGAAGAGGCAAGGTGCAAGGGACAAGGGGCAAGGAAGGGCATAAGAGGCATGCCCAAGGGCGCAGGCAAGGTGAAAGAGACAAGGTGCAAGGGCCAAGGAAAGGCACAATAGGCAAAGGGCAAGGGGCAAGGCAGGGCACAAAAGACAAGACCCAAAGGGCAAGCTAAGGCATAAGAGGTATGGGGCAAAGAGAAAAGGAGATAAAGAGGCAAGGCGCAAAGGGCAAGGCAGGGTGCAAGAGGCAATGCGTAAGGGCAAGGCATGTAAAAAGAGGCAAGGCGCATGGGGCAAGGCATGGCTCAATATGCAAGGCGCAATGGGACAGGCATGTCAAAGGGGAAAGGCCAAGGGGCAAGGTGTAGCACAAGAGGCAATGCACAACGGGGAAGGCAAGGCACATGAGGCAAGGCGCTAGGGGCTAGGCATGGCACAAGAGGCAAAGGGCACAGGGCCAGGCAGTGCGCAAGAGGTCAGTCACAAGGGGCCAGCCAGGGGGCAAGAGGAAAGGCCCAAGGGGCAAGGCAGGATGCAAGAGTGAAGGCACGAGGTGATGGCAGGGCACAAGAGGCAAGGAGCAAGGGGCAAGCAAAATGCAAGAGGCAAGGCAAAAAGGGAAAGGCAGGGCTCAAGATGCAAGTCACAAGAGGTAAGAGAGGGCACAAGGGGCAAGGAAAAAGGGGCAAAGACATGGGCAAGAGGCAACACGCAAGGAGCCAGGCAAGGTGCAAGAGACAAGGAGCAAGGGGCAAGCAAGGTACAAAAGGCAAGGCAAAAGATCCAAGGCAGGGCTCAAGAGGCAAGTCACAAAGGGCTATGCAGGTTGGAATAAGCAAGGCGCATGGGTCAAGGCATGGCTCAATATGCAAGGCGCAATGGGCAAGACACAGTGCTAGGGGCAAGGCCAAGGGGCAAGGCAGAGCGCAAAAGGCAAGGCTCAAGGGGAAAGCAGGGTGCAAGAGGCAAAGTGCAAGAAGCCAGGCAGGGGGCAAGAGGTCAGTTGTAAGGGTCCAGCCATCTCGCAAGAGGCAAGGCCCAAGGGGCAAGACAGGGCACAAGAGGCAAGGTACAATGGGCAAGGCTGGAGACAAGAGGCAAGGCAAAGGAGCAAGGCAGGGCATAAGAGGCCATGCACATGGGGCAAGGCAGGGTGCAAGAGGCAAGGCACAATGGCCAAGGCAGGGCGTAAGAGGCAATGCACAAGGAGAAAGGCAGGGAACAAAAGGCATAGCCCAAGGGGCAAGGCTAGGCACAAGAGGCAAGACAGAATGGGCAAGGCAGGGCGCAAAAGGCAAGCTCATGGGGCAAGGCAGGGAGGAAGAGACAAGGCACACATTTTAAGGCAGGGCGCAAGAGGCAAGGCACCTGGAACATGGCAACTCTCAAGATGCAAGGCGCAACAGGCAATGCAGGGCACAAGAATCAAGGCCAAGAGGCAAGATAGGGCACAAGAGGCAAGTCACAAGAGGGAAGGCAGGGTTCAAGAAGCAAGGCACAAGGGCATGACAGGATGCAAGAAGCAAGGGGTAAGGGCCTGGCAGATCGCAAAAGGCAAGGCGCAAGGTGCCAAGAAGGGCGAAAGAGGTAAGTCACAATGGGCAAAGCAGGGCGCAAGAGACAAGGTGCAAGGAGCCAGTAAGGGCTCAACAGGCAAGGACAAGGGGCAAGGCAGGGAGCAAGAGGACACACATAAGTGGCAAGTCAAGTTGCAAATGACAAGGTGCAAGGACAAGGCGTGTTGAAAGAGGCCAAGGGCATGGGGCAAGGCAGTGCACAAGAGGCAGGGTTCAATGACTAGGCACAAAGGACAAGGAAGGGCCGAAGATGCAAGCAAAAGGGGAAAAGCAGGTTGCAAGATGCAAGGCACAATGGACAAGGCAAAGCAGAAGAGGAAGACACAAGGAACAAGGCAGGGTGCAAGTGGAAAGGCTCAAGGGGCAATAAAGGGCATATGGGGCAAGGTGCAATTGGGCAGGCAAGGAGAAAGAGGCAAGGCACAAGGGGCAAGGCAGGGTGCAAGAGGCCATGTGCAAGGGTGAAGGAAAGGCACAATAGGCAAGACCCAAAGGGCAAGGTAAGGGGAAATACGCAAGTTGCAAGGGGCAAGGCCGGGCGCAAGAGGGAAGGCACAAGGTGCAAGGTGCAAGGCAGGGTGCAAGAGGCAAGGCACAAGGCGCAGGCAAGGTTCAAGATGCCATGATCAATATGCAAGGCAGGGTGCAAGCGGCAAGACCAAGGGGCAAAGCAGGGCATAACTAGCAAGGCTCAAGGGGCCATACAGGCCACAAGAGGTAAGGTGCAATGGGCCAGGTAGGGTGAAAGAGGCAAGGGGAACAGGGCAAGGCAGTTAGCAAAAGCCAAGACGCAAGGGGAAAGGTAGGCCAAAGAGGCCACACATAAGGGGCAACGCGGCTGCAATAGGAGAAGCAAAAGGGGCAAGGCAGAGCGCCAAGGCAAGTTGCAAATAGGAAGACAGGGTGCAAGAGAAAAGGTGCAAGGGAAAAGCCAGGGTGCAAGATGCAAGGCGCATGTGGCCTGCAATGGCTGAAGAAGAAAGGCAAACGGGCCAGGCAGGGCACAAGAGAAAAGGCGATAGGAGTAAGCCATCAGGCAAGAGGGATGTCACAAGGGGTCATGAAGGTCGTAAGGTGTTGGGAGCCAGAGTGGAATCAAACTGTATCTTGATTTGCATCAGACAATTGCTTTATTGTCTTATTGTTTTCTGGCCTTATTCTGTATAAATGACCTGAGATTTACCATATGAATGTAACACCTGGAAGTTCCCTGGTTTCAAGAAAGGATATAAGCCTTGAGTTGAAAATAAACGGGGCTGCAGTTTTTACCTGGGCTGCAGACCTCCCGGACCCCATGTGTTTGTCTCTCTTCTATTTTTTCCAGTCTCTGCCCCCTATTTCAGGAACCCCAATTTGCTGCCAGTAGGCCCCGGCAGTAAGGGTCAATCAGCAAGAGGCAAGGCAAGGCGCAAGAGGCAAGGCACAACAGGAAAGACAGAGCGAAAGAGGCAAGGTGCAGGGGCAAGAATGGGAATAGTTGGCAAGGCAAAATGGGCCAGGCAGGGTGCATGAGACAAGGCACAAGAGGCAAGGCAAGGCTTAAGAGGCAAGGCAAATTGTCAAAGCATGGCTTAGGAGGAAATGTGCAATGGAAAAGGCAAGGTGCAAGAGGAAAGGGGCAAAGGGCAAGGCAAGGTGCAAGAAGCAAGGCACAACAGGCAGGCGTGACGCAAGGTGCAAAAGGCAGAATGCAAGAGTAATGGCAAGGCTAGGCGAAAGAGGCAAGGTGCAATGGGAAAGACAATGCACCAGAGGAAAGGTGCAAAGGGCAAAGCAAGGCACAAGAGGCAAGGGGCAAGGAGGAAGGCAAGTGCAAGAGGCAAGTTACAAGGTACAAGGCAAGGCACAAGAGGCAAGGGGCAAGGGGGAAGGCAAGTGCAAGAGGCAAGTTACAAGGGACAAGGCAAGGCACAAGAGGCAAGGGGCAAGGGGGAAGGCAAGTGCAAGAGGCAAGTTACAAGGGACAAGGCAAGGCACAAGAGGCAAGGCGCCTGGGGGCAAGGCAATGTACAAGAGGCATGGCACAAATGGCAAGGCAAGGCGCAAAGGCAAGGGGAAAGGGGCAAGGCAAGGTGCCATAGGCACAGAGCAAGGGGCAAGGCAAGGCCAAAAAGGCAAGGCAAAAAGGGCTAGGCATGGCTCTAGGGGCAAGGTGCAATTGGCAAGGCAATGCTCAAGAGGCAAGTCACAAGGGGCAAGACATGGCACAAGAGGCAAGGTGCAAGAGGTAAGGCAAGTGAAGGCGCCAAGAGGCAAGGTGCAAGGGGCAATACAAGACACAAGTGGCTAGGCGCAAGGAGCAAGGCAAGGCAAAATAGGCAAGGCGCAAGGGGCAAGGTTATGCTCAAGAGGCAAATGCAAGGGGCAATCAAGGCACAAGAGGCAAGGCGCAAGGGGCAAGGCAAAGCACAAGAGGCAAGGAGCAAGGGAAAAGGAAAATTGCAAGAGGCAGGGGAAAACGGGCAAATCCAGGCATAAGAAGCAAGGTGCAATGAGCAAAGAAATTCTCGAGTGGCAGGGGGCAAGGGGCAAGGCAATGTGTAAGAGGCAAGGCGCAAGAACAAGGCAAGGCACCAGAACCAAGGAGAAATGGTTAAGGCAAGGAGCAAGAGGTAAGGGACAAGGGGCAACGCAAGACGGCATATTCAAGGTGCAAGAGGCAAGGTGGTGCAAGAAGCAAGGCACAAGGGGCTAGGAAAGGAGCAAGAGGCAAAGCACAAGAGGCAAGATGCAATGGGCAAGGCAAGGCTCAAGAGGCCAGGTGTGAGGGGCAAGGCAAGGCACAAGAGGCCAGAAGCAGGGGGCAGGGCAAGGAGCAAGAGGCACGGAGCAACCGGCAATGCAAGCATGAGGCAAATTGAAAGGGACAAGGCAAGAAGTAAAAGGCAAGGCACAACTGGCAAGGCAAGGGAATGAGCAAGAGGAAAGGCAAGTGCAAGAGGCACGGTACAAAGGGAATGGCAAGGGGCAAGAGGCAAAGCGAAATTCATAAAAAAAAAATGTTTTATGAACACAACGTTACCAAAGGTAATGTGCAAGGGGCCAGGAAAGACACAAGATACAAAGTGCAAGAGGCAAGGCCCAAAGGGCAAGGCAAGGCACAGCAGGTACGCTGTAATGCAAAAGAAGCAAGGGGTAAAGCAAGGCGGAAGATGCAAGGTGCAAGAGGCAAGGCAGAAGTGGCAAGGCAATGCTCAATGCACAAGAGGCAAGGCACAAGAGGCAAGAAATGAGAGTAGAGGCAAGAAACGATATTAAAGGCAAGGCGCAAAAGGCAAGGTGCTAGAGGCAAGGAGCAAGGGGCATGGCAAGGTGCAAGAGGCAAGTTGCGAGAGTCAAGGCAAGACCCAAGAGGTAAAGTGGAATGGGTAAAGCAAGGCATAAGAGTTGAGGCACAAGGGGCAAGGTAAGGCGCAAGATGCAATGCACATAAGGCAAAGTGAATGTGGCAAGGCAACGCGCAAGGGACAAGGTGCAAGAGGGAAAAAATAAGAGTAATGGCAAAACACAAGAGACAAGGCACAAAGGGCAAGGGAAGGCACAAGCGGCAAGATGCAAGAGGCAAGACAAGGTGCTATAACCATGGCAGAAGGTGCAAGGAAAATGGCAAGAGGCTCCGCATAAGGGGCAATGCAGGGCAAAAGAGGCAAGGTGAAGGGGCAATTCAAGGTACAAGAGGCAAAGCGTAAGAGGCAAGGAAAGGTGCAAGTGGTAGGTCAAGGGAAAAGAGGCAAGGCACAAGCAGCAAGGCAAGGCAAAAAAGGCAAGGTGCAAGGGGCAAGGGAAGGCAAAAGAGGCAAGGCAAGGCTGAAGAAGCCAGGTGCAAGAGGCAAGGCAAAGCGCAAGAGACATAGCGCAATAGGCAAGGCAAGGTGCAAGAGGAAAGGCACAAGGGGCAAGGCGCAAGAGGCCAGGTGCAAGGGGCAAGGCATAGCGCTGGAGGCAAGGCGCAACGGGCAAGGCAAAGTGCAAGAGGTAAAGCATAATGGGCAAGGCAAGGCATAAGAGGCAAAGCGTAAGGGGCAAGTCAAAGTGCAATGTGCTAGGCTCAAGGGGCAAGGCAAGGAGCTAGAGGGAAGGTGGAAGGGGAAAGGCAAAGCAAGAGAGGTAAGGCACAAGGGGCAAGGCAAATCACAAGAGGCAAGGTGCAAGAGGGAAGGCAAGGCACAAGAGGCAAGTCTCAAGGGCAAGGCAACGTGCAGGAGGCAAGTCACAAGAGGTTATGTAAGCACAAGAGCCAAGGGGCAAGGGGTAAGACAAGAAGCAAAAGTCAAGGCACAAGAGGCAAGGCACAAGTGGCATTGCAAGGCCCAAGAGGCAAGGCGCAAGGGAAGAGGTAAGGCCAAAAGGGCAAGGCAAGGTGTAAAATGCACTGCACAAGGGGCAAGGCAAAGCGCAACAGGCAAAGGGAATAGGGTAAGGCAAGGAGTAAGAGGCAAGGCACAAGGGGCAAAAAAAAGGCACACATGCAAGGCATGGCGCAATAGGCAACGCAAGGCGAAAGAGGCAAGGCACAAAGGGCAAGGCAAATTTCAAGATGGATGGCACAACGGAAATGGCAAGGCGCAAGAGGCAATTCGAAATTCATATAACAAGTCCCAAAAGGCAAGGCGCAAAAGGCAAGGCAAGGCATGAGAGGAAAGGCAAAAGGGGCAAGGCAATGCACAAGAGGTATTGCGCCAGGGGAAAAGCAAGGCAAAAGAGGCAAGGTGCAATGGGCAAGGCAAGGCACTAGGGGCAAGGCGCAAGAGGGAAGGCAAGGCACAAGAGGCAAGTCACAAAGGGCAAGGCAACGTGCAGGAGGCAAGTCACAAGAGGTTATGTAAGCACAAGAGCCAAGGGGCAAGGGATAAGACAAGAAGCAAAAGTCAAGGCACAAGAGGCAAGGCACAAGTGGCATTGCAAGGCCCAAGAGGCAAGGCACAAGGGAAGAGGTAATTTGCCAAAGGCAAGACTGAAGGGACAAGGCAAGGCTAAAGAGGAAAGGTGAAAGTTGCAAGACATGGCATATGAGGAAAGGCCAATGGAAAAGGCAAGGCACAAGAGTCAATGTGCATGGGGCAAGGCAAAGCCCAAAAGGAAAGGAGCATGGCACAAGGCAAGGCACAAGAGTCAAGGGGCAAGGGGAAAATAAAGTCACAAGGGGCAAGACAAGGTACAAGTGGCAAGGTGCAATAGACATGGCGAGGAGCAAGAGGCAAGGCATAAAGGACAAGGCAAGGCACAAGAGGCAAGGGGCAAGGCAAGGCACAAGGGGCAAGGCACAAGAGTTAAAGCAAGTTGCAAGGGACCAGGCACAATGGGCAAGGAAATGGGCAAGAGGAAAGTGTAAGGGGCATGGCAAGGTCAAGAAGCAAAGCGAAAGGTGTAAGGAAGGCCTAAGAGGCATGATGCAAATGGCAAGACAAGGCACAAAAGGCAAGGAGTAAGAGGCAAGGAAAGTCAAGATGCAAGAGACAAGGCGCTAGGGACAAGGCGAGGCGCAAGAGTCATGGTGAAAGGGACAAGGTAAGATGCAAGAGCTAAGGCACAAGGGGAAAGGCAAGGTGAAAAAGGCAATGCAAAAGGGGCAAGGAAAGATGCAAGAGGCAGTGCGCAAGTGGCAAGGCAAAGTACAAGAAGAAAAGCGCAAGGGGTAAGGCAAGGCAAAACAGGTAAGGCCTATGGGGTAAGGCAATGTCCAAGAGCCAGTGAACAAGAAGAAAAGTAAGGCACATGTGGCAAGGGTCAAGGCACAAGGGGCAGAGCAAAATTGGTAAGGCAAGGCGTAAGAGGCAAGGCACAAGCAGCAAGGCAAGGCCCAAGAGGCTCAAGGGGTAAGGCAAGGCAAAAGAGACCAGGTGAAAGGAGCAAGGCACAGTGCAGGAGGCAATGCACAAGAGTCAAGGCAAGGCTCAACAGCAAAGGCACAGGCCCCAAGGTGAGGTGCAATAGCCAAGTCACAAGAGGCAAGGCATGACAAGGTGCAAGAGGCAAGGAGAAAGAGACAAAGCAAGGCAAGGCTCAAGAGGGAAGGAAAGGCAAGATGCATATGGCAAGGCACAAGAGGAAAGGCCAGGCAAGGCGCAAGAGGCGAGGTGCAAGAGTCAAGGCCAGGCACAAGAGGCAAGGTGCAATGGGCAAGTCGCAAGAGGCAAGGCAAGGCACAAGAGGCAAGGCACAAGGGGCAAGCCGCAAGAAGCAAGGCAAGGCACAAGAGGCAAGGCACAAGGGACAAGGCAGGGCACAAGAGGCAAGGCGGAAGTTGCAAGGCAAGGCACATAAGGCAAGTTGCAAGGGGAAGGGCAATGCACAATTTGCAGGAGGCACCATGCAAGAATCAAGGAGCAAATGGCATGGCGCAAGAATCAAGGTGCAAGGGGCAATGCAAGGCTCAAGAGGCCAGGAGCAAGAGGCAAGTCGTTAGGGGCAAGGCAAAACGTAAGAGGAAATGCACAATGCACAAGGCAAGGCACAGGAGGAAGGCACAGGAGGCAAACAATATGCAAAATGTAAGGCAGTGGGAGCAAGGCAGGATGCAAGAGGCCAGGCACAAAAAGCAAGGCAAGGCACAAGAGGCAAGGTGAAAGGGGCAAGGCGAAAGGGGAAAGGTGAGGAACAAGAGGCAAGGAACAAGAAGCAAGGAAAGGAAAGGAGCAAGAGGCAAGGCGCAAGGGACAAGGCAAGGTGCAAGAGCATGTCGCGAAGGGCAAGGCAAGGTGAAAAAGGCAATATGAAAGGGGTAAGACAAGGTGTAAGATGCAATGTGCAAGGGGCAAAGCAGGGTGCAAGAGTCAAGGTGCAAGGGGCTGCGAAATGTTCAAGTTTTAAGGCACCAGGGCTAAGGCAAGGCTAAAGGGGTAAGGTGTAAGGCGCAAAGCAAGGCAAAAGAGTCATGGTGCAAGAGTGAAGACAAAATGGGCAAGGCTTGGGGCAAGAGGCAAGGTGAAAGAGGCAAGGCACGACACAAGAGTCATGGTGCAATGGACAAGGCAAGGCCCACTGGCACGGCTCAAGGGTCAAGGGTCAAGGCAAGACTCAAGATGCAAGGCTCAAGAGGCAAAGCATAAGAGGCAATGTGCAAGGGGCAAGGCAGGGTGCAAGAGTCAGGGTTCAAGGGGCTACGAAATGTGCAAGACGGAAGGCACCAGGGCTAAGGCAAGGCTAAAGGGGCAAGGTGCTTGGTGCAAAGCAAGACAAAAGCAAAAGAGGCATGCCAAAAGGGGTAAGGCAAGAGGCAAGAGGAAATGTGCAAGAGGCAAGGCGAAAAGGGAAATGCATGGCAAAGCCCAAGAACCAAGCCGCAAGAGGCAAAGAAAAGCACAAGAGGGAAGGTGCAAGAGGCAAGGCAAGACAAAGCACAAGAGGCAAGGTGCAAGGGACAACAAAATATGGAAGAGCAAAGCCGCAATGAGCAAGGCAAGGTGCAAGAGGCAAGGCGAAAAGGGAAATGCAAGCCAAAGCCCAAGAACCAAGGCGCAGTAGGCAAAGAAATGCACAAGAGGCAAGGTGTTAGTGACAAGGCACAAGTGGAAAGGCAAGGCACAAGAGGCAAGGAGCAAGTGGCAACATAAGGCACAAGAGAAAAGGCACAATGTGAAAAGCAAGGCCCAAGAGTCATGGTGCAAAGATCAAGACACAATGGGCAAGGCTTGGGGCAAGAGGCAAGGTGAAAGAGGCAAGGAACAAGAGGCAATGTGCAAGGGGCAAGGCAGGGTGCAAGAGTCAGGGTGCAAGGGGCTATGAAATGTTCAAGATATAAGGCACCAGGGCTAAGGCAAGGCTAAAGGGGCAAAGTGCAAGGTGCAAAGCAAGGCAAAAGCAAAAGAGGCATGCCACAAGGGGCAAGGCAAGACACAAAAGGAAATGCGCAAGAGGCAAGGTGAAAAGGGAAATGCAAGGTAAAGCCCAAGAACCAAGGCGCAATAGGCAAAGAAAAGCACAAGAGGCAAGGTGCAAGAGGCAAGGCAAGGCAAGGTGCTAGTGACAAAGCACAAGTGGCAAGGCAAGGCAAGGCACAAGAGGCAAAGTGCAAATAGCAACATAAGGCACAAGTGAAAAGGCACAAGGTAAAAGCAAGGCACAAGAGTCATGATGCAAGAGTGAAGACACAACAGGCAAGGCTTGGAGCAAGAGGCAAGGTGAAAGAGGCAAGGCACGGCACAAGAGTCATGGCACAATGGACAAGGCAAGTCCCACTGGCACGGGGCAAGTGTCAAGGCAAGACTCAAGATGCAAGGCTCAAGAGGCAAGGCACAAGAGGCAAGGTGCAAGAGGCAAGGCAAGACAAGGCACAAGAGGCAAGGTGCAAGGGGCAACAAAATATGGAAGAGCAAAGGCGCAAGGGGCAAGGCAAGGGGCAAGGCGCAAGAGAAATGGTAAGGTTCAACAGGCAAGGAGCAAGGGGCAAGGCACAAGGGGCACAGCAAGGCATAAGAGGCAAAGCAAAAGCGGTAAAGCAAGATGAAAGAGGAGAGGTGCAAGTGGCAAGGCAAGGCACAAGAGAGAAGGTACAAGAGGCAAGGCAGGGCAAGGAACTAGATACAAGGGGAAAGTCAAGGTTCAAGAGGCATGGTGCAAGAGGCAAGGCAATGACAAAGCGGCAAGGTGCAAGCAGCAAGGTAATGCACAGGAGGCTAGAGGCAAGGTGCAAGAGTCAGGGTGCAAGGGGCAAGGCAAGGTGCAAGAGGTAAGGTGCAAGGGGAAAAGCAAGGCAAAAGCCCAGGTGCATGGGGCAAGAGGCAACACTCAAGAGATAGGGTGCCAGGGACAAGGGTGCTAGATTCAAGGGGAAATGTGTAAGACAATGTGTAAGAGGCAAGGGGCAACAGCCAAGGCACGGTGTAAGAAGAAATGCTGAAGGGTTAAAGCAAGGCACAAGAACCAAGACACAGGGAACAAGGCAAAATCCAGGAGGGAAGTCGCAAGAGGCAAGTCGCAAGATACAAGGCAAGGCAAGGCATAAGGTCAAGGCAAAAGAGACAAAGCAAGGCAAGGCTCAAGAAGGAAAGAAAGGAAAGGCACATGTGGAGAGATGCAAGAGAAAAGGCAAGATAAGGTGCATTAGGTGAAGTGCAAGCGTCAAGGCAAGGTGAAAAAATCAAGTCCCAAGAGGCAAGGCCAGGCACAAGAGGCATGGGGAAAGTGACAAGCCACAAGAGGCAAGGCAAGACGCAAGAGGCACGGCCCAAGGGGCTAGGCAGGGCACAAGAGGCAAGGCGTAAGTTGCAAGGCAAGGCACATGAGGCAAGTCATAAGTGGAATAGAAATGCACAATTCGCAAGAGTCAACATGCAAGAATCAAGGAGCAAGAGGCGTGGTGCAAGAGGCAAGGAGAGGCGCAGAGTGAGGGCACAATGGGTAATACAAGGCTCAAGAGCCAAGGCAGAAGAGGCAAGGCATTAGGGGCAAATGCAAGGTGCAAGAGGCAATGCACAATGGGCAAGGACAGCTGCAAGAGAAAAGGCACAGTGGGCAACGACAGCTGCAAGAGACAAGGCACAAGAGGCTGGGCAAGGTGCAAGAGACAAGGTGGAAGGGGCAAGTCAAGATGAAAGAGACCAGGTATAAGGGGCAAGGCAAGGCTCAAGCGGCAAGGCACAGGGGGCAAGGCAAGACACATGATGTAAGGCAAAAGGGGCAAGGCAAGGCGCAAAATCCAAGGAGCAATTGGCAAGGCAAGGCAAAAGAGGCAATGTGCAAGGGGCAAGGCAAGTTGTAAGAAGCATAGCGAAAGGGGTAAGGCAAGGCATAAGAGGCAAGGTGCAAGGGCCAAGGCAAGGAGCAATAAGCACGGAGAAAGGGGAAGACAATACTCAAGTGAAAAAGCAAGGCACAAGAGGTAAGGGGAAAAGGGGCAAGGAAATGGGAAAGAGCAAAGGTGCAATGGGCTAGACAAGGCTCAAGTGGCAAGGCGCAAAAGGCAAGGCAAGGTACAAGAGGCAAGGAGCAAGGCAATGTGCAAGAGGCAAGGCACAAGGAATGAGCAAGGCCAAAGAGGGAAGGCGCAAGGGAAAAAGCAAGGCACAAGAGGCAAGGTGAAAATGGGAGGGAAAGGTGCAAGGTGCAAGGCACAAAGAAAAAGGTAAGGTGCAAGAGGCTAGGTGCAAGGTGCAAGGCAAAATGCAACAGGCAAGGCGCAAGGCAAAATGCAACAGGCAAGGCGCAAGGGGTACGGTAAGCCACAAGAGGCAAAACACAAGGAACAAGGAAAGGAGAAAGATTCATTGCGCAAGAGGCCAGGTGTAAGAGGGAAGGCTATTCGCAATTCAAAAGAGGCAAGGCCCAAGAGGCAAGCTGCAAGATAAAGGAAAGGCACAATAGGCCAGGAGCAAGGGGCAAGGCAAGTTACAATAGGATATGCAAAAGGGGCCAGGCAAGGTGCAGGAAGCAAGGTGTAAGGGGCAATACAAGAAGCAAGAGGCAAGGCACAAAGGGCAAGGCAAGGTGTAAGAGGCAAGGCGCAAAGGGTACAGCAAGGCACAAGTCGCAAAGCAAAATAGGTAAAGCTAGACATAAGAGGAGAGGCACAAGCATTAAGATAAGGCGCAAGAGGCAAGGCACAAAGGTAAGGCAAAGCAAGGAGATTGACACAAGACACAAGGGTAAGGCAATGTGCAAGAGGCACGGTGCAAGAAGCAAGGCAAGGATAAAAAGGCAAGGCACAAGAGACAAGGCAATGCGCAAAAGCCTAGGAGCAAGGCAAGGCGCAAGAGTCAGGGTACAAGAGGAAAGGCAAGGCACAAGAGGTAAGGCGCAAGGGGTAAGACAAGGTAAATGAGGCAAGGTAAAACAGCAAGGCAACGCACCAGAGGTAGGGCACAAGAGGCAAAGAAAAGTGCAAGAGCCAAGGCGCAAGGGGCAATCTAAGGCTCCTATGGGTAGGCGCAAGAGGACAGGCAATGCAATGATCAAGAGGCAACGCTCAAAGGCAAAGCAAGGCGCAAGAGGCAAGGTGTAAAGGGCAATGGAAAGCGCAAGAAGACAGGCACAAGGGGCAAGGCAAGGCAAGGTGCAAGGCACAAGAAGCAAGGTGCAAGGAGCAAGGAAATGTGCAAGATACAAGTGCAATGGATTAGTTTTGCAAAATATGCAAGGCGAAAGGGGCAAGGAAAGGTGCAAGAGACATGGTGCAAAGGGCAGGGAAAGGCACAAGAGGCAAAGTGCAAGAAGCAAGGCACACTCAAGGGACAAGTTGCACGGGGTTAGGCAAGATTAAAAAGGCAAGGTACAAAGGGGTAAGGCAGGGCACAAGAGTCAAGGTGCAAGGGGGAAAGCAAGGCTCAAGAGGCAAAGCACAAGCGGCAAGGAAAGGCACATGAGGAAAGGCGCAAGGGGCATGGAAAAGAAAAAGAAGGAAGGAGAAATGGGAAAGGCAAGGGGCAATAGGCTTATGTGCAAGGGGCAAGGCAAGGTACTAGAGGAAAGGGAAATGGGCAAGACAAGGTGCACATCTCAAGGCGCAAGAGGCAAAACAAGGTGAAAGAGGCAAGGCACAATGGGCAAGGCAAGGGGCAACAGGCAAGGTAGAAGGGGCAAGGCAAGGTGCAAGAGGCAAGGCATAAGAGCAAAGGAGCCAGAGGCAAGAAAATTTAAGGCTCAAGAGGCAATGTGCAAGGAGCAAGGGAAGGCAAAACTGTCACGGCGAAAAGGGCAAAGGAAGATGCAAGAGCCAAGATGTAAGGGAAAAGGCTAGGCAAAAAGTGCAATGCGAAAGGGATAAGGCAAGGTGCAAGAGGCAAAGCAAAAGGTTAAAGCAAGGTGTAAGAAGCAAGGCACAAGCGGCAAGGCAAGGTGCAAAAGGCAAGGGAAAATGGACAGTATAAGGCACAAGACACAAGGCAAGGTGCAAGAAGCAAGGCACAAGTGGCCAGACATTTCAAAATAGGAAAGGCGCATGATGCAAGGCAAGGCACAAGAGGCAAAGCTCAAGAGGCAAGGAGCAAGAAGCAAGTCAAGGCAATGTTCAAGAGGCTTACACAAGAGCCAAAGCAAGGCGCAAGAGGCAAGGCTCACAGGGCAAAAAAAGTGTTCAAGAGCCAATGCACAATGGGCTAGGCAAAGCACAACAGGCAAGGTGCAAGAGGCAAGTCAAGACAAGGTGCAATATCATGGCACAGGGGCAAGGAAATGTGCAAAGGCCAGGCTTAATGGACTAGGCAAGGTTAAAGGGCAAGGTGCAAGGGGCAAGGCAAGGTGCAAGACGTGAGGTGCAGGTGGCTGGGAAAGGCACAAGAGGCAATGCAAAAGGAGCAAGGCAAGGCATAAGAGGCAAGGCTCAAGGGGTAAGGCAAGATGCAAGAGCCAAGGCGCAAAGGTAAGGCAAGGCACAAGAGGCAAAATGCAAGTGGCAAGGGGTGAGGCAAGGCGCAAGTGCCAAAGTGCAAGGGGCCAGACAAGGCGAAAATGGCAAGGTGCAAGTGGAAAGGCAGGGTGCAAGAGGCAAGGTGCATGGGAAAAGGCAAGGCTTAAGATGAATGGCAAAAGGGGCCAAGCAGGATGCAAGAAGTAAGGCCAAGTGGCTGGGCAATGAATAAAAGACAAGGCACAAGAGGGAAGGCAGGGCATAAGAGGAAAGGTGTAAGGGACCAGGCAGGGCGCTAGAGGCAAGGTGAAATGGACCAGTGAGGGCACAAGAGACAAGGCTCAAGTGCAAAGCAAGGCACGAGAGGCAAGGCACAACTAGCAAGGCCAGGCACCAGTGGCAAGGCACAAGGGAAATGGCAGGGCTCAAGAGAAAGGTGCAAGTGGCAAGGAAGCCCGCAACTGGTGAGGTGCAAGAAGCAAGGCAGTGTGCAAGAGGCAAGGCACAAACGGCAATGCATGGCACAAGAGTTCATAAGCAAGGAGCAAGAAAGGGTGAAAAGGTTAGGCAGTAGAAGCAATTCAATGTGAAGAGCAAGCTGCAAGGGGCAAGGCAGGGTGCAAAAGCCAAGGCGCAACAGGCAAGGAAGGGCAGAAGAGGCAAGGCATAAGGGGAAAGACAACATGCAAGAGGCAAGGCACAAGGAAAATACAGGGCGGAAGGGGCAAGGCGCAAGGGACATGGCAGGACACAAGTGGCAAGATGCAAGGGGCAAGGAAGTCTGTAAGAGTTAAGGTGCAAGTTTCAAGGCAGGGAAGAAGAGGTAAGGCACAAGGGGAAGGGAGCATGCAAGAGTCAAGACAAAAGTGGCCAGGAAGGGCATAAGAGGCAAGGCGCAAGGGACAGACAGGGCGGAAGCGACATTGTGCAATGGACAAGATAGGGTGGAAGTGACAAGGTGCAAGGGGCCAGGAAGGGGGCAAGATGCAAGGTGCAAGAGGACACTCAACATGCAATAGGCAAAGCACAAGAGGCAGGTCTGGACAGAAGAGTCAAGGCCCAAAGAGCAATGAAAAGAGAAAGATGCAAGTCACAAAGGGGAATTCAAGGCACAGAGGCAATGTGCAAGGTGCCAGGCAAGGTGAAAGAAGGAAGGTTTAAAATCAGGGCAGGTCATAAGAAGCAAGCACATGGGGCAAGGCAGGGTGAAATAGGCAATGCGCAATGGGCCTGGCAGGGTGCAACAGGCAAGGCTCAAGGGGCCAGGCAGGGCGCAAGATGCAAAGCGCAATTGACCAGGCAGGGCGCAAGAGCCAAAGCAGAAGGGGCTATGCAGGGCGAAGGAGGCATGGTGCATGGTTGAAGGCAGGGTGCAAGAGGCCACGCGCAAGGGGCCAGGCAGGAAGCAAGTGGCAAGGGAAAAGGGGAAAGGTGTGGTTCAAGAGTCAAGGTACAAGTGGCACGGCAGGGTGCAAGAAGAAAGGATCAAGGGTCAAGGCAGGGCACAAGAGGCAAAATGAATGGGGAATGGCAAGGCTCAAGAGGCCAACGGTAAAGGTCAAAGCAGAGGGCAAGAGGCAAGGCCAAGGGCCAAAGCAGGCCACAAGCAGCAATTCCTAATGGGCAAGACAGGGTGCAAAGCCCACACACAAGTAGCAAGGCAGGGTCCAAGAGGCAAGGTGCAAGCGGCAAGGCTAGGTGCAAGGGGAAAGGCACAGGGGTCAATTCAGGTTGCAAGAGACAAGGTGCATGGGGCAAGGAAAGGCTCAAGATACAAGGCACACGGGGCAAAGAAGAGTGCATGAAGCAAGGCCAAAGGGCAAGGCAGAGCGCAAGAGGCAAGGCACAAATGGCAAGACAGGGCACAAGAGGCAGGGCACAAGGGGAAAAGCAGGATGTAGAAGGCAAGACACAAGCGGCAAGGCAAGGCACAAGAGGAAAGGCGCAGGGGGCCAGGCTTGGCGCAAGAATCAATGCACAACAAACAAGGCAGGGCAAAAGTGGCCAGGCACAAGGAGCAAGGCAGGGTGCAAGAGACAAGGCACAAGGGGCTAGACTGTAAGCAAAAGGCAAGCTCAAGAGGCAAGGCAGTGTGCAAGAGGCAAGTTGCAAGGGGCTAGGCAGATCGAAGGAGGCAAGTCGCAAGCGGCAAATTAGGCCCGAAGTGGCAAGGCGCAATGGGCCAGGCAGGACACAAGAAGGCAAGACACAATGGGTAAGGTAGGGTGCAAGAGGCAAGACCAATGGGAAAGGCAGTGCGCAAGAGGCAAGGCGCAATGGGCCAGGCAGGACGCAAGAGGCTAGACGCAATGGGTAAGGCAGGGCGGAAGATGCAAGGCCGAAGGGGCCTGGCAGGGTGCTAGAGTCATGGTGCAATGGGCCTGGAAGGGCGCAAGAGGCGTGGTGCAATGTTCAAGGCAGGGCACAAGAGGCCACACACAAGGGGCAAAGCAGGGCGCAAGAGGCAAGGAGCAAAGGGGAAAGGCAAGGCCGAAGGGGCAAGGCTGAAGGGGCAAGGCAGGGCAGAAGTAGCAAGGCGCAATGGCCCAGGGAGGGGTGCAAAAGGCAAGGTGCTAGAGGCCAGGCAGGGTGCATGAGGAAAGGCACAGGGAAAGGCAGGGCACAAGAGGAAGGCACAAGGGGCAAGGCAGCATTCTAGAGGCAAGGGGAAAGGATCAAGGTCCAAAAAGAAAGTCAGGGCGCAAAAGGCAATGTGCAAGAGGCAAGGCGGCCCGCAGGAGGCAAGGGGCAAGGAACAAGGAAATGTGCAATGGACAAACCGCAAGGAGCCAGGCAAGTAAAAAGTAACAAGGAACAAGGAGCAAGGCAGGGCCCAAGAGGCAAGGCCTAAGAGGCAAGGCACTTCTACTTATGCATGAAAGATAAAATTTAGGCAGGTTGAGACACTTGTCTATTGGTCACATGAGACATCAGACGAAAAACTTAGACCTAACTTGGAAATGTCTAGCTCCAAAATCACCGGGAGCTTATGTTTGGGCTGGTCGGGGACACTTTTGTAGCCTTCCTGCCAACCTGGATGAGCTGCCCTTACCACGGGCTGTGGCCCACCAACCTTTAGACAAGTGGTTGGAGATTGAGAAAATGAAATTCTCAGGGCCAGAACCTCTAAGGTAAGAGCTGGATTTACAGTAACCCAGGAAAGGCTTGTAGCCTCCACGGGAAGCCTCGCAGGCCAGAGGGCAGAGGATCATAGCCCCAACAGATCTAATGTGGAGGTCAGAAGCAAGACCTCTGAGCTCTTCAGAGTAGAAAGCAGACAAAAGTCTGGCCCCTGCTGCTCTGGGCAAGCCCACCTACTTCAAGTGGAGGGAGGTCTTGTGACTTTGGCACAAGGGGCTGATGTTCATTTCTCCACCCCCAAACTTCCAGAGCCTTTTCTCAGTGCTAGAGAGGGACTGAGAGTTCAGTGCAGAAGATTTCCTGTGCAGCTGGAGGGGTTGGGTGCTGATATCATGAATGGGTCTGTGTCTGTGTCTGTGTCTGTGTCCCTGTGCTTGTCCTGGGGCTTGAACTCTGGGCCTGTGTACTGTCCCTGTGCTTTTGTACTGAAAGCTGGCTCTATTGCTAGACACAGCTCCCCTGCTTTTGGGTAAAGAGCCTTGTAGGTTAGTTTGCTTGGCTTGGTTTAGCTCCGTTACCCTTAGCTCTCAGCCTCCTGAGCAGTGCACACTGGAGGTGTGAGCCTCCAGTGCCTGATCTGCAAATTTCACAGCAGGTAGGCAGCTCCTCTCTATCCACATCGCCTTGTCTCCTCAGATCCTTGTACACTTCTCTTCCTTATCCAGGCCCACCCTGCCTTTACAAGGAGGCCTGGGGTAGGATGGAGAAGGAGGCAGGAGGGAAACAAAATTGATCCAAGTAACAGCCTACTCTGTGTGGAATTTCAGTGGGATTTTTAGGATGAACACAGACTGTTGCTCTGTCATCTGGACCCACGTGTCCTGAGTCACCGGTCAGGCCTTAATTCCCTTTAGGACATCTAAACCCTCTATCCAACCCACTCCATGGCAAGATAGCTGGGCAGAGGAACCAGCCTAAAAGCCTACACCCCAGTAAGTTCCTTGAGTCAAAGAAACAGCTCAGACAGGTAAAACGAGAGGCATAAGCAAGACCCAGAGATTTCCTTGTCTCTGAGCAAAGAGAACTGTAGGAGCCTGTAACATGGTCAAGTATAAATACTTAACATTGTACACATTTCTTATGTGGGAACCCAAGCACTCCAGAGGCACAGGGAATCTTCTGCACTGAACCCTCCATCCCTCCTTGCACTGAGCAAAGGCAATAGAAGTTTGGGGTGGAGAAAGACATTCAGCCCCCTTAAGCCAAAGTCACAAGACTTCCCACCATTTGAAGTGGATGGGCTGGCCCTGAGCAGGAGGGGACAGGGCGTGTCTTCTTGCTTCTCTGAATAGCTCATCTGTCTGGCCTCCAGCAGATTGGCTGGGGCTGTGAGCCTCCAACCAGAGAGGAGTAGAACCTTAGAAATGTTTTTATTTGCATTTCATTTTTGGCCAGAGACATCCAGGATTTGTTCATGTGTCCATAGGCCATACTTCTTTCTTCTTCAGAGAAGTCTCTATAAATCTTTGGCCCATCTTTTCAGGGGATGGTTGTTTCTTTGGGGATTAGTTTTGGAATGATTCAACATTTCTTTTTTTTCATTCTCAAAAGTTATTCTTTTATATTTTTATTGTAATTAATAAAAGGGTTACATGATATTTCCCAGAGAGAAGGTGCATTAATTCACATACATTGATACCCTTTCACATGTCTTGGTACCTATTACCCTCCCCTCCGTCTTGGTTGTCCCCCCTTCCGAACAAAATTTCAAATAATAAAATACAAATAAATTCAATATATCAGATAACAAAGTGAGATACTGTAACAATATGAGACACCCAAGGGACAACAAAGGAGATGAGAAATAATATAGTACATTAAGGACAACAGTCATTCGTTGTAAGGCCTTTGTTTCAATATCCTTGAGGTACTTTCAATCAGCTTCATACTATATGGCCTTATGTATCAAGGTTTTGCTCTATTGCAGATCTCTGCTAGTAGAACCCAACGTTTATAATGATTATGACAAATGAGTGACACCATTGAGCCTAAGTTCCTTTGAGTCTGGCTTACTACACTTAATATGATTTTTCTAAGTCTTTCCATTTCCTAACAAATGGGACGATATCGTTTTTTCTGACAGCAGCAGAGAATTCCATTGTGTACAAATACCACAACTTGTTGATCCACTCATCAACTGAGGGACATCTAGGTTGGTTCCATATTTTTGCTATGGTGAATAATGCTGCAATGAACCTTGTTGTGCTAGTGGATTTAGTATGCCCTAGATTCTGGATGGTTGGGTAAATGCCACGTAATGGAATTGCTGGGTCATAGGGCAGTTCTATGTTTAGCCTTTTGAGGCACTGCCATACTGCTTTCCATAGTGGTTGAACGAGTTGCACTCCCACCAACAGTGTAGTATGATCCCTCCTGGCCACATCCCCTCCAGGATCTGTTATTATTCGTTTTCCTGATCCTGGCCATTCTAACTGGAGTGAGGTGGAATCTTAGAGTTGTTTTGATTTGCATTTCTTTTATGACCAGAGAGGTTGAGCATTTCTTCATGTGTCTATAGGCCATTTTTGTTTCTTCTTCAGAGAAGACTCTCTAAGTCTTTGGCCCATTTTTAATGGGGTGGTTACTTTGGAGATTAGTTTTGGAGTGATTCAATTTTTTGAGTTGTTGATCTATTTTAGATATGAGGCCTTTGTCTGTTGTATGGTTGGTGAAGATCTTCTCCCACTCTGTAGGCTTCCTAATTAGTTTACTAGCTATGTCCTTTGCCATACAAAAGCTCTGCAGTTTAATACAGTCCCACATATGCAGCCTTTCTCTGATTTGTTGTGATTCTTGGTCTTTATTAAGAAAGTTTCGACCTGTGCCAAGGAGGCCCAGTGTATCTCCTATTCCTTCTTGTAAAGTTTTCAGTGTGTCAGCTTTTCTACAGGTGCTGAACAAGTTCTGCCAGCACCACTCGTTGAAGAGGCTTTTTTCCTTTCTATTTCTTTTTGCTCCCTTACAAAGATGAGGTGACCATAGGTCGGCGCGTTAGTATATGCATCATTAGTTCGATTCCATTTATCTTCAGGCCTGTTCTTGTGCAAGTCCAAAGCGATTTTTGTTAGTATAGCTGTGTAATATAGTCTACATTTGGTATTGAAATTCCTCCTGGTCTGTTCTATCGGCTAAGAATTGTTTTGTCTTAACTGGGTCCTTTATTATTCCATATCAAATTTTGGATTGCCTCTTCTATTTCTTTCAAGAATGACATTGGGATATTGATGGGTATTGCGTGAATTTGTAGATAGTCTTTGGCAAGATTGCGATTTCCATGATGTTAATTCTTGCAATCCATGAGCATGTGAGGTTTTTCCATTTCCTCAGTTCTGCTTTATGTTCCTTTTTCAAGATTTTAATGTTTTGTTTTTTTCTTTTTTTCGTTTTATTTTTTATTGTAATTAGTAACAGGGTTACATGATATTTGCCAGATAGAAGGTGCGTTAATTCACATACATTGATACCCTTTCACATGTCTTGGTACCCATTTCCCTCCCCCCCACACCCCCCACCCGTCTTGGTTTTCCCCCCTTCCCTATCAAATTTCAAATATCCAAATACAAATAAATTCAATATATTAGATAACAAAGTGAGATACTATACCAATATGAGATAACAAGGGACAGCAAAGGAGATGAGAGCAACATAGTACATTAAGGACAACAATCATTCATTATATGGCTTTTGTTTCACTATCCTGGAGGTCCTTTCAATTAGCTTCACATTATATGTCCTTATGTATCAAGATTTTGCTCTATTGCAAATCTCTGCTAGTAGAGCCCAAGGTTTCTACTGATTATGATGAATGAGGGAAACCATTGAGCCTAAGTTCCTTTGAGTCTGGCTTACTTCACTTAATATGATTTTTTCTAAGTCTTTCCATTTCCTAACAAATGGGGCGATGTCATTCTTTCTGACAGCAGCATAGAATTCCATTGTGTACAAATACCACAACTTGTTGATCCACTCATCAACTGAGGGACATCTAGGTTGGTTCCATATCTTTGCTATGGTGAATAGTGCTGCAATGAACATTGTTGTGCTAGTGGGTTTAGTATGTCCTTGTTTCTGGATGGTTGGGTAAATGCCAAGAAGTGGAATTGCTGGGTCATAGGGGAGTTCTATGTTTAGCCTTTTGAGGCACTGCCACACTGCTTTCCATAGTGGTTGAACGAGTTTGCACTCCCACCAACAGTGTAGTAGTGATCCCTCCTGGCCACATCCCCTCCAGCATCTGTTGTCATTCGTTTTCCTAATCCTGGCCATTCTAGCTGGAGTGAGTTGGAATCTTAGAGTTGTTTTGATTTGCATTTCTTTTATGACCAGAGATGTTGAGCATTTCTTCATGTGTCTATAGGCCTTTTTTGTTTCTTCTTCAGAGAAGACTCTATTTAAGTCTTTGGCCCATTTATTTAATGGGATGGTTGTTACTTTGGAGGTTAGTTTTGGAGTGATTCAATTTTTTGAGTTGTTGATATATTTTAGATATGAGGCCTTTGTCCGTTGTTTGGTTGGTGAAGATCTTCTCCCAATCTGTAGGCTTCCTGATTAGTTTACTAGCTATGTCCTTTGCCATACAAAAGCTCTGCAGTTTAATGCAGTTCCACCTATCCAGCCTTTCTCTGATTTGTTGTGATTCTTGGTCCTTATTAAGAAAGTTTCGACCTGTGCCAAGGAGGCCTAGTGTATCTCCTATTCCTTCCTGTAGAGTTTTCAGTGTGTCAGCTTTTACCTCCAGGTCTTTGATCCATTTGGAGTTAATTCT
Source organism: Megascapheus bottae (assembly GCA_024803745.1). Taxonomy (NCBI): domain Eukaryota; kingdom Metazoa; phylum Chordata; class Mammalia; order Rodentia; family Geomyidae; genus Megascapheus; species Megascapheus bottae. The sequence continues at coordinate 343,648 of JANJXV010000128.1, read as the reverse complement.
AGTGCAAGATGACAAAGAAGGATCCAACTTTAGTTTTCTGCAGGTGCTTAACCAATTCTGCCAGCACAACTTGTTGAAGAGGCTGTCTTTCTTCCATTCTATTTTTTTGGCTCCCTTGTCAAAGATTAGGTGGCCATAGGTCTGTGGTTTAATATCTGGGTCCTCAGTTCTATTCCATTGGTCTTCAGGCTTGTTCCTGTGCCAGTACCAAGCTGTTTTGAGGATTATAGCTCTGTAATAGACTCTAACGTTTGGAATTGAAATTCCTCCAGTGCTGTTCTTTCTGCTAAGAAGTGTTTTTGCTATACGGGGTCTTTTATTATTCCATATGAAATTTTGGATTGCCTCTTCTATTTCTTTAAAGAATGACATTGGTATGTTGATGGGTATTGCATTGAATTTGTAGATAGCTCTTGGCAAGATTGTCATTTTCACAATGTTGATTCTTCCAATCCAGGAGCATGGGAGGTTTTTCCATTTCCTTAGTTCTGCTTTAATTTCCTTTTTTAGGGTTTTGAAGTTTTCGTCAAAAAGGTCCTTTACATTCTTAGGTAAGCTAATTCCTAGGTACTTTATTTTCTTTGAGGCTATTGTGAAAGGAGTTTCTTTCCTGATTATTGCCTCCTTCCTCTCACTGTTGGCATAAAGGAAGGCAGTTGATTTTTGAGGGTTGATTTTATAGCCTGCTACTCTTCCAAAGCTTTGGATCAGCTCAAGGAGCTTGGGAGTAGAGTCTATAGGATTCTTTAAATACAGAATCATGTCATCTGCAAAGAGGGATAGTTTTATTTCCTCTTTCCCTACTTGGATCCCCTTTATGCTTGCTTCTTGCCATATTGCACTGGCTAGAAATTCTAGTACTATGTTAAAGAGTAGTGGAGAGAGTGGGCATCCTTGTCTCGTTCCTGATTTTAGAGGGAATGGCTTTAGATTTTCACCATTAAGTGTAATACTAGCAGTAGGTTTCACATACACAGCCTTTATTACATTAAGGAATGTTCCATGGATTCCTAGTTTCTCCAGAGCTTTTAACATGAAGGGTTGTTGGATCTTGTCAAATGCCTTTTCCGCGTCTATTGAGACAATCATGTGATTTTTGTCTTTGCTCCTGTTGATGTGTTGAATTATATTAATTGATTTGCGTATGTTGAACCAGGTTTGTCTCCCTGTGATGATTGCAGTTTGATCATAGTGTATAATTTTTTTGATGAGTTGTTGTAGACGGTTGGCCAGTATTTTGTTGAGAAGTTTTGCATCGATGTTCATCAAAGATATAGGTCTATAGTTCTCTTTCTTTGATGAATCTCTGTCTGGTTTGGGGATGAGGGTTATAGTGGCTTCATAGAATGAGTTTGGTAAGGAACCTTCATTTTCAATTTCGTTGAAGAGCTTGAGGAGTATTGGTGTGAGCTCTGCTTTGAAGACCTTATAGAATTCAGCTGTGAATCCATGTGGCCCTGGGCTTTTCTTAGGTGGAAGTTCTCTAATTGCCATTTCTATTTCAGAGCTTGAAATAGGCCTTTTGAGTTGGCTTAGTTCTTCTTGGTTCAGTGTGGGTATGTTAATATTGGCTAGGAATTCATCCATTTCATGTAGGTTCTCAAATTTGTTGGCATAAAGGTGTGAGAAGTATTCCCTCATGATATTCTGGATCTTGGTAATTTCTGTCGTGATATTACCATTTTCATCTGCGATTTTGTTTATTTCAATATGCTCTCTTCTTCTTTTTGGTAAGATTTGCTAAGGGCTTGTCAATTTTGTTAATTCTTTCAAAGAACCAACTCCTTGTTTTGTTGATTCTCTCTATAGTTTTTTTGGATTCCAAATCATTTAATTCTGCTTTGATTTTAATTATTTGCTTTCTTCTACTGGGATTAGGGTTGGTTTGTTGCTCTTTTTCCAGGAGCTTAAGGTGAGACATTAACTTGTTGGTTTGCAATTTTTCCAACTTGTTGTTGTAGGCACTCAGCGCTATAAATTTTCCTCTGAGTCCTGCCTTTGCTGTGTCCCAAAGAAGTTGGTATTTTGTGTGCTCCTTACTGTTAAATTTCATAAACTGTTGGATTTCTGTTCTGATCTCTTCAATGACCCATTGGTGGTTCAACAATGTGTTGTTCAGTCTCCATGAGTTACAGGGTTTTCGTTGGTGGAGGTGTGTGTTCAGTTCAAGTTTGATGCCTTTGTGGTCTGAGAGTGTGCATGGAATAATTTCTGTGTTTCTGAATCTGTCCAGGTTTGTTTTATGGCCTAAGATGTGATCTATTTTGGAAAATGTTCCATGTGCTGCTGAGAAAAACGTATATTGTGTTGTTGCTGGGTGGAATATTCTGCAGATGTCTGTTAGATCTAGTTGGTCTATATAGCTGTTCAGTTCTAAGGTTTCTCTGTTGAGTTTTTGCCTTGTTGATCTGTCCATAGGTGAGAGTGGTGTGTTAAAGTCACTGACAATCACTGTATTTCGATCTATGTATGGTTTCAGTGTAAGTAAAGTTTGCTTGATGAAGTTTGGAGCTCCGGGATTGGGTGTGTAAATATTTAGGATCGTTATGTCTTCCTGGAGGAAAGATCCCTTTAGTAGTATGTAGTACCCTTCTTTGTCTTTTCTTACTAATTTTGTTTTGAAGTCTATTTTATCCGATATGAGGATGGCAACTCCAGCCTGTTTATGGGGGCCGTTAGCTTGATAGAGTTTATTCCAACCTCTCACTTTCAAAAGATGCTTGTTTTTTGGGGTAAGTTGTGTCTCTTGAAGACAGCAGAATGATGGCTCTTGCTTTTTGATCCAACTAGACAGCCTATGCCGTTTAATTGTAGAGTTGAGTCCATTGATATTGAGAGTTAGTATTGAGAGATATTTATTAGGTCCCACCATTTTTAAAAGCTTTTATTTGGGCCTGTGTCTTGACAGTTCTTGTGTTCCATAGGTGGTATGCTGTTTAGGTGCCATTTCTTTCCCTATATTGCCTTTATTTTGGTTTTCTATGTATAGAACATCTTGCAGAATTCTCTGTAGTGTTGGTTTTGTTGCGACATATTGTTGCAGCTTTTCCCTGGAATGGAATGTTTTTATTGTTCCCTCAGTTATGAATGAGAGCTTAGCTGGGTACAGTATTCTTGGTTGGTAGTTGTTTGACTTAAGGGCATGACATATATGCTTCCAGTCACTTCTTGCTTGCATGGTCTCTGCTGAGTAATCTGGGGTGATTCTGATTGGTTTTCCTTTATAGGTTACTGAACCCTTTTCCCTGGCTGCCTTTACGATCCTTTGTTTGGTTTCTACTGATCCAGTTCGGATTACGATGTGGCGGTGAGATGTTCTTTTCTGGTCAGGTCTGTTTGGGGTTCTAAAAGCTTCTTGTATCTGGATGGGTCTGCCCTTCTGGATATTTGGGAAATTCTCTGAGATGATTCCCTGAAGTATATTTCCAATACCATTGACCTCTTTCTCCAGACCCTCCTCAATACCAATTAGCCTTACATTAGTCTTCCTAATTGTATCTTGGACCTCCTGAAGCACTCTCTCATTTTTCCTAGATTTGGATTGACTCATTTTCTGTTCTTTCTCTATGATAACTAAATTATCTTCAGCCCCGGGAATTCTCTCCTCTGCATTGTCTAACCTGCTATCAAAGCTATCTACTTTATTTTTCATCTCCCTTGCTACTAATTGCTCATTTTTGATGCCTTGCATCTCTTCTTTTAGATCATGTATGGATTTCTTTAGCTCCTTGATTTCCATTTGAGTGTTTAGCTCAGTAGCTTTATTTTCTTTGAACATTTGCTGTAGTTCGGTCACCTTTTTCTTTGTGGATTCTATGAATTCATCCATCTTTCTTTGAACAGCCTTTATTATGGCTTCCTTTAGGGCTCCTTCTTTTTCACTTATCACCTTGTTTATGGTTTCCTCTTGTTCAGCTATGGCTTCCTCCCTTATCTCTTTCTTTATATTTTCACATTTTTCATTAATTATGTTTATCTATTGCATTTGTACAGCACTTGGAAGACTCTCCTCTAGGCTTGGCAGTGACTGTTCCATTGGCTGTTTACATTGGGTGGGGGAGGTGGGAGGTGTTGTTTCTTGATTTGACATTTTTCTTGAGTTTCTTGTTCTGCCCATTTGAAAATGGGAGCAAGATTAATACTAAACACGATTATAGTTTTTCAGATATAACCAACCTAGACCTCTGTAGCTGGCAGACTCTAGATGTTCATGAGTTTTGATTGGTGTTATCACTCTTTCTTTCGTGCAGTTACCGACTAGTCTAATTTTTCACTGATAAGCAATTTATATTCAAAACAATAAGCCTCTCAATCCAGTCTCTATTGTTTTTAAGTCCCTCTGAGCCTAGAGGATAATTAAACACCTAGATATACAATGTTGCTCAACAGCCATCAAGTGTAGATCCATGCAGTATAAGGGTTGAAAGAGGAGCAGAGGTCCAGAGATAGAAAAATAGAATGAGAGAGGTCAGGGGGTAAGTAGGTAGAGTATTTGGAAAGTATTAGAATAAAACTTATGTGTTGCTGTGCGACTAGCTCTTAGCCCAACCAGTGGCCTCACTGTGGACCATGGGATGGATCTGTGAGCTTCTGTCTGAGCGCGGTTGGCAGACGTTTTCCTGTGCTGCTTCCAGGGGCGGCCCCAAGCCAAGGGTCTGGGGATTGAGAGTTTCAGGACCTCTCAGCAGGACCAGCAGGAGACCCCTCTGTTCCCAGGGGTGGGGCCCAGCTGGGGGCGTGGGCTCCAAGGGCGGAGCTGCGCCTTTTTGGTTCTCAGAAGGGGAGCTTGGCTGCTGGTCGGCCCTTCAGATCCCTGCTGTGTTTCTACTGCTTTGTCAGGGTCTGTGACTGTGGGGGCAGCCCTTGGTGGTGTCTTGCTCAGGGTTTCCAGCTGGAGGATGCCCCGCTGGAGAATTGAGGGGGGGCAGATGCTGGCTCCTATTTGCCCGCACCCCCTACCCACTGTTGTAAGGCAGGGTCTCAAAGCCCTCCACTCTCCAGATCCAGTGGCCTGGGTGAGGAGCCTGGTGGGTGGGTGGGAGCTGGGACAGCTCCGCCTCCCCTGGTGGGGTGCTGAGTCTTAGGGTCCGCCTGCTTGTCAGTCTCCAGTCAGAGGGCTGGGGGTTGAGCCTGTTGGGCGGGTGGGAGTTGGGACTGCCCCGCCTCCCTTGATGGGGTGCTGGGTCTTATGGGTAGCCCGCCTGTCAATCTCCAGTCAATGGCCTGAGGGAGGGGGCTGTTGAGGGGAGGGACAGGATTCTAAATTCCTTGCCCCCCTGATCCCACCAGTCTTTCTCGGGGCGGGGTGTTGGGGTCTGAGTTAAGTTCTATTGCTTGGCACCTGCTCCGCTTTCCCGATGTGTTTGGGGACGCGCTGTATTACTCACGCCTCTGCGTCTGTCTGCGGGTGTTCCACGGTGGTGGGGAGTCTTTCACTCCCCTCGGGTCTCCGCCGCTGCCTGTGTTCTGCGTCTGGGTCCCGCTGCTTGCTGTTCTGGTTCCGCATCTGGGTTCTGCTGCTTCCGCCGTTCGCTGGCCCGGTTCTGTGCTGGTTTCTGCAGCCGTTGGGTTCCCAGCCTGGTGCCCTCCACTGCACCCACTTTTCGTGGATTAGAGCCCGTGCCGGCCCCCCTTTGAAGATTTTAATGTTTTCATGGAAAAGGTCCTTTCCATCTTAGCTAGATTAATTCCTAGGTATTTTATTTTCTTTGAGGCTATTGCAAAATGAATCTAGCTTTCACTCTAGTTGCAGCCATCTGAGATTACAATAGAAGGGCAAGTGGTGGGCTAGCAGGTCTCATTTTTATTCAGACAGGGGCAGGGGGGAAATGGAAGGCAAGGAGAGTAAGGCCAGACTTCCTGTTTAAAGAATTTGACATTTCACAGCCAGGCGGTTTGGTTAAGGATTTGGGGTAGACATAGAAGGGTGACCCCTAGTGGTGCCAAGCCTCTTGACCACATTCCCCAAAGGTGGGGATTGTGCCTGTGTGGCCTGTTTCCTTAGGCACTGTGGTGTCTCATGTGTGAAATAAAGTAGGAGCTCAGTGAATTTTTCCTGGCTACATAGGTTATCTCGTGTGGTTGCATGTCTGTGTGTGTGTGTGTGTGTGTGTGTGTGTATCTGTGTGTGTGTGTGTGTGTGTGTGTGTGTGTTTGTGTGTGTGTTTGCCTGTCCTGGGGCTTGAACTCAGGGACTGCGTACTGTCCCTGAGCTGTTGTTCTCAATGCTGGCTCTATTGCTAGAAACACAGCTCCATTGTTTCTTGGTAAGTTGGGTATGGTTGGCCCCTTCACCCTTAGCTCTCAGCCTCCTAAGCAATGCAGACTACAGGTGTGAGACTCCAGAGCCTGGTCGGCAAATTACACAGCAGTTAGGCTGCTCCTCTCTATCCTCACAGTCCTGTCTCCTCAGGCATTTGTATATATCTCTTCCTTATCCATGCCCACCCTGCCTTCATAAGAAGGGCTGGTGTAGGATGGAGAAGTAGGCAGGAGGGAGACAAATTTGATCCACTGAGTGCCAGCCTTCTTTGTGTGGAATTTCAGTGGGACTTCTAGTTTGAACAGACTGTGACTCTGTCATCCCGGCCCATTTATCTCTGGTCACAGGTCAGTCCATAATTTCCTTTAGGACATCTAAGCAGTCTGATCCAACCCAGTCCATGGAAAGACAGCTGAGCAAAGAAGCCAGCCTACAAGGCCAACCTTGGAAAAAACCTTTAGTCAATGGAACAGCTGAGATATGTAAAACCACACCATAAGCAAGACCAAGGCCCTGAGAATTTCATTTTCTCCATCAGAAACCACCTGTATAAAGTTGGTGGGCCAAATCCAGTGGCAAGGGCATAGCATTCAGTTTGGCAGGAGGGCTATGAAAGAGTCCTGTGCCAGCCCACACATAAGCTCTTGGTGGTTTTGGAGCTGGCCATTTCCAAGTTAGGTATAAGTTTTTCTTCTGATGTCTCATGTGACCAACAGACAAGTGTCAAGACAAGGCAGGATGCAAGAGGAAAGGCACAATGGGATAGGCAGAGTGTAAGAGGCATGGCACATGGGACATGGAGGTGTGCAATAGGCATGGCACAAGGTACAAGGCAGGGTGCAAGAGGCAAAGCGAAGGGGCAAGGAAGGGCACAAGAGCCAAGGCACAATGAGTAATGCAGGGCACAAGAGGCAAGGAGCAAGGGACAAGTCAACGTGAAAGAGGCAAGTCGCAAGGGGCAAGCTAAGGTACAAGAGGCAAGGCGGAAGTGGCCAGCAAGGATATAAAGGCAAGGTGAAAGAGCAAGGCAGGCCGCAAGAGGCTAGGTGCAAGGTAGGGCACAAGAGGCAAGGTGCCTGGGGCAAGGCACGGCTCAAGATACAAGGCACAAGGGGTAAGGCAGGGTGCAAGAGGCAAGGATAAAAGGGGCAAGAAAGGGTACAAGACAAAAGGCAATAGCGACCAGGCATGGTGAAAGAGGAAAGGCCAAGTGGCAAGGCAGGTAGGAACAGGCCAGGTGCAACAGTAAAGGCACTGCACAAGAGGCAAGCCTCAAGGGGAAAGGAGGGGTGCAAGGCGCAAGGGGGAGGAAAGGCGTAAGTGGCAAAGCGAAAGGGGCCTGGCAATGCAAAATAGCAAGGGACAAGGGGCAAGGAAGGGCAAAGGAAGCAAGGCGAAAGGGGCAAGACAGGGCACAAGAGGCATGGCACAAGGAGCAAGGCAAGGCTCAAGAAGCAAGGCACAAGGGGCATGGCAGGGCGCAGAGGCAAGGCACAAGGTGCAAAGTAGGGCATAAAAGACAAGGCTTGAGGGGCTAGGCAAGGCGAAATAGGCAAGGTGAATTAGGACAGGAAGGGAGCAAAATGCAAGTCGCAAGGGGTCAGGATGGGCTTAAGTGGCAAAGTGCAAGGGGCAAGGCATTACACAAGAGGAAAGGCACAATAAGTAGGTCTGGGCACAAGAGGCAAGGCACAAGGGGATAGGCAGGGCACAAGAGGCAAGGTGCAAGGGGCAAGGCGGGCACAAATGCAAGGTGCCAGGGCCAAGACCGGGCCCAAGAGGCATGGCGCCAGGGGCAAGGCATTGCCCAAGAGGAAAGGTGAAAGGGGTGAGGCAAGGTGCAAGAGGCAAGCTGTAAGTTGCAAGGCAGGGCGCAAAAGGCAAGGCCCACAAGCATGGTAAGGTGCAAAGGGTAAGGCGTAAGGGGCAAGGCAAGGTGCAATAGGCGAGTCGCAAGGGGCAACAAATGGCACAGGAGGCAAGGTGCAAGGGAAAGGTAGGGCACAAGAGGTATGGCACAAGGGACAAGGCACGGTATAAGAGCCAAGGCATAAGGTGAAAGGCAGGGTGCAAATAGCAAGCGGCAATGGGCAAGGCAGGGCACAAAAGGAAAGGAATATGGGGCATCGCAAGGCTCAAGATGCAAGGCACAATGGACAATGTAAGGAGGAAGAGGCTAGGTGCAAGGGACAAGGTAAGGAGGGAATGAGCAAGTGACCAGGCAGGGCTCAAGAGGCAAGGCGCAAGAGGCAGGGCGCAAGGGGCCAGGCAGAGCACAGAAGTCAAGGTACAAGGGGCAAGGAAGGGCACAAAAAGCAAGGTGAATTTTAAGCAGAAATGCATAAGGCATAAGGCAGAGCGCCAGGGTTAAGGTGCAAGGGCATGGCAGTGCACAATAGGCAAGGCACAAGAGGCAAGGAAAGTCAAAAGAGGCAAGATGCAAGGGGCAAGGGAGTGCACAAGAGTCAAGGAGCAAATGGGCAAGGCTAGGAACAAAAGGCAAAGCGCAAGGGGCCAGGCAGGACACAAGAAGCCAGTCACAAGGGGCCAGCCAGGCACAAGAGGCAAGGCGCAATGGGAACAGCAGGGCACCAGAGGCAAGGCGCAAGGTGCAAGGTAGGGAACGAGAGACAAGATGCAATGGGCAAGTCTTGGCACAAGAAGTTAGGTGCAAGAGCAAGGCAGGGCGGAAGGGAAAAGATGCAAGGAGCAAGGGGCAAGTCTTGGCCCAAAAGGCTAGTCGCAAGGGGAAAGGCAGGGTACAAGAGTCAAGGTGCAAGGGGCAAGGAGTTAAGCAGGGCATAGGGGCAAGGGGCAGGCCAAGGAATGAGTGGCAAAGCTCAAGGGGTTAGGCAAGGCTAATGAGGCAAGGTATAAGGGTTAAGGCAATTCCAAAATGCCAGGAAGAAGCGACAAGATTGGTGGAGGAGACAAGGTGAAAGGGACAAGGCCGGGAAAAAGAGGCAAGGTGCTAAGGGACAGCAGGGTGCAAGAGGCAAGGTGCGAGGGGCCATGCAGAGTGCAATCGGCAAGACGCAAGGGGCAAGGTAGGGTAGAAGAGGCAAGGTGCAAGGTGCTATGCAGGACAAAAGACTCAAGGCACAAGGGGTCAGGTAAGGTGCAAAAGAGAAGGCACAAGTGGCAAAGCAAGTGAACAGGAAAGGCACAGGGGCGAGGGAGTGCACAAAAGGCAAGGCAAAGGGGCAAGGCAGTGTGCAGGAGGCAAGGGATAAGGGGGCAGGCAAGGTGCAAGAAGCAAGGAAAAAGGTGCAAGGCCAGGAGCAAGATACTAAATGTAAGTGCAAAGCAGGGTGCAAGAGGCATGGGGCAAGTTGCAAAGAGAGGCGCAAGCTGCAAGGCATATGGGAAAAGTCAGGACAAAAGAGGCAAGGCGTAAGTGCAAGCCAGGGCACAAAAGGCAAAGCTCAAGGGGCAAAGAAGGGCACAAGTTGCAAGGTGAAAGAGGCAAGGCAGGATGGAAAAGGCAAGGCACAAGGAGCCAGGAAGGGCCCAAAAGACAAGGTGCAAGGGGCCAGGCAGGACGCAAGAGGCAAGGCACAAGGGACAAGGCAAGGTCCAAGAGGCAAGGGGCAAGGGGCAAGAGAGGGCGCAAGTTGCAAGGTGGAGCACAAGAGGCAAACTACAATGGGTAATGTGGGGCCTAAGAGGCAAGGCGCAAGTGGAAAGGTAGGGTGCAAGAGGCAACATGCAAGGGGCAAGGCAGGGCACAAGAGGCAAGGCACATGTGGAAAGTCAAGGCTCAAGATGGAAGGTGAATGAGCAAGGCAAAACCCAGGAGGCAATACCAATGGGCAAGGAAATGCACAGGAGGCAAGGTGCAAGTGGACAGGCAATGCACAAAAGGCAAGGCACAAGGGGCAAGGGGTAAGGCAGGGTGCAAGAGGCAAGGGGCAGGGGTAATGCTGGGCTCAGGAGTCAAGGGGCAAGTGGCAAGGCAAGGGCAAAGAGACAAAGCACAAGGGGCCAGGCAAGGAGAAACAGGCCAGGCACAAGGAGCAAGGCAGGACGCAAGAGGCAAGGCACAAAGGGCCAGGAAGGGCGCAAGAGGCAAGACGCAAGTGGCAAGGCAGGGCACAAGAGGCAAGGCACAATGGGCAAGGTAGTGTGGATTAGGATAGTGCCGGGGCCAGCCGGCAGCAACCAGGGTTCACAGATTGGGATTCCTGAAATAGGGGCAAGGACTAGGAAAAATTAATAGAGAGACAAACAGATGGAGTTCGGGAGGACTACAGCCCAAGTCAGCAGTCCAAGAAGGCTGTGAGCTCCAGACTGCCGCCTAAGACTGTCCTGTTTATTTTAAGTTCTGACCTTAAATACTCTTCTTAAAACTAGGGAACTGCCAGAGGCTACATTCATACAAAATAGTAAACAAGTCACATATAGGATAAATGAGAAAGGATTAACATTGCTTAAAGTCATCCTGATAAGAACTGATTGACATTGCTTAAAGTTATCCTGATAAGAGTTACTTCCTTGTGTATACAGTTGTGTAGGTCCAAGGTCAGGTCCAAGGTCATTGACCCCACCGTCGGTCCCCAACAGGATAGGAGCAAGGGCATGGCAGGATGCAAGAAACAAGGTGCAAGATTTTAGGCAAAGAACAAGAGGCAAGGTGAGAGGAGCCAGGCAGTGCGCAAGAGGCAAGGTGCAAGGGGCAAAGATCTGTGCAATAGGCAAGTTGCAAGTGGTTAGTCAGGGAGCATTAGGCAAGGAGCAAGGTAAGGTGCTCGTGGGAAACCTCAAGGTGCCAGGCAAGGCGAGAAAGGTAAGGTACAAGGGGTAGGCAGGGCCCAAGAGGCAAGGCTCAATGTGCAATGTAGGGCAGAAGAGACAACATGCAAGGGGCTATGCAGGGCTCATGAGGCAAGGGGCAAACAGCAAGTCAGGGTGCAAGAGCCAAGGCACAAGTGGATATGCAGGGCATGAAGTAAGGGGCAAAGCAGGGGACAAGACGCAAGGCACATCGGGCAAGGAAAGGCTCAAGATGCAATGCATAAAGGGCTAGGCAGGGCTCAAGAAACAATGCCAAGGGACAAGGCAAAGTGCAAGAGGCAAGGCGCAAGGGGCAAGAAAGAGCGAAACATGGAAGGCGTAAGGTTCAAGGCCGGGCACAAAAGGCAAGGTGCAAGGAGCCAGGAAAGGCACAGGATTCAAGGCCAAGGGGCAAGGCAGTGCGACAAAAGTAAGGAAAAAGGACAAGGCAAGGCACAAGAGGAAAGGCACAGGGGAAATGCAAGGCACAGGAGGCATGCTCAAGGGGCAAGGCAGGACACAAGATGTAAGGTGAAAATTGAATGTCAGGGCACAAGTAGAAAAGTACAAGGGACAATGCAAGGTGCAACAGGCAATGTGTGAGGGGCAAGGCAGGGCACTGGAGGCAAGGAGAAAGGGGACAGGCAGGGCGCAGAAGGCAAGGTGCAAGGGCATGTCAGGGCACAAGTGCCAAGGTGAAAGGGGCAAGTCAGGATGCAATAGACAAGGTGCAAGCGGCAAGGCAGGGTGCGAGGGGTAAGGGGAAGGAAAGTTGCAAGTGGCAAAGCACAAGGGGCCAAGCAAGTTGAAACAAGCAATGCTCAAGAGGCAAGGTGCAAGGGGCAAGGCAGGGTGCAAGAAACAAGGCGCAAGGGTTATGGTATGGCACAAAAGGCAAGGTGCAAGTGGCAAGGCGGGGTGCAAGAGGGAAAGCAGTAGGGCCTGGCAGTTCAGAAGTGCCAAGGTGCAAGCGGCCACGTAGTGTGTAAAACGCAAGGCGCATGGGGCCATGCAGTGTGTAAAAGGAAAGGCACAAAGGCAGGCCTGGGCAGAACAGGCAAGGTGCAAGATGCAACAGAGGGTGAAAGAGGCATGGTGCAAGGGGTAGGCAAGGCACAAGAGACAAGGTGCAAGGGACAATGCAAGGCGCAAGAGGCAAGGTGCAAGGGGCAATGCAGGGTGCAAGAGGAAAAGCTCAATGGGCCAGGAAAGGAGAATTAGGCAAGGTACAAGGGCCGAGTGCAAAGGGATAGGCTTGATGGACTAGTAAGGGCACAAGAGGTAAGTCGCAAGAGGCAAGGCAAGGCGCAAGATGCAAGGTGCAAGGGGCAAGGTATGATGCAAGAGGCAAGGGGCAAGGGGCAAGGCAGCGTACAAAAGGAAAGGCCCAAAAGGCAAGGGAAGGGAAAAGAGGCAAGGCACAAGTTGAAAGGTAGGCTCCAGAGGTAAGGCAAAAGGGGCAAGGCAGGAAACAAGAGGGAAGGTGCAAAGGCCAAGGCATTTCCCAAGAGGCAAAGTTCAAGGGCAAAGTCAAGGCACAAGGGTCCAGGCAATGTGAAATAGGCAAGGCACAAGGGGCAAGGCAATGTGCAAGAGGAAAGGCACAAGGGGCAAGGCAGGGTGCAAGAGGCAAGGCCCAAGGGGAAAGGCAATGCATGTGAGGGAAGGCGCAAGGCGCAAGGCAAGGCCCAAAATGCATGGTGTAAGAAACAAGGCAGGACGCAAGAGGCAAGGCTCAAGGGGAGAGGCAGGGAGTGAGAGGCAAGCTGCAAGGAGCCAGGCAAGGGGAAAGAATCAAGAAGCAATGGACAAGGCAGGGGGCAAGAGGTAAGCCTCAAGAAGCAAAGAAGGGTGAAAGACACAATGCTCAAGAAGAAAGGAAAGGCACAAGAGGGTAGGCACAAGGGGCAAGGCAGGGCATAAGAGACAAGGTGCTAGAGGCATGGCAGGGCAGAAGTGGCAATGTCGAATGGGCCAGTCAGGGCTCAAAAGGCAATGCACAAAGTCCACGCACACTCAATTGGCAAGGTGCAAGTTGAACGGCTGGGCAGAAGAGGCAAGGCACAAGGGGCAACGCAATACCCACAAGGTAAGGTGCAAGGCCTTGGCAAGGCGCAAAAGTCAAGGGGCAAGACAAGGTGCAAGTGGATAAGCAAGGCGAAAAATGCAAGGTGCAATGTACAAGGAAGGTTGCAAGAGGCATGGGGCAAGGAGCAAGTCAGGGCATAAGAGGAAAGGCACATGGGAAAATGCAAGGCTCAAGATGGAAGTCGCAATGTGCAGGGAAGGGTGGAGGAGGCAAGGCACAATGGGAAAGGCAGGGTTCAAGAGGCAAGGCACAGAGGACAAGGCAGGGCAGAAGAGGCAAGGTGCAAGGGGCAAGGCAGGGTGGCAGTGGCAAGGCACAAGGGGCAAGGAAGGGTGTAAGAAGCATGGCGCATGGGCACAGGCAAGGTGAAAGAGGCAAGGATCAAGGGCCAAGGCAGAGTGCAAGAGGCAAGGGGCAAGATGCAAGGCAAGGCACAAGAAGCAGGGCCCAAAGGGAAGGTGCAAGAGGCAGGGCGTAAGGGGAAATGGAGGTGCAAGGGGTAAGGGGCAAGGGGCAAGGCATGGCGCAGAGGCAAGGTGCAAGGGACAGCATAGGTCGCATGAGGTTAGGCACATGGGGCAAGGCATTGCTCAATATTGAAGGGGCAATGGGCAAGACATGACACAAGGAGCAAGGCCAAGGAGCAAGGCAATGAGCCAGAGGCAAAGCACAAGGAGGAAGTCAGGGCACAACAGGCACAGCCCAATGGGCAGGTAGTGCGCAAGAGGCAAGGCTCAAGGGACTAGGCAGTGCACAAAAGGCAACACACAAGTTGCTTGGCAGGGCCCAAGATGCAAGGCGCAATAAGCAATGTAGTGCACAAGAGGCAAGGTGCAAAGGCCAAGGCAGGATGAAAGATTCAAGGCACTGGTGGAAAGGCAGGACTCAAGAGACAAGGCACAAGGAGTAAGACACGGCACAAGAGGGTAGGCGCATGGGCAAGGCAAGGCTCAAATTGCAGGGGCAAGGGGCAAGGGCATGGTAAGGCACATTAGGCAAGGCACAAGGGGCAAGGAAAAGCACAAGAGGCAAGGAACAAGGGGCAATGAAGAGCACAAGAGGAGAGGGGCAAAGGGGCAAGACAAGGCCCAAGAGGCAAGGCGCAAGGAGCCAGGCATGACACAAGAGGCAAGGCGAAAGGAGCCAGGCAGGGCACAAGAGGTCAGTTGCAAGGGGCCAGCCAGGGTGCTAAAGGCAAGGCCCAAGGGACAAGGTAGGTAGCAAGAGGCAAGGCACAAGGTGCAAGACAGAGTACAATAGGCAAGGCGCCAAGGGCAAGGCAAGGCACTAGAGGAAGTCACAAGGGCCAAGGCAGTCCCCAGAGGCAAAGTTCAAGGGGCAAGGCAAGGCACAGTTGGCAAAGTGCAAGGGGTCAGGCAATGCAAAAGGGGCAAGGAGCAAGGGGCAAGGCAGGGCGCAAGAGACAAGGTGCAAGGGGAAAGGCAATGCGTATGAGGGAAGGAGCAAGGGGCAAGGGAAGGCCCAAGATGTATGGCACAAGAAATAAGGCTGGGCGTAAGATGCAAGGCACAAGGGGGGAGGCAGGGTGTAAGAAGCAAGGCTCAGTGGGCAAGGTAGGTCAGAAGAGGCCTTGCACAAGGGGACAGGCAGGGGGCAGATGCAAGGAGCAAAGGGCAAGGATGGGAGGAGAGGCAAGCTCAATGGCAAGGCTGGGCAGAAGAGTCAAGGCTCAAGAATCAAGGAAGGGCAGAAGAGTCAAGGCTCAAGGGGCACAGCAGGGAAGAACAGACAGGGTACATGAGGCAAGGCAGGGCACAAGAGGCAAGGTGCAAGGGGAAAGGCACCGTGCAAGGGGCAAGGCACAAGGGAAAAGGCAAGGCGCAAGAGGATAGGCACAAGGGGGAAGGCAATGAGCAATACATAAGAGGCATGGTGCAAGCAGCAAGGTGCAAGAGTGAAAGCACAAGGGGCAAGGCAAGGCACATGAGTCAAGGCTCAAGTGGCAATGCAGGGCTCAAGAGGCAATGTGCAAGAATCAAGGAATTGGAAGACGCAAGAGGCAAGGCAGGAATTGGAAGACGCAAGAGGCAAGGCACAAAGGACGAGGCAAGGCACAAAGGACATGGCAAGGCACAAGAGGCACGATGCAAAGGGCAAGGCAAGGTGAAAGAGGCAAGGCACAATGGACACGGCAAGGCACAGAGAAAATACAAGGAGGAAAATAGAAAGTCACAAGGTGGCAAGGTAAGGCGCAAGAGGCAAGGTACAAGGGGCAAGGCAAGGTGCAAATGCAATGCGTAAGAGGCAAGGCAAGTTGAAAAGGGCAAGGGGTAAGAGGCAAGAGGCAAGGTGCAAGGAAAGGCACAAAGGCTCAGTGCAAGGGGCAAGATAAGGCACAAAGGCTCAGCACAAGGTGCAAGACAAGGTGAAAGTGGCAAGACGCAGGGGCAAGGCAAGGCACAAGAGGAAATGTGCAAGGAGCAAGGCAAGGTGCAAAAGCCAAGCCGCAAAGGGCAAGGCAAGTCACAAGAGTTAAGGCACATGGGGTAAGGCAAGGCAAAGAAGCAAGGCGCAAGGGCAAAGCAAGACACAAGAGGCAAGTCGTAAGGGGCAAGGGAAGGTGCAAGTGGCAAGGTGCAAGGGTCAAGTCAAGGCGCAAGATGCAAGGCAAAAGAGACAAGGCAATGAGTAATGTGCATCAAGCAAGGCGCAAGGAGCAAGGAAAGGCACAAGAGCCAAGACACAAGGGGAAGGCAAAACTAAAGATCAAGGCGCAAGAGCAAGGCAAGGCACAAGAGGCAAGGCAAGGCACAAAATGTATGTCATGAGGGCCAAGGCAAGGTGATAGAGGTACGGTACAAGGGGAAAGGGAAGGCCCAAGTGGCAAAGCACAATGGTCAAGTCAAGGTGCAAGATGCAGGGCGCAAGTGGCAAGGTGCAAGGGGCAAGGCATACGCATAAGGCAATACGCAAGCAGCAAGGTAAGGTGCAAGTTGCAAGATGCAAGAGGCAAAGCAATGAGCAATGTGCAAGATGCCAGGGGTAAGGGGCAAGTAAAGGAGCAAGAGCAAATGTGCAAGGAGCAGGGCAAGTCTCAAGAGCAAGAGGCAAGAGGCAAGGCAAGGCGCAAGGGGCATGACGCAATTGACAAGTCAAGGCAAAAGAGACAAGGCATGCGCAAGAGGCAAGGCAAAAGTGGCAAGGAAAGGCGCAAGAGGATCGGCACAAAGGGCAAGGCAAGGCGAACAAGGCAAGGTGCAAGAGGCAAGGCAAGGATCAAGAGGCAAGGAACAAGGCGAGGCGCAAGAGTCAGGGCGCAAGAGGCAAGGCAAGGTGCAAGAGGCAAAGCAAAAGTAGTAAGGCAAGATGTAAGTGGCAGGGTGCAAGGGGCAAGGCAAGGCTTAAGAAGCAAGTTGTAAGACCCAAGGAAAGGCAAGGCACAAGAGGCAAGGTTCAAGGGGACAGGCCAAACCTGAAAGACTAGGCACAAGGGGCAAGATAAGGCCAAAGAAATTTGGTGCAAGGGGCATGGCAAGGCGGAAGAGGCAAGGCAGAAGTGGCAAGCCAAGGAGCAAGAGGCAAGACAGGCCAAAAAAGGCAAGTCACAAGGGGCAAGCAAGGCATAAGTGGCAAGGAAAGGCAGAGGAGGCAAGGTGCAAGGGGCAAGGCAAGGTGCAAGATGCAAGGTGCTAGAGGCCAGGTGAAAGAGGCAAGGCAATGAGCAATATGTAAGACGCTAGGTGCAAGAAGCCAGGCACAATAGGCAAGTCATGGCTCAAGAGGCAACAAGCAATGGGCAAGGTAAGTCGCAAGATGCAAGGTGCAACGGGCAAGGCAAGGCACGAGAGACAAGGAGCAAGGGACAAGGAAAGTCGCAATAGGCAAGGCACATGGGGCAACGCAAGGTGCAAGAGGAAAAGCGAAAGGGGTAAGGCAAGTCGCAAGGTTTAAGGGGCAAGGCAAGGCACAAATGAAATGGCATTAGGGACAAGGCAAGGTGCAAGAAGCAAGGAGCAAGGGGCAAAGCAAGGCGCAATAGGCAAAGGGAAAGGTGTAAGGCAATGTGTAAGGGGCAAGGAGCAAGGGACAATGTGAGGCACAAGAGGCAAGGTGCAAGTGGTAAGGTATGGCATAAGAGGCAAGGTGCAAGAGACAAAGCAAGACACAAGAGGCAAGGTGCAAGGGGCAAATGAAGGTGCAAAAGGCACAGCGCAAGGGGAAAGGCAAAGAGGCAGAGATATGCATAAGGTAAGATGAACGATGCAAGGCAAAAGACAAGGCAAGGCGTAAGAGGCAAGGTGCAAGAGTCAAGGTAAGGCTAGGCACAAGAGGTAAGTCACAAGATGCAAGGCAAAACACAATAGGCACAGCTCAAGGGGCAAGGTAAGGGAAAAAAGAAAGGCAGAAGCGGCAAGTGCGAGGCGCAAGAGGCAAAGCAAAATGGGTAAGGCAATCTGTAAATGGAAAGGCCCAAGGGGCAGGGCAAGGCTCAACAGGCAAGGCACGAGGGGCAACACTAGTCACATGAGACAAGGTGCACTGGGCAAGGCAAGGAGCAATTGACATGGCATTGGGGACAAGGCAATGCGAAAGAGGCAAGGAACTAGGGGCAAGGCAAGGTGCAAGAGGCAAAGTGAAAGGGGTAAGGCAGTGTGTAAGGGGCAAGGCACAAGGGGCTACACAAGGCGCAAGAGGCATGGGGCAAGAGGCAGGGCAAGGCACAAGAGACAAGCTGTAAGGAGCAAACGAAGTCGCAAAAGGCATGGCACAAAGGGCAAAGCAAGGCACAAGAGGCAAATTGAAAGAGTAAAGCAAGAAAAATGAGACAAGCCACAAGAGGCAAGGCGAGGTGCAGAAGGCAAGGCGCAAGAGTCATGGCAAAGCTAGGTGCAAAAGGCAAGGCGAAAGGGAAAAGCAAGGCACAAGCAGCAATGCGCAAGTGGCAAGGTGCAAGAAGCAAGGCACAAGAGGCAAGGCGCAACGGGCAAGACAAGGCACAATTGGCAAGGCGCAAGGAGCAAGGCAAGGAACAAGAGACAATGCACAATGGGAATGCAAAGCGCAATAGGCATGGCAAAAGTGGCAAGGTAAGGCGCAAGCGGCACAGTGCAAGGAGGAAGGCTAGCTGCAAGAGTTAAAGTGAAAGGCGTAAGGCAAGATGTAAGAGGCAATGCGCAAGAGGCAAGGCAAGGCGCAAGAGGGTAGAACCAATGAACAAGGCAAGGCGCATAGGCACGGACCAAGGGGCAAGGCAAGACACTACAGGCAAGGCACAGGGGGCAAGGCAAGGCACAAGAGTCTGCGATGAAGGGGAAAAGCAAGGCGAAAGAGGGAAGGTGCAAAGGGCAAGGCGCGGTGCAAGAGGCAAGGCACAAGGGGCAAGGCAAGGGGCAAGAGGCCAGTTGCAAAAGGCAAGGCAAGGCCCAAGTTTCAAGGCTGAGGTGGCCAGGAAAGACACAAGAGGCAAGGCACAATGAACAACGAAACGTGAAGAGCAAGGCGAAAGGGGCAAGGCAAGGCGCAAGAAGCGAGGCACAAGCGGCAAGGCAAGGTGCAAGCGACAAGGCCCAAGGCGCAAGATGATATGAGAGGCATGGAAGGCAAGGTGCAAGGGGCAAGGCAAGGCACAAGTGACAAGGTGCAAGGGGTCAGGCAATGCACAATTCACATGAGGCAAGGAGCAAGAAGCAAGACGCAGAGACAAGGTGCAAGAGGCAAGGCAATGCGCAAGAGACAGGGCAATGTGCAAGAGACAGGGAACAAGTGTCAAGGCAAGTCTCAACAGGAAAGGCATACGAGGCAAGGCAAGGTGCAAGAGGCAAGGCACAAGGTGCAAGGCAAGGCGCAAATGGCAAGGTGCATGGGGCAAGGAAAGGCACAAGAGGCAATGTGAAAGGGTCAAGGCAGGCGCAAGAGTCAGGGAGCAAGGGGAAAGCCAAGGTGGAAGATGCAAGGGGCTAGAGACACAGTGAAAGATGC
The DNA here is from genome assembly GCA_024803745.1 of Megascapheus bottae. Lineage (NCBI taxonomy): Eukaryota > Metazoa > Chordata > Mammalia > Rodentia > Geomyidae > Megascapheus > Megascapheus bottae. The sequence continues at coordinate 324,584 of JANJXV010000128.1, read as the reverse complement.
AAGACAATGTGCAATGTGCAACATGCTAGACACAAAAAGCAAGGTGCAATAGGTAAGTTAAGGCATCAGAGGCAACATATTAGGGGCAAGGCAAGGCCCAAAAGGCGTAACACAAGAGGCAATGAAAGGTGCTAGAGGCAAAGTGAAAGGCATAAGGCAAGACATAAGAGGTCACACACAAGGACCATGGCAAGACACGAGAGCCAAGGAATAAGAGGCAAGGTTTTCCACAATGCGCAAGACGCTAGACAGAAGAAGCAAAGCGCAATGTGCAAGGCAAGTAGAAAGAAGCAAGGCACAAGGGGCAAGGAAAGGTGCAAGAGGCATGACGCAAGGGATGAGGCAAGGGGCAAGAGGCAAGGCAAAAGGGAAATGTAAAGCCTAAGATGCAAAGCAAAATGGGCAAGGAAAGCCACAAGAGGCAAGGCAAAAGAGGCAAGGCAAGGTGGAAGAGAAAAGGCACAAAGGACAAACTAAGGCGCAAGAGGCATGGCCCAAGGGGCAAGGCAAGGTGCAAGTGGCAAAGTGAAAAGCGTAAGGCAAGATGTAAGGGGCAAGGCACAAGGGGAAAGACAAAACACAAGAGACAAGGTGCAAGATGTAAGGCAAGGCAAACCGCAAGAGGAAAGGCGCAAGGGGCCAGGTAAGGCATGAAAGGAATCACGCAATGGGCAAGTGAAGGTGCAAGAGGAACAATGCAAGGGGCAGGCAAAGCGAAAGAGGCAAGGTGCAAGGGACAAGGCAAGGCACAAGAGGCAAGGCATAAAGGAAAAGGCAAGGCGCAAGAGGCAAGGCACAAGGGGCAAGGCAAGGCCAAGTGGCAAGACACAAGGAGCAAGAAAGGCATAAAGGAAAGGCGCAAGAAACAAGGCAAGGCAAAAGAGGCAAAGCAAGGTGGAAGAGACAAGGCACAAAGGACAATCTAAGGCACAAGAGGCATGGCCCAAGGGACAAGGCAAAGCACAGGAGGCAAGGAGCAAGAGACAAGCAAGGCACAAGGGATAATGCGAGGCACAAGACACAAGGCAAGGCAAAGCACAAGAGCAAGGCGCAAGGGTGAAGGCAAGGTGCAAGAGGCAAATTGAAAGAGCTCAGGCAAGGCACAAGAGGCAAGGCGCAGCGTTGAGGCAAGGCACAAGAGGCAAGGTGCAAGGGGCAAGGCAAGGCGAAAGAGGAAAATGGCAAGTGGCAAGGGAATGTGCAAGAGTCAAGGTCCAAGGCGTAAGGCAAGGTAGAAGAGAAATTGCGCAGGGGGCAAGGCAAGGCGCAAAAGGCAAGGCACAAGAGGCAAGGCAAGGTGCAAGAGGGATGGCGCAAGGGAGAAGACAATGCATAAGAGGTAAGGCACAAGCTGGAGGGCATGGCTCAAGAGGCAAGACGCAATGGACAAGGCAAGGTGCAAGGGGCACAGCCAGGTGCAAGAGACAAAAAGAGTAAAAAAAGATGTGAGATGTAAGGCACAAGGGGTAGGATAAGTTGCAAAAGGCTAGGTGCAAGGGGCAAGGCAAGGTGAAAAACCCAAAGTGCAGGGAAAGGCAAGGCAGAGGAGGCAAGGCACAAAGGGCAAGACAAGGCACAAAATGCAAGGCGCAAGAGGCAAAACCAAAGTGGTAAGGTAAGGTGTAAGATGCAAGCTGTAAGTGGCAAATTAAGAGGCAAGAGGAAAGGCACAAAAGGCAAGGTGGAAGGGGGAGGGCCAGATGCAAGAGGCAAATCAAAAGGGCTAAGGCAAGAAGCAAGAGACAAAATGAAACGGGAAAGGAAAGGCACAAGAGGCAAGGTGCAACGGGGAGGGCAAGGTGCAAGAGGGAAGGGGCGAGGGACCAGGCAATATGCTGGAGGCAAAATGAAAGCAATAAGGCAAGGTGTAAGATGCAAGCTGCAAGGTGCAAGAGGCAAGGCAAGGCACAACAGGCAAGGGGCAAGGGAAAAGGCATGGTGAAAGATGCAAGGTACAAAAGGCAAGATGAAAGAGGAAGGCAATGCACAATTCACAAGAGGCAAGAAGCAAGAGGCTAGGAGCAAAAGTAAAGGCAAGGCACAAGGGGCAAGGCAAGGTACAATAGGCAACATGCAAGGGGCAAGGTAAGACACAAGAAGCAAGGCGCAAGGGGCAAAGGAAGGCAAAGAGGCAATGAACAGGGGGATGGGAAGTTGCAAGTAACATGGCGCAAAGGGCAAAGTGCACGAGGAAAGTGCAAGGGGGAGGGCAAGGCGCAAGAGGCAAATGAAATGGCTAAGGCAAGGCCTAAGAGATAAGGTACAAGAGGAAAGCAAGGCGCAAGAGGCAAGGCACAAGGGGCAAGCGAAGGCTCAAGAGAAAAAGAGCAAGAGGCAAAGCAAGGTGCAAGAGGAAAGGTGTAAGGGGCAAGGCAAGGCACAAGACACAAAGCGAAAGCATAAGAAAATACGTGAGATGCAAAGCACAATAGGCAAGGCAAGGCTCAAAAGGTAAAGTGCAAGGGGCAAGGCAAGGCATAAATACCAAGGCGCAAGAATCAAGGCAAGGTGCAAGAGGCATGGCATAAGGGACAAAGCATGGCACAAGAGGCAAAGTGTAATGGATACGCCAAGGTGTAAGTTGCAAGGTACAAGAGTCAAGGCAATGCCCAAGAGGCAAGCCGCAATGGGCAAAGCAATGCTCAGGAGGAAAAGTGAAATGGGTAAGGCAAACAAGAAGCAAGATGCAAGGGGCACTTCAAGGCACAATAGGAACCACACACATGAGGTGCAAGGCAAGATGCAAGAGGCAAGGTGCAAAAGGCAAAGCGGGCTCAAGAGGCAAAGCAAAAGTGTCAAGGCAAGGTGCAAGGAGCAAGGCAAGGCACAAAGGCAAGGTGCAAGGGGGAGGGCAAGGCACAAGAGGCAAATCATAATGGCTAAGGCAAGGCATAAGAAACAAGGTGAAAGGGGCAAGGCAAGTTGCAAGAGGTAAGGCACAAGGGAAGGACAAGGTGCAAGGTGGAAGGAGCAAGGGGTCAGGCAAGGCGCTAGTGGCAAAATGAAAGTGGTAAGGCAAGGCGTAAGATGCATGGTTCAAGGTGCAAGAGGCAAGGCAAGGCGCATGAGGCAATGGGCAAGGGAGAAGGCACGGTTCAAGATGCAAGGCATAAAAGGCAAGATGATAGAGGCAAGACAATGCACAATTTGCAAGATGCAAGACTTAAGAGGCAAGGAGAAAGAGTAATGGCAAGGCGCAAGCAGCAAGATAAGATGCAAGAGGCAAGGCACAAGGGGCAGAGCAATGCGAAAGAGGCAAAGCACAGGGGCAAGTCTTAAGTAGCATGGCGCAAAGGGGAAGAAAACGTGCAAGAAGCAAGGCGCCAGGGGAGGGCAAGGAACACTAGGCAAACAAAAGGACTAAGGCAAGGCCTAAGGGACATGGCGCAAGAGGAAAGGCAAGTGGCAAGGGCAAGGCACGGCACAAGAGGCAAGGGGAAAAGCAAGGCACAAGAGAAAAAGCGCAAGAGGCAAGGCAAGGAGCAAGAGGGAAGGAGCAAGGAGCAAGAGGGAAGGAGCAAGGAGCAATGCAAGGTGCAAGAGGCACTGCGCAAGGGATAAAGCCAGGAGAAAGAGACAAAGCGAAATTGTTAGAAAAGACATGAGATGCAAGGCACAAAAGGCAAGGCAAGGCGCAAAAGGTAAGACACAAGGGGCAAGGCAAGGTGCAAAAGCCAAGGCACAAGGGGCAAGAGGAATGGCATAAGGGACAGGCAAATGAGCAAGAGGCAAGGCGCAAGGGCAAGTCAGGGTGCAAGAGGCAAGGCCAATGGGACAAGGCAAGGTACAAGAGGCAAGGTGAATGGGTAAGAGGCAAATCAAAAAGGGTAAGGCACTGCGCAATAGGCTATGTGGAATGGGCAACGCAAGGCTCAAGAGGAAAGGCGCAAGGGTGAGGGCAAGGCGCAAGAGGAAATGAGCAAGGGGCCAGACAAGGCAAAATGAAAGTGGTAAGGCAAGTAGTAAGATGTGCAGTGCAAGGTGCAAGAGTCAAGGCAAGGCACATGAGGCAAAGGGCAAGGGACAAGGCATGGTGCAAGATGCAAGGCGCAAAAGGCAAGATGATAGAGGCAAGGCAATGCACAGTTCGCAAGAGGCAAGAGGCAAGAGGCAAGGAGTAAGAGCAAAAGGCAAGGCGCAAGAGGCCAAACAGAAGGGACAAGGCAAGGCGCAAGAGGCAAAACACAGTGGCAAGGCAAGTACCAAGTAGCCTGGTGGAAAGGGCACATCAAGGTTGAACAGGAACGGCACAAGGTGGAGAGCAAGGTGCAAGAGGCAAGTGAAAGGGCTAAGGCAAGTCCTAAGAGACAGGGTGCAAGAGGAAAGGCATGGCACAAGAGGCAAGGTGCAAGAGGAAAGGCAAGGCGCAAGAGAAAAAGTACAAGAGGCAAGGCAAGGCACAAGATGGAAGCCGCAAGGGGCATGGCAAGGCACAAGGGACAGAGCACAAGGGATAAAGCCAGGATCAAGAGACAAAGCGAAAGTGTAACAAAAGACATGACAAGGAAAGGCACAAAGGGTAAGGCGCTATGGGCAAGGCTAGGTGAAAGAGGCACGGCATAAGGGAAAAGGCAAATGCGCAAGAGGCAAGGCACACGGGCAAGGCAAAGAGCAAGGCGTAAGTGGAAACATGCAAGGGGCAAGTCAAGGCACAAGAGGCATGGCGTAAGGAACAACGCAAATACCCAACAGGCAAGGCACACGGACAAAGCAAGGCACAATGCGTAAGAGACAAGGCACAGGGGCAAATCAAGGCTCAAGATACAAGGCGCATAGGGCAAGGCAAGGTGCAAGAGGCAAGGAGCAAGGGGCAAGGCAAGGCGAAACAGGCAAAGTGAAAATGTTAAAGCACCGTGCAAGAGGCAAAGCAGAATGTGCAAGGCAAGGCAAGGCAAGGCAAAAGACGGAAGCAAAATGGGTAAGGCAACGTTTAAGAAGCAAGGGGCAGGAGGCAACCTAAGGCATAAGAGGCCATGCAAGGCACAAGAGGCTAAAAGAAAGGGGTAAGCCTGGGTGTAAATTACAAGGAGCAAGAGGTAAGGCAAGCCTGAAGAAACAAGACGCAAGATGCAAGGTAATTGCAGGAGTAAAATCAAAAGGTGTAAGTGAAAGAGTAAGAGGCAAGACTCAAGGGGCAAGGTAAGGTGCAATTGGCAACATGCAATGGGTAAGGCAAGATGCAAGAGACAAGGCACAAAGGGCAAAGCACTGCGCCAAGAGTCAAGGTGAAAGCAGCAAGGCAAGGAGCAAGAGACAAAGCACAAGAGACAAGACAAGGTACAAGAAGCAACGCACAAGGGATAAGGCAAGGCACAAGTGGCAAGGTGCAATGGGCAAGGCAAGGCGCAAAAGGAAAGGTGCTAGGGGCAAGGCAAGGCAGAAAAGCCAAAGTGCAAGAGGACAGGGAAGGCGAAAGAGGCACGGCGCGAGGGACAAGGCAAGACACAAAAGGCAAGGTGCAAGGGGAAAGGCAAGGCAAAAGAGGCACGGTGCAAGGGTAATTCAAGGCCTGAGAGGCAAGGCGCAAGGGGCAAGGCAAGGCTGAAAATACAAGGTGAGGTGGTAGATGCAAGTAGCAAGAGGCCAAGAAGTGGCAAAACAAAAGTGGTAAGGCTAGGCGTAAGATGCAAGGTGTAAGAGGAAAGGCAAAGGGCAAAAGGAAAGGCTCAAGGGCAAGGCACAAGAGTAAGGTAAGGCACAAGAGGCAAGGTGCAAGAGTCAAGGAAAGGCACAAGAGACAAGGAGCAAGGGGCAAGGCAATGTGCAGGATGAAAAGTGAAAGGGGTAAGGCAAAGCATAAGAGGCAAGACACAAGGGGCTAGGCAAGGCGCAAGGGGCAAGACAAGTCTCAAGAGGCAAGGCGGAGGAGGAAAGACAAGGTATAAGAGGCAAGGTGGGGAGAAGGAAGATGGCGCCGAGACAATAAGGATGCTGCCTAACTCTCTCTCACAAAAAGAGAGAACCAGGGAGTCCCACGAGCCAACTACCTTAAGAAATCCACAACAACAAACTCAAAAAGCAACGGAGGACTCAAACCGGAAAAGAAATCCAGATAAAGCTTACATCCAACTTTCGCAAAGAATTCGGAACGCGAGAACCCCTCCCCCACCACTCTCCCCTGGCTCCAAGCCGCGAAAAGCAGCAGCGGGCGCCGGCTCCAAGCCACGAAAAGTGCCAGCAGAAAGACTCCCCAACACCGTGGAACACCCGCAGAGGGATGCAGAGGCGTGAGTAATACAGCACATCCCCAAACACATCGGGAAAGCAGAGAGGTGCCAAGCAATAGAACTTAACTCAGACCCCTCCACCCCGCCCGAGAAAGACAGGCGGGAGCAGGAGGGCAAGGAATTTAGAATCCTGTCCCTTCCCTCAACAGCCCCCTCCCCCAGGCCATTGAATGGAGATTGACAGGTGGGCTACCTAAGACTCAGCACCCCACCAGGGGAGGCGGAGCTGTCCCAGCTCCCACCCGCCCACCAGGCTCCTCTCCCAGGCCACTGGATCTGGAGAGTGGAGGGTGCTGGGACCCTGCTTTACAACGGTGGGTAGGGGGTGAGGGAAAATAGGAGCCAGCATCTGCACCCCCCCTCAATTCTTGAGCGGGGCATCCTCCAGCTGGGAATCCTGAGCAGAACAGCACCGAGGAGCCCCCCACAGTCATAGACTCTGACAAAGCAGTGGAAACACAGCAGGGATCTGAAGGGGAGACCATCAGCCAAGCTCCCCTTCTGAGAATCAAAAAGGCGCGGCTCCGCTCTTGGTGCCCATGCCCTCAGCTGGGCCCTGCCCCTGGGAACAGAGGGGTCTCCTGCTGGTCCTGCTGAGAACCCCTGGAAACTCTCAATCCCCAGACCCTTGGCTTGGGGCCGCCCCTGGAAGCAGCACAGGAAAACGTTTGGCCATCGCACTCAGACGGAAGCTCGCAGATCCATCCCATGGTCCACTGTGAGGCCATTGGTTGGGCTAAGAGCTAGTCGTGCAGCAACACATAAGGTTTATTCGAATACTTTCCAACTTTGTACTCAAATATGCTACCTACTTACCAACTTAGGCCAGTTATCCTTATGCTATACCTTTTCTTCATTACTACAGTATTCTTACACTCCGACGTTAATCCTCTTGTACCTCCCCTGACCTCTCCCATTCTATTTTTCTATCTCTGTACCTCTGTTCTTCTTTCAACCCTTATACTGCATGGATCTACACTTGATGGATGTTGAGCAATACTGTATATCTAGGTTTTTAATTATTCTCTAGGCTCAGATGGACTTAAAGACAATAGAGATTGGATTGAGAGGATTATTGTTTTGGGTATAAATCGCTTATCAGTGCATGTATTAGACTGGTCTTTAACTGCACAAAAAAAGAGTGATAACACCAATCAAAACTTGTGACCATCTAGTGTCTGCCAGCTACAGAGATCTAGGTTGGTTATACCTGAAAAACAATAATCGTGTTTAGTATTAATCTTGCTCCCATTTTCAAATGGGCAGAACAAGAAACTCAAGAAAAATGTCAACTCAAGAAACAACATCCCTCACCCAATGTAAACAGACAATGGAACAGTCACTGGCAAACCTAGAGGAGAGTCTTCCAAGTGCTATACAAATGCAATTGATAAACATCATTAATGAAAAATGTGAAAATATAAAGAAAGAGATAAGGGAGGAAGCCATAGCTGAACAAGAGGAAACCATAAACAAGGTGATAAGTAAAAAGAAGAAGCCATAAAGGAGGCCATAATAAAGGTTTTTCAAAAAAGATGGATGAATTCATAGAATCCACGAATAAATAGGTGACCGAACTTAAGCAAATGTTCAAAGAAAATAAAGCTACTGAGCTAACCACTCAAATGGAAATCAAGGAGCTAAAGAAGTCCACACATGATCTAAAAGAAGAGATGCAAGGCATCAAAAATGAGCAATTAGAAGCAAGGGAGATGAAAAATAATGTAGATAGCTTTGATAGCAGGCAGACAATGCAGAGGAGAGAATTTCCGGGACTGAAGATAATTTAGTTATTATAGAGAAAGAACAGAAAATGAGTCAATCCAAATCTAGGAAAAATGAGAGAGTGCTTCAGGAGGTCCAAGATACCATTAGGAAGCCTAATTTACGGCCAATTGTTAGTGAGGAGGGGCTGGAGAAAGAGGTCAATGGTATTGGCAATATACTTCAGGGAATCATCTCAGAGAATTTGCCAAATATCCAGAAGGGCAGGCCCATCCAGATACAAGAAGCTTTTAGAACCACAAACACACCTGATCAGAAAAGGACATCACACCGTCACATCGTAATCTGAAGTGGATGAATAGAAACCAAAGAAAGGATCCTAAAGGCAGCCAGGGTAAAGTGATCAGTACCCTATAAAGGAAAACCAATAAGAATAACCCCAGATTTCTCAGCAGAGACCATGCAAGCAAGAAGTCATATATATATATAATTATATATATATATATATATGTAAGCATATATGTCATGCCCTTAAGTCAAATAACTACCAACCAAGAATACTGCACCCAGCTAAGCTCTCATTCATAACTGAGGGAGCAATAAAAACATTCCATTCCAGGGAAAAGCTGCAACAATATGTCGCAACAAAACCAACTCTACAGAGAATTCTCAAAGATGTTCTACACTTAGAAAATCAAAATAAATGCAACATAGGGAAAGAAATGGCATCTAAACAGCATACCATCTAAGGACCACAAGAACTGTCAAGACACAGGTAGGAACCAATAAATATCTCTCAGTCCTAACTCTCAATATCAATGGACTTAACTCTCCAATTAAACGGCATAGGCTGTCTAGTTGGATCAAAAACCAAGAGCTATTGTTCTGCTATCTTCAAGAGACACATCTTCCCCAAAAAACAATCATCTTTTGAAAGTGAAAGGTTGGAATAAACTCTATCAAGCAAACGGCCCCCATAAACAGGTGGGAGTTGCGATGCTCATATCAGATCAAATAGACTTCAAACTAAAATTAGTAAGAAAAGACAAAGAAGGTTACTACATACTACTAAAGGGATCTTTCCTCCAGGAAGACATAATGATGCTAAATAATTACACACCCAATACCGGAGCTCTGAACTTCATCAAGCAATCTTTACTTACACTGAAACCATACATAGATAGAAATACAGTGATTGTCGGCGGCTATAACACAGCACTCTCACCTATGGATAGATCAACAAGGCAAAAACTCAACAGAGAAACCTTAGAACTGAACAACCATATAGACCAACTAGATCTAACAGACATCTGCAGAATATTCCACCCAGCAACAACACAATATTACATTTTTCTCAGCAGCACACGGAACATTTTCCAAAATAGATCACATCTTAGGCCATAAAACAAACGTGGACAGTTCAGAAACACTGAAATTATTCCATGCACACTCTCAGACCACAAAGGCATCAAACTGGAACTGAACACACATCTCCACCAACGAAAACCCTGTAACTCATGGAGACTGAACAACACATTGTTGAATCACCAATGAGTCATCGAAGAGATCAGAACAGAAATCGAACAATTTATGAAATTTAACAGTAAGGAGCACACAAAATACCAACACCTTTGGGACACAGCAAAGGCAGTACTCAGAGGAAAATTTGTAGCACTGAGTGCCTACACCAACAAGTTGGAAAAATTGCAAACCAACAAGTTAATGTCTCACCTTAAGCTCCTGGAAGAAGAGCAACAAACCAACCCTAATCCCAGTAGAAGAAAGCAAATTATTAAAATCAAAGCAGAATTAAATGATTTGGAATCCAAAAAAACTATAGAAAGAATCAACAAAACAAGGAGTTGGTTCTTTGAAAGAATTAACAAAATTGACAAGCCCTTAGGAAATCTTACCAAAAAAAGAAGAGAGCATATCAAAATAAACAAAATCGCAGACGACAATGGTAATATTATGACAGAAATTACAAAGATTCAGAATATCATAAGGGAATACTTCTCAAACATTTACGCTAACAAATTTGAGAATCTAGATGAAATGGATGAATTCCTAGCCAATATTAACATACCCACACTGAACCAAGAAGAACTGACCCAACTCAACAGGCTTATTTCAAGCTCTGAAATAGAAATGGAAATTAGAGAACTTCCAACTAAGAAAAGCCCAGGGCCAGATGAATTCACAGCTGAATTCTATAAGGTCTTCAAAGCAGAGCTCACACCAATACTCCTCAAGCTCTTCAATGAAATTGAAAATGAAGGTTCCTTACCAAATTCATTCTATGAAGCCAGTATAACCCTCATCCCCAAACCAGACAGAGATTCATCAAAGAAAGAGGACTATAGACCTATTTCTTTGATGAACATTGATGCAAAACTTCTCAACAAATTACTGGCCAACCGTCTACAACAACTCATCAAAAAATCAATCAATATAATTCAACACATCAACAGGAGCAAGGGCAAAAATCACATGATTGTCTCAATAGACACGGAAAAGGCATTTGACAATATCCAACACCGCTTAATGTTAAAACCTCTGGAGAAACTAGGAATCCATGGAACATTCCTCAATGTAATAAAGGCTGTGTATGCGAAAACGACTGCTAGTATTACACTTCATGGTGAAAATCTAAAGCCATTCCCTCTAAAATCAGGAACGAGACAAGGATGCCCACTCTCTCCACTACTCTTTAACATAGTACTAGAATTCCTAGCTAGTGCAATAAGGCAAGAAGCAAGCACAAAGGGGATCCAAGTAGGGAAAGAGGAAATAAAACTATCCCTCTTTGCAGATGACATGATTCTGTATTTAAAGAATCCTATAGAGTTTCCTCCCAAGCTCCTTGAACTGATTCAAAACCATTGAAGCATAGCAGGCTATAAAATCAACCCTCAAAAATCAACTGCCTTCCTGTATGCCAACAGTGAGAGGAACGAGGCAATAATCAAGAAAGCAACTCCTTTCACAGTAGCCTCAAAGAAAATAAAGTACCTAGGAATTAGCTTAACTAAGAATGTAAAGGACCTTTTTGATTAAAATTTTAAAACCCTGAAAAAGGAAATTAAAGCAGAACTAAGGAAATGGAAAAACCTTCCATGCTCCTGGTTTGGAAGAATCAATATCGTGAAAATGATATTCTGGCCAAGGGCTATCTACAAATTCAATGCAATACCCATCAATATCCCAATGGCATTCTTTAAAGAAATAGAACAGGCAATTCAAAATTTCATATGGAATAATAAAAGACCCTGTATAGCAAAAACACTTCTTAGCAGAAAGAACAGCGCTGGAGGAATTTCAATTCCAAACTTTAGACTCCATTACAGAGCTTTAATTCTGAAAACAGCTTGGTACTGGCACAAGAACAGGCCTGAAGACCAATGGAATAGAACTGAGGACACAGATACTAAACCACTGACCTAAGGCCACCTAATCTTTGACAAGGGAGCCAAAAAAATAGAATGGAAGAAAGACAGCCTCTTCAACAAGTTGTGCTGGCAGAACTGGTTAAGCACATGCAGAAAAATAAAGTTGGGTTCTTCTTTGTCCCCCAGCACTAGAATTAACTTCAAATGGATCAAAGACCCGGAGGTAAAAGCTGATACACTGGAAACTATACAGTAAGGAATAGGAAATACACTAGGCCTCCTTGGCACAGGTCGAAACTTTCTTAATAAGGACCAAGAATCACAACAAATCAGAGAAAGGCTGGATAAGTGGGACTGCATTAAACTGCGGACCTTTTGTATGGCAAAGGACATAGCTAGTAAATTAATTAGGAAGCCTACAGAGTGGGAGAAGATCTTCACCAACCAAACAACAGATAAAGGCCTCATATCTAAAATATATCAACAACTCAAAAAATTGAATCACTCCAAAACTAATCTCCAAAGTAACAACCGTCCCATTAAAAAATGGGCCACAGACTTAAAGAGAGTCTTCTCTGAAGAAGAAACAAAAATGGCCTATAGACACATGAAGAAATGCTCAACATCTCTGGTCATAAAAGAAATGCAAATCAAAACAACTCTAAGATTCCACCTCACTCCAGTTAGAATGGCCAGGATCAGGAAAACGAATAATAACAGATGCTGAAGGGGATGTGGCCAAGAGGGATCACTACTACAATGTTGGTGGGAGTGCAAACTTGTTCAACCACTATGGAAAGCAGTGTGGCAATGCCTCAAAAGGCTAAACATAGAACTGCTCTATGACCCAGCAATTCCACTACTTGGCATTTACCCAACCATCCAGAATCTAGGACATACTAAATCCACTAGCACAACAATGTTCATTGCAGCACTATTCACCATAGCAAAGATATGGAACCAACCTAGATGTCCCTCAGTTGATGAGTGGATCAACAAGTTGTGGTATTTTACACAATGGAATTCTATGCTGATGTCAGAAAGAATGACATCGCCCCATTTGTTAGGAAATGGAAAGACTTAGAAAAAAAATCATATTAAGTGAAGTAAGCCAGACTCAAAGGAACTTAGGCTCAATTGTTTCCCTCATTTGTCATAATCAGTATAAACCTTGGGCTCTACTAGCAGAGATCTGCAATAGAGCAAAATCTTGATACATAAGGCATATAGTATGAAGCTAATTGAAACGACCTCCAGGATATTGAAACAAAAGTCATATAATGAATGATTGTTGTCCTTAATGTACTATGTTGTCTCTCATCTCCTTTGCTGTCCCTTGGTTATCTCATATTGCTATAGTATCTCACTTTGTTATCTGATATATTGAATTTATTTGTATTTGTTTATTTGAAATTTGATAGGGAAGGGGGGAAAACCAAGATGGGAGGGGGGTGTGGGTGGGAGGGTAATGGATACCAAGACATGTGAAAGGGTATCAATGTATGTGAATTAATGCACCTTCTATCTGGCAAATATCATGTAAACCTTTTACTAATTACAATTGAAAAAAAGAAAAGAAAGAGGCAAGGTGTAAGGCGAAAGGCAAGGAGCAAGAGGCTAGTTGCAAGGGCAAGGAAATGTGCAAGCGGCAAGCGCAAGAGGCAAGGCAAGGCCCAAGATGCAAGGCACAAGAGGCATGGTGCATGGGGCAAGACAAGGCACAAAAGACATGGCACAAGGATTAAAGGAAGGGAAATTGGCAAAGTGAAAGTTGTAAGGGAAGAGGTAAGAAGCAAGGCGCAAGGGGCAAGGCATGGTACAAGAGGAAAAGTGAAAGGGGCAAGGCAAGTGGCATGAGGCAAGGTGCAATAGGCAAGGCAAGACACAAGAGTCAAGGAAAGGCAAAAGAGAGAAGGAAAGGCAAAAGAGACAAGGAAAAAGAGTCAAGGCAAGGGCAACAGGCAAAACCAGTGTGGTAAGGCAAGGCATAAGCTGCAAGGTGTAAGAAGCAGGCAAGGCGCAAGAGGCAAGGTGAAAGAGTCAAGGGTCAAGTCGAAAGAGGCAAGGCAATCGCACGTGATTTTTTCCTGGCGTGATTATTTCTTGTTGGATTTATGTCTCGCGTGATTTCGTCTCGCGTGATTTTGTTTCAGATGATTGTTTTCTGGGTCGATTTTTTACTCTCCTATTTTTATCTCTTGTTTTTTCTCGATTGATTTTTTTTTCTCGGGTGATTTTTTACTCTTGTATTTTTTCATCGCGTGTTTCTTTCTCAAAGCTTGATTTCATCGCGAGTGCTTTTTACTCGAGTGTTTTTTTCTCATATGATTTTTGTCTCGAGTGCTTTTTTTCACGCGAGATTTTTATCTCCATGACGTCGTGTCATTGATTTTGTCTCTCCTGGTGTTTTTCTCTGGTGATTTTTTTTCTCACGGGACTTTTGTCTCGCGTGATTTAGTCCCGCTTGATTTTGTCTCACATTTTTTCTTGCACGACTTTTTACTCGCACTATTTTTGTTTCACATGATTTTTTTCTCGTGCGATTTTTATCTCTCATGTATTTTCTCGTTTGGTTTTTGTGCTGTGTGATTTTTGCCTCCTGTGATTTTGTCTCGCGTGATGTTTTCTCGTGTGATTTTTTCTTGTGTGTTTACTCATGTTATTTTGTCCCACATGATTTTTCCCCCCTTGATTTTTTCTCACGTGATTTTTTCTGTCATGAATTTTCTTGCTTGTTTTCTTCTTGCGTGATTTTGTCCCCCATGATTTTTTCTCGCATTTTTCTCATGCAATTTTTTGTCACGCACGATTTTTGTCTCATGTATTTTTGTCCCACAGGATTATTTTTCGCGTGTTTTTTTTCTCACGGTTTTTCCTCACGTTATTTTGTCTCCCGTGTTTTTATCTCGACTGATTTTTTTTCTCGGGTGATATTTGTCTCCCGTGATTTTTTTCTCATGTGATTTTTCTCGCTTTTTCTTTTCATGGTGATTTTTGTCTTGTGTGATTTTTGTCTCACGTGATTCTTGTCTCGCACGAGAGACATAAACATGCAAGACGAAATCACATGAGACAACAATCATACGAGTGAAAAAAATCACGCAAAAAAACGTGCAAGAAAAAAATTCATGTGAGAAAATTCACTCGGAAAAAAAAATCACGGGACAAAAAAAATCACGAGACAAAATCATGCCTGAAAACATCTCGTGAGCCATAATCACGTGAGCCAGAAGATACACAGAAGACTCAGGCAAACGGAAGAAAAAGAACCCTGTTTAGAAGAAAAATTTCTTAGCAAATAGAACAATGCAGGAGGAAATTCAATGCCGAGCGCATACTCTGTTATTCTGAGTTAAACTGCTTGATATTCCCATGGAATTAGTCAGAGTGAAGCCACCGGGCATGGGATTCTTCTTTGTCAACCTGCACCAGGAGGGGAAATTCCAAATGGAGCAAAGACCTCGCAGTAAAAACAGATGCACAGTAGAGGCAGGCATATGGAAAATTAAGAAGCCAGTTCAGGTGAAACAATTCTTAGCAGAGAAAGTAATGCAAAACAAATTTCAATGCCAATTGTATACTCTGTTATTCTGAGTTAAAACACTTGGTATTGACACGAAACTAGTAGAACTGAAGACCACCAGGCAAAATCTAAAGTTTGATCCTTCTTTGTCAACCTGCACCAGGAGGGGTAACTCCAAATGGATCAAAGACCTCGAAGTAAAAGCAGATACACAGAAGACGCAGGCATACGGAAGAATTAGAACCCGGTTTAGAGGAAACAATTTTTAGCAGATAGAACAATGCAGGAGGAATTTCTATGCTAAAGGCATATTCTGTTAACCTGAGATAAATCTCTTGGTATTCACACGGAACTAGTAGAACTGAAGCCACCTGACAAAACGTAAATTTGGATCTTTCATTGTCAACCTCCATCAGGACTGGTAAATCCAAATGGATCAAAGACCTCGAAGTAAAAACAGATACACAGAATGCACAGGCATACGGAAGAATGACAACCCTGTTTAGACAAAACAATTCTTAGCAGCTAGAACAATGCAGGAGGAATTTCAATGCCAAATGCATACTCTGTTATCCTGAGTTTAACCGCTTGTTACTCTCAGGTAAATTTTAGGACTGAAGACCACAGGCAAAATCTAAAGTTGAATCCTTCTTTGTCAACCTGCACCAGGAGTGGTAAGTCCAAATGGATCAAAGACCTCGAAGTAAAAGTACACACACAGAACATGCAGGCACACAGAAGAATAAGAACCCTGTTTGCATGAAACAGTTCTTAGCAGATAGAAAATTGAAGGAGGAACTTCATTACCAAATGCATACTCTACTATCCTGAGTTAAAGTGCTTGGTTTATTCAGGATACTATTAGGTCTGAAGACCACCCGGCAAAATCTAAAGTTGGATCCTTCATTGTCATCCTTCCCTAGGATTGGTAACTCCTGATGGATCAAAGACCACATTGTAAAAGCAGATACACAGAAGACGCAGGTATACGGAAGAATAAGAGCCCTATTTAGACGAAATAATTCTTAGCAGACAGAACATTGCAAGAGGAATTCCAAAGCCCAGTGCATACTGTTCTAGTTAAATTGCTTAGTATTAGAATGGGACTGGTAGAACTGAAGACTACCAGGCAAGCACCAAGAGTGGTAACTCCACATGGAACAAAGACCTTGCAGTGAAAGCAGATACACAGAAGAGGCAGTTATAAGGAAAAATAAGAACCCTGTGAAGGCAAAACAATTCTTAGGAGATAGAACAATGTGGGGGAAATTTCAATCCCTAAGGCATACTCCATTATCCTGACTTACACCGCTTGGTATTCGCCCGGGACTGGTAGGATTGAAGATCACCCTCCAAAATCTAAAGTTTGATACTTTTTGTCAAAGGACACCAGTAGTGGCAACTCCAAATGGATCAAAGACCTTGAAGTAAAAGCAGATACAGAGAAGATGCAGGCATACAGAAGAAAAAGAACCCTGTTTAGATGAAAAAAATTCTTAGCAAATAGAACAACGCAGGATGAAATTTAATGCAGAACACATACTCTGTTATCCTGAGTTAAACACAGAACTAGTTGGAGTGAAGCCACCCTGCAAAATCTAAATTTGGATTCTTGTCAACCTGCCCAAGGAGGGGAAAATTCAAATGGAACAAAGACCTCACAGTAAAAGCAGATACATAGAAGAGGCAGCCATATGAAAAATTAGGAACCCAGTTTATTATTAGAAGATAGAACATTGCAGGGGAAATTTCCATGCCAAATGCCTACTCTGGTTTCCTGAGTTAAAATGCTAGATATTTTCACAATTACTGGTAAGGCCTGAAGACCACCAGGCAAAAATCTAAAGTCTGATCCTTCTTTGTCAACCTCCACCAGGAGTGGTGAGTCAAAATGGATGGAAGACCTCAAAGTAGAAGCAGATACACAGAAGACACAGGCATACGGAAGAATAAGAACCATGGTTAGAAGAATTAATTCTTAGCAGAACAATACAGGAGGAATTTCAATCTCAAAGGCATACTACGTTATCCTGAGTTACATCGCTTGGTATTCGACTGTGACTGGTAGGACTGAAGATCACCCTCCAAAATCTAAAATTTGACACTTCTTTGTCAAACGACACCGGGAGTGGCAACTCCAAATGGATCAAAGTCCTTGAAGTAAAAGCAGATACAGAGAAGATGCAGGCATACGGAAGAATAAGAACCCTGTTTAGAGGAAACAATTTTTAGCAGATAGAACAATGCAGGAGGAACTTCAATGCCAAATGCATACTCTGTTATGCTGAGTTAAACTGATTGGTATTGGAAGAGGACTAGTAGAACTGAAGCGACCCAGCAACATCGAAAGTTGGGTTCTTCTTTGTCAACTTACACCAAGAGTGGTAAGTACAAATGGATCAATGACCCCTAAGTAAAAGCAGATACACGGAAGACACAGGCATATGAAAGAATAAGGACTGTGTTTAGATGAAACAATCCTTAATAGAAAGAAAGATGCAGGAGGAATTTCAATACCAAACGCATACTCTAGTACCTTGAGTTAAAACACTTTGTATTCCCTCGGGACTAGCAGGACTGAAGCCACCCAGCAAACTCTAAAGTTGGATCCTAGTTTGTCACCCTGACTAGGAGTAGTAACTCCACATGTATCAACTTCCTCGAAGTAAAAGGAGATATACAGAAGAGGTAGGCATATGGAAGCATAAGAACCCCATTGAGACGAAACAATTCTTAGCAGATAGAACAATCCAGTAGGAATTTCAATGTCAAATCCGTACTGTATTATCCTGAGATAATCCGCTTGGTTTTGGCACAAAACTAGTAGGCCTGAAGACTACCCAGCAAAATCGAAAGTTGCATCCTTCTTTGTCATCCTACACCTGGAGTGGTAAGTCGAAATGAATCAAAGACCTTGCAGCAAAGCAGATACAGAGAAGAGACAGGCATACGGAAGAATAAGAACCCTGTGTAGATGAAACAATTCTTAGCAGATAGAACAATGCAGGAGGAATTTCAATGCCAAATCCCTACTCTGTTATCCTGAGTTAAACCGCTTGTTATTGGCATGAAAATAGTAGGACTGTAGACCAAATGGTTTACCTTGCACTAGGAGTGATATCTACAGATGGATCAAAGGCCACAAGTAAAGCAGATAGATAGAAGAAGTAGGAATATGGAAGAATAAGAAGCATGTTTAGAGGAAACAGTTCTTACTAGATAAAACAAATTGGGAGAAATTTCAATGTCAAATGCAGACTCTGTTATCCTGAGTAAAAAGGCTGTGTATTGGCATGAAACTAGTAGTATTTAAGACTACCAAGGAATATCTAAAGTTTGGTCCTTCTTTGTCAAACTACACCATAAGTGATAACTCAAAATGGATCAAAAGACTCCCAGTAAAAGCAGGTACACTGAAGAGGTAGGCATATGGAAATAAGGACCCTGTTTAGAAAAAACAATTCTTAGCAGAGGGAACAATGCAGGAGAAAATTCAATGCCAAATGCATACTCTGATATCCCGAGTTATACTGCTTGTTATTTTCAAGAGACTAGTAGGCCTGAAGACCACAGGGCACAATCTAAAATAGGATCCTCCTTTGTCACCCTTTGTCACACTCTCTAATCTTGAGATAAATAGCTTGGTATTTTCATGAGAGTAGTAGGCCTGAAGACCACATGGAAAAATCCAAAGTTGCATGGTTCTTTTTTACCCTGCTCTAAGAATGGTAAGCCAGAAGGATCAAAGACCTAGTAGTAACAGGACATACATAAAATAGGCAGGCATACAGAAGAATAAGTACCCTGTGTAGATGAAACAATTCTTAGCAGATAGAACAATGCATCAGGAATTTCAATGCCAAATCCCTACTCTGTTATCCTGAGTTAAACTGCCTGTTATTGGCACGAAAGTAGTGAGACTGAAGCCACCCGGCAAAATCTAAAGTTGGATCCTTCTTTGTCAACCTACACCAGAAGTGGTAAGTCCAAATGGATCAAAGAACTTGAAGGAAAAGCAAGTAAATAGAAGAAGCTGGCATACGGAAGTATAAGAACACCGTTTAGACAAAATAATTCCTAGCAGATACCATAGTTCAGGAGGAATTTCAATGCCAAATGCAGACTCTGTTATCCTGAGTTAAACTGATTGGTTTTCACACGGGACTAGTAGGAATGAGGCAACCCGGCAAAATCTAAAAAGTCCAAATGGGTCAAAGACCTCGCAGTAAAAGCCGATACAAAGAAAGGTCAGGCATACGGAAAATAAGAACCCCGTTTAGACAAATCAATTCTTAGCAGAGAGACCAATGCTGGAGAAATGTCAATGCCAAATGCATACACAGTTATCCTGAGTTAAACCGCTTCTCATTTTCTCAAGACTAGTAGGCCTGAAGACCACATGACAAAATCTAACATTGCATGGTTCTTTGTCACCCTGCCCTAGCAGTGGTAAGTCCAGATGCATTGAAGGCCTCGAAGTAAAAGAAGATACACAAAAGGGGAAGGCATATGGAAGAATAAGAACCCTGTTCAGAGGAAACAATTAGCAGCTAGAACAATGCAGAAACAATTACAATGGCATATCTGTACTGTTATCCTGAGTTAAATCATTTGGTTTGGCCACAAAACTAGTAGTAACGAAGACCACCCAGCAAAATCTAAAGTTGGATCCTTCTTTCTCACCCTGCACTAGGAGTGGTAACTCCAGATGGATGGAAGACCTCGAAGTAAAAGCACATATTCAGAGTAGGCAGTCATACCGAAGAATAAGACCCCTGTTTAAATGAAACAATTCTTAGCAGATAGAACCAAGCAGGAGGAATTTCAATGCCAAATGCAACTCTATTATCCTGAGTTAAACCGCCTGGTATTCCCAGGGGATTAGTAGGACTGAAGCAACCCATCTAAATCTAGAGTTGGATCTTTCATTGTCAACCTACACCAGTAGTGGTAAGTCCAAATGGATCAAACAGCTCGAAGTAAAATCAAATAAATAGAAGAGGCTGGCATACGGAAGTATAAGAACCCTGTTTAGACAAAATAATTCCTAGCAGATACCATAGTTCAGGAGGAATTTCAATGCCAAATGTTATTCTGAGTTAATCTGCTTGGTATTGGCATGGGACTATTACAAGGAAAGACCACCCATCAAAATCTAAAGTTGGATCCTTGTTTGTCAACCTACACCAGGAAAGGCAAGTCCAAATGGATCAAAGACCTCAATGCAAAAAAGATACATAGAAGATGCAGACATACAGGAGAATAAGAACCCTGTTTAGACAAAACAATACTTAGCAGATATAGCAATTCAGGAGGAATTTCAATGCCAAATGCATACTCTGTTATCTTGAGTTACAATGCTTGTTATTGGCACAAAACTAGTAGGACTTAAGACCACCCAGTAAAATCTAAGTTTGATCCTAGTTTGTCACCGTGGACTAGTGGTAACTCCAGATGGATCAAAGACCTGGAAGTAAAAGCAGATACATAGAAGGGGCAGGCATCAGGATGAATAAGAACCCTGTTTAGACAAAACAATTCTTAGCAGATAGAAAAATGCAAGAGGAATTTCAATGCCAAATCCCTACTCTGTTATCCTGAGTTAAACCGATTGGTATTTTCAGGAGACTTGTAGGCCTGAAGACCACAAGGCAAAATCTAAAGTTGGATCCTTCTTTGTCACCCTGACCTAAGAGGGGTAACTGCAGAAGGATCAAAAATCTCGTAGTAAAAGCAGATACATAAAAGAGGCAGGCCTTCAGAAGAAAAGTACCCAATTTAGAGGAAATAATTCATGACTTAAACCGTTTGGTATTGGTAAAAAAAACTAGTAGGACTGAAGACCACCCGAAACATGTAAAGTTGGAACCTTCTTTGTCACCCTGTACTAGGAGTCCTAACTCCAGATGGATCAACTTTCTCAAAGTAAAATCGGAGACATAGAAGATGCAGGCATACAAAAGAATAAAAACCCTGTTTAGAAGAATCAATTCTTAGCACATAGAGCAATGCAGGAGGAAGTTGAATGCCAAATGCACACATGGTTATCCTGTATTAAAACCCTTGGTATTGGCTTGAAAGTAATAGGCCATAAGACCACCCGGTAAAATGTAAAGTTTTATCCTTCTTTGTCAACCTACACCAGGAGTGGTAACTCCAAGTGGATCAAAGACCTCGCAGTAAAAGCAGATACACAGAAGAGGCAGCATAAGGAAAAAAGAACCCTGTTTAGACAAAACAATTCTTAGCAGAGAGAACAATGCAGGAAGAATTTCAATGCCAAATACTTACTCTGTTATCCTGAGTTAAACCGCTTTTTATTCTCATGAGAATAGTAGACCTGAAGACCACACGGCAAAATCTACAGTTGGATCCTTCTTTATCACCTTGCAGTAGGAGTGGTAGCTCCTGATGGATCAAGGACCTCGAAGTAAAAGCAGATACATTGAAGAGGCAGGCATATGTAAGAATGAATGATCCCTGTTTAGACAAAACAATTCTTTTTTTCATGTATTTTTATTGAAATTAATAGAAGTGTTACATAATATTTGCCAAATAGATGGTGCATTAATTCACATACATTGATACCCTTTCACATGTCTTGGTCCCCATTTCCCTACCCCCACCCCCACCCCTCATCTTGTTTCCCCCTTCCCTATCCAATTTCAAATAACCAAATACAAATATATCCGATATATCAGGTAACAAAGTGAGATACTCTAACAATATGAGATAACCAAGGGACAGCGATAGAGATGAGAGAGAACATAGTACCTTAAGAACAACAATCATTCATTATATGGCTCATGTTTCTATACCCTAGCGATCCTTTCGTTTAGTGTCCTACTATATGGCCTTTTGTATCAAGGTTTTGCTCTATTGCAAATCTCTGCTGGAGAGCCCAAGGTTTCTACTGATTATGACAAATGAGGGAATCCAATGAGCCTAAGTTCCTTTGAGTCTGGTTTACTTCAATTAATATGATCTTTTCTAAGTCTTTCCATTTCCTAACAAATGGGGCAATAAGACAAAACAATTCTTAGCTGATAGTACAATGCAGGAGGAATTTCAATGCCATATGCATACTTTGTTATCCTGAGTTAAACCCCTTGGTATTGTCATGAGACTAGTAGGCCTGAAGACCATCCCGCAAAATCTAAAGTTGTATCCTTCTTTGTCAACCCACGCCAGGAGTGGCAAGTCCAAATGTATCAAAGATTTCGGAGTAAAAGCAGATACACAGAAGAAGCTGGCATTCGGGAGAATAAGAACCCTGTTGAGACAAATCAATTCTTAGCAGGAAGAAAAAGCAGGAGGAATTTCAATGCCAATTGCATACTTTGTTATCCTGAGTTAAACTGCTTGGTGTTGGCATGACTTAGTAGGCCTGAAAACCACCCTGCAAAATCTAAAGTTTGATCATTCTTTGTCAACCTACACCAGGAGTGATAAGTCTAAATGGATGAAAGACCTCAAAGTACAAGCAGATTCCCAGAAGAGGCAGGCATACGGAAGAACAAGAACCCTGTTTAGACAAACCAATTCTTAGCAGAAAGAACAAATCAGGAGCGATTTCAATTCTACATGACTATTCCGTTATCCTTAGGTAAACCGCTTGGTATTGACACCAGACTAGCAGGTATTATTACCACCCGGCAAATTCTAAAGTTGGATCCTTCTTTGTCAACCCACGCCAGGAGTGGCAAGTCCAAATGTATCAAAGATTTCAGAGTAAAAGCAGATACACAGAAGAAGCTGGCATTCGGGAGAATAAGAACCCTGTTGAGACAAATCAGTTCTTAGCAGGAAGAA
Source organism: Megascapheus bottae (assembly GCA_024803745.1). Taxonomy (NCBI): domain Eukaryota; kingdom Metazoa; phylum Chordata; class Mammalia; order Rodentia; family Geomyidae; genus Megascapheus; species Megascapheus bottae. The sequence continues at coordinate 301,908 of JANJXV010000128.1, read as the reverse complement.
AAAGCAGGAGGAATTTCAATGCCAAATGCATACTTTGTTATCCTGAGTTAAACTGCTTGGTGTTGGCACGAGTTAGTAGGCCTGAAGACCACCCTGCAAAATCTAAAGTTTGATCATTCTTTGTCAACCTACACCAGGAGTGATAAGTCTAAATGGATGAAAGACCTCAAGTAAAAGCAGATTCCCAGAAGAGGCAGGCATACAGAAGAATAAAAACCCTGTTTAGACAAAAGAATTTTTAACAGAATACTGCAGGAGGAATTTTGATGCCAAATGCGTACTCAGTTATCCTGAGTTAAACTTCTTAGTATTGGCAGGGGAGTACTAGGCCTGAAGACCACCTGGCAAAATCTAAAGCTTGATTCTTATTTGTCACCCTAGACCAGGAGTGGTAACTCCAAATGGATCAAAGACCTTGAAATAAAAGCAGATAAAGACTAGAGGCAGGCATGGAGAAGAATAAGATCCGTGTTTAGACAAAACAATTCTTAGCAGATAGAATGATGCAGGAGGAATTTCAATGCCAAATGCATACTCTGTTATCCTGAGTTAAACTGCTTGGTATTGGCACAATACTAGTAGGTTAGAAGATCATCCTGCAAAATCTAAAGTTGAATCCTTCTTTATCAACCTACACCTAGAGTGTCACATCCAAATGGATCAAAGACTTCGAGATAAAAGCAGATACACAGAAGAAGCTGGCAGAAGAACCCTGTTTCGACAAAACACTTCTTAGCAGATAGAACAGTGCAGGTGGAATTTCAATGCCAAATGCATACTCTGGTATCCTGAGTTAAACCGCTTGGTATTGGCACGAGACTAGTAGGTTAGAAGACTATCCAGCAAAATCTAAAGTTTGATTCTTAATTGTCACTCTAGATCAGGAGTGGGAATTCCAAATGAATCAAAGAGCTTGAAGTACAAGCAGATACACTGAGTAAGCAGGCATGAGGAAGAATAAAACATCCTGTTTATAGAAAACAATTCTTAGCAGATTCAGTGCCAAATGCATACCTTGTTATCCTGAGTTAAAATGCATGGTAGTCGCACGGGAATACTAGGCCTAAAGACCACCTGAAAAAACCTAAAGTTTGATCCATCTTTTTCTACCTACCCCAGGAGTGGTAACTCCAAAATGATGAAAGACCTGGAGTAAAAGCAGGTACACAGGTAGATCGGTGGAAAATGGGGGCGGTTCAGTGTGACACATAATGAGCTCCTGCCAAGATTCATTTACTGGCAGTGCAGGAGACAGTTTTTTTTTTTTTACAGGAAATTGATCCTAAGTAATCTTTAGCACCACAGAGAACTCAGGCAGAGAGGAAAAAACAGCATAATACCTGTGCAAGAAGAGAGTATGGAGCCCAGCTAGCCACCGAGTGGCCCGGGAGGCAGTGATTCCAGCTGCAGACAGAGCCACACAGAGCCTGCGTGAGCCCAGAGCCGACACGTGGCCGTGCACGCACCTGCCAGCTTCACGCACCTGCCAGCTTCACAGACAATCCAGAAATTTGTGAGTACCTCTGACGAGAAGTTTCCACTTCTGCTCAGGGATCGGCACTGGGAGGGAGCCCCTCCCCTTGTGGCCCCAGCGATGCTAAAGTCTGTCCTCTGTGCCGGCCGCAGACCTGGTAAACCAAGCCACTCGTGGATCTTTCAGCTTTGTTTTACCAAACAAGCAATCTGATCTGAAAAACCGCAGAGCCAAAGCACAAGAGAAAAAGACTTTGTGAAGTGTTTGGATCCCGAATTTAGTGGAGACACAAGTTTCCTATCCTGCCCCCACCCCACAAAAAAACCTGAAGAATACCCTTTTTTTCTTCTACCCCATTTCATTTATATTTTTAGATGTTCTTATTTTTCTCTTTGCCATTTAATCTACACATTTTTTTCTAATATTCTGATTCATTCCTTTTTTCATTTTTTTCTCCTCTCTTTACCCGCAATCCTGCTGTCACTGTGGTCATTCCTAGAAACAAAGTGACAGCTCTGGGTACAGTCTGAATAAAAACGATATCCATATTGATAGAGTCACCTGCCTTTTTAAACTCCTGGTTCTCAACCTTAGCATCTCTTGGGTAAGAACTCAGAACAGTGAGGAATCTCCCCCCACCTTCTCTTTTTTTTTCTTTTTGTGTGTGTGTTCTGTTTTCTTTTATTTTGTTGTTGTTTTGATTCTTTTTTTCTTTTTAGAATTTGTATCATTGAAATCTCCTATATCCACCTCCCACTTTTTCTCTATATATTCTTCTCACTACTCTTCTTATTTTTGTAAGTTTTATCTAAGTTCATCTAAACTTTCTACTCAAATCCTCTAACTGTCTATCACCTTAGGTCAGTTATCCTTACACGATACCTTTTCTTCATTTCTATAATAATCTTACACTCCTGTATTATTCTTTTCCTACCTACCTTGTCGTCTTTCATATTGTTTTTCTATCTCTGGTCCTCTGTTCATCCTTCAACTCTTATAATGCATGGATGTACATTTGATGGTTGTTGAGCAATGCTGTGTATCTAGGTGTTCAATTATACTCTAGAAACAGAGGGACTTAAATACAATAGAGTTTGGATTTAGGGGCTTATTATTTTGTTCATAAATTGGTCATCTGTGATTGTATTAGATTGGTAAATAAGTGCACAAAAGGAAAGAGAGAGTGATATTATCAACCTAAAAGAGCTAACATCTATTGTCATCCAATTAAAAAGTTCTAGGTTGGTTATATCTGAAAAATTATAATCTTGTTTAGTATTAATCTTGCTCCCATTTTCAAATGATCAGAACAAGAAACTCAAGAAAAATGTCAAATAAAATAATAGCATCTAGTACCCAAAACAAACAGGCAATGGAGCAGTCAGTGGCAAATTTAGAACAGAGTATTCCAAGTGCTACACAAATGCAATTTATAAACATCATTAATGAAAAATCTGAAATATAAAGAAAGACATAAGGGAGGAAGCCATAGCTAAATAAGAGGAAACCATAAACAAGGTGATATGTGAAAAAGGGGAAGCCATAAATGAGGCCATAATAAAGGTTTTTCAAAGAAAAATGGACGAATTCATAGAATCCACAAACAAAAAGGTGACCGACCTCCAACAAATGTCCAAAGAGAATAAAGCTGCTGAGCTAACCACTGAAATGGAAATCAAGGAGTTGAAGAAATCCATACATGATCTAAAACAAGAGATGCAAGGCATCAAAAATGAGCAATTAGAAGCAAGGGAGATGGAGAATAAAGTAGATAGTTTTGATAGCAGGTTCGACAATGCAGAAGACAGAATTTCTGAGGTTGAAGATAGTTTAGTTGTTATAGAGAAAGAACAAAAAATGAATCAATCCAAATCTAGGAAATATGAAAGAACACTTCAGGAGGTCCAACATCCTATTAGGAAGCCTAGTTTAAGGCTAATTGGTATTGAGGAGGGTCTGGAGAAAGAGGTCAATGGCATTGGAAATATACTTCAGGGAATCATCTCAGAGAACTTCCCAAATATCCAGAAGGGCAGGCCCATTCAGATACAAGAAGCTTTTAGAAACCCAAACAGACCTGACCAGAAAAGGACATCACACCACCACATTATACTCCAAACAGGATCAACAGAGACCAAAGAAAGGACCCTATGGCAGACAGGGAGAAGAGGACAATCACCTACAAAGGCAAACCAATCAGAATAACCCCAGATTTCTCAGCAGAGACCATGCAAGCAAGAAGAGATTGGAAGGATATATCTGATATCCTTAAGTCAAATAACTACCAACCAAGAATACTTTACCAAGCTAAGCTCTTATTCATAACTGAGGGAACAATAAAAACATTCCATTCCAGGGAAAAGTTGCAACATTACGTAGCAACAAAACCAACATTACAGAAAATTCTCAAAGATGTTCTACACATAGAAAACCAACACAAATGTAATACAGAAAAAGACATGGCACATAAAACTCATAACATCTAAGTACCACAAGAACTGTCAAACCACAGGCCCTAATGAAAGCTTTTAAAAATGACAGGAACTAATAAATATTTCTGAATTCTAACTCTCAATATCAATGGACTTAACTCACCAAGTAAATGGCATAGACTGTCTAGTTGGCTCAAAAAGCAAGGTCCATCACACTGATGTCTTCAAGAGACACATCTACGTACAGTTTTAGTGAAAGTAAAGTTTGCTTGATCAAGTTCGGTGCTCTGGGATTAGGTGTGTAGATATTTAGGATGATTATGTCCTCCTGGAAGAGAGATCACTTTATTAGTATGTAGTAACCTTCTTTGTCTTTTCTCACTAATTTTAGTTTGAAGTCTATTTTATCTGATATGAGGATGTCAACTACAGCCTGTTTATGGGGGCTGGTAGATTGGTAAAGTTTATTCCAACCTCTCACTTTCAAAAAATATCTGTTTTTTAGCAAGATGTGTCTCTTGAAGACATAGAAGGAACATTCCTCGATATAATAAAGGCTGTGTATGACAAACCCACAGCTAGTATTATACTTAATGGTGAAAAGCTAAAGCCATTCCCATTAAAATCAGGAATGAGACAAGGATGCCAACTCTCTCCACTCCTCTTTAACATAGTATTAGAATTTCTAGCCAGAGCAATATGGCATAAAGGGGATCCAAATGGGGAAAGAGGAAGTAAAACTCTACCTCTTTGCAGATGACATGATTCTGTATTTAAAGAACCCTATAGACTCCACTCCCAAGCTCCTCGAGCTGATTCAAAACTTTGGAATGGTAGCAGGGTATAAAATTAATCCTCAAAAATCAACTGCCTTCCTCTGTGCCAACAGTGAGTGGAATGAGGAATGAGGCAACAATCAGGAAAGCAAATCCTTTTGCAAGAGCCCCATAGATAATAAAGTACTAAAAGATAACTCATTTCTTCAGAATATTTGAAAAGGTGTTTCACTACACTATTTCAGTAACTGCAATAAAACTTCAGTAACATAGGTTAATATTAAGCTTGAGGATCTGATCTCATATATGCTGATCATGAAAATATACCTTCCATGGGAAGCTACTTCTTAAGTGTCATTGAATCACATAACATATGTGACTTTTTCTCACATTAGAAAATCTAGAAATAAACTGAAGCAAATCTGCACACAACTTAGACAGAATATCAGATGGTCTAATCTGCTAAATCCACAAACCATCTTTATCTTACTTACACATTAGTAACTGAACATCGCTCCTTCAAAACTCAAGAAATCCAGTTTGGATTATTTTAGTAGAAATATAATTTGTGCCTGGTCCGGTGGCTCTCTCCTATAATCTTAGCTACTCAGGAGGAGTAGATCTGAAGATTTCCGTTCAAAGCCAGCCTGGGCATGAAAGAACATGAGATGCTAATCTTCAATTAATATCTGGAAAACAGGCAGTGGGGCTGTGTTTCAAGGGGAAGTAGGGCAGTAGCCTTGAGATGAAGAGCTCAGAGACAGGGCCAATGACCAACAAAAATATGAAAGAAAGGAAGAAAAAATTGTAATTTGTAATTAAAAGAGGGTAGGCAGGGAGTTTGGCCTAGTGCTATACTGCTTTCCTACCATATATGAAGACTTAGGTTGGTTTCCTCAATACTGCTGTTGTACCCTAAGTTCGAGATCCCCCCCGAAAGTCCAAGAGAGACCACGATCAACGCAAGCCGCAATGAGCTAGTTACTAGCAAGCCCAAGCTTGGTCCCCCGCGCCCATGAAACTTAGAGGCCCCAGCACAGATTTGGCACAGTTTTTATAGTACAGAACCAACAAGTTTGAGGATTTCCATTTTCACACTATTATAGTTAATTAACCCTTACATTGATGGACTCCTTAACGCCTTATCTGCTTTATTAACTGTAAAGAGTTGTGAAGAATAGCTGCTGACTCAGGGATGAATTCCAGGTGTCTCCATTAAGTTTCTGAGTGAATAGCTTATGGCACTTTGTCAAATACCTTACAGAACTTTGTAATCCTTCCAAGAAGGGTTTAGGGGAAATCATATCCCAGCTGTCTGCAAAATAGAGGTAGTTCTAACAAGATGGATTTGGACTAGCTATAGCTTCTCAGGTTCAGCTTTTCATTTTTAGCTACAGCTCTTCACGACATACATAGAAAAAGGTAGACGTGATGCCATGGCCCACACGGTACTGCTCTACTCTCCATTGTACACAATGGAATTCTATGCTGCTGTCAGAAAGAATGACATCGCCCCATTTGGTAGGAAATGGAAAGACTTAGAAAAAATCATATTAAGTAAGCCAGACTCAAAGGAACTTAGGCTCAGTGGTTTCCCTCATTCGTCATAATCAGTAGAAACCTTGGGCTCTACTAGCAGAGATTTGCAATAGAGCAAAATCTTGATACATAAGGACATATAATGTGAAGCTAATTGAAAGGACCTCAAGGATAGTGAAACAAAAGCCATATAATGAATGATTGTTGTCCTTAATGTACTATGTTGTCTCTCATCTCCTTTGCTGTCCCTTGGTTATCTCATATTGGTATAGTATCTCACTTTGTTATCTGATATATTGAATTTATTTGTATTTGTATTTGAATATTTGAAATTTGATAGGGAAGGGGGGAAAACCAAGACGGGTGGAGGGTGTGGGGGGGGAGAGAAACGGATACCAAGACATGTGAAAGGGTATCAATGTATGTGAACTAATGCACCTTCTATCTGGCAAATATGTAACCCTTTTACTAATTACAATAAAAAAAAGAAAGTTGAAGGACAGTGCTCACGCCTTGAGTTCAAGCACCAGGACTGTCATAAATAAAAAATAGTGAAAAGTTACTTCCGGGTTTTTGGCTTTGTTTTGTTTCTTTGTTTTTAGCATACTACATCACCTGCAACGATAGATCCAACTCTAGATTTAGATGGATTGCTTCAGTCCTACTAATCCCCTGCGAATACCAAGCGATTTAACTCAGGATAATAGAGTTGCATTTGACATTGAAATTCTTCTGCTTTGTTCTATCTGCTAAGAATTATTTCATTTAAACAAGGGTCTTATTCTTCGGTATGACTGCCTATTCTGAATATGTGCTTTTACAGGGTGAGAAAGATCCAACTTTAGATTTTTCTGGGTGATCTTCGTTCCTTCTAGTTTTGTGGCCAAACCAAGTGATGTAACTCAGTGTAACAGAGTACGGATTCGGCATTGAAACTGTTCCTGCATTTTTCTAGCTGCTAATTGTTTCCTCTGAACTGTGTTCTTATTCTTCCATATGCCTTCCCATTTTGTGTATCTTCTTTTACTTCGAGGTCTTCAATGCATCTGGACTTACCACTCATAGGGCAGGGTGAAACAGAAACATCCAACTTTAGATTTTGTCATGTGGGCTTCAGGCCTACTAGTCTTGAGAAAATACTAAGTGGTTTAACTCAGGATAACTGTGTATGCATTTGGCATTGAAATTCCTCCACCATTGTTCTATCTCTAAAGAACTACTTTGTCTAACCCGGGTTCTTATTTTCCATATGCCTGCCTCTTCTTTGTATTGGCTTTTACTGCAAGGTCTTTGATCCATCTGTAATTTTTAGATTTTGCCGGGTTGCCTCATTCCTACTAGTCCAGTGTGAAAACCAAGCAGATTAACTCAGGATAACAGAGTATGCATTTGGCATTGCTAGGAATTATTTTGTCTAAACAGGGTTCTTATACTTCCATATGCCAGTCTCTTCTATTTACTTGCTTTTCCTTCGAGGTCTTTGATCTATTTGGACTTTCCATTTCTGGAGTAGGTTGACAAAGAATGATCCAACTTTAGATTTTGCTGGATGGCTTCAGTCTTACTACTTTCATGCCAATAACAGGTGGTTTAACTCAGGATAACAGAGTAGGGATTTGGATTGGAATTCCAGATGCATTGTTCAATCTGCTAAGAATTGTTTCATCTACACAGGGTACTTAGTCTTCCATATGCCTGCCTCTTCTCTGTATCTGCTTTTACTTCGAGCTGTTTGATCCATTTGGACTTACCACTCCTGCTGTAGGCTGACAACGATAGATCCAAATCTAGATTTGGAGGGATTGCTTCAGTCCTACTAATCCCCTGCGAATACCAAGTGGTTTAACTCAGAATAATAGAGTTGCATATGGCATTGAAATTCCTCCTGCTTGGTTCTATCTGCTAAGAATTGTTTCATTTAAACAGGGGTCTTATTCTTCAATATGACTGCCTATTCTCAATATGTGCTTTTACTTCGAGGTCTTCCATCCATCTGGAGTTACCACTCCTAGTGCAGGGTGAGAAAGAAGGATCCAACTTTAGATTTTGCTGGGTGGTCTTCGTTACTACTAGTTTTGTGGCCAAACTAACTCAGGGTAACAGAGTATGGATTTGGCATTGACATGGTTACTGCATTTTTCTAGCTACTAAGTATTTCCTCTAATAGGGTTCTAATTCTTCCGTATGCCTTCCTCTTTTGTGTATCTTCTTTTACTTGGATGCCTTCAATGCATCTGGACTTACCACTGCTAGGGCAGTGTGACAAAGAGCCATGCAATATTAGATTTTGTCATGTGGTCTTCAGGTCCTAGTCTTGAGAAAATACGAAGTGGTTTAACTCAGGATAAATGTGTACGCATTTGGCATTGAAATTCCTATAGCATTGCACTATCTGCTAAGAACTGCTTTGTCTAAAAAGGGTTTTTATTTTTCTTATGCCTGCCCCTTCTTTGTATCGGCATTTACTGTGAGGTCTTTGACCCATCTGGACTTTTTAGATTTTGCCAGGTGGCTTCATTCCTACTAGTCCCGTGTGAAAACCAAGCAGTTTAACTCAGGATAACAGAGTATGCATTTGGCATTGAAATTCTGCCTGAACTATGGTATCTGCTAGGAATTATTTTGTCTAAACAGGATTCTTATACTTCCGTATGCCAGCTTCTTCTACTTACTTGCTTTGCCTTCGAGGTCTTTGATCCATTTGGACTTACCATTTTTGGTGTAGGTTGACAAAGAAGGATCCAACTTTAGATTTTGATGGGTGGCTTCAGTCCTACTACTTTCGTGGCAATAACAAGCGGTATAAATCGGGAAACAGAGTAGGGATTTGGCATTGGAATTCCTCCTGCTTTATTGTATCTGCTAAGAATTGTTTTGTCTAAACGGGGTTCTTATACATCCTGATGCCTACCCCTTCTATGTGTCTGCTTTTACTTCCAGGTCTTTGATCCATCTGGAGTTAAAACTCCAGATGACAAAGAAAGATCAAACACTAGATTTTCCTAGGTGGCCTTAAGTCATACTAGATTTGTGCCAATACCAAGCATGGCAAATCAGGATAACAGAGTATGCATTTGGCATTGAAATTACTTCGGAATTGCTATCTCTGCTAAGTATTGTTTTGTCTCAACAGGGTTCATATTTCCTGTATGCCTGCATCTTCTATGTATCTTTTTTTACATTGAGGCCTTTGATTCATTTGGACTTACCATTCCTGGTGTAGGTTGACAAACAAGGATCCAACTTTAGATTTTGATGGGTGGTCTTTCCTTCTAATAGTCCCAGGCCAACACCAAGAGGATTAACTCAGCATAACCTTTGGCATTGAAATTCCTCCTGCATTTTTCTATCTGCTAGGAATGGGTGTGTTTAAACAGGGTAATTATTCTTCCGTATGCCTGTCTCTTCTCTATATCTGCATTTACTTTGAGCAGTTTGATGCATTTGTACTTACCATTCCTGGTGTAGGTTGACAATGAAAGATCCAACTCTAGATTTAGATGGGTTGCTTCAGTCCTACTAATCCCCTGGGAATACCAAGCGGTTTAACTCAGGATAATAGAGATGCGATTGGCATTAAAATTCCTCCTGCTTTGTTCTATCTGCTAAGAATTTTTTCATTTAAACAGGGGTCTTATTCTTCGCTATGACTGCCTGTTCTGAATATGTGCTTTTACTTCGAGGTCTTCCATCCATCTGGAGTTACCACTCCTAGTGCAGGGTGAGAAAGAAGGATCCAGCTTTAGATTTTGCTGGGTGGTCTTCGTTCCTAATAGTTTTTTTTCCAAAACAAGTTATTTAACTCAGGGTAACAGAGTACGGATTTGGCATTGACATTGTTCCTGCATTGTTCTACCTGCTAATTGTTTCCTCTAAACAGGGTTCTAATTCTTCCATATGCATTCCTCTTTTGTGTATCTTCTTTTACTTCGAGGTCTTCAATGCATCTGGACTTACCACTCGTAGAGCAGGGTGAGAAAGAACCACCCAATTTTTAATATTTTTACTGTGTATAATAAATGGGTTACATGATATTTGCCAGATAGGAGTTGCATTAATTCACATACATTGATACCCTTCCACATGTCTTGGTCCCCATTACCCTTCCCCCACCCCTCTCTTAATTTTCCCGCCTTCCCTGTCTAATTTAAAGTATCCAAATACAAATGTATTCAATATATGAGATAACAAAGTGAGATATTTTGACAATATGAGATAACAAAGGAACAGCAAAAGAGATGAGAGATAACATAACGCCTTAAGGACAGCAATCATTCATTATATGGCTTTTGTTTCAATATTCTAGAGGTCCATGCAATTAGCTTCATACTATTTGGCCTTATGTATCAAGATTTTGCTCTATTGCAAATCTTTGCAATTAGAGCCCAAGGTTTCTACTGGTTATGATGAATGAGGGAAAACATTGAGCCTAAGTTCTTTGAATCTGGCTTACTTCGCTTAATATGATTTTTTCTAAGTCTTTCCATTTCCTAACAAATGGGGCCATGTCATTTTTTCTGACAGCAGCATAGAATTCCATTGTGTACAAATACCACAACTTGTGGATCCATTCATCAACTGAGGGACATCTAGGTTGGTTCCATATCTTTGCTATGGTAATAATGTTGCAATGAACATTGATGTGCTAGTGGATTTAGTATTCTCTAGTTTCTGGGTGGTTGGGTAAATTCCATGTAGTGGAATTGCTGGGTCATAGGGAAGCTATATGTTTAGCTTTTTGAGGCACTGCCATACTGCTTTATATAGTGGTTGAACGAGTTTGCACTCCCACCAACAGTGTAGTAGTGATCCTTCCGGGCCACATCACCTCCAGCCTCTGATGTCATTCGTTTTCCTGATCCTGGCCATTCTAACTGAAGAGAGGTGGAATCTTAGAATTGTTCTGATTTGCATTTCTTTTATGACCAGAAATGTTGAGCATTTCTTCATGTGTCTATAGGCCATTTTTGTTTCTTCTTCAGAGAAGACTCTCTTTAAGTCTGTGGCCCATTTTTTAATGGGATGGTTGTTACTCTGGAGATTAGTTTTGGAGTGATTCAATTTTTTGAGTTGTTTCTATATTTTACATATGAGTACTTTGTCCATTGTATGGTTTGTGAAGATCTTCTCCCACTCTGTAGGCTTCCTAATTAATTTACTAGCTATATCCTTTGCCATACCAAAGCTCTGCAGTTTAATGCAGTCCCACTTATCCAGCCTTTCTCTGATTTGGTGTGATGCTTGGTCTTTATTAAGAAAGTTTTGATCTGTGCCAAGGAGGCCTAGTGTATCTCCTATACCTTCTTGTAAAGTTTTCAGTGTGTCAGCTTTTACATCCAGGTTTATGATCCAGTTGGAATCAATTCTAGTGCAGGATGACAAAGAAGGGTCAAGCTTTAGTTTTCTGCATGTGCTTAATCAGTTCTGCCAGCACAACTTCTTAAAGAGGCTATCTATCTTCATTCTATTTTTTTGGCTCACTTGTCTAAGATTATGTGACCATAGGTCTGTGGTTTAATTTCTGGGTCTTCAGTTCTATTCCATTGGTCTTCAGGCCTATTCTTGTGCCAGTGCAGATCAACAAGGCAAAAACTCAATAGAGAAACCTTAGAATTGAACAACTACATAGACCAACTAGATCTAACAGACATCTGCAGAATATTCCACCCAGCAACAACACAATATACGTTTTTTTCAGCAGCACATGAAACATTTTCCAAAATAGACAACATCTTGGGCCATAAAATAAACCTGGACAGATTCAGAAACACTGAAATTATTCCCTGAATGCTCTCAGACCACAAAGGCATCAAATTGGAACTGAACACACAACTTCAACAACGAAAACCCTGTAACTCATGGACATTAAACAACACATTGTTGAATCACCAATTGGTCATCGGAGAGATCAGAACAGAAATCCAACAGTTTATGAAGGTTAACAAAAAGGATCACACAAAATACCAGCTCCTTTGGAACATGGCAAAGGCAGTACTCAGAGGAAAATTTATAGCACTGAGTGCCTATAACAACAAGTTGGAAAACTCTCAAATCAACAAGTTAATATGTCACCTTAAGCTCCTGGAAAAAGAGCAACAAACCAACCCTAATCCCAGTAGAAGGAAGCAAATTATTAAAATCAAAGCAGAATTAATGATTTGGAATCCAAAAAACTATAGAAAGAATCAACAAAACAAGGAGTTGGTTCTTTGAAAGAATTAACAAAATTGACAAATCCTTAGCAAACCTTATCAAAAAAAGAAGAGAGCATATCAAAATAAACAAAATCGCAGATGAAAATGGTAATATCACGACAGAAATTACCAAGATCCAGAATATCATGAGGAAATACTTCTCAAACCTTTATGCCAACAAATTTGAGAATCTAGAAAAATGGGTGAATTCCTAGCCAATATTAACATACCCACACTGAACCAAGAAGAACTGACCCAACTACACAGGCCTATTTCAAGCACTGAAATAGAAATGGCAATAAGAGACCTTCCACGAAAAATCCCATGGCCAGATGGATTCACAGCTGAATTCTATAAGGTCTTCAAAGCAGAACTCACACCGGTACTCCTCAAGCTCTTCAACGAAATTGAAAATGCAGGTTCTTTACCAAACTCATTCTATGAAGCCAGTATAACCCTCATCCCCAAACCAGACAAGATTCATCAAAGAAAGAGAACTATGGACCTATTTCTTTGATGAACATCGATGCAAATCTTCTCAACAAAATATTGGCCAACCGTCTACAACAACTTACCCCTCAAAAATCAACTGCCTTCCTTTACGCCAACAGTGAGAGGAACGAGGCAACAATCAGGAAAGCAAATCCTTTTGCAATAGCCTCAAAGAAAATAAAGTACCTAGGAATTAGCTTAACTAAGAATGTAAAGGACCTTTTTGATGAAAACTTTAAAACCCTGAAAAAGGAAATTAAAGCAGAACTAAGAAAATGGAAAAACCTCCCATGCTCCTGGATTGGAAGAATCAATATCGTGAAAATGACATTCTGGCCAAGGGCTATCTACTAATTCAACGCAATACCCATCAATATCCCAATGGCATTCTTTAAAGAAATAGAAGAGGCAATTCAAAATTTCATATGGAATAATAAGAGATCCTGTATAGCAAAAACACTTCTTAGCAGAAAGAACAGCGCTGGAGGAATTTCAATTCCAAACTTTAGACTCTATTACAGAGCTATAATTCTCAAAGCAGCTTGGTACTGGCACAAGAACAGGTCTGAAGACCACTGGAATAGAACTGAGGACCCAGATATTAAACCACAGACCTATAGCCACCTAATCTTTGACAAGGGATCCAAAAAAATAGAATGGAAGAAAGACAGCCTCTTCACAAGTGGTTCTGGCAGAACTGTTTAAGCACCTGCAGAAAACTAAAGTTGGATCTTTCTTTAACACCCTGCACTAGAATTAACTCCAAGTGGATCAAAGACTTGGAGGTAAAGCTGACACACTGAAAACTTTACAAGAAGGAATAGGACATACACTAGGCCTCCTTGGCACAGCTCGAAACTTTCTTAGTAAGGACCAAGAATCACAACAAATCAGAGAAAGGAATTGTTCTATCTGGTCGGATTTCTTCTGTTTAAACGTGATTTTATTCTACTACATGCAACTTCAGTGTATCTGCTTTAATTTCATTTTGGTCTTTGATCCAGTACAATGGAGACTGTAATTCCACCGACATTGTTGTATCTGTTAATACTTGCTCTGTCTAAATGTGGTCATTAATTCTTCCACATGCAACTTCATTTTAATTGCTTTTACTCCTTCCAGGTCTTTCATCCAAGATAATGTAGAATGGATTTTGGCCTTGAACTTCCTACAGCATTGTTCTATATGCTAAGAACTTTTTTGTCTATGCGGGGTATTGTTTTCTCCCTCATGCAACTTCAGTGTATCTGCTTTTATTTCATCGTGGTCTCTTATTAGTTACAAAGGCGACAGTCCTTACACCGACATTGCTCTATCTGCTAAGAATTGTTAAGTGTAAATGAGGTCTTATTCTTCCACAATGAACTTCAATCTATCTGCTTTTACTTCTTCAATGTCTTCATTCCGGTTTAAGGGAGACTGGATTTTGGTGTTGAACATCCCATGGCATTGTTCTATGTGTTAAGATTTGTCTGTGTAAACGTGGTTTTCTTCTTCCACATGGAACTCCATTTTATCAGTTTTTATATCATTGTGGTCTTTGATCCTGTATAAAGGAGATTGTACTTCCACCAACATTGATCTATGTGCTAACATTTTTTCTGTCTAAAGATGGTCATGTATTCTTCCATAAGCAACTTCAATAATCTGCTTTTGTCTCTTGGAGGACTTGATCCACTGCAATGGATAATGGATTTTTGTGTTGAACGTCCTGTGGCATTGCTCTGTCTGCTTAGAAATTTTTTGTCTAAGTGGGGTATTTTATTCCTCCCATGAAATTTCAGTGTATCTGCTTTTATTTCTTCATAGTCTTTGATCCAGTACAATGGAGACTGTACTTTCACCGACATTGCTCTATATGCTTAGATTTGTTCTGTCTCAACGTGGTCATTTATTCTTCCACATGCAACTTCAATGTATCTGCTTTATATCTTTGAGGTTTTTCATGCAGTATAATGGAGACTATATTTTGGTGTTGAACTTCCTACCCCATTGTTCTATCTGCTAAGAACTATTTTGTCTAAGCGTGGTATTTTATTCTTCCTCATGCTACTTCACTACATTGGCTTTTATTTCATTGTGGTTTTAATCCAGTACAACGGAGTGTCTACTTGCACCGACATTGTTGTATCTGCTATATTTCTTCTGTCTAAACGAGGTCAATTATTCTTCCACAAACAACTTCAATGTATCTTTTTACATCTTTGAGGATTTCATCCAGTCTAATGGATACTGCAGTTTTGCATTGAACTTCCTTCAGCCTTGTTCTATGTGGTAATAACTTTTTTGTCTAAGGGGGTATTGTTTTCTTCCTCATGCAACTTCAGTTTATCTGCTTTTATTTCATCCTGGGCTTTAATCCAGTACCATGGAGAGTGTACTTTCACCGTCATTGCTTTATCTGCTAAGATTTGTTCTATGAAAACATGATCTTTATTCTTCCACAAGCAACTGCAAAGTATCTGCTTGTACATATTAGAAAATTTCATCCATTGTAATGTATACTGGATTTTGGTGTTGAACATCCTATAGCATTGTTCTCTCTGCTAAGAAATTTTTTTGTAGGCGGGATATTGTACTGTCCCTCATGAAACTTCAGTGTATAGTGTATCTGCTTTTATTTCATCGTGGTCTTTGATCCAGTACAACGGAGACTGTACTTCCACTGACATTGCTCTATCTGCTAAGATTTCTTGTCTCAACGAGGTCATTTATTCTTCCACATGCAACTTCAATTTATATGCTTTTATTTTGGAGTATTTCATCCAGTGTAATGGATACTGGATTTTGGTGTTGAATATCCCACGGCATTGTTCTGTCTGCTAAGATTTGTTCTATGTAATCGTGGTTTTCTTCTTCCACATGGAACTTCTTTTAATCAGCTGTTATTTCATCGTGGTCTTTGATCCTGTGTAACGGAGACTGTACTTCCATGGACATTGTTCTATCTGCTAAGATTTTTTTCTGTCTGGTCATGTATTCTTCCACAAGCAACTTCAATGTATCTGCTTTTACTCTTGGAGGATTTCATCCAGTGTAATTGATTTTGGATTTTGGTGTTGAAGATCCTACGGCATTGTTATCTCTGCTAAGAACTTTTTTGTCTAAGCCGGGTATTTCATTCTACCTCATGCAACTTCAGTGGGTCTGCTTTTATTTCATCGTAGTCTTTGATAAAGTACAATGGAGACTGTACTTCCACCGACATTGCTGTATCTGTAAGTTTTTTCTGACTAAACGTTGTCATTTATTCTTCCACATGCAACTTCACTGTACTGCTGTTACTTCCTCGAGGTCTTTCATCCAGTTTGAGGGAGACTGGAATTTGCGGTGAACATCCCAGTGCATTGTGCTATCTGCTAAGAACTTTTTGGTCTAAACCGGGTATTGTATTCTTCTTCATGCAACTTCAGCGTATCTGCTTTTATTTCCTCATGGTCTTTGATAAAGTGCGGAGGAGACTCTACTTACACCGACATTGCTCTATCAGCTAAGAATTGTTAAGTGTAAATGAGGTCTTCATTCTTACCCATGCAACTTCAGTATATCTGCTTTTACTTCTTCGAGGTCTTTCATCCAGTTTAAGGGAGACGGGCTTTTAGTGTTGAACATCCCAGGGCATTGTTCTATCTGCTATGATTTGTTCTGTGTAAACGGGGCTTTCTTCTTCCACATGCAACTTCATTTTATCACCTTTTATTCTATTGTGGTCTTTGATCCTGTATAACAGAGATTGTATTTCCACTGACACTGCTCAATCTACTAGTATTTGTTCTGTCTAAACATGGTCATTTACTCTTCGACATGCAACTTTAATGTATCTGCTTTTACTTCTTGAGGTGTTTCATCCAGTATAATTGAGACTGGATTTTGCCTTTGAATTTCCTACAGCATTGTTCTATCAGCTAAGAACTTTTCTGTCTTAGTGGGGCATTTCATTCTTCCTCATGCCACTTCAGTGTATCTGCTTTTATTTCATCGTGATCTTTGATCCAGTACAAAGGAGACAATACATACACCGACATTGCTCTCTCTGCTAAGTATTGTTAAGTGTAAATGAGGTCTTTATTCATCCACATGCACCTTCAATGTACCTCTTTTACTTCTTGGAGGATTTCATCCAGTATAATAGATACTGGATTTTTGGTCTTAAACTTCCTACAGAATTGATCTATCTGCTAAGACCTTTTTTGCCTAGCGGGGTATGTTATTCTTCCTCAGGCAACTTCAGTGTATCTTCCTTTATTTCATCATAGTCTTTGATCCAGTAAAAAGGACACTGTACTTCCACCAACATTGTTCTATCTGCTATGATTTGTTCTGTCTAATCTTGGTCATTTATTCTTCCACATGTAACTTCAATGTATCTGCATTTACTTCTTGGAGGATTTCCTCCACTGAAATGGATACTGGATTTCGGCGTTGAACTTCCTACGGCAATATTCTCTCTGCTAAAAACTTTTTGGTCTAAGCCGGGTATTTCATTCTACCCCATGCAACTTCAGTGGATCTGCTTTTATTTCATTGTGGTCTTTGATCCAGTACAACGGAGAAGGTACTTCCACCGACATTGCTCTATCTGTGATATTTCTTCTGTCAAAAATTTGTCATTTACTCTTCCACAGGCAACTTCAATGTATCTGCTTTTACTTCTTTGAGGTCTTTCATCCAGTATAATGGATAATGGATTTTGGCGTTGAACTTCCTACGGCATTGTTCTATCTGCCAAGAACTTTTTTGTCTAGGCCGGGTATTTATTTTTTCCTCATGCAACTTCCGTGTATCTGTTTTTATTTTATCGTAGTCTTTGATTCAATACAATGGAGAATCTGCTCCCACCGACATTGCTCTATCTGCTAAGATTTGTTCTGTCTAAACGTTGTAATTTACTCTTCCACATGGAACTTCAATGTATCTGCTTTTACGTCTTCGAGGTCTTTCATCCAGTATAATGAAGACTGGATTTTGGATTGAACTTCCTACGGCCTGTTCTATCTGCTAAGAACTTTTCTGTCTAAGCGGGGTATTTTATTCTTCCTTATGCCACTTCAGTGTGTATGCTTTTATTTCATCGTGGTCTTTGATCCAGTACAACAGAGATTGTACTTCCACCGACATTGCTCTATCTGCTAAGATTTGTTTTTCTAAACGCGGTCAATTATTCTTCCACAAGCAACTTCAAAATATCTTATTTTACTTCTTCGATGTCTTTCATCCGATATAATGGATAATGGATTTTGGCGTTGAACTTCCTACGGTATTGTTGTATCTGCTAAGAACTTTTTAGTCAAAGCCCAGTATTTTATTCTTCCTCATGCAACTTCCGTGTATCTGCTTTTATTTCATCGTGGTCTTTGATCCAGTACAACGGAGACTGTACATCCACCGACATTTCTGTATCTGCTAAGATTTGTTTTTCTAAACGCGGTCAATTATTCTTCCATAAGCAACTTCAATATATCCGCTTTTAAGTCTTCGAGGTGTTTCATCCACTATAATGGAGACTGGAATTTGGCGTTGAACTTCCTACGACATTGCTCTATATCCTAAGAACATTTTTGGCTAATCCGGGTGTTGTATTCTTCCTCATGCAACTTCAGTGTTCCTTTTTTTATTTCATCGTGGTCTTGATCCAGTGCAACGGACACTGTACTTCCACCAACATTGTTCTATCTGCTAAGATTTGTTCTGTCTAAGCCTGGTCATTTATTCTTCAACAAGAAACTTCAATGTATCTGTTTTACACTTTGGAGGATTTCTTCCAGTGTAATTGCTACTTGATTTTGGTGTTGAAGGTCCTACAGCATTGTTCTCTCTGCAAAGAACTTTTTTGTCTAAGCCGAGTATTCCA
Organism: Megascapheus bottae; assembly: GCA_024803745.1. Taxonomy (NCBI): domain Eukaryota; kingdom Metazoa; phylum Chordata; class Mammalia; order Rodentia; family Geomyidae; genus Megascapheus; species Megascapheus bottae. Next base: position 283,150 of record JANJXV010000128.1, on the reverse strand, counting down.
TTCTACCTCATGAAACTTCAGTGGATCTGCTTTTATTTCCTCCTCTTCTTTGATCCAGTACAATGGAGACTGTACTTACACCGACATTGCTATATCTGCTAAGAACTGTTAAGTGTAAATCATGTCTTTATTCTTCCTAAAGCAAGTTCAATATATCTGTTTTTACTTCTTCGAGGACTTTCATCCAAGTTAAGGAACTGGATTTTTGCGTTGAACACCCCAGGGCATTTTTCTATCTGCTAACATTTGTTCTGTGTAAACGTGGTTTTCTTCTTTCACATGCAACTTCATTTTATCACCTTTTATTTCATCGTGGTCTTTGATCCTGTAAAACAGGGACTCTATTTCCACAGACAGTGCTCTATCTAATAAGATTTGTTCTGTCTAAACATGGTCATTTACTCTTCCACATGCAACTTTAATGTATCTGCTTTTACTTCTTCGAGGTCTTTCATCCATTATAATGTAAACTGGATTTAGCTTTGAACTTCATACGGCATTGTTCTGTTTGCTAAGAACTACTTTGTCTAAGTGGGGTATTTTATTCTTCTTTATGCCCCTTCAGTGTATCTGCTTTTATTTCATCGTGTTCTTTGATCCAGTACAATGGAGACTGTACTTACACCGACATTGCTGTCTCTGCTAAGAACTGTTAAATGTAAATAAGGCCTTTATTCCTCCACATGCACCTCCAATATATCTCTTTTACTTCTTGGAGGATTTCATCCAATGTAATAGATACTGGATTTTGGTGTGGAACTTCCTACGGAATTGTTGTATATGTTAAGTACTTTTTTGTCTAAGCCAGGTATTGTAGTCTTCCTCATGCAACTTGAGTGTATCTGCTTTTATTTCATCATTGTTTTGATAAAGTACAAAGGAGACTGTACTTACACCAACATTGCTCTATCTGCTAAGAATTGTTAAGTGTAAATGAGGTCTTTATTGTTCCACATGCACCTTGAATATATCTCTTTTACTTCTTGGAGGATTTCATCTAGTGCAATGGATAATGGATTTTAGCGTTGAGCTTCCTACGGAATTGTTCTATCTGCCAAGGCCTTTTGTGTCTAAGGGGGTATTTTATTCTTTTTCATGAATCTTCCATGTATCTCTTTTATTTCATCATGGTCTTTGATCAAGTACAAAGGAGACTGTACGTACACCAACATTGCTGTATCTGCTAAGAATTGTTAAGTGGAAATGAGGTCTTTATTCTTCCACAAGCAACTTCAATGTATCTGCTTAAACTTCTTGGAAGATTTCATCCAGTGTAATGGATACTGGATTTTGGCGTTGAACTTCCTACGGCCTTATTCTATTAGTAAGCACTTTTTTGACTAAGCAGGGTATTGTATTCTTCCTCATGCAACTGCAGTGTGTTAGCTTTTATTTCATCATGGTCTTTGAACCAGTACAAAGAAGACTCTACTTACACTGACATTGCTCTATCTGCTAAGAATTGTTAAGTGTAAATGAGTTCTTTATTCTTCCTCATGCAACTTCAATGTATCTACCTTTACTTTTTTGAAGTCTTTCATCCAGCTTTAGGGAAACTAGATTTTTGCGGTGAACATCCGAGGGCATTGTTCTATATGCTAACATTTGTTCTGTGTAAACATGCTTTTCTTCTTCCACATGCAACTTCATTTTATCACCTTTTATTTAATCGTCGTCTTTGATCCAGTACAACCAAGACTGTACTTACACAGACATTGCTCTGTCTGCTAAGAATGGTTAAGTTTAAATGATGTCTTTATTCTTCCACAAGCTACTTCAATTTATCTGCTTTTACTTCTTGGAGGATTTCATCCAGTGTAATGGACACTGGATTTTGGCCTTGAAGTTCCTACCGCATTGTTCTATCTGCAAAGACCTATTTTGTCGAAAGGGACTTTGGTATTCTTCCTCATGTAACTTCAGTGTATCTGCTTTTTTTTATCGTGGTCTTCAATCCAGTAAAACGGAGACTGTACTTCCACCGACATTGTTCTATTTGCTAGGATTTGTTCTGTATAAAACTTATCTTTATTCTTCCACTAGCAACTTCAATGTATCTGCTTTTACCTCTTCAAGGTCTATCACCCAGTTTAAGGGAGACTGTATTTTGGTTTTGAACTACCTACAGCATTGTTGTATATGCTAACAACTTTTTTGTCTAACGGGGTATTGTATTCTTCCTCATGCAACTTCAGTGTATCTGCTTTTATTTCATCATGGTCTTTGATCCAGTAAAAAAGAGGCTGTACTTCCACCGACATTGCTCTATCTGTAATTTTTTTCAGTCTAAATGTGGTCATGTATCTGCTTTTACTTCATTGTGGTCTTTGATCCAGTTCAATGGAGACTTTATTCTTCCTCATGCAACTTCAATGTATATGATTTTACTTCTTCGAGTCTTTCATCCAGTTTAAGGGAGACTGGATTTTGTGGTGAACATCCCAGGACAATGTTCTATCTGCTAACATTGGTTCTGTGTAACGTGGTTTTCTTCATCCACATGCAACTTCGTTTTATCACCTTATATTTCATCGTGGTCTTTGATCCTATACAAAGGAGACAGTACTTACACCAACATTGCTCTATCTGCTCAGAATTGGTAAGTGTAAATGAGGTCTTTATTCTTCCCGAAGCATCTTCAATGTATCTGCTTTTACTTCTTCGAGGTGTTTCATCCAGTATAATGGATATTGGATTTTGGCTTTGAACTTCCTATGGCATTCTTCGATCTGCTAAGAACTTTTTTTGTTTAAGCGTGATATTTTATTCTTCCTCATGCAACTTCAGTGTAAATGCTTTTATTTCATCGTGGTCTTTGATCCAGTACAAAGGAGACTGTACTTACACTGAGATTGCTCTCTGTGCTAAGAATGGTTAAGTGTAAATGAAGTTTTATTCTTCCACAAGCAACTTCAATGTATCTGCTTTTCTTCTTGGAGGATTTCATCCAGTGTAATGGTAACTGGATTTTTGCGTTGAACTTCTTACGGCATTGTTCTATCTGCTAAGAACTTTTTTGTCCAAGTGGGATACTGTATTCTTCCTCATGCAACTTCAGTGTATCTGGTTTATTTCATCCTGGTCTTTGATCCAGTACAAAGGAGACTGTACTTACACCGACATTGCTCTGTCTGCTAAGAATTGTTAAGTGGAAATGAGGTCTTTATTCTTCCACAAGCAACTTCAATGTATCTGCTTTACTTCATGGAGGATTTCATCCAGTGCAATGGATACTGGATTTTGGCATTGAACTTCCTACGGCCTTATCTATCAGTAAGCACTTTTTTGACTAAGCAGGGTATAGTATTCTTCCTCATGCAATTGCAGTGTATCAGGTTTTATTTCATCATGGTCTTTGATCTAGTACAAAGAAGACTCTATTTACACTGACATTGTTCATCTGCTAAGAATTGTTAAGTGTAAATGAGTTCTTTATTCTTCCTCATACTTCTTCAAAGTCTTCCATCCAGGTTAAGGGAAACTAGATTATTGCGGTGAACATCCGAGGGCATTGTTCTATCTGCTAACATTTGTTCTGTGTAAACATGCTTTTCTTCTTCCACATGCAACTTCATTTTATCACCGTTTATTTCATCGTCGTCTTTGATCCAGTACAACGGAGACTATACTTACACCGACATTGCTTTATCTGCTAAGAATGGTTAAGTTTAAATGAGGTCTTTTTCTTCCACAAGCTACTTCAGTGTATGTGCTTTTACTTCTTGGAGAATTTCATCCAGTGCAATGGATACTAGATTTTGGCCTTCAACTTCCTACGGTATTTTTCTATCTCCTAAGAACTTTCTTGTCTAAGCAGCGTATTTTATTCTTCGTCATGTAACTTCAATGTATTTGCTTTTTTCATCGTGGTCTTTGATCCAATACAACGGAGACTCTACTTTCACCGACATTGCTCTGTCTGCTAGGATTTGTTCTGTATAAACATGATCTTTATTCTTCCAAAAGCAACTTCAATGTATCTGCTTTTACTTCTTCGAGGTCTATCACTAAGTTTAAGGGAGACTAGATTTTGGCGCTTATGTACCTACGGCATTGTTCTATATGCTAGCAAATTTTGTCTAGCAGGGTATTTTATTCTTCCTCCTGCAACTTCAGTGTATCTGCTTTTATTTCATCATGATCTTTGATCCAGTACAAAGGAGAGTGTACTTCCACTGACATTGCTCTATCTCTAAGATACTTTCTGTCTAAACGTGGTCATTTATTCTTCCACATGCAACTTCACTGTATCTGATTTTAAATCTTTGAGGTGTTTCATCCAGTATAATGGAGAATGGATTTTGGCGTTGAACTTCCTACGGCATTATTCTATCTTCTAAGAACTTTTTTGTCTAATCAGGGTATTGTATTCTTCCTAATGCAACTTCAGTGTATCTGCTTTTCTGTCATCATGGTCTTTGATACAGTACAATGCAGACTGTATTTCCAATGATAGTGCTCTATCTACTAAGATTTGTTCGATCTAAACGTGATCATATATTCTTCCACAAGCAACTTCAATGTATCTGCTATTACTTCTTGGAGGACTTCATCCAGTGTAATGGATACTGGATTTCTGCGTTGAAATTCCTAAGGCATTGTTCTATCTGCTAAGAACTTTTTTGTCTAAATGGGGTATAGTATTCATCATCATGCAATTTCACTGTATCTGCTTTTATTTCATCATGGTCTTTGATCCTGTACAGAGGAAATTGCACTTACACCTACATTGCTCTATCTGCTAAGAATTGTTCAGTGTACATGAGGTATTTATTCATCCTCATGCAACTTTAATGTATCTTCTTTTACATATTCGAGGTCTTTTTATCCAGCTTAAGGGAGACTAGATCTTTGCGTTGAACACCCGAGGGCATTGTTCTATCTGCTAACATTTGTTCTGTGTAAACATGGTTTTCTTCTTCCACATGAAACTTCATTTTATCACCTTTTATTTCATCGTGGTCTTTGATCCAGTACAAAGGAAACTGTAGTTACACCGACATTGCTCTATCTGCTAAGAATTGTTAGGTTTAAATGAGGTCTTTATTCTTTCAAAAGCAACTTCAATCTATCTGTTTTTACTTCTTTGAGTACTTCATCCCGTGTAATGGATACTGGATTTTGCATTGAACTTCCTACGGCACTGTAATGGATACTGGATTTTGGCGTTGAACTTCCTACTGCATTGTTCTCTCTGCTAAGAACTTTTTTGTCTAAGCGGGGTATTGTATTCTTCCTCATGCAAATTCTGTGTATCTGGTTTTCTTCATCATGGTCTCTGCTCCAGTACAAAGGAGTCTGTAGTTACATTTCCTTGTTCTATCTGCTAGGAATTGTTAAGGGTAAATATGGTCTTTATTCTTAAACAAGCAGCGTCAATATATCTGCTTTTACTTCTTGGAGGATTTCATCCAATTTTAGGGAGATGGGATTTTTGTAGTGAACATCCCAGGGCATTGTTCTATCTGGTAACATTTGTTCTGTGTAAACCTGGTTTTCATCTTCCATATGAAACTTCATTTTATCACCGTTGATTTCATCGTCATCTTTGATCCAGTACAACGGAGACTGTACTTGCATTGACATTGTTCTATCTGTTAAGAATTGTTGAGCGTAAATGAGGTCTTTATGCTTCCACAAGCAACTTCACTGTATCTGCATTTACTTCTTGGAGGACTTCATCCAGTTTAATGAATACTGGGTTGTGGTGTTGAACTTCCCACGGCATAGTTCTATATGCTAACAACTCGTTTGTCTAAGCGGATATTTTATTGTTCCTCATGTAACTTCAGTGTATCTGCCTTTATTTCATTGTAGTCTTTGATCCAGTACTACTGAGACTGTACTTCCACTGACATTTTTCAATCTGCTAAGATTTGTTTTGTCTAAACGTTGTCATTTACTTTTCCACATGCACCTTCAATGTATCTGCTTTTACTTCTTCGAGGTGTTACATCCGGTATAATAGAGACTGGATTTTGGCAATGAACTTCCTACGGCATTGTTCTATCTGTTAAGAACTTTTTTGTCTAAGCGGGGTAATTTAGTCTTCCTCATGCCATTTCAGTGTATCTGCTTTTATTTCATCATCTTATTTGATCCAGTACATAGGACACGGTAGTTCCACCGACAGTGCTCTATCTGCAAGATTTTTCTGGATAAACGTGGTCATTTTTTCTTCCGCATGAACTTCACTGTATCTGCTTTTACTTCTTTTTTTATTGTAATTAGTAAAAGGGTTACATGATATTTGCCAGATGGAAGGTACATTAATTCACATACATTGATACCCTTTCACATGTCTTGGTACCCGTTTCGCTCCCCCCCCCACCCCCCACCCATCTTGGTTTTCCCCCTTCCCTATCAAATTTCAAATATCCAAATACAAATAAGTTCAATATATCAGATAACAAAGTGAGATACTATACCAATATGAGATAACCAAGGGACAGCAAAGGAGATGAGAGACAACATAGTACATTAAGGACAACAATCATTCATTATATGGCTTTTGTTTCACTATCCTGGAGGTCCTTTCAATTAGCTTCACATTATATGTCCTTATGTATCAAGAGTTTGCTCTATTGCAAATCTCTGCTAGTAGAGCCCAAGGTTTCTACTGATTATGACGAATGAGGGAAACCATTGAGCCTAAGTTCCTTTGAGTCTGGCTTACTTCACTTAATATGATTTTTTCTAGGTCTTTCCATTTCCTAACAAATGGGGCGATGTCATTCTTTCTGACAGCAGCATAGAATTCCATTGTGTACAAATACCACAACTTGTTGATCCACTCATCAACTGAGGGACATCTAGGTTGGTTCCATATCTTTGCTATGGTGAATAGTGCTGCAATGAACATTGTTGTGCTAGTGGGTTTAGTATGTCCTTGTTTCTGGGTGGTTGGGTAAATGCCAAGTAGTGGAATTGCTGGGTCATAGGGGAGTTCTATGTTTAGCCTTTTAAGGCACTGCCACACTGCTTTCCACAGTGGATGAACGAGTTTGCACTCCCACCAACAGTGTAGTAGTGATCCCTCCTGGCCACATCCCCTCCAGCATCTGTTGTCATTCGTTTTCCTGATCTTGGCCATTCTGGCTGGATTGAGGTGAAATCTTAGAGTTGTTTTGATTTGCATTTCTTTTATGACCAGAGATGTTGAGCATTTCTTCATGTGTCTATAGGCCATTTTTGTTTCTTCTTCAGAGAAGACTCTCTTTAAGTCTTTGGCCCATTTTTAATGGGATGGTTGTTACTTTGGAGATTAGTTTTGGAGTGATTCAATTTTTTGAGCTGTTGATATATTTTAGATATGAGGCCTTTGTCCGTTGTTTGGTTGGTGAAGATCTTCTCCCAATCTGTAGGCTTCCTGATTAGTTTACTAGCTATGTCCTTTGCCATACAAAAGCTCTGCAGTTTAATGCAGTCCCACTTATCCAGCCTTTCTCTGATTTGTTGTGATTGTTGGTCTTTATTAAGAAAGTTTCGACCTGTGCCAAGGAGGCCTAGTGTATCTCCTATTCCTTCCTGTAGAGTTTTCAGTGTGTCAGCCTTTACCTCCAGGTCTTTGATCCATTTGGAGTTAATTCTAGTGCAAGGTGACAAAGAAGGATCCAGCTTTAGTTTTCTGCAGGTGCTTAACCAGTTCTGCCAGCACAACTTGTTGAAGAGGCTGTCTTTCTTCCATTCTATTTTTTTGGCTCCCTTTGTCAAGATTAGATGGCCATAGGTCTGTGGTTTAATATCTGGGTCCTCAGTTCTATTCCTTTGGACTTCAGGCCTGTTCCTGTGCCAGTACCAAGCTGTTTTGAGAATTATAGCTCTGTAATAGAGTCTAAAGTTTGGAATTGAAATTCCTCCCGCGGTGTTCTTTCTGCTAAGAAGTGTTTTTGCTATACGGGGTCTTTCATTATTCCATATGAAATTTTGGATTGCCTCTTCTATTTCTTTAAAGAATGACATTGGGATGTTGATGGGTATTGCATTGAATTTGTAGATAGCTCTTGGCAAGATTGTCATTTTCACAATGTTGATTCTTCCAATCCAGGAGCATGGGAGGTTTTTCCATTTCCTTAGTTCTGCTTTAATTTCCTTTTTTAGGGTTTTAAAGTTTTCGTCACAAAGGTCCTTTACATTCTTAGTTAAGCTAATACCTAGGTACTTTATTTTCTTTGAGGCTATTGTGAAAGGAGTTTCTTTCCTGATTATTGCCTCGTTCCTCTCACTGTTGGCATAAAGGAAGGCAGTTGATTTTTGAGGGTTAATTTTATAGCCTGCTACTCTTCCAAAGCTTTGAGTCAGCTCAAGGAGCTTGGGAGTAGAGTCTATAGGATTCTTTAATACAGAATCATGTCATATGCAAAGAGGGATAGTTTTATTTCCTCTTTCCCTACTTGGATCCCCTTTATGCTTGCTTCTTGCCTTATTGCACTGGCTAGGAATTGTAGTACTATGATAAAGAGTAGTGGAGAGAGTGGGCATCCTTGTCTCGTTCCTGATTTTAGAGGGAATGGCTTTAGATTTTCACCATTAAGTGTAATACTACCAGTAGGTTTCTCATACACAGCCTTTATTACATTGAGGAATGTTCCATGGATACGTAGTTTCTCCAGAGCTTTTAACATAAAGGGGTGTTGGATCTTGTCAAATGCCTTTTCCGCGTCTATTGATACAATCATGTGATTTTTGTCCTTGCTCCTGTTGATGTGTTGAATTATATTAATTGATTTGCGTATGTTGAACCAGCTTTGCCTCCCTGTGATGAATCCAGTTTGATCATAGTGTATAATTTTTTTGATGAGTTGTTGTAGACAGTTGGCCAGTATTTTGTTGAGAAGTTTTGCATCGATGTTCATCAAAGATATAGGTCTATAGTTCTCTTTCTTTGATGAATCTCTGTCTGGTTTGGGGATGAGGGTTATACTGGCTTCATAGAATGAGTTTGATAAGGAACGTTCATTTTCAATTTCGTTGAAGAGCTTGAGGAGTATTGGTGTGAGCTCTGCTTTGAAGACCTTATAGAATTCAGCTGTGAATCCATCTGGCCCCGGGCTTTTCTTAGGTGGAAGTTCTCTAATTGCCATTTCTATTTCAGAGCTTGAAATAGGCCTGTTGAGTTGGCTTAGTTCTTCTTGGTTCAGTGTGGGTATGTTAATATTGGCTAGGAATTCATCCATTTCATCTAGATTCTCAAATTTGTTGGCATAAAGTTTTGAGAAGTATTCCCTCATGATATTCTGGATCTTGGTTGATTCTTTTTATAGTTTTTTTGGATTCCAAATCATTTAATTCTGCTTTGATTTTAATAATTTGCTTTCTTCTACTGGGATTAGGGTTGGTTTGTTGCTCTTTTTCCAGGAGCTTTAGGTGAGACATTAACTTGTTGGTTTGCAATATTTCCAACTTGTTTTTGGAGGCACTCAGCGCTATAAATTTTCCTCTGAGTACTGCCTTTGCTGTGTCCCAAAGGAGTTGGTATTTTGTGTGCTCCTTACTGTTAAATTTCATAAACTGTTGGATTTCTGTTCTGATCTCTTCGATGACCCATTGGTGATTCAACAATGTGTTGTTCAGTCTCCATGAGTTACAGGGTTTTCGTTGGTGGAGATGTGTGTTCAGTTCCAGTTTGATGCCTTTGTGGTCAGAGAGTGTGCATGGAATAATTTCAGTGTTTCTGAACTGTCCACGTTTGTTTTATTGCCTAAGATGTGATCTATTTTGGAAAATGTTCCATGTGCTGCTGAGAAAAACGTATATTGTGTCGTTGCTGGGTGGAATATTCTGCAGATGTCTCTTAGACCAGTTGGTCTATATAGTTGTTCAGTTCTAAGATTTCTCTGCTGAGTTTTTGCATTGTTGATCTGTCCATAGGTGAAAGTGGTGTGTTAAAGTCACCGACAATCACTGTATTTCGATCTATGTATGGTTTCAGTGTAAGTAAAGTTTGCTTGATGAAGTTTGGAGCTCCGGGATTGGGTGTGTAAATATGTAGGATCGTTATGTCTTCCTGGAGGAAAGATCCCTTTAGTAGTATGTGGTACCCTTCTTTGTCTTTTCTTACTAATATTGGTTTGAAGTCTATTTTATCTGATATGAGGATGGCAACTCCAGCCTGTTTATGGGGGCCGTTAGCTTGACAGAGTTTATTCCAACCTCTCACTTTCAAAAGATGCTTGTCTTTTTGGGTAAGATGTGTCTCTTGAAGACAGCAGAACGATCGCTCTTGCTTTTTGATCCCACTAGACAGCCTATGCCGTTTAATTGGAGAGTTGAGTCCATTGATATTGAGAGTTAGGATTCAGAGATATTTTCTAGGTCCTACCATTTTTAAAAGCTTTTATTTGGGCCTGTGTCTTGACAGTTCTTGTGGTCCTTAGGTGGTATGCTGTTTAGGTGACATTTCTTTCCCTATATTGCTTTTATTTTGGTTTTCTATGTATAGAACATCTTTCAGAATTCTCTGTAGTGTTGGTTTTGTTGCGACATATTGTTGCAGCTTTTCCCTGGAATGGAATGTTTTTATTGTTCCCTCAGTTATGAATGAGAGCTTAGCTGGGTACAGGATTCTTGGTTGGTAGTTATTTGACTTAAGGGCATGACATATATGCTTCCAGTCACTTCTTGCTTGCATGGTCTCTGCTGAGTAATCTGGGGTTATTCTGATTGGTTTTCCTTTATAGGTTACTGAACCCTTTTCCCTGGCTGCCTTTAGGATCCTTTGTTTGGTTTCTACTGATCCAGTTCGGATTACGATGTGGCGGTGAGATGTTCTTTTCTGGTCAGGTCTGTTTGGGGTTCTATAAGCTTCTTGTATCTGGATGGGTCTGCCCTTCTGGATATTTGGGAAATTCTCTGAGATGATTCCCTGAAGTATATTTCCAATACCATTGACCTCTTTCTCCAGACCCTCCTCAATACCAATTAGCCTTAAATTAGGCTTCCTAATTGTATCTTGGACCTCCTGGAGCGCTCTTTCATTTTTCCTAGATTTGGATTGACTCATTTTCTGTTCTTTCTCTATAATAACTAAATTATCTTCAGCCCCGGAAATTCTCTCCTCTGCATTGTCTAACCTGCTATCAAAGCTATCTACTTTATTTTTCATCTCCCTTGCTACTAATTGCTCATTTTTGATGCCTTGCATCTCTTCTTTTAGATCATGTATGGATTTCTTTAGCTCCTTGATTTCCATTTGAGTGGTTAGCTCAGTAGCTTTATTTTCTTTGAACATTTGCTGGAGTTCGGTCACCTTTTTATTTGTGGATTCTATGAATTCATCCATCTTTCTTTGAACAGCCTTTATTATGGCCTCCTTTATGGCTTCTTCTTTTTTACTTATCACCTTGTTTATGGTTTCCTCTTGTTCACCTATGGCTTCCTCCCTTATCTCTTTCTTTATATTTTCACATTTTTCATTAATGATGTTTATCAATTGCATTTGTACAGCACTTGGCAGACTCTCCTCTAGGTTTGCCAGTGACTGTTCCATTGGCTGTTTACATTGGGTGGGGGAGGTGGGAGGTGTTGTTTCTTGATTTGACATTTTTCTTGAGTTTCTTGTTCTGCCCATTTGAAAATGGGAGCAAGATTAATACTAAACACAATTATAGTTTTTTAGATATGTCCTACCTAGACCTCTGTAGCTGGCAGACTCTAGATGTTCACAAGTTTTGATTGGTGTTATCACTCTTTCTTTTTGTGCAGTTATGGACTAGTCTAATTATTCACTGATAAGCAATTTATATCCAAAACAATAAGCCTCTCAATCCAATCTCTATTCTCTTTAAGTCCCTCTGAGCCTAGAGAATGATTAAACACCTAGATATACAATGTTGCTCAACAGCCATCAAGTGTAGATCCATGCAGTATAAGGGTTGAAAGAGGAGCAGAGGTCCAGAGATAGAGAAATAGAATGAGAGAGGTCAGGGGGTAAGTAGGTAGAGTATTTGAGCACAATGTTTGGAAAGTATTAGAATAAAACTTATGTGTTGCTGCACGACTAGCTCTTAGCCCAACCAGTGGCCTCACAGTGGACCATGGGATGGATCTGTGAGCTTCCGTCTGGGCGTGCTTGGAGGACGTTTTCCTGTGCTGCTTCCAGGGTTGGCCCCAAGCCAAGGGTGTGGGGATTGAGAGTTTCAGGAGCTCTCAGTAGAACCAGCAGGAGGCCCCTCTGTTCCCAGGGGCGGGGCCCAGCTGGGGACTTGGGCTCCAAGGGCGGAGCTGCGCCTTTTTGGTCCTCAGAAGGGGAGCTTGGCTGCTGGTCGGCCCTTCAGATCCCTGCTGTGTCTCCACTGCTTTGTCAGAGTCTGTGACTGTGGGGGGGGGACCCTCGGTGGTGTCTTGCTCAGGATTCCCAGCTGGAGGATGTCCCGCTCGAGAATCGAGTGGGGCAGATGCTGGCTCCTATTTACCCGCACCCCCTTCCCACTGTTGTAAGGCAGGGTCCCAAAACGCTCCACTCTCCAGATTCAGTGGCCTGGGTGAGGAGCCTGGTGGGCGGGTGGGAGCTGGGACAGCTCCACCTCCCCTGGTGGGGTACTGAGTCTTAGGGTCCGCCTGCTTTTCAGTCTCCAGTCAGAGGGCTGGGGGTTGAGCCCGTTGGGCGGGTGGGAGTTGGGGCAGCCCCGCCTCCCTTGGTGGGGTGCTGGGACTTATCGGTAGCCCGCCTGTCAATCTCCAGTCAATGGCCTGAGGGAGGGGGCTGTTGCGGGGAGGGACAGGATTCTAAATTCCTTGCCCCCCTGCTCCCGCCAGTCTTTCTCGGGCTGGGTGTTGGGGTCTGAGTTAAGTTCTATTGCTTGGCACCCACTCCGCTTTCCCGATGTGTTTGGGGATGCGCTGTATTACTCATGCCTCTGCGTCCCTCTGTGGGAGCTCCTCGGTGGTGGGGAGTCTTTCACTCCCCTCGGGTCTCCGCCACTGCCTGTGTTCTGCATCTGGGTTCCGCTGCTTGCTGTTCTGGTTCCGCGTGTGGGTTCCGCTGCTTCCGCCGTTCGCTGGCCCGGTTTTGTGCTGGTTTCTGCAACCGTTGGGCTCCCAGCCTGGTGCCCTCATCTGCAGCCATGGGTTAGAGCCGGTGCCCGCCCCCGCTTTCCCCACGTGGAGCCGTGCCTGCTGAAGCCCCTGATCGCGGCTTGGTCCAGCGTGGCTTTCTGCGGCTTTGGGTAAGAGGTGGGGGAGGGGTCCTCGCGTTCCGAATTCTTTGAGAAAGTTGGATGTGAGCTTTATCTGGATTTCTTTTCTGGTTTGAGTCCTACTCCGTTGCTTTTTGAGTTTTTTGTTGTGGATTTCTTTAGATAGTTGGCTCGTGGGACTTCCTGGTTCTCTCTTTTTGTCAGAGAAAGCTAGGTAGCGTCCTATTGTCTCGGCGCCATCTTCCTTCTCCCCTGCTTTTACTTCTTTGAGGTGTTTCATCCAGTATAATTGATACTGGATTTTGAGGTTGAACATCCTATGGCATTGTTCTACATACTAACAGCTTTTTTTCTAAGCAGGATATTGTATTCTTCCTCATGCAACTTCATTTTATCAGCTTTTATTTCATCGTGGTCTTTGATCCAGTACAAAGGAGACTGTACTTACACCGACATCGCTCTATCTTCTAAGAATTGATAAGTGTAAATGAGGTCTTATTCTTCCACAAGCCACATCAATGTGTCTGCTTTGACTTCTTGGAGGACTTCATCCAGTGTAATCGATACTGAATTTTTGCGTTGAACTTCCTACGACATTGTTCTATCTGCTAAGAACTTTTTTGTGTAAGCGGGGTATTTTATTCTTCCTCATGCTACTTCCGTGCCTCTGCTTTTATTTCATCGTATTCTTTGATCCAGTACAACGGAGACTGTACTTACACCGACATTGCTCTATCTGTAAGATTTTTTCTGTCTAAACGAGGTCTTTCATTTTTTCACGTGCAACTTCAATTTACCTGGTTTTACTTCTTCGAGGTCTTTCATCCAGGTTAAGGGAGACTGGATTTTTGTGTTGAACATCCGAGGGCATTGTTCTATCTGCTAAGATTTGTTCTGTGTAAACATGGTTTTCCTCTTCCACATGCAACTTCAGTGTATCTGCTTTTACGTCTTCGAGGTGTTTTATCCAGGGTACTGGAGACAGGATTTTGGCCTGGTACCTTTAACGGCATTGTTCTACATGCTAACAACTTTTTTGTCTTAGTGGGGTATTGTATTCTTCCTCATGCAACTTCAGAATATCTGCTATTATTTTATCTTGGTCTTTCATCCAGTACAAAGGAAACAGTACTTACATTGCTCTATCTGCTAAGAATTGTTAAGTGGAAATGAGGTCTTTATTCTTCCACAATCAACTTCAATGTATCTGCTTTTACTTCTTCGAGGCCTTTAACAGTTTGAGACTGGATTTTTGCGTTGAAAATCCCAGGTCATTGTTCTATCTCCTAACATTTATTGTGTGCATACGTGGTTTTCTTCTTCCACATGCAACTTCATTCTATGACCTTTTCTTTTATTGTGGTCTTTGATCCAGTATAACAGAGACTGTATTTCCACCGACAGTGCTCTATCTACTAAGATTTGTTCTGTGTAAACGTTGTCATTTACTCTTCCACATGCAACTTAAATATATTTCCTTTTACTTCCTCGAGGCCTTTCATCCAGTATAATGTTGACTGGATTTTGGCGTGGAACTTTCCACGGCATTATTCTACATGATAACACCCTTTTTGACTAAACGGGGTATAATATTCTTCCTCATGCAACTTCAGTGTATCTGGTTTTATTTCATCGTGGTCTTTCATCCAGTACAAGAGACTGTACATACAGCGACATTGCTCTATCTGTAAGATTTTTTTCTGTGTAAATGATGTCTTTATTTTTCCTCATGCAACTTCGATGTATCTGCTTTTACATCTTGGAGGATTTCGTCCACTTTAATGGATACTGGATTTTGCGGTGGAACTTCCTGTGGCATTGTTCTATCTGCTAAGAACTTTTTTTGTCTAAGCGGGGTATTGTATTCTTTCTCATGCAACTTCAGTGTATCTGCTTTTATTTCATCATGGTCTTTGATCCAGTACAAAGGAAACTGTACTTACATCGACATTGCTCTATTTGCTAAGAATTGTTCATTGTAAATGAGGTCTTTATTCTTCCTCATGCAACTTCGATATATCTTTTTTACTTCTTCGAGGTCTTTCATCCAGGTTAAGGGAGACTGGATTTTTGCGGTGAACATCCAAGGACATTGTTCTATTTGCTAACATTTGTTTTGTGTAAACATGGTTTTCTCTTCCACATGCAACTTCATTTTATCACGTTTTTTTCATCGTGGTCTTTGATCCAGTACAAAGGAAACTCTACCTACTCCGACATTGCTCTATCTGCTAAGAATTGTTAAGTTTAATTGAGGTATTTATTCTTCCACAAGCAACCTCAGTGTATCTGCTTTTACTTCTTAGCGGACTTCATCCCATGTAATGGATACTGGATTTTGGCGTTGAACTTCCTACAGCATTGTTCTATCTCCTAAGGCCTTTTTTGTCTAAGCGGGATATTTTATTCTTCCTAATGCACCTTCCGTGTTTCAGCTTTTATGTCATCGTAGCCTTTGATCCAGTGTATAGGATACTGTAAGTCCACCGACATTTCAGTAGTTGTAATATTTTATTCTAAATGTGATCTTTTATTCTTCCACATGCAACTTCAGTGTATCTGCTTTTACTTCTTGGATGATTTCATCCACTGTAAGGGATCCTGGAGTTTGGCATTGAAATTCCACGGCCTTGTTCTATCTCCTAAGAATATTTTTTGTCTAAGCGGGGTATTGCATTCTTCCTCATGCAACTTCAGTGTATCTGGTTTTATTTCATTGTAGTCTTTATCCAGTACAACGGAGAGGGTACTTCCACCGATATTGCTCTACCCGTAAGATTTTTTCTGTGTAAACGTGGTCGTTTATTCTTCCACATGCATCTTCAATGTATCTGCTTTTACGTCTTTGAGTTCTTTGATCCAGTATAATGGAGACTGGTTTTTGGAATTGAAAATCCTATGGCTTTGTACTATATGCTAACAACTTTTTTGTCTAAGCGGGGTATTATATTCATCCTCATGCAATCTCAGTATATCTGCTTCTATTTCATCTTGGTCTTCGATTCAGTACAAACGAGACAGTACTTACACCGACATTGCTCTGTCTGCTAAGAATTGTTAAGTGTAAATGAGTTCTTTATTCTTTGACAAGCAACTTCAATGTATCTGCTTTTACTACCTGGAAGATTTCAACCAGTTTAAGGGAGACTCGATTTTTGTGGTGAACATCCCAGGGCATTTTTCTGTCTGCTAACATTTGTTCTGTGTAAACCTGGTTTCTTCTTCTACATGCAACTTCATTTTATCACCCTTTCTTAAATCATGATCTTTGATCCAGTAAAACGGAGACTGTACTTACACCGACATTGCTCTATCTGCAAAGAATTGTTAGGAGTAAATGAGGTCTTTTTCTTCCACAAGCAACTTCAATGTATGTGCTTTTACTCCTTGGAGGACTTCATCTAGTGTAATGGATTCTGGATTTTTGCGTTGACCTTCATACGGCATTGTTCTATCTGTTAAGAACTTTTCTGTCTAAGCAGGCTATTTAATCTTCTTCATGCAGCTTCCATGTATCTGCTTTTATTTCATCATCGTCTTTGATCCAGTAAAACAGAGAGTGTACTTCCACCTACATTGCTCTATCTGCTAAGAAATATTAAGCATAAATGGGGTCTTTATTCTTCCTCATGCAACTGCAATATATCTGCTATTACTTCTTCGCGGTCTTTCATCCAGTTTAATGGAGTGGGATTTTTGCGTTGAACAACCCATGGCATTCTTCTATCTGCTAACATTTTTTCTGTGTAAACATGGTTTTCTTCTTCCACATGCAACTTTGTTTTATCACCTTTTATTTCATTGTGGTCTTTGATCCTGTATAAAAGAGACTGTATTTCCACCGACAGGGCTCTATCTACTAAGATTTGTTCTGTCTTAAGGTTGTCATTTACTCTTCCATGTGCAACTTCAATGTATCTGCTTTTACTTCTTCGAGGTGTTTCATCCAGTATAGTGGAGACTGAATTATGTCGTTTAATTTCCTACGGCATTGCTCTATCTGCTAAGAAATTTTCGGTCTAAGCAGGGTATTTTATTCTTCCTCATGCCACTTCAGTGTATCTCCTTTTATTTCATTGTAGTCTTGGATCCAATACAACAGAGACTGTACTTCCACCGACATTGCTCTGTCTGCTAAGAATTGTTGAGTGTAAATGAGGTCTTTTTCTTCCACAAGCAACTGCAGTGTGTATGCTTTTACTTCTTGGAGAACTTCATCCAGTGTAATGAATTATGGATTTTGACGTTGATCTTCCTACGGTATTGTTGTATCTGCTAACAACTTTTTTGTCTAAGCGGGGTATTGTATTCTTCCTCATGCAACTTCTGTGTACTTGATTTTATTTCATGGTAGTCTTTGATACAGTACAATGGAGACTGTACTTCCACCGACATTGTTCTATCTGCTATGATTTGTTCTGTCTAAACTTTGTCATTTACTCTTCCACATACAACTTCAAGGTATTTTCTTTTACTTTTTCGAGGTCTTTCATCCAGTATAATGGAGACTGAATTTTGGCATTCAACTTCCTATGGCATTGTTCTATCTGTTAAGAAATTTTCTGTCAAAGCGGGGTATTTTATTCTTCTTCATGCCACTTCACTGGATCTGCTTTTATTTAATCGTGGTGTTTGATCCATTACAAAGGATACTGTACTTACACCGACATGCTAAGAATTTTTAAGTGTAAATAGGTCTTTATTCATCCACAATCAACTTCAATGTGTCTACTTTTACTTTTCCGAGGTCTTAAATCCAGTGTAATGAAGACTGGATTTTGGTGTTGAACTTCCTATGGCATTGTTCTTTATGCTAACAGCTGTTTTTTTCTAAGCGGTGTATTGTATACTTCCTCAAGCAACTTCAGTGTATCTGCTTTTATTTCATAGTGGTCTTTGATCCAGTACAAAGCAGACTGTACTTACACCTACATTGCTTTATCTGCTAAGAATAGTTAAGTGTAAATGAGGTCTTTATTCATCCACAAGCAACTTCAATGTATCTGCTTTTACTTCATGGAGGTTTTATTCCAGTGTAATGGATACTGGATTTTGGCGTTGAACTTCCTACTCATTTTTCTATCTGCTAAGCACTTTTTTGTCTAAGCTAACGTTTCTTGTGTAAACGTGGTTTTCTTCTTCCGCATTCGTTTTATCGACTTTTTTTTCATTGTGGTCTTTGATTCAGTACAACGGAGACAGTACTTACACCGACATTGCTCTATCTGCTAAGAATTTTATGTGTAAATGTGGTCTTCATTCTTCCACAAGCAACTTCAATGTATCTGCTTTTACTTCTTGGAGGACATCATCCAGTATAACGGATACTGGATTTTTGTGTTGAACTTCCTACGGCATTGTTCTATATGCTAAGAACTTTTTTGTCTACTCGAGATATTTTATTCTTCCTCTTGCAGTTTCCGTGTATCTGCTTTTATTTCATTGTACTTTTGATCCAGTACAACGGAGACTGTACTTCCACCGACATTATTCTAGCTACTAAGATGTGTTCTGTATAAACGTTGTCATTTACTCTTCCTCATTCAACTTCAATATATGAGCTTTTACTTCTTCTATGTCTTTCATCCAGTTTAAGGGAGACTGGATTTTTGCGTTGAACATCCCACGGTATTTTTGTATCTGCTAATATTTGTTGTATGTAAACGTGGTTTAATTCTCTCACATGCAAATTCATTTAATCACCTTTTATTTCATCGGGGTCATTGATCCTGTATAACAGAGACTGTATTTCCACTGACAGTGCTCTATCTACTAAGATTTATTTTGTCTAAACGTGGACAAATATTCTTCTCGAAGCAACTTCAATGTATCTGCTTTTACTTCTTGTGGAACTTCATCCAGTGCAATGGATACTGGATTTCAGCGTTGAACTTCCTATGGCACTGTTCTATCTGTTAAGAACTTTTTTGTCTAAGCGGGGTAGTTTATTCTTCCTCATGCCACTTCCATGTATCTGCTTTTGTTTCCTTGTAGTCTCTGATCCAGTACAATGGAGACTGTACTTCCACTGACATTGTTCTGTCTGCTAATATTTGTTGTGTCTAAATGTTGTCATTTACTCTTCCACATGCAAGTTCAATGTATCTGCTTTTGCATCTTCGTGGTGTTCCGTCCAGTAGAATTTAGACTGGATTTTGGCGTTGACGTTCCTACGGTATTGTTCTATATGCTAACAACTTATTTGATCTAAGCGGGGTATTGTATTCTTCCTCACACAACTTCCATATATCTGCTTTTATTTCATTTTAGTCTGAGATCCAGTACAACGGAGACTGTACTTCCACTGACACTACTCTATCTATACGATTTTTTTTTCTAAACGTGGTCGTTTATTCTTCCACATGCAACGTCAATGTATCTGCTTTTCCTTCTTTGAGGTGTTTCATCCAGTATAATGGGGACTGTATTTTGGCCTGGACTTCCTATGGCATTTTTCTATATGATAAGATCTTTTTTTGTCCTAGCGGGGTATTGCATTCTTCCTCATACAACTTCAGTGTATCTGGTTTTATTTCATCATGGTCTTTGATCCAGTACACAGGACACAGTACTTACACCGACATAGCTCTATATGCTAAGAATTGTTAAGTGTCAATTAGGTCTTTATTCTTCCACAATCAAATTCAATATATGTGCTTCTACTTCTTCGAGGCCTTTCATTAAGTTTAAGTAAGACTGGATTTTCACGTAGAACATCCCAGGATATTGTTCTATCTGCAAACATTTGTTCTGGGTAAACGAGGATTTCTTCTTCCACATGCAACTTGATTTTATCCCCTTTTATTTCATTGTGATATTTCATCCTCTATAACAGAGACTGTATTTCCACTGACTGTGCTCTATGTACTAAGATTTGTTCTGTCTAATCGTTGTCATTTACTCTTCCACATTCAACTTCAATGTATCTGCTTCTACTTCTTCGAGGACTTTCATCCAGTATAATGGAGACTGGATTTTGGCGTTGAATTTCCTATGGCATTGTTCTATCTGTTAAGAACTTTTCTGCCTAAGCTTGGTATTTTATTCTTCCTCATCCCACTTCAATGTATCTGATTTTATTTCATCATTGTCTTTGATCCAGTACAAAGGAGACTGTGCTTACACTGACATTGCTCTATCTGCTAAGAATTGTTAAGTGTAAATAAGGCCTTTATTCTTCCTCATGCAACTTCAGTGTATCTGGTTTTACTTCTTCGAGGTCTTTCATCCAGTTTAAGGGAGACTGAATTTTTGCGGTAAACATACCAGGGCATTGTTCTATCTGCTAACATTTGCTATGTGTAAACGTGTTTTCTTCTCCACAAGCAACTTCAATGTTTCTGCTTTAACTTTTACGCGGATTTCATCCAGTGTAATGGACACTGGATTTTGACATTGAACTTCCTACATCATTGTTCTATCTGTTAAGAACTTTTCTGCCTAAGCGAGGTATTTTGTTCTTCCTCTTGCCACTTCACTGTGTCTGCTTTTATTTCATCGTCGTCTTTGATCCAGTGCAAAGGAGACTACCTTCACAGACATTCCTCTATCTGTAAGATTTTTTCTTTCTAAACGTGGTAATTATTATTCCACATGCAACTTCAATGTATCTGCTTTTACTGCTTCGAGGTGTTTCATCCACTATAATGGAGACTGGATTTTGGTGTTGAACTTCCTACGACATTGTTCTATTTGCTAAGAACTTTATGTCTAAGTGGGGTATTGTATTCATCCTCATGTAACTTCAGTGTATCTGCTTTTTTTTCATCGTGGTCTTTGATCCAGTACAACGAAGACTGTACTTCCTCTGAAATTGCTCTATCTGGTAAGATTTGTTCTGTGTAAACGTGATCTTTATTCTTCGACAAGCAACTGCAATTTAACTGCTTTTATTTCTTCAAGGTCTCTCACCCTGTTTAATGGAGCCTGGATTTTGGCGTTGAATTTCCTAACGCATTGGTCTATCTGCTAATAACTTTTTTGTGTAAGCGGGGTATTTTGTTCTTCCTCAGGCAACTTCAGTTTATTTACTTTTATTTCATCATGGTCTTTGATCCAGTCTAAAGGAGACTGTACTTACACCGACATTGCTCCATCTGTTAAGAATTATTAAGTGTAAATGAGGTGTTTATTCTTCCTCATCCAACTTCAATGTCTCTGCTTTTACTTTTTCGAGGTCGTTCATCCAGTTTAAGTGAGACTGGATTTTTGCTTTGAACATCCGAGGGCATTGTTCTATCTGCTAACATTTGTTGTGTGTAAACGTGGTTTTCTTCTTCCACATGCATTACAATTTATCACATTTTATTTCATCGTGGTCTTTGATGCTGTTTAACAGAGACTGTATTTGCACTGACAGTGCTCTATCTACTAAGATTTGTTTTGTTTAAACGTGTTCATATATTCTGCCACAAGCAATTTCAATTTTTCTGCTTTTACTCCTTGGAGGACTTCATCCAGTGTAATGGATACGGGATTTCTGCATTTTACTTCCTATGGCACTTTTCTATCTGCTGAGAACTTTTTTGTCTAAGCGTGGTATTTTATTCTTCCTCATGCAACTTCAGTGTATCTGCTTTTATTTCATCATAATTCTTGACCCAGTAAAACAGAGTCTCTTCTTAAACAGACATTGTTCTAGCTGCTAAGATTTATTCTGTCAAAACGTTGTCATTTACTCTTGCACATGCAACTTCACTGTATCTGCTTTTACTTCTTTGAGGTCCTTAAATCAGTATTATGGAGACTGGATTTTGGCGTGGAACTTCCTATGGCATTGTTCTATCTGTTAAGAACTATTTTGTCTAAGCGGGGTATTGTATTCTTGCTCATGCAACTTCAGTGTATCTGCTTTTATTTTAGCGTCGACTTTGATCCAGTACAAAGGAGACTGTACTTCCACCGACATTGCTCTATCTGTAAGATTTTTTCTGTCTAAACTTGGTCATTGGTTCTTCCACATGCAACTTCAGTTTATCTGCTTTTACTTCTTCGAGGTGTTTAATCCAGTATAATGGAGACTGGATTTTGGCGTTGAACGATGAAAGAAAAGCAGATACCTGAAGTTGCATGAGGAAGAATACAATATCAGGCTTTGCTGAAAAAGTTCTTAGCAGATACAACAACACCTTTAGAAGTTCAACGTCAAAATCCAGTCTCTATTACACTGGATGAAATCCTCCAAGAAGTAAAAGCAGATACATTGAAGTTGCTTGTGAAAGAATACAGACCTCATTTACACTTCATAATTTTTAGCAGATAGAGCAATGTCGGTTAAGTACAGTCTCCTTTGTACTGGATAATCGATTATGATGCAATGAAAGGTGATAAAATGAATTGCATGTGGAAAAAGAAAACCACGTTTACACAGAACAAATGTTAGAAGGTATAACAATGCCCTGGGATGTTCAACACAAAAATTCATTCTCCCTTAAACTGGATGAAAGACATCAAAGAAGTAAAAGCAGGGGCTGGGAATTTGGCCTAGTGGTTAAAGTGCTTGCCTAGCATGCATGAAGACCCGGGTTCGATTCCTCGGTACCACATCCATAGAAAAAAGCCGGAAGAGGTGCTGAGGCTCAAGTGGTAGAGCTCTAGCCTTGAGAAAGTCCAAGGACAGTGCTCAGGCCCTGAGCTCAATCCCAGGACAGGCAAAAAAAAAGAAGGAAAAGCAGATACATTGAAGGTCTTCAGAGAAGACTCTCTTTAAGTCTTTTATTTCATCATGGTCTTTGATCCAGTGCAAAGAAACGGTACTTCCACCGACATTGCTCTATCTGCTAAGAGCTGTTGAGTGTAAATGAGGTCTTTATTCTTCTTCATGCAACTTCAATATATTTCCTTTCACTTCTTCGAAGTCCCTCTTCCAGTATAAGGGAAACTGGATTTTTATGTTGAACATCCCAGGGCATTGTTCTATCTGCTAACATTTGTTCTGTGTAAACGTGGTTTTGTTCTTCATTTTATCACCTTTATTTCATCGTGGGCTTTGATCCTGTATAACAGAGACGTTTTTTCCACTGACACTGCTCTATCTACTAAAATTGGTTCTGTCTAAACGAGGTCACGTATTATTCCACAAGCAACTTCAATTTATCTGCTTTTACTTCTTGGAGTACTTCATTCAGAGTAATGGATACTGTGTTTCTGCGTTGAACTTCCTTACCGCATTGTTCTATCTGGTAAGAACTTTTTATCTAAGCGGGGTATTTTACTCTTCTTTATGCTATTTCAGTGTATCTGCTTCTCTTTCATCATAGTCTTTGATCCAGTACAACGGAGACTGTACTTTCACCGACATTGTTCTATCTGCTAAGATTTGTTATGTCTAAATGTTGTCATTTCCTCTTCAGCATAAAACTTCAAGGTATCTTCTTTTATTTTATCCAGGTCTTTCATCCAGTATAATGGAGACTGGATTTTGGCATTGAACTTCCTATGGCATTGTTCTATCTATTAAGAACTTTTCTGTCTAAGTGGGGTATTTTATTCTTCCTCAGGCAACTTCAGGGGATATACTTTAATTTCATAGTCGTCTTTCTTCCAAAACAAAGGAGACTCTACTTACACCGACATTGCTCTCTCTGTTAAGAATTGTTAAGTGTAAATGAGGTCTTTATTCATCCTCATGGAACTCCTAAGAATTGCTCCGTCTAAATGTTGTCATTTACTCTTCCTCTTGCAGTTTCATCGTATCTCCTTTTACTTCTTCGAGGTCTTTCATACAGGTTAAGGGAGACTGGATTCTTGCGTTGAACATCCCAGAACATTGTTCTATCTCCTATCATTTGACATTGTAAACGTGGTTTTCTTCTTCCACATGCAACTTCATTGTATCATCTTTTATTTCATCGTGGTCTTTGATCCAGTACAAAGGAGACTGTATTTACACCGACATTGCTCTATCTGCTAAGAATTGTTAAGTGTAAATGAGGTCTTTATTCATCCACAAGCAACTTCAATGTATCTGCTTTTACTTCTTGTAGGATTTCTTCCAGTGTAATGGATACTGGATTTTGTGGTGAACATCCCAGCACATTGTTCTATCTGCTAACATTTGTTCTATGTAAATGTGGTTTTCTTCTTCCACATGCAACTTCATTTTATCACCTTTCATTTCATCATAGTCTTTGATCCGGTACAACAGAGACTGCACTTACACCAACATTGCTCTCTCTGTTACAAATTGTTAAGTGTAAATGAGGTCTTTATTCTTCCACAAGCAACTGCAATGTATCTGTTTTTACTTCTTCGATATCTTCCATCCAGTATAATGGAGACTGTATTTTTGTGTTGAACATCCCAGGGCATCATTCTATCTCCTAAGTTTTGTTCCTGTAAACGTGGTTCTCTTCTTCCACATGCAATTTCATTTTTTCACCTTTTATTACATTGTGGTCTTTGATCCTGTATAACAGAGACTGTATTTCCACCGACCATGCTCTATCTTCTAAGATTTTTCTGTCTAAACGTTGTCATTTACTTTTCCACATGCAACTTCAATGTATCTGCTTTTACTTCTTTGAGGTCTTTCATCCAGTGTAATGGATACTGGAATTTGGCGTTGAACTTCCTACGTCATTGTTTTATCTCATAAGAACTTTTTTATCTAAGTGGGGTATTGTATTCTTCCTCATGCAACTTCACTGTATCTCCTTTTATTTCATCATGGTCTTTGATCCAGTACAATGGAGATTGTACTTACACCGACATTGCTCTAACTGCTAAGATTTATTCAGTGTTAATGAGTACACTATTCTTCCTCATGCAGCTTATATGTATTTACTTTTATTTCTAATGTGTTTCATCCACTATAATGGAGACTGGATGTTGGCCGTGAACATCTGGGCCATTGTCCTATCTGCTAATATTTGTTCTTATAACCGTGGTTTTCTTCTTCTACATGCAACATCATTTAATCAAATTTTATTTCATCGTTTTCTTTGAAACAGTACAATGGAGACTGTACTTAAACCGACTTTCTTCTATCTGTAAGATTTTTTTCTGTCTAAACTTGGTCATTTATTCTTCCACATGCAACTTTACTTTATTTGCTTTTACATCTTCAAGGTGTTTCATCCAGCATAATGGAGAATGGATTTTGGAATTTAGCTTCCTACGGCATTGTTCTATCTCATAAGAACTTTTTTATTTAAGCGGGATATTGTATTCTTCCTCATGCAACTTCAGTGGATCTCCTTCTATTTCATCATGGTCTTTGATCCAGTACAATGGAGACTGTACTTACACCGACATTGCTCTATCTGTTAAGAATTGTTAAGTGTAAATGAGGTCTTTATTTTTCCTCATGCAACTTCAATGTATCTGCTTTCACTTCTTCGAGGTCTT
This sequence comes from Megascapheus bottae, assembly GCA_024803745.1. Taxonomy (NCBI): domain Eukaryota; kingdom Metazoa; phylum Chordata; class Mammalia; order Rodentia; family Geomyidae; genus Megascapheus; species Megascapheus bottae. The sequence goes on along the minus strand of JANJXV010000128.1, from coordinate 257,666 downwards.
TCATCCATTCTAAGGGAGACAGGATTTTTGCGGAGAACATCCCAAGGCATTGTTCTATCTGCTAACATTTGTTCTTGTATACATGGTTTTCTTCTTCCACATGCAAGTTCTTTTTATGACCTTTTATTTCATCGTGGTCTTTGATCCAGTAGAAGGGAGACTGTACTTACACCGACAATGCTATATCTGTAAGATTTTTTTTTGTCTAAATGTGGTCTTTATTCTTAAACATGCAACTTCAATGTATCCGGTTTTAGTTCTTTGAGGTGTTTTATCCAGTATAATGGAAACTGGGTTTTGGCTTATAATTTCGTATGGCATTGTTCTATATGCTAACTATTTTTTGTCTAAGCGGGGTATTGTATTCTTTCTCATCCCACTTCAGTGTATCTGCTTCTATTTCATCGTGGTCTTTCATCTGCTACAAAGGAAACTGTACTTTCACTGACATTGTTCTATCTGTAAGATTTTTTCTGTCTAAAGGTTGTCGTTTATTTTTCCACATGCAACTTCAGTATGTATGCTTTTACTTCTTCGAGGTGTTTCATCCAGTATAATGGAGACTGGATTTTGGCGTACAACTTCCTACGGCATTGTTCTATATGCTAATACCCTTTTGTCTAAGCGGCCTATTGTATTCTTCCTCAAGCAACTTCAGTGTATCTCCTTTTATTTCATCATGGTCTTTGATCCAGTACAAAGGAGACTCTACTTACACAGACATTGCTCTATCTGCTAAGAATTGTTAACAGATAAAATGAAGTTGCTTGTGGAAGAATAAAGAACTCAGTTTTTATTTCTTGGAAGATTTCATCCAGTGTTATGGATACTGGATTTTGGAGTTGAACTTCCTATGGCTTTGTTCTGTCTGCTAAGAACTTTTTTGTCTAAGCAGGTTATTGTATTCTTCCTCATGGGACTTCAGCGTAGCTTCTTTTATATCATAATGGTCTTTGATCCAGTAGAAAGGAGACTGTACGTACATCGGCATTGCTGTATCTGGTAAGAATTGTTAAGTGTAAATGAGGTCTTTATTCTTCGTCATGCAACTTCAATGTATTTGCTTTTACTTCTTCAAGGTCTTTCATCCAGGTTAAGGGGGAATGGAATTTTGCTTTGAACATCCCAGGGCATTGTTCTATCTCCTAACATTTTTCTTGTAAACGTGGTTTTCTTCTTCCACATGCAATTTCATTTTATCACCTTTTATTTCATTGTGGTCTTTGGTCCTGTACATCAGAGACTGTATTTCCACTGACAGTGCTCCATTTACTAAGATTTGTTCTGTCTAAACTTTGTCATTTACTCTTCCACATGCAACTTCAATGTGTGTGTTTTACTTCTTCGAGGTTTTTCATCCAGTATAATGGAGACTGTATTTTGGCGTTGAACTTCCCACGGCATTGTTCTATATTCTAACAGATTTTTTGTCTAAGCGGAGTATATTATTCTTCCTCATGTAACTTCAGTGTATCTTCTTTTATTTCATCGCAGTCTTTGATCCAGTACAACTCAGAACTTACTTCCACCGACATTGTTCTATCTTTTGTTTTTTGCCAGTCCTGGGGCTTGAACTCAGGGCCTGAGCACTGTTCTTGGACTTTCTCAAGGCTAGAGCTCTACCACTTGAGCCTCAACACCACTTCTGGGTTTTTCTATGTATGTGATAGCAAGGACTCGAACCCGGGTCTTCGTGTATGCTAGGCAAGCACTCATACACTAGGCCAAACTCCCGGCCCCTGTTCTATCTTCTAAGATTTGTTCTGTCTAAATACTGTCATTTACTCTTGCACATGCAACTTCAATGTGTCTGCTTTTACTGCTTCGAGGTCGTTCACCCAGTATAATGGAGACTGGATTTTTGCATTGAACTTCCTACGGCATTGTTCTATCTGTAAAGAACTTTTGTGTCTAAGATTGGTATTTTATTCTTCCTCACGCCACTTCAGTGTATCTGGTTTTATTTCATCATCATCTTTGATCCAGTACAAAGGAGAATGTGCTTAAACCGACATTGCTCTATCTGTAAGATTTATTTTTTGTCTAAACCTGGTCATTTGTTCTTCCATTTGCAATTTCAATATATCTGCTTTTACTTTTTCGAGGTGTTTCATCCAGTATAGTGGAGACTGGATTTTCGCGTTGAACTTCCTACAGCATTGTTTTATCTGAAAAGAACCTTTTTTGTCTAAGCGTGTTATTGTATTCTTCCTCAAGCAACTTCAAGGTATCTGCTTTTATTTCATCATACTCTTTGGTACAGTAGAAAGGAGACTGTACTTACACCGACATTGCTCCATCTACTAAGAAATATTCAGTGTAAATGAGTACTTTATTCTTCCTCATGCAATATCAATGTATCTGCTTTCACTTCTTCGAGGTCTTTCATCCATATTAAGGAAGACTGGATTTTTGAGGTGAACATCCCAGGGTATTGTTCTATCTGCTAACATTTGTTCTTGTAAACGTGGTTTTCTTCCACATGCAACTTCATCTTATCTCCTTTTATTTCATCGTGGTCTTTGATCCAGTACAATGGAGAATGTACTTACACCGACATTGCTGTATCTGCTAAGAATTGTTAAGTGTAAATGAGCTCTTTATTCTTCGACAAGCATCTTCAATGTATCTGCATTTACTTCTTGGAGGATTTCATCCAGTGTAATGGATCTATCTGCTAAGATCTATCTGCTAAGAATTGTTAAGTGTAAATGAGGTCTTTATTCTTCCACAATCAACTTCAATGTATGTGCTTTTACTTCTAGGAGGACTTCATCCAAGCTAATGGATAATGGATAATTTGTTGAACTTCCTATGGCATTGTTGAATCTGCTAAGGACTTTTTCGTCTAAGCAGGATATTGTATTCTTCCTCATGCAACTTCACTGTATCTGATTTTATTTCATCCTGGTCTTTGATCTAGTACAAAGGAGAATGTACTTACACCAACATTGCTGTATCTGCTAAGAATTGTTAAGTGTAAATGATGTCTTTATTCTTCCACAAGCATCTTCAATGTATCTGCATTCACTTCTTGGAGGATTTCATCCAGTGTAATGGATACTGGATTTTATCGATGAATTTCCTACTGCATTGTTCTATCTGCAAAGTACTTTTTTGTTTATGCGGCGTATTGTTTTCTTGCTCATTCAACTTCAGTACATCTGCTTTTATTTCATCGAGGTCTTTGATCCAGTACAAAGGTGATTGTACTTACACCGACATTGCTCTATCTGCTAAGAAGTGGTAAGTGTAAATGAGGTCTTTATTCTTTCTCAAGCAACTTCAATGCATTTGCTTTTATTTCATCATGGTCTTCGATCCAGTACAAAGGAGACTGTACTTACACCGACTTTGCTCTCTCTGCTAAGAAATATTCAGTGTAAATGAGTACTTTATTCTTCCTCATGCAATATCAATATATCTACTTTTACTTCTTCAAGGTCTTTAATCCAGTATAGTGGAGATTGGATTTTGGTGGTGAACATTCCGGGCCATTCTTCTATCTGCTGACATTTGTTCTTGTAAAGTGGTTTTCTTCTTCCATATGGAACATCATTTTATCACCTTTTATGTCATCGTGGTCTTTTATCCAGTACAACGGAGACGGTACTTACATCGACAAAGTTCTACCAGTAAGATTTTGTCTGTCTAAACGTGGTCGTTTATTCTTCCACATGGAACTTCAGTGTATCTGCTGTTTCTTCATGGAGGATTTAATCCTGTGTAATGGATACTGGATTTTGGTGTTGAACTTCCTACTGCATTGTTCTATCAGCTAAGAATTTTTTGTCTAAGCAGGGTATTGTATTCTTCCTCATGCAACTTCAGTGTATCTCCTTTTATTTCATCATGGTCTTTGATCCAATACAATGGAGACTGTACTTACACCGACATTGCTCTATCTGCTAAGAATAGTGTAAATGAGGTCTTTATTCTTCCTCATGCAACTTCAATGTATCTGCTTTTACTTCTTCGATGTCTTTCATCCAGGGTAAAGGAGACTTGATTTTTGAGGGGAACATCCCAAGGCATTGTTGTATATGCTAACATTTTTTCTTGTATACATGGTTATCTTCTTCCACATGCAACTTCATTGTATGACCTTTTATTTCATCGTGGTCTTTGATCCATTAGAAGGGATACTGTACTTACACTGACAATGCTATATCTGTAAGATTTTTTCTGTCTGAATGTGGTCATTTATTCTTCCACATGCAACTTCAATGTATCTGCTTTTACTTCTTTGAGGTGTTTCATCCAGTATAATGGAGACTGGATTTTGGTGTGGAATTTCATATGGCATTGTTCTATATGATAAAAACTTTTTGTGTAAGCGGGGTATGTATTCTTACTCATGCCACTTGAGGGTATCTGCTTTATTTCATCGTCGTCTTTGATCCAGTATAATGGAGACTGTACTTAAACCTACATTACTCTCTGTAACATGTTTTCTGTCTACACGTGGTCATTTATTCTTCCACATGCAACTTCACTGTAACTGCTTGAACTTCTTCGAGGTGTTTCATCCAGTGTAATGGAGAATGGATTTTGGCCTTGAAATTCTTATGGCATTATTTTATCAATTAAGAACTTTTTGTCAAAGCAGGGTATTGTATTCTTACGCATGCAACTTCAGTGTATCTCCTTTTATTTCATCATGGTCTTTGATCCAATACAAAGCAGACTGAACTTTCACCGACATTGCTCTATCTGCTAAGAATTGTTACGTGTAAATGAGGTCTTTATTCTTCCTCATGCAACTACAAAGTATTTGCTTTTACTGCTTCGAGGTATTTCATCCAGGTTAAGGGAGACTGGATTTTTGCAGTGAACATCCCAGGGCATTGTTCTATCTGCTAACATTTGTTCTCATAAAAGTGGTTTTCTTCTTCCACATGCAAGTTCAGTTTATCACGTCTTATTTCATCGTAGTCTATGATCCACTAAAAAGGAGATTGTGCTTACACCGACATTGCTCTATTGGCTAAGAATTGTTAAGTGTAAATAAGGTCTTTATTCTTCCACAATCTACTCCAATGTATGTGCTTTTACTTTCATGAGGACTTAATCCAAGGTAATGGATAATGGATAACTGTTTTGAACTTCCTACGGCATTCTATCTGCTAAGGAGTTTTTCGTCTAAGCAGGATATTGTATTCTTCCTCATGCAACTTCATTGTATTTCGTTTTATCTCATCGTGGTCTTTGATCCAGTACAAAGGAGACTGTACTTACACTGACATTTCTCTATCTGCTAAGAATTATTAAGTGTAAATGAGGTCTTTATTCTTCCACAAGCAACTTCAATGTATCTGTATTTACTTATTGGAGGATTTCATCCAGTGTAATGCATAGTGGATTTTGGTGACGAACGTCCTACAGCATTGTTCTATCTACAAAGAACATTTTTGTTTAAGAGGGGTATTGTATTCCTCCTCATTCAACTTCAGCATATCTGCTTTTATTTCATTGTGGTCTTTGATCCAGTACAAAGGAGACTGTACTTACACCGACCTTGCTCTATCTGCTAAGAATTGTAAAGTGCAAATGAGGTCTCTAGTCTTCCTCATGCAACTTCAATGTATCTCCTTTTACTTCTTCGAGGTCTTTCATCCAGGTTAAGGGAGACTGGATTTTTGCGGTGAACATCCCAGGGCATTGTTGTATCTGCTAACATTTGTTCTTGTAAACGTGGTTTTCTTCTTCCACATGCAACTTCATATTATCACCTTTTATTTCATCGTGGTGTACAATGGAGACTGTTCTAAAACCGACATTGTTCTATCTGTCAGATTTTTTCTGTCTAAATTGGTGGTTTATTCTTTGACATGCCACTTCAATGTATCTGATTTTACTTCCTGGAGGTGTTTCAGACTGTATGATGGATTTTGGCGTGGAACTTCATACGGCATTTTCCAGTATGCTAACAATGGTTTTGTCTAAGCGGGGTAATGTATTCTTCCTCGTTCCACTTCAGTGTGTCTGCTTTTATTCCATCACCGTCTTTGATCCAGTACAATGGAGACTGTACTTAAACTGTCATTGCTCTATCTGTAAGATTTTTTCTGTCTAAACGCGGTCATTTATTTTTCCACATGCAGCTTCAATGTATTTGCTTTTATTTCTTCGAGGTCTTTCATCCAGGTTAGAGACACTGGATTTTTGCGTTGAAAATCCCAGGGAATTGTTCTATCTGCTAACATTTGTTCTTGTAAACGTGGTTTTCTTCGTCCACATACAACTTCATTTTATCACCTTTTATTTCATTGTGGTCTTTGATCCTGTACATCAGTGCCTGTATTTCCACCGACAGTGCCCTATCTACTAAGATTTTTTCTGTCTAAAAGTTGTCATTTACTCTTCCACATGCAACTTCAATATATCTGCTTTTACTTCTTTCATCCAGTATAATGGAGAGTGTATTTTGGCATTGAACTTCCCAAGGCATTGTTCTATATGGTAACAGATTTTTTGTCTAAGCGGAGTATTTTATTCTTCCTCATGAAACTTCCAATTGTCTGATTTATTTCGTTTTAGTCTTTGATCCAGTACAACTCAGACCTTACTTCCACCGACATTGTTCTGTCTTCTAAGATTTGTTCTGTCTAAATGTTGTCATTTACTCTTACACATGGAACTTCAATGTGTCTGCTTCTACTTTTCGAGGTCTTTCATCCAGTATAATGGAGACTGGATTTTGGCCTTGAACTTCATACGGCATTGTTCTATCTGGTAAGAACTTTTGTGTCTACGATGTGTATTTTATTCTTCCTCAGGTCTCTTCAGTGTATCTGCTTTTATTTCATCACCAGTTTTGAAACAGTACAGTGGAGATTGTACTTAAACCGACATTGCTCTATCTGTAAGATTTTTTTTGTCTAAATGTGGTCATTTATTCTTCCACTTGCAACTTCAATATATCTGCTTTTACTTCTTCGAGGTGTTTCATCCAGTATAATGGAGATTGGATTTTGACATTGAACTTCCTATAGCAGTGTTTTATCTGAAAATAAAATTTTTGTCTAAACGTGGTATTGTATTCTTGATCATTCAACTTCAGTATATCTGCTTTTATTTCACCATGATCTTTGATCGAGTACAAAGGAGACTGTACTTACACTGATATTGCTCTATCTGCTAAGAATTGTTAAGTGTGAATGAGGTCTTTATTCTTCCACAAGCAACCTCGATGTATCTGCTTTTACTTCTTGGATGGTCTAATCCAGTGTAATGGATACTGGATTTGGCGTTGAAATTCCTATGGCATTGTTGTATCTGCTAAGACCTTTTTTGCCCAAGTGGGGTATTGTATACTTCCTCATGCAACTTCAGTGTATCTGCGTCTATTTCATCGTGGTCTTTCATCCACTACAAAGGAAACTGTACTTTCCCCAACATTGTTCTATCTGTAAGATTTTTTCTGTCTAAAGATTGTCGTTTATTTTTCCACATGCATCTTCAGTATATATGATTTCACTTCTTCGAGGTGTTTCATCCAGTATAATGGAGACTGAATTTAGGCGTTGAACATCCTACGGCATTGTTCTATATGGTAAAATCCTTTTGTCTAAGCGGGCTATTGTATTCTTCCTCATGCAACTTCAGTGTATCTGCTTTTATTTCATCATGGTCTTTGATCGAGTACAAAGGAGACTGTACTTACACCGACAATGCTCTGTCTGCTAAGAATTGTGGAGTGTAAATGAGGTCTTTATTCTTCCACAAGCAACTTCATTGTATCTGTATGTACTTCTTGGAAGATTTCATCCAGTGTAATGGATACTGGATTTTGGCGATGAATGTCCTCCTACATTGTTCTATCTGCAAAGAACTTTTTTTGTTTATGCGGGCTATTGTATTCTTCCTCATTCAACTTCAGTATATCTGCTTTTATTTCATCGTGGTCTTTGATCCAGTACAAAGGAGACTGTACTTACACCGACATTGCTCTATCTGCTAAGAATTTTTAAGAGTGAATGAGGTCTTATACTTCCACAATCAACTTAAATGTCCCTGCTTTTACTTCTTGGAGGATTTCACCCAGTGTAATGGATACTGAATTTTGTTGTTGAACTTCGTACGGCATTGTTCTATATGCTAAGACCTTTTTTCTAAGCGGGATATTTTATTCTTCCTTATGCAACTTCCATGAATCTGCTTTTATTTCATTGTACTCTTTGATACAATACAACAGAGACTGTACTTTCACCGACATTGTTCTCTCTGTAAGATTTTTTCTTTCTAAAGGTAGTTGTTTATTCTTCCACATGCAACTTCAGTATATGCGCTTTTACTTCTTCGAGGTGTTTCATCCAGTATAATGAAGACAGGATTTGGCGTTGCCCTTCCTATCGCATTGTTTTATTTGCAAAGAACTTTTTTGTCGAAGTGGTGTATTGCATACTTCCTCATTCAACTTCAGTATATGTGCTTTTATTTCAACGTTGTCTTTGATCCAGTACAAAGGAGACTGTCCTAACACCGACGTTGCTCTATCTGCTAAGAATTGGTAAATGTAAATGAGGTCTTTATTCTTCCACAAGCACCTTAATGTATCTGCTTTAACTTCTTAGAGGACTTCATCCATTGTAATGGATACTGGATTTTTGCGTTGAACATCCCAGGGCATTGTTCTATCTGCTAACATTTGTTCTTTGTAAACGTGGTTTTCTTCTTCCACATGCAACTTCATTTTGTCAACTATTATTTCATTGTAGTGTTTGATCCTGTTTAACAGAGACTATTCCACCGACAGTTCTCTATCTACTAAGATTTGTTCTGTCTAAATATTTTCATTTACTGTTCCACATGCAACTTCAATGTCTCTGCTTTTTATTTAATCGTAGTCTTTGATCCAGTACAACGGAGATTGTACTTTCACCGACATTGCTCTATCTGTAACATTTTTTTCTGTCTAAACGTGGTCATTTATTCTTCCATTTACAACTTCAATGCATCTGCTTTTACTTCTTCGAGGTGTTTACTTCTTCTAGGTCGAACTTTTTTTGTCTAAGCGGGGTATTGTATTCTTCCTCATGCATCTTCAGTGTATTGGTTTTATTTCATCCTGATCTTTGATCCAGTAGAAAGGAGATTGTAATTACACCGACATTGGTCTACCTGCTGAGAATTGTTAAGTGTAAATGTGTTCTTAATTCTTTCACATGCAACTTAAATATATCTTCTTTTACATCTTCAAGGTCTTTCATCCAGGTTAAGGGAGAATTAATTTTTGCCGTGAATATCCCAGGGCTTTGTTCTGTCTGGTAATGTTTGTTCTTATAAACGTGGTTTTCTTCTTCCATATGCAACTTCGTTTTATCACTTTTTATTTCATCGTGGTCTTTGATCAAGTACAAAGGAGACTGTACTTACACCGACATTATTCTATCTGTAAGATTTTTTCTGTCTAAACATGTTCCTTTATTCTTACACAAGCAACTTCAATGTATCCTCCTTTACTTCTTCGAGGTGTTGCATCCAGTAAAATGGAGACTGGATTTTGACTTGGAACGTCCTATGACATTGTTCTATATGCTACCAAATTTTTTGTCTAAGCGGGGTATTGTATTCTTCCTCATGCAACTTCAGTGTATCAGCTTATTTCATCATAGTTTTTGATCCAGTACAAAGGAGACTGTAATTGACCTACATTGCTCTATTTGCTAAGAATCGTTCATTGTAAATGAGGTATTTATTCTTCCTCATGCTACTTCAATGTATCTTCTTTTACTTAGAGGTCTTTCATCTAGGTCAAGGGAGATTGGATTTTGGCATTGAACTTCCTATGGCATTGTTCTATCTGCTAAGACATTTTTGTCTAAGCGGGGTATTGTATTCCTCCTCATGCAACTTCGGTGTATCTGGTTTCATTTCATCGTGGTCTTTGATCCAGTAAAAAAGAATCTGTACTTCACCGACATTTCTCTATCTGCAAAGAATTGTTAAGTGTAAATGAGGCCTTTATTCTTCCACAAGCAACTTCAATGAATCTGCTTTTACTACTTGGACGATTTCATCCAGCGTAATGAATACTGGATATTGGCGTTGACCTTCCTACGGCATTGTTCTATCAGCTAAGAACATTTTTTGTCTAAGCGGGCTAATTTATTCTTTGTCATGCAACTTCAGGGTATCTGCTTTTATTTCTTCGAAGTCTTTGATCCAGTACAATGGAGACTGTACTTACACCGACATTGTTCTATCTACTAAGATTGGTTCTGTCTAAACGTTGTCATTTGCTCCTTCATATGCAACTTTAATGTATCTGTTTTTACTTCTTTGAGGTCTTTCATCCAGGGTAAGGGAGACTGGTTTTGGCGGTGAACATCCGAGGGCATTGTTCTATCTGCTAATATTTGTTCTTTTAAACGTGGTTTTCTTTTTCCACATGCAACTTCATTCTATCACGTTTTATTGCATCGTGGTCTTTGATCCAGTGCAATTGAGAATGTACTTACACCGAAATTGTTCTATCTGTAAGATTTTATCTGTCTAAATTTGGTCGTTAATTCTTCCACATGCAGCTTCAATGTATCTTCTTTTACTTCTAGGAGGTGTTTCATCCAGTGTAATGGAGACTGGATTTTGGCATGGCACTTCCTATGGCACTGTTCTATATGCTAAAAACTTTTTTGTCTAAGCGGGGTATTGTATTCTTCCTCATGCTACTTCAGTGTATGTGGTTTTTATTTCATTGTGGTCTTTGATCCAGTACAAAGGAAACAGTGCTTACACCGACATTGCTCTTTCTGTAAGATTTTTTCTGTCTAAACGTGGTCGTTTATTCTTCCATATGCAACTTCATTGTACCTACTTTTACTTCTTAGTGGCATTTCATAGAGTATAATGGAGACTGGATTTTGGCGTGGAAATTTCTACTGCATTGTTCTATATGCTAACAAGTTTTTTGTCTAAGGGGGTATTGCATTCTTCCTCATGCAACTTCAGTGTATCTGGTTTTATTTCATCGTGGTCTTTGATCCAGTACAAAGGAAACAGTACTTACACACACGTTGCTGGATCTGCTATGAATTGTTAATTGTAAATGAGGTCTTCATTCTTCCACAAGCAACTTCAATGTATCTCCTTTTACTTCTTCTATGTCTTTCATCCAGGTTACATGAGACTGCATTTTTGCGTTGAATGTCCCAGGGCATTGTTCTATCTCCTAACATTTGTCTTTGTAAACGTGGTTTTCTTCTTCCACATGCAACTTCATTTTATTGCCTTTAATTTCATTTTGGTCTTTGATTCTGTATAACAGAAACTGTATTTCAACCAACAGTGCTCTATCTACTAAGATTTGTTCTGTTAAAACTTCATTCATCTTTCACATGCAACTTCAATGTATCTGCCTTTATTTCTTCGAGTTCTTTCATCAGTATAATGGAGACTGGATTTTGGCGTTGAACTTCCTGTGGCATTGTTCTATCTGCTCAGAACATTTTGTCTAAGCGGTTTATTTTATTCTTCCTCCTGCACTTCCGTGTATCTGCTTTTATTTCATCGTAGTATTTGTTCCAGTACAACGGAGACTGTACTTTCACCGACATTGTTCTACCTGCTAATATTTGTTCTGTCTAAACATTGTCATTTACTCTTCCACATGCAACTTCAATATATCTGCTTTTACTTCTTCAAGGTCTTTCCTCCAGTATAATGAAGAGTGGATTTTGGAGTTAAACTTCATATGGCATTGTTCTATCTTTTAAGAATTTTTCTGTCTAATGGGTTATTTTATTCATCGTCCTACCACTTCCTTGTATCTCCTTTTATTTCATCATTGTCTTTGATCCAGTACAAAAGAGACTGTACTTCCACTGACATTACTCTCTCTGTAAGATTTTTTCTGTCTAACCGTTGTCATTTATTATTCACATGAAACTTCAATGTATCTGCTTTTAATTCTTCGAGGTTTTTCATCCAGTATAATGGAGAATGGATTTTGGCGTTGAACTTCCTACGCCATTGTTCTATATGCTAACAACATTTTTTGTCGAAGCGGGGTATTGTATTCTTCCTCATGCAACTTCAGTGTATCTGCTTTTATTTCATCGAGGTCTTTGATCCAGTACCAAGGTGACTGTACTTACAGCGACATTGCTCTATCTGCTAAGAATAGTTAAGTGTAAATGTAGTCTTTATTCATTCTCATGCAACTTCATTGAATCTGCTTTTACATATTCAAGGTCTTTCATACAGGTTAAGGGAGACGGGATTTTTGTGGTGAATATCCCAGTGCATTCTTCTATCTAGTAACGTTTGTTCTTGTAAATGTGGTTTTCTTCTTCCACATGCAACTTCAATGTATCAGCTTTTATTTCATCATGGTCTTTGATCCAGTACAACGGAGACTATACTTACACCGACATTGTTCTATGTGTAAGATTTTTTTCTGTCTCAACATGGTATTTTATTCTCCCATATGCAACTTCAATGTATCTGCTTTTACTTCTTCGTGGTGTTACATCAAGTATAATGGAGACCAGATTTTGGCATGGAACTTCCTACAGTATTGTTCTACATGCTAACCGCTTTTTTGTCTCTAGCGGGGTAATGTATTCTTCCTCATGCAACTTGAGTGTATATACTTTTATTTCATCGTGGTCTTTGATCCAGTACAAAGGAGACTGCACTTACGCCGACATTACTCTGTCTACTAAGAATTGTTAAATGTAAATGGTGTCTTTATTCTTCCACAAGCAACTTCAATGTATGTGCTTTTACTTCAAGGAGGATTTCATACAGTGTATTGGATACAGAATTTTGGGGTTGAACTTCCTACTGCATTGTTCCATCTGCAAAGATCTCTTTTGTCTAAGCCATGTATTGTGTTCTTCCTCATGCAACTTCAATGTATCAGCTTTTAATTCATCATGGTCTTGGATCCAGTACAAAGGAGACTGTATCTCCACAGACATTGCTGTATATGTAAGATTTTTTCTGTCTAAAAGTGGTCATTTATTCTTCCACATGCAACTTCATTGTATTTGATTTTACTTTTTCAAGGTGTTTCATCCCGTATAATGGAGACTGGATTTTGGCGTCGAACTTCCTACTGCATTTTTGTATATGCTAACAACTTTTTTTCTAAGCAGGGTATTGTATTTTTCCTCATGAAACTTCAGTGTGTCTGGTTTTATTTCATTGCGGTCTTTGGTACAGTACAAAGGAAAAAGTACTTACACCGACATTGCTCTATCTGCTAAGAATTGTTAGGTGTAAATGAGGTCTTTATTCTTCCAGAAGCAACTTCAATGTATCTGCTTTTACTTCTTTGAGGTCTTTCATCCAGTATAAAGGAGACTGGATTTTGGCGTTGAACTTCCTACGGCTTTGTTCTATCTGTTAAGAACTTTTCTGTATAACGGGGTATTTTTTTCTTCCTCATGCCACTTCAATGTATCTGCTTTTATTTAATCGGCATCCTTGATCCAGTACAAATGAGAGTGTACTTCCACTGACATTGCTCTAGCTGTAAGATTTTTTCTGTCTAAATGTGGTCATTTATTCTTCCACATGCAACTATAATGAATCTGCTTTTACTTCTTTGATGTCTTTCATACAGTTTAATGGAGACTGGATTTTGGTGTTGAAATTCCTACGGCATTGTTCTATCTGCTAAGAACTTTTTTGTCTAAGCGGAGTATTGTATTCTTCCTCATGCAACTTCAGTGTATCTGGTTTTATTTCATCGTGGTGTTTGATCCAGTACAAAGGAGACTGTACTTACACCGACATTGCTCTATCTGCTAAGAATTGTTAAGTGTAAATGAGGTCTTCATTCTTCATCAAGCAACTTCATTGTGTCTGCTTTTACTTTTTCCAAGTCTATTCCTAATTAAGTGAGAATGGATTTTAGCCCTGAACATCCCATGGCATTGTTCTATCTGCTGACATTTGTTGTTTGTTTTCTTTTTTTTAATTTAATTTAATTTTATTTTTTTATTGTAATTAGTAAAAGGGTTACATGATATTTGCCAGATAGAAGGTGCATTAATTCACATACATTGATACCCTTTCACATGTCTTGGTACTCATTTCCCTCCCCCCCACCCCCCCACCCGTCTTGGTTTTCCCCCCTTCCCTATGAAATTTCAAGTATCCAAATACAAATAAAGTCAATATATCAGATAACAAATTGAGATACTGTACCAATATGAGATAACCAAGGGTGGTTTTCTTCTTCCACATGCAAATTCCGTGTATCTGCTTTTATTTCATCGTAGTCTTTGATCCAGTGCAACGGAGACAGTACTTCCACGGACATTTTTTTATCTGCTAAGATTTGTCCTGTCTAAACTTTGTCTTTTACTCTTCCACATGCAACTTCAATGTATCTGCTTTTACTTCTTTGATGTCTTTCTTCCAATTTAATGGAGACTGGATTTTGGCATTGAATTTCCTATGGCATTGTTCTATCTGCTAAGAACTTTTTTGTCTAAGCAAGGTATTTAATTCTTCCTCATGCAACTTCACTGTATCTGGTTTTATTTAATCTCGGTCTTTGATCCATTGCAAAGGAGAGTGTACTTACATCGATATTGCTCTATCTGCTAAGAATTGTTAAGTGTAAATGAGGTCTTTATTCTTCCAGAAACAACTTCAATTTATCTACTTTTACTTCTTGGAGGATCTAATCCAGTATAATGGATGCTGGATTTTGGAGTTGAACTTCCTCCGGCATTGTTCTATCTGCTAAAAACTTTTTGGTCTAAGCAGGGTATTGTATTCTTCCTCATTCAACTTCAGTATATCTGCTTTTATTTCATCCTCGTGTTTGATCCAGTACAAAGGAGACTGTACTTATACCGACATTGCTCTATCTCCTAACAATTGTTAAGTGTAAATGAGGTCTTTATTCTTCCTCAAGCAACTTCAATGTATATGCTTTTACTTCTTCGAGGTCTTTCATTCACATTAACAGAGACTGGATTTTTGTGTTGAACATCCCAGGGCATCATTCTATCTCCTAACATTTGTTCCTGTAAACATGCTTTTCTTCTTCCACATGCAACTTCACTTTATCACTTTTATTTCATTGTGGTCTTTGATCTTGTATATCAGAGACTGTATTTCCACCGACAGTGCTCTATCTACTAGGATTTGTTCTGTCTAAATGTTGTCATTTACTCTCCCACATGCAACTTCAATGTATCTGTTTTTACTTCTTCCAGGTATTTCATCCAGTATAATGGAGACTGGATTTCGCCGTTGAACTACCTACGACATTGTTATATCTGCAAATACCTTTTTTGTCTACGTGGGGTGTTTTTTTCATCCTCATGCAACTTCCATGTATCTGCTTTTACTTCTTTGAGGTCTTTCATCCAGTATAATGGAGACTGGATTTTGGCGTTGAACTTCCTACGGCATTGTTCTATCTGTTAAGATCTTTTCTGTCGATGATGGGTATTGTATTCTTCCTCAGGCAACTTCAGTGTGTCTGGATTTATTTCATCATCATCTTTGATTCAGTACAAAGGAGGCTGTATTTACACTGACATTGCTCTATGTGTAATATTTTTTTCTCTCTTAAAATGGTCATTTTTTCTTCCACGCGCAACTTCACTGTAACTGCTTTTACTTTTTCAAGGTGTTTCATCCAGCGTAATTGAGAATGGATTTTGGCGTTGAACTTCCTACAGCATTGTTCATTTTGCTAAGAACTTTTTTGTCTAAGCGGGGTATTCTATTCTTCCTCATTCAACTTCGGTATACATGCTTTTATTTCATCACGGTCTTTGATCCAGTACACAGGAGACTGTACTTACACCAACATTCTTCTGTCTGCTAAGAATTGTTAAGAATTGTTACACTGACTGCTAGGAATTTTTAATTGTAAATGAGGTTTTAGTTTTCTCCAAGCAACTTCAATGTATCTGCTTTTAATTCTTGGAGGATTTCATCTAGTGTAATGGATACTGGTTTTTGTGGTTGAACATCCTACGGCATTGTTCTGTCTGCTAAGGACTTTTTTGTTTAACCAGGATATTGTATTCTTCCTCATGCAAATTCTGTGTATCTGGTTTTATTTCATCTACGTCTTTGATCCAGTACAAAGGAGACTGTACTTACACGAACATTGCTCTATCTGCTAATAATTGTTAAGTGTAAATGAGGTCTTTATTCTTCCACATGCAACTTCAATGTATCTGCTTTTACGTCTATAGGTCTTTCATCCAGTATAATGAAGACTGAATTTTGTCGTTGAACTTCCTATGGCATTGTTCTATCAGTTAAGAACTTTTCTGTCTAAGATGGGTATTTTATTCTTCCCCAGGCCACTTCAGTGTATCTGCTTTTATTTCATCATCATCTTTGATCCATTACAAATGAGACTTTACTTACACTGACACTGCTTTATTGTTAATTTTTTTTCTGTCTAAACCTGGTCATTTATTCTTCCATTTGCAACTTCAATGTATCTGCTTTTACTTCTTGGAGGATTTCATCCAGCATAATACAAAATGGATTCTGGCGTTGAACTATTATACGGCATTATTCTATGTGTTAAGACTTTTTTTGTCTAAGCCGGGTATTGTATTCTTCCTCATGCCACTTCAGTGTATCCCCTTTTATTTCATCATGGTCTTTGATCCAGTACAACGGTGACTGTACTTACACCGACATTGCTCTATCTACTAAGAATTGTTAAGTGTAAATGAGGTCTATATTCTTCAGCAAGAACTTCAGTGTGTCTGGTTTTACTACTTAAAGGATTTAATCCAGTGTAATGGATACTGGGTTTTGGCATTGAACTTCCTATGACATTTTTCTATCTGCTAAGAATTTTATGTCTAAGCGGGGTATTGTGTTCTTCCCAATGCAACTTCACTGTATCTGGTTTTATTCCATCATGGTCTTTTATCCAGTACAAAGGAGACTGCACTTACATCGAGATTGCTCTATCTGCTAAGAATTGTTAAGTGTAAATGAGGTCTTTATTCTCCCTCATGCAACTTCAATACATCTGCTTTCACTTCTTCGAGAAATTTCATCCAGGTTAAGCTAGACTGGATTTTTGCGCTTTACATCCCAGGGCATTTTTCTGTCTCCTAACATTTGTTCTTGTAAACGTGGTTTTCATCGTGGTCTTTTATCATGTAGAACAGAGATTGTACTTACACCGACATTGCTATATCTGTCAGATTTTTTCTGCCTAAACGTGGTCATTTATTCTCCCACATGCAACTTCAATGTATCTGCTTTTACGTTGTGGAGGATTTCATCCAGTGTAATGGATACTGGATTTTGGCGTTGAACTTACTAATGTATTGTTGTATCATCTAAGACCATTTTGTCTTAGAGGGCTATTTTATTCTTCCTTATGCAACTTCAGTGTATCTGCTTTAATTTCATCATGGTCTTTGATCCAGTAGAAAGGAAACTGTACTTATACCAACATGGCTCTATCGGCTAAGAATTGTTAAATGTAAATGAGGTCTTTATTCTTCCTCATGTAACTTCAATATATCTTCTTTCACTTCTTCAAGGTCTTTCATCCAGGTTAAGGGAGACTAGAATTTTGAGGTGAACTTCCCAGGGCATTTGTAAACGTGGCTTTCTTCTTCCACGTGCAAATTCATTTTATCACCTTTTGTTTCATCGTGGTCTTTTATCTCGTAGAACAGAGACTCTACTTACGCCGACATTGCCATATCTGTAAGATTTTTTCTGTATAAACATGGTCGATTATTCTTCCACATGCAACTTCAACTGCTTTTACTTCTTCGATGTTTTTCATCCAGATATTGGAGACGGGATTTTGGCGTGGAACTTCCGACGACATTGTTCTATATGCTAAGAACTTTTTTTTTTGTCTAAGCCGAGTATTGTGTTCTTCCTCATGCAACTTCAGTGTATCTCCTTTTCTTTCATCTTGGTCTTTGATCCAGTACATAGAAGACTGTACTTACACCGACATTGCTGTATCTGCTAAGAATTGGCAAGTGTAAATGAGGTCTTTATTATTCCGCAAGCAAATTCAATGTATCTGATTTTATTACATCCAGTGTAATGGGTACTGGATTTTGGGGTTGACCTTCTTTCAGCATTGTTCTGTCTCGTAAGTACTTTTTTGTCTAAGCGGGGTATAGTGTTCTCCCTCATGCAACTTCAGTGTATCTGCTTTTATTTCATCGTAGTGTTTGATCGAGTACAATGAAGATTGTACTGGACCCGACATTGCTCTATCTGTAAGATTATTTCTGTCTAAACGTGATCATTTATTCTTCCACATGCAACTTCACGGTATCTGCTTTTACTTCTTCGAGATGCTTCATCTAGCATAATGGAGAATGGATTTTGGCGTTGAACTTCCTATGGCATTCTCCTATCTGCTAAGAACTATTTTTGTCTAAGGGGGGTATTGTATTCCTCCTCATGCAACTTCAGTGTATCTGCTTTTATTTCATCATGGTCTTCTATCCAGTACAAAGTAGACTGTACTTACACCGACATTGCTCTATCTGCAAAGAATTATTAAGTGTAAATTAGAACTTTATTCTTCCTCATGCAACTTCAAGGTATCTCCTTTTACTTATTCGAGGTCTTTCATCCAAGTTAAGGGAGACTGGATTGTTGCGGTGAACATCCCCGGCCATTGTTCTATCTGCTAACATTTGTTCTTGGAAACCTGCTTTCCTTCTTCCACGTGCAACATCATTTTATCACCTTTTTTATATATATTTTATTGTAATTAATAAAAGGGTTACATGTTATTTGCCAGATAGAAGGTGCATTAATTCACATACATTGATACCCTTTCACAAGTCTTGGTACCAAATACCCTCCCCCCACCCACCACCCAGTCCCCGTATTGGTTTTCCTCCCTTCCCTATCAAGTTTCAGATAACCAAATACAAAAAAATTCAATATATCAGATAACAAAGTGAGATACTGTAACAATATGAGATAACCAAGGGGCAGCAAAGGAGATGAGGAATAACATAGTACATTAAGGACAACAATCATTCGTTATATGGCTTTTGTTTCAATATCCTGGAGGTCCTTTCAATTAGCTTCATACTATATGGCCTTATGTATCAAGGTTTTGCTCTATTGCAGATCTCTGCTAGTAGAGCCCAAGGTTTCTACTGATTATGACGAATGAGGGAAACCATTGAGCCTAAGTTCCTTTGAGTCTGGCTTACTTCACTTAATATAATTTTTCTAAGTCTTTCCATTTCCTAACAAATGGGACGATGTCATTCTTTCTGACAGCCGCATAAAATTCCATTGTGTACAAATACCACAACTTGCTGATCCGAGGGACATCTATGTTGGTTCCAGATCTTTGCTGTGGTGAATAATGCTGCAATGAACATTGTTGTGCTAGTGGATTTAGTATGTCCTAGATTCTGGATGGTTGTGTAAATGCCAAGTAGTGGAATTGCTGGGTCATAGGAGAGTTCTAAGTTTAGCCTTTTGAGGCACTTCCATACTGCTTTCTACCAACATTGTAGTAGGGATCCCTCCTGGCCACATCCCCTCCAGCATGTGTTATTGTTTGTTTTCCTGATCCTGGCCATTCTAACTGGAGTGAGGTGGAATTTTAGAGTTGTTTTGATTTGCATTTCTGTTATGACCAGAGATGTGGAGCATTTCTTCATGTGTCTATAGACAATTTTTGTTTCTTCTTCAGAGAAGACTCTAAGTCTTTGGCCCATTTTTTAATGGGATGGTTATTACTTTGGGGATTAGTTTTGGAGTGATTGAAATTTTTGAGTTGTTGATATATTTTAGATATGTAGCCTTTGTCCATTGTTTGTTTGGTGAGGATCTTCTCCCACTCTATAGGCTTCCTAATTAATTTACTAGCTATGTCCTTTGCCATACAAAAGATCTGCAGTTTAATTCAGTCCCAGTTATCCAGCCTTTCTCGGCTTTGTTGTGATTTTTGGTCCTTATTAAGAAAGATTCGACCCGTGCCAAGGAAGCCTTGTGTATCTCCTATTCCTTCTTTTAAAATTTTCACTGTGTCAGCTTTTACCTCCAGGTCTTTAATCCATTTGCAGTTAATTCTAGTGCATGGTGACAAAGACGGATCTAAATTTAGTTTTCTGCAGGTGCTTAACCCGTTCTGCCAGCACAACTTGTTAAGGTGGCTGTCTTTCTTTCATTATATTTTTTTGGTTCCCTTGTCAAAGATTAGGTGGCATAGGTCTGTGGTTTAATATCTGGGTCTTCAGTTCTATTCCACTGGTCTTCAGGCCTGTCCTTGTGCCAATACCAAGCTGTTTTGAGAATTATAGCCCTGTTTGAAATTGAAATTCCTCCAGTGCTCTTCTTTCTGCTGAGAATTGTTTTTGCTATACTGGGTCTTTTATTATTCCATATGAAATTCTGTATTGCTTCTTCTATTTCTTTAAAGAATGCCATTGGGATATTGATGGGTATTGGGTTGAATTCATAGATAGCCCTTGGCAAGATTGTCATTTTCACAATGTTGATTCTTACAATCTAGGAGCATGGGAGTTTTTTTCATTTCCTTAGTTCTGCTTTAATTTCCTTTTTCAGGGTTTTAAAATTTTCATCAAAAAGGTCCTTTACATTGTTAGTTAAGGTACTTCCTAGGTACTTTTTTCTTTGAGGCTATTGTGAAAGGAGTTGCTTTCCTGATTATTACCTCGTTCATCTCACTGTTGGCATTGAGGAAGGCAGTTGATTTTTGAGGGTTAATTTTATAGCCTGCTACCCTTCCAAAGTTTTGAATCAGCTCTGGGAACTTGAGAGTTGAGTCTATAGGATTCTTTAAATACAGAATAATGTCGTCTGCAAAGAGGGATAGTTTTACTTCCTCTTTCCCTATTTGGATCCCCTTTATGCTTGCTTCTTGCCTTATTGCAATGGCTAGGAATTCTAATACTATGTTAAAGAGGAGTGGAGAGAGTGGGCATCCTTGTCTCATTCCTGATTTTAGAGGGAATGGCTTTAGATTTTCACCATTAAGTGTATTCCATGGATTCCTACTTTCTCCAGAGTTTTTAACATAAAGGGATGTTGGATCTTGTCAAATGCCTTTTCTGCATGTATTGAGACAATCACGTATTTTGTCACTGCTTCTGTGGTTGTGTTGAATTATATTAATTGATTTGAGTATGTTGAACCAGCTTTGCCTCTCTGTGATGAATCCTGTTTGATCATAGTGTATAATTTATTTGATGAGTTGTTGTAGACGGTTGGCCAGTATTTTGTTGAGAATTTTTGCATCAATGTTCATCAAAGAAATAGGTCTATAGTTCTCTTTCTTTAATGAATCTATGTCTGGTTTTGGGATGAGGGTTATACTGGCTTCATAGAATGAATTTGGTAAGGAACCTTCATTTTCAATTTAGTTGAAGAGTTTGAGGAGTATTGGTGTGAGCTCTGCTTTGAAGACCTTATAGAGTTCAGCTGTGAATCCATCTGGCCCTGGGCTTTTCTTAGGTGGAAGTTCTCTAATTGCCATATCTATTTCAGAGCTTGAAATAGGCCTGTGTAGTTGAGTTAGTTCTTCTTAATTCAGTGTGGGTATGTTAATATATTCTAGGAATTCATGCATTTCTTCTAGATTCTCAAATTTGTTGGCGTAAGGGTTTGAGAAGTATTCCCTCACGATATTCCGGATCTTGGTAATTTCTGTCGTGATATTACCATTTTCGTCTGCGATGTTGTTTATTTCGATATGCTCTCTTCTTTTTTTGGTAAGATTTTCCAATGGTTTGTCTATTTTGTTAATTCTTTCAAAGAACCAACTCCTTGTTTTGTTGATTCTTTCTATTTTTTTGGATTCTAAGTCATTTAATTCTGCTTTGATTTTAATAATTTGCTTTCTTCTACTGGGATTAGGGTTGGTTTTTGCGCTTTTTCCAGAAGCTTAAGGTGAGACATTAACTTGCTGGTTTGCGATTTTTCCAACTTGTTGTTGTAGGCACTCAGTGCTATAAATTTTCCTCTGAATACTGCCTTTGCCGTGTCCAAAAGGAGTTAGTATTTTGTGTGCTCCTTATTGTTAAATCTCATAAACTGTTGGATTTCTGTTCTGATCTCTACGATTACTCATTGGTGATTCAGCAATGTGTAGTTCAATCTCCATGAGTTACAGGATTTTCATTGGTGGAAATGTGTGTTCAGTTCCAATCTGATGCCTTTGTGGTCTGAGAGTGTGCATGGAATAATTTCAGTGTTTCTTAATCTGTCCAGGTTTGTTTTATGGCCTAAGATGTGGTCTATTTTGGAAAATGTTCCATGTACTGCTGAGAAAAACGTATATTGGGTTGTTGCTGGGTGGAATATTCTGCAGATGTCAGTTAGATCTAGTTGGTCTATATAATTGTTCAGTTATAAGGTTTCTCTGTTGAGTTTTTGCCTTGCTGATCTGTCCATACGTGAGATTTGTGTGTTAAAGTCACCAACAATCACTGTGTGTCATTCTGTGTATTTTTTCAGTGAAAGTAAAGTTTGCTTGATGAAGTTTTAAGCTCCGGGTTTGGGTGTGTAGATATTTAGGTTCATTATGTCTTCATGGAAGAAAGTTCCCTTTAGTAGTATTTAGTAAATTTCTTTGTCTGTTCTTACTAATTGTAGTTTGAAGTCTATTTTATCTGATATGAGGATGGCAACTCCAGCCTGTTTATGGGGGCCGTTAGTTTGATAGAGTTTGTTCTGTGTAAACCTGGTCATGTTTTCCTCCAAAAGCAACCCCACTGTATCTGCTTTTATTTCTTGGAGGGTTTCAGCCAGTGTAATGGATACTAGATTTTTTGCCTTGAACCTCCTGCGGCATTGTTCTGTCTGCTAAGGTCTTTTTTGTCTAAGCGGGCTGTTTATTCTTCCTCATGCCATTTCAGTGTATCTGCTTGTATTACATCAAGGTCTTTGATCCCGTACAACCGAGAATGTACTTCCACCGACATTGCTCTATCTGGTAAGATGTGTTCTGTCTAAATGCGGTCATTTATTCTTCCATAACCTACTTCAATGTATCTGCTTTGCTTCTTCGAAGTCTTTCATCCAGTATAATGGAGACTGGCTTTTGGTGTTGACTTTCCCACGGCATTGTTCTATCTGCTAAGGTTTTTTCTGTGTAACCATGGTTTTCTTCTTCCACATGGAACTTCAGTGTATGTGCTTTTTTTTCATCGTAGTATTTGATCCAGTACAACGGACACTGTATTTGCACCGACATTGCTCCATCTGCTAAGTTTTGTTCTGTGTAAATGTGGTCTTTATTCTTCCATATGCACCTTCAAAGTATCTGGTTTACTTCTTAGAGGTCTTTCATCCAGTATAACGGAGACTTGTTTTGGCATTGAACTTCCTACTGTATTGTTGTATCTGCTAAGACCTTTTTTTTTGTCTAAGCGGGGTATTTTATTCTTGCTCTTGAAACTTCAGTGTATCTGCTTTTATTTCATCGTGGTCTTTGATCCAGTACAACAGAGACTGTCTTTTCACCGACATTGCTCTGTGTGCTAAGATTTGCTCTATCTAAAGGTGGTCATTTATTCTTCCAAAAGCAACTTCAATGTATCCACTTTAACTTCTTGGGGGATTTCATCCAGTGTAATGGATACTGGATTTTTTTCATTGAACTTCCTTTGGCATTGTTCTATCTGCTAAGAATATTTTTGTTTAAGCGGGGTATCTTATTCTTCCTCAGGGCACTTCAGTGTATCTGCTTTTACTTCTTCGAGGTCTTTCATCCATTATAATGGAAAGTGGATTTTGAGGTTGAACTACCTGCATCATTGTTGAATATGCTAAGAACTTTTTTGTCTAAGCGGGGTATTTTATTCTTCTCCATGCAACTTCAGTGTATCTGCTTTTATTTCATCGTAGTCTTTTATCAAGTACAAGGGAGACTGTACTTCCACCGACATTGCTCTATCTGCTAAGATTTGTTCTGTCTAAACGTGGTCATTTACTCTTCCACCTGCAACTTCAATGTATCTACTCTTACTTCTTTGAGGTCTTTCATCCAGTATAATGGAGACAGGATTTTGGAGTTGAACTTCCTATGTCATTGTTCTTTCTTCTAAGAAATTTTGTTTAAGCGGGGTATTTTATTCTTCCTCATGCCACTTCCGTGTATCTGCTTTTATTTCATAGTGGTCTTTGAACCAAGAGTTGCTAAGTGTTTGTCTATTTTGTTAATTCTTTCAAAGAACCAACTCCTTGTTTTGTTGATTCTTAATATAGTTTATTTTGAGTTCCAGTTCATTTAATTCTGCTTTGATTTTAACAATTTGCTTCCTTCTAGTGGGATTAGGGTTGGTTTGTTGCTCTTTTTCTAAAATCTTAAGGTGACACATTAAATTGTTGGTTTGCGACTTTCCCAATTTTTTATTTTATGCTATGAATTTTCCTCTCAGGATTGCCTTTGCCGTGTCCCAAAGGAGCTGGTATTTTGTGTGCTCCTTTTTGTTAAATTTCATAAACTGTTTGATTTCTGTTCTATGTCTTCAATAATCCATTGTTAATTCAACAATGTACTTCCACCGACTTTGCTCTATCTGCTCAGATTTCTTCTGTCTAAATGTGGTCATTTATTTTTCCGCAAACAACTTCACTGTATCTGCTTTTACTTCTTTGAGGTCTTTCATCGAGTATAATGGAGACGGGATTTTATGGTTGAATTTCCTACGGGATTGTTTTATCTGCTAAGAAATTTTGTCTAAGCGGAGTATTTTATTTTTCGTCATGAAACTTCAGTGTATCTGGTTTTATTTCATCATGGTCATTGATAAAGTACAACGGAGCCTGTACTTCCACCGACATTCCTCTATGTGCTAAGTTTTTTTTCTGTATAAAGTGATCTTTATCCTTCCACAAGCAACTTCAATGTATGTTTCACTTATTCGTGGCCTTTCATCCAGTTTAAGGGAGAATGGTTTTTTGCGTTGAACATCCCACGGCATTATTCTATCTGCTAATATTTGTTCTGTGTGAACCTGGATTTCTTTTTCCACATGCAACTTCATTTTATTAGCCTTTATTTCATCATGGTCTTTGATTCTGTATAACGGAGATTGTACTTCCACCGACATTGCTCTATTTGCTAAGATTTGTTCTGTCTAAACTTGGTCATTTATTCTTCCACAAGCGACTTCAATGTATCTTCTTTTAATTCTTGGAGGATTTCATCCAGTGCAAAGGATACTGGATTTTTGCAAAGCACTACCCGCGTCATTGTTGTATATGCTAAGAATATTTTTGTCTAAGCGGGGTATTTTATTCTTCATCATGCCACTTCAGTGTATCTGATTTTATTTCATCGTGGTCTTTTATCCAGTAAAACGGAGACTCTACTTCCACCGACATTGCTCTATCTGCTCAGGTTTGTTCTGTCTAAATGCGGTCAATTATTCTTCCACAAGCAACTTCAATGTATCTCTTTTACATCTTGGAGGATTTCATCTAGTGTAATGGACACTCCATTTTTTGCATTGAACTTCATTCGGCATTGTTCTATCTGCTAAGACCTTTTTTGTCTAAGCGGGGTATTTTTTTCTTCCTCATGCAAGTTCCATTTATCTGCTTTTATTTCATCGTAGAATTTGATCCAGTACAAAGGAGACTGTACTTCCACCGACATAGCTCTATCTGTTAACACTTGTTCTGAATAAATGTGGTCATTTATATTTTTACATGCAACTTCAATGTATCTGCTTTTACTTCCTCGATGTCTTTCATCCAGTATAATGGATACTGGATTTTGGCGTTGAACTTCTTTGGGCATTGTTCTATCTTCTAAGAAATTTTATTTAAGCGCGGTATTTTTATTCCTCATGCCACTTCTGTGTATCTTCTTTTATTTCATAATGGTTTTTGAACCAGTACAACGGAGACTCTGCTTCCACCGACATTGCTCTATGTGCTAAGAATAGTTAAGTGAAAATGAGGTTTTTATTCTTCCACAAGCAACTTCAATGTATCTGCTTTTACTTCTTGGAGGATTTCATCCAGTGTAATGGAGACTTGATTTTTGCATTGAACTTCCTGCGGCATTGTTCTTTCTGCTAAGAAAGTTTTGACTAATCAGGGTATGTTATTCTCCCTCATGCAACTTCCGTGTGTGTGCTTTTATTTCATCGTAGACTTTGATCCAATATAACTGAGATTCTACTTCCACTGACATTGCTCTATCTGCTATGATTTATTCTGCCTAACGTGGCCAATAATTCTTCCACAAGCAACTTCAGTGTATCTGCTTTTACTTCTTCCAGATCTAACATCCAGTATAATGGAGACTGGATTTTAGCGTTGAACTTCCTACTGCATTGTGCACTCTGCTAAGAATTTTTCGTCTAAGCGGGGCATTGAATTCTTCCTCATCGAACTTCTGTGTATGTGGCTTTATTTCATCTTGGTCTTTGATACAGTACAAAGGAGACTATTAACAATGACATTGCTCTATCTGCTAAGAATGGTTAACTGTAAATGAAGTCTTTATTCCTCCACATGCAACTTTAATGTATCTGCTTTTACTTCTTCAGGACTTTCATCCAGTTTAAGGGAGACTGTATTTTTTCGTTTAACATCCCAGGGTATTGTTCTACTTGGTAATATTTGTTCTGTATAAATGTGGTTTTCTTCTTCCACATGCAACTTCATTTTATCAGCTTTCATTTCATCGTGGTCTTTGATTCTGTATAACGGAGACTGTACTTCCACCGACATTACTCTATCTGCTAAGATTTGTTCTGTCTAAAAGTGGTCATGTAGTCTACCACATGCAACCTCAATGTATCTGCTTTTATTTCTTGGAGAACTTCATCCAGTGTAATGGATACTGGATTTTTGCCTTGAACTTCGTCCGACATTGCTCTCTGTGCTAAGATTTGTTCTGCCTAAACGCCTTCATTTATTCTTCCACAAGCAACTTCAGTGTATCTGCTTTTACTTCTGGTTGGATTTCATCCAGTGTAATGGATACTGGATTTTTGCGTTGACCATCCTATGGCATTCTTCTCTCTGCTAAGAACTTATTTGTTTAAGCAGCGTATTGTATTCTCCCTCAGACAACTTCAGTGTATCTGCTTTTTTTTATCCTGGTCTTTGATCCAATACAACGGACACTGTACTACCACCGACATTGCTCTATCTGCTAAAATTTGTTCTGTCTAAACCTGGCCATTTATTCTTCCACATGGAAGTTCCATGTATCTACTTTTACTTCTACGAGGTCCTTCATCCAGTATAATGGAGACTGCATTTTGGCGTTGAACATTCTACAGCATTGTTCTATCTGCTGAAAACTTTTTTGTCTATGTGGGGTATTTAATTCTTCCTGAAGCAACATTAGAGTATATGCTTTTATTTCATCGTGGTGTTTGATCCAGCACAATGGAGACTGCACTTCCACAGACATTGCTCTATCTGGTAAGACTTCTTCTGTGTAAACGTGATCTTTACTCGTCCACAAGCAACTTGAATGTATCTGCTTTTAATTCTTGGAGGATTTCATTCAGGGTAATGGATACTGGATTTTGGCGTCGAACTTCTTACGGCATTGTTCAATCTGCTAAGAACTTTTGTCTAAGCGGGGTATTTAATTCTTCCTCATGCAACTTCAGAGTATCTGCTTTTATTTCATCGTGGTCTTTGTTCCAGTACAAAAGAGACTGTACTTCCACTGACATTGCTCTATCTGCTAATATTGTTCTGTCTACGCGATCAGTTTTCTTCCACCAGGAACTTCGATGTATCTCTTTTGCATCTTGGAGGATTTTATCCAGTGTAATAGATACTGCATTTTTGCGTTGAACTTCCTTCGGCATTGTTCTATCTGCCAAGAACTTTTGTTTCTAAGCTGGGTATTTAATTCTTTCACATTCAATATTAGTGTATCTGCTTTTGTTTCATCATGGTCTTTCATCTAATACAACGGAGATTGTACTATCTCCGGCATTGCTCTATCTGCTAAGATTTGTTCTGTGTAAACGCTGTCAATTATTCTTCCACAAGCAACTTCAATGTATCTGCTTATATTTCTTGGAGGATTTCAACCAATGTAATGGATGCTGGATTGTGGCGTTGAACTTCCTCTGGCATTCTATCTGCTAAGAACTTTTTTTATCTATGCTGGGCATTATATTCTTCCTCATGCAACTTCAGTGTATCTGTTTTATTTCATCTTAGTCTTTGATCCAGTCCAACGGACACTGTACTTCACCAACATTGTTCTATCTGCTAAGATTTGTTCTGGCTAAACGTGGTCATTTATTCTTCCACAAGTAACCTCAATGTATCTGCTTTTATTTCTTGTAGGATTTCTTCCAGTGTTATGGATACTGGATTTTTGCCTTGCACTTCCTATGGCATTATTCTATCTGCTAAGACCTTTCTTTTCTAAGCTGAGTGTTTTACTCTTCCTCATGCAACTTTAGTGTATCTACTTTAACTTCTTGGAGGATTTCATCCAATGTAATGGATACTGGATATTTGCATTGAACTTCCTTTGGCATTGTTCTATCTGCTAAGAACTTTTTTGTCTAAGCAGGGTATTTATTCTTCCTCCAGTATCTTCAGTGTATCTGCTTTTATTTCATCGTGGTCTTGATCCAATACAATGGAGGCCGTACTTCCACCAGATTGCTCTATCTGCTAAGATTTGTTCTGTCTAAACGTGGTCATTTATTCTTCCACAAGCGACTTCAATGTATCTTCTTTTAATCCTTGGAGGATTTCAGCCAGTGCAAAGGATACTGGATTTTTTCATTTAACTACCTGCATCATTGTTGTATATGATAAGAACGTTTTTGTCTAAGCGGGTATTGTATGCTTCGTCATGCCAATTCAGTGTATCTGCTTTTATTTTATCCTGGACTTTGATCCAGTATAATGGAGACTGTACTTCTACCGACATTGTTCTATCTGCTAAGAATTGTTAAGCGTAAATGAGGTCTTCATTCTTCCACATGCAACTTCAATGCATCTGCCTTTACTTCTTCGAGGTCTTTCATCCAGTTTCATGGAGACTTGATTTTTGCCTTGAACATCCCAGGGCATTGTTGTGTATTCTAAGATTTGTTCTGTGAAATATGGATATCTTCTTCCATATGCAACTTCATTTTATCAGCTTTTATTTCATCGTGGTTTGATACTGTATAACGGAGACTGTACTTCCACCGACAATGCTCTATCTGCCAGATTTGTTCTGTCTAAACTTGGTCATGAATTCTATAACAAGCAATTTCAATGTATCTGCTTTTACTTCTTAGAGCACTTCATCTAGTGTTAGACTGGATTTTGGCATTGAACTTCCTATGGCATTGTTCTATCTGCAAAGAACATTTTGTCTAAGTGGTGTATTTTATTCTTCCTCATGCCACTTCTCTGTATCTACTTTTATTTCCTCGTGTTCTTTGATCCAGTACAACGGAGACTGTACTTCCACCGACATTGCTCTAACTGCTAAGATTTGTTCTGTCTGAACCACTTCATTTATTCTTCCACATTCAACTTCAATGTATCTGCTTTTATTTCTGGGAGGATTTCATCCAGTGTAATGGATACTGGATTTTTGCTTTAACCATCCTACCGCATTCTTATCTATGCTAAGAATTTTTTTGTTTAAGCGGGGTATTGTATTCTTCCTCATGCAAATTCAGTGTATCTGCTTTTATTTCATCGTGGTTTTTGTTCCAGTACAAAAGAGACTGTACTTCCACTGACATTGCTCTGTCTGCTAAGATTGTTCTGTCTAAACACGGTCAATTTTCTTCCACAAGCAACTTCAATGTGTCTCTTTTACATTTTGGAGGATTTCATCCATTGTAATGGATACTGCATTTTTGCGTTGAACTTCCTTCGGCATTGTTCTATCAGCTAAGAACTTTTTTGTCTAAGCGGGGTAATTTATTCTTCCTTATGCAACTTCAGTGTATCTGCTTTAATTCCATCGTTGTCTTTGATCCAGTACAAGGGACACTGTACTTCCGCCAACATTGTTCTATGTGCTAAGATTTGTTCTCTGTAAACGTGGTCATTTATTCTTCCACAAGAAACTTCAATGTATCTGCTTTTACTTCTTGGAGGATTCTGTCCCTTGTAATGGATACTGGGCTTTGGTTTTGAACATCCTAGGGCATTTTTCTCTATGCTAAGAACTTCTTTGTCTTAGCGGGTATTGTATTCTTCCCCATGCATTTTCAGTGCATCTGCTTTTATTTCCTCATGGTCTTTGATCCTGTACAACAGAGATGGTACTTCCATCGACATTGCTCTATCTTCTAGATTTGTTTAGTCTACACCTGGTCATTTATTCTTCCACAAGCAACTTCTGCTTTTACTTCTTCGAGGTCTTTCATCCAGTTTAAGGGAGCCTGGATTTTTCGTTGAACTTCCCACAGCATTGTTCTGTCTGCTAAGAATGGTTCTCTGAAAACATGGATTTCTTTTTCCTCATGCAACTTCATTTTATCAGCTTTATTTCATTGTGGTCTTTGATCCAGTACAATGGAGACTGTCCTTCCACCGACATTTTTCCATCCGTAAGATTTGTTCTGTCTCAACGTGGTCATTTATTCTACCACATGCAACTTCAATGTATCTGCTTTACTTCTTCGAGGTCTTTCATTCAGTATAATGGAGACTGGATTTTGGAGTTGAACTTCCTACAGCATTGTTCCCTCTGCTAAGAATTTTTTTCTCAGCGGAGTATTTAATTCCTCCTCATGCAACTTCAGTGTATCTGCTTTTATTTCATCGTGGTCTTTGATCCAGTACAACGGGGACTGTACTTCCACTGATATTGCTCTATCTGCTAAGATTTGTTCTGTGTAAATGTGATCTTTATTCTTCCACAAGCAACTTCAATGTATATGCTTTTACTTCTTGGAGGATTTCACTGAGTGTAATGTGTACTAGATTTTGGTGTTGAACATACTACGGCATTGTTTTCTAATGTAAGAAATTTTTTGTCTAACTGGGTGTTGTATTCTTCCTCATGCATCTTCAGTGTATCTGCTTTTATGTCATAGTGGTCTTTGATCCAGTACAATGGAGATTGTACTTCCACCGACATTGCTCTATCTGCTAAGAATTGTTAAGTGTAAATGAGGTCTCAAATCTTCGTCATGCAACTTCAATGTATCTGCCTTTATTTATTCGAGTTCGTTTGTACAGTTTAAGGGAGACTGGATTTTTGCATTAAACATACCAGGGCATGGTTCTGTCTGCTAAGGTTTGCTCTGTGAAACGTGGTTACCTTCTACAACATGCAACTTCATTTTATCAGCTTTTATTTCATCGTGGTTTTGATACTGAATAAAGGAGGCTGTACCTCCAAAGACAATGCTCTATCTGCCAAGATTAGTTCTGTCTAAATGTGGTCATGTATTATACTACAAGCAACTTCAATGTATCTGCATTATTTCTTGGAGGTAGTCATCTAGTGTTATGGAGACTTGATTTTGGCGTTGAACTTCCCATGGCACTGTTCTTTTTTTTATTATAATTAGTAAAAGGGTTACATGATATTTGCCAGATAGAAGGTGCATTAATTCACATACATTGATACCCTTTCACATGTCTTGGTACCCGTTTCCCTCCCCCCCACACCCCCCACCCGTCTTGGTTTTCCCCCCTTCCCTATCAAATTTCAAATATCCAAATACAAATAAGTTCAATATATCAGATAACAAAGTGAGATACTATACCAATATGAGATAACCAAGGGACAGCAAAGGAGATGAGAGACAACATAGTACATTAAGGACAACAATCATTCATTATATGGCTTTTGTTTCACTATCCTGGAGGTCCTTTCAATTAGCTTCACATTCTATGTCCTTATGTATCAAGATTTTGCTCTATTGCAAATCTCTGCTAGTAGAGCCCAAGGTTTCTACTGATTATGACGAATGAGGGAAACCATTGAGCTTAAGTTCCTTTGAGTCTGGCTTACTTCACTTAATATGATTTTTTCTAAGTCTTTCCATTTCCTAACAAATGGGGCGATGTCATTCTTTCTGACAGCAGCATAGAATTCCATTGTGTACAAATACCACAACTTGTTGATCCACTAATCACTCCAAAACTAACCTCCAAAGTAACAACCATCCCATTAAAAAATGGGCCAAAGACTTAAAGAGAGTCTTCTCTGAAGAAGAAACAAAAATGGCCTATAGACACATGAAGAAATGCTCAACATCTCTGGTCATAAAAGAAATGCAAATCAAAACAACTCTAAGATTCCACCTCACTCCAGCTAGAATGGCCAAGATCAGGAAAACGAATGACAACAGATGCTGGAGGGGATGTGGCCAGGAGGGATCAGTACTACACTGTTGGTGGGAGTGCAAACTCGTTCAACCACTATGGAAAGCAGTGTGGCAGTGCCTCAAAAGGCTAAACATAGAACTCCCCTATGACCCAGAAATTCCACTACTTGGCATTTACCCAACCACCCAGAAACAAGGACATACTAAACCCACTAGCACAACAATGTTCATTGCAGCACTATTCACCATAGCAAAGATATGGAACCAACCTAGATGTCCCTCAGTTGATGAGTGGATCAACAAGTTGTGGTATTTGTATCCATGGCACTGTTCTATCTAATAAGATTTCTTTTGTTTAAACGTGGGTTTCTCCTTCCCCTTGCAACTTTAGTGTATCTGCTTTTATTTCTTCATGATCTTTGATCCAGAATAACAGAGACTTCCACTGACATTGCTCTATCTGCTAAGATTTGTTCTGTGTAAACACGGTCAATTATTCTTCCACAATCATTTTCAATTTATCTATTCTTTCTTCTTGGAGGATTTTATCCAGTGTAATGGATACTAGATTTTTGTGTTGAACTTCCTACAGCATTGTTCTATCTGCTAAGAACATTTTTCTAAGCGGGGTATTTTTTTTTCATGCAACTTCAGTGTATCTATTTTATTTCATCGTGGTCTTTGATCCACTACAACGCATACTCTACTTCGACTGACATTGATCTATCTGCTAAGATTTGTTCTGTCTAAAGGTGGTCATTTATTCTTCCACAGGCAACTTCAATATGTCTGCTTTAACTTGTTAGAGGTCTTTCATCCAGCATAATGGAGAATGGATTTTGGCGTTGAACATCCTACGGCAATGTTCTATCTGCTAAGAACTTTTTTGTCGAAGCCTGGTAGTTTATACTTCCTCATGCAACTTCAGTATATCAGCTTTTATTTCATCCTGTTCATTTATCCAGTACAACGGAGACTGTACTTCCACAGACATTGCCCTATGTGCTAAGATTCATTCTGTGTAAAAGTAGTCTTTTATTCTTCCACATGTAATTCATTGTTCTGCTTTTCCTTCTTCCTGGCCTTTCATCCAGCATAATGGAGCCTGTGTTTTGACGCTGAACTTCCTACTGCATTGTTCTATCTGCTAAGAATTTTATTGTCTCAGAGGGGTATTTTATTCTTCCTCATTCGACTTCAGGGTATCTGCTTTTATTTCACGGTGGTCTTTGATCCAGTACAAGGGAGACTGTACTTCCACCGACATTGCCCTATGTGCTAAGATTAGTTCTGTGTAAAAGTGGTCTTTATTCTTCCACTAACAACTTCGATGTATCTGCTTTTACTTCTTGGAGGATTTCATCCAGTGTAATGGATAATGGATTTTGGCGTTGAATTTCCTAGGACATTACATCTGGTAAGAACATTTTTGTCTAAGCAGGGTAGTTTATTCTTCCTCATGCCAATTCATTTTATCTGCTTTTATTTTATCTTGGTCTCTGTTGGAGTACAACAGAGACAATACTTCCACAAACAGTGCTTTGTTTGGTAGGATTTATTCTGTCTGAATGCGGTCAATTATTCTTCCACAAGCAACTTCAATATATTTGCTTTTACTGGTTTTGGCATTTCCCCCAGTGTAATGGATACTGGATTTTGGCGTAGAACTTCCTATGGCATTTTTCTATCTGCTAAGACCTTTTTTGTCTATGCGGGGTATTTTATTCATACTCATGCAACTTCGTTGTATCTGCTTTTATTTCATCTTAGTCTTTGATCCAGTACACAGGTGACTGTACTTACATCGACATTGCTGTATCTGCTAAGAATTGGTAAGTGTAAATGAGGTCTTTTATTCTTCCACATGCAACTTCAATGGAGACTCTATTTCCCCCGACATTGCTCGATCCGCTAAGATTGTTTTGTCTAAACGTGGTCATTTATTCTTCCACATGCTTTTCAATGTATATGCTTTTATTTATTCGAGGTATTTCATCCAGTCTAATGGACACTGTATTTTTGCGTTGAACTTCCCACAGCATTGATCTATCTTGTAAGATTCCTTCTGTGTAAACGTGGTTTTCTTCTTGCACTTGCAACTTCAGTGTATCAGTTTTTATTGCTTCGTGGTCTTGATCCAGTAGAATGGTGACTGTACTTCCACCGATATTGATCTCTCTGCTAAGACTTGTTCTGTCTATACTCGGTCAATTGTTCTTCCACAAGCAACTTCAATGTATCTGCTTTTACGTCTTTTAGGATTTCATCCAGTGTAATGGATACTGGATTTTGGCGTTGAACTTCCTTCGGCATGGTTCTCTCTTCTAACAAGTTTTTTTGGACTAAGCTGGGTATTTTATTCTTCCTCATGCAACTTCAGTGTATCTGCTTTTATTTTATCGTGGTCGTGGATCCAGTACAACGGAGACTGTGCTTCCACCGACATTATTTTATCTTCTAAGATTCTTTCTGTCTCAACGTGGTCATTTATTCTTCCACAAGCAACTGCAATGTATCTGCTTTCATTTCTTGCACTATTTCATCCAGTGTAATGGATAGTGGATTTTTGCGTTCAACTTCCTATGGCATTGTTCTGTCTGCATAGTATTTTTTTGTCTATGCGAGGTGTTTACTCATCCCCGTCCATTTCAGTGTATCTGCTTTTATTTCATTGTTGTCTTTGATGCAGTACAACGGAGACTGTACTTTCACTGTCATTGCTCTATCAGCTAAGATTTTTCTGTCTAAACGTGGTCATTTATTCTTCCATAAGCAACGTCAATATATATGCTTTTACTTCTTGGAGGATTTCTTCCACTGTAATGGATTCTGGATTTTTCCGTTGAACTTCCTACGGCATTGTTCTATCTGCTAAGAACTTTTTTTGTCAAATAGCGTATTGAATTCTTCCCCATGCAAATTCATTGTATCTACTTTTGTTTCATCGTTGTCTTTGATGCAGTACAACGGAGACTCTACTTCCTCCAACATTGCTCTGTCTGCTATGATTTGTTTGATCTAAACGCAGTCATTTATTCTTCCCAAGCAACTTGAATGTTTTGCTTTTACTTCCTGGAGGATTTCATCCAGTTTAATGGATACTGGATTTTTTTTTAGCGTTGTACTCTCTTCAGCACTGTTCTATCTGCTAAGATCATTTTAGTCTAAGAGAGGAATTTATTCTTCCTCATGTCATTTCAGTGTTTCTGCCTGTATTTCATCGTGGTCCTTGATCCAGGAGAACGGAGACTGTACTTTAACCGACATTGCTCTATCTGCTAAGATTTATTCTGTCTAAACGTGGTCATTTATTCTTCCATAAGCAACTTCAATGTATCTGCTTTTACTTCATGGAGAATTTCATCCAGTGTAATGGATACTGGATTTTTGTGTTGATCTTCCTATGGCATTGGACTATCTGCTAAGATCTTTTATATCTAAGCGGGGTATTTGTTTTTACTCATGCCACTTCAATGTATCTGCTTTATTTCATCCTGGTCTTTGATCCAGTACAACAGAGATTGTACTTCCACTGATATTGCTCTATCTGCTAAGAAATGGTAAGTGTAAATGAGGTATTTCATTCTTCCTCATGTAAGTTAAGTGTATCTGCTTCTATTTCATCTTAGTCTATGATCCATTACAATGGAGCCTGTACTTCCACCGGCATTGCTCTATCAGCTGAGATTTGTTCTGTCTAAATGTGGTCATTTATTCTACCATAAGCAACTTCAATGTATCTGCTTTTACATCTTGGAGAATTTCATCCAATGTAATAGATACAGGATTTTTGCTTTGAACTTCCTACGGCATTATTTTGTTTAAGCAGGGTTCTTATACTTCCGTACGCCATCCTCTTCTATTTACTTGCTTTTCATTCGAGGTCTTTGATCCATTTGGACTTACCACTTCTGCTGTAGGTTGACAAAGAAGGATCCAACTGTAGATTTTGCTGGGTGGCTTCAGTCCTACTACTTTCATGCCAATAACAGGCGATTTACCGCAGGATAATAGAGTAGAGATTTGGCATAGAAATTCCTCCTGCATTGTTCTATCTGCTAAGAATTGTTTTATCTAAACAGGGTTCCTATTCATCCCGATGCCTGCCACTTTTCTGTATCTGCTTTTACTTCAAGGTCTTCAATCCATCTTTAATTACCACTATTAGTGCACGGGGACAAAGAAGGATCAAACTTTAGATTTTCCTCAGTTGTCTTAAGTCGTACTAGTTTACTGCCAATACCAAGGATTGTAACTCCGGATAACAGAGTATGCATTTGGCATTGAAATTCCTCCTGAATTGCTATATCTGCTAAGTATCATTTTCTCTAAACTGGGTTCTTATTCTCCTGTATGCCTGCATCTTCTATGTATCTTCTTTTACATTGAGATCTTCGATCCATTTGGACTAACCTTTCCTGGTGTAGGTTGACAAAGAAGGATCCAACTTTAGATTTTGATGAGTGGTCTTCTAATAGTCCCATGCCAATACCAAGCACATTAACTCAGGATAACATTTAGCATTGAAATTCCTCTTGCATTGTTCTATCTGCTAGGAATTGGTATGTCTAAACAGGGTTCTTATTCTTCCGTATGATTGCCTCTTCTCTGTATCTGCTTTACTTCATCGAAGGTAATGGATAGTGGATTTTATCATTGAACTTCCTACGGCATTGTTCTATCTGCTAAGAACTTTTTTGTCTAAGAGGGGTATTTAATTATTCCTCATGCAACTTCAGTGTATCTGCTTTTATCTCACCGTAGTCTTTGATGCAGTACAAAGGAGAGTCTACTTCCACCAACATTGTTCTAGTTGCTAAGATTTGTTCTGTCTAAACATTGTCATTTACTCTTCCACATGCAACTTCAATGTATCTGCTTTCACTTCTCCGAGGTCTTTCATTCAGTATAATGGAGACTGGAAATTGGCATTGAACTTCCTACGGCGTTGTTCTATCTCCCAACATTTGTTCTTGTAAGCGGGGTATTTTATTCTTCCTCATGGCCCTTCAGTGTATCTACTTTTATTTCCTCGTCGTCTTTGATCCAGTACAAAGGAGACTGTACTTCCACCAACATTGTTCTATCTTCTAACAATTGTTAAGTGTAAATGTGGTCATTTATTCTTCCACAAGCCACTTCAATGTATCTGCTTTACTTCTTGGAGGACTTCATCCAAAGTAATGGATACTGGATTTTGGCGTTGAGCGTCCTACGCCATTGCTCTATCTATTAAGAAATTTTTTGTCTAAGCGGGATATTTTATTCTTCCTCTTGTCACTTCAGTGTTACTGCTTTTATTTCAGTGTGGTCTTTCATCCAGTACAAAGAAGAAAGTACTTCCACCGACATTGCTCTATCTGTAGGATTTTGTTCTGTCTAAACATGGCCATTTATTCTTCCACATGCAACTTCAACGTATTTGCTTTTATTTCGTTGAGGTGTTTCATCCAGTATAATGGAGACTGGATTTTGGCGTTGAACTTTCTACGACATTGTTCTATATGCTAACAACTTTGTTTTTGTCGAAGCTGGATATTGTTTCCTCCTCATGCAACTTCAGTGTATCTGCTTTTATTTCATCGTGGTCTTTGATCCAGTACCAAGGAGACTGTACTTACACCAACATTGCTCTATCTTCTAAGAATTGTTAAGTGTAAATGGGGTCTTTATTCTTCCTCATGCAACTTCAACGTATCTGCTTTTACTTCTTGAGGTCTTTCATCCAATTTAAGGGAGACTGGAATTTTGAGGTGAACATCCCAGGGCATTGTTCTATCTGCTAATATTTGTTATTGTAAACGTGGTTTTCTTCTTCCACATGCAAGTTCATTTTATCACCTTTTATTTCATCGTGGTCTTTGATCCATTACAATGGAGACTGTACTTACACCGACATTGTTCTATCTGTAAGATATTTTCTGTCTGAACGTGGTCGTTTATTCTTCCACATGCAACTTCAATGTATCTGCTTTTCTTCTTCGAGGTGTTTCATCCAGTATAATGGAGACCAGATTTTGGCGTGGAACTTCCTACGGGATTGTTCTGTATGCTAACAACTTTTTTGTCTAAGCAGGGCATTGTATTCTTCCTCATGCAACTTCAGTGTATCAGCAATTATTATATCATGGCCTTTGATCCATAACAAGGGAGACTGTATTTACACAGACATTGTCCTATCTGCTAAGAATTGTTAAGTGTAAATGAGGTCTTTATTCTTCCTCAAGCAACTTCAATGTATCTTCCTTCTTCCAGGTCTTTCATCCAGGTTAAGGAAGACTCAATTTTTCCAGTGAACATCTGAGGGCATTGTTCTATCTGCTAACATTTGTTCTTGTAAACGTGGTTTTCTTCTTCCACATGCAAGTTCATTTTATCACCTTTTATTTCATCGTGGTCTTTGATCCAGTACAAGGGAGACACTACTTACACTGACATTGCTCTATCTGCTAAGAATTGTTAAGTGTAAATGAGGTCTTTATTCTTCCAAAAGCAACTTCAATGTATCTGCTTGTATACTTTGGAGGATTCATCCAATGTAATGGATACTGGATTTTGGCGTTGAACTTCCTACGACATTGTTCTATCTTCAAAGACCTTTTTTGTCTAAGCAGGGTATTTTATTCTTCCTCATACAACTTCTGCGTATCTGCTTTTATTTCATCATGGTCTTTGATCCAGTACAACGGAGACTCTGCTTCCACCGACATTGTTCTATCTGCTAAGATTTGTTCTGTCTAAACATTGTCATTTACTATTCCACATGCAACTTCCATGTATCTGCTTTTACTTCTTCGAGGTCTTTCCACTGACATTGGTCGAGCTGTAAGATTTTTTTGGTCTAAACCTGTTCATTTTTTCTTCCACTTGCAACTTCACTGTATCTGCTTTTATTTCTTGGAGGATTTCATCCAGTATAATGGAGACTGGATTTTGGCGTTGAACTTCCTACGGCATTGTTCTATCTGCTAAGAACTTTTTTGTCTAAATGGGGTATAGTATTCTTCCTCATGCAACTTCAGTGTATCTGGTTTTATTTCACCGTGATTTATGATCCAGTACAACCGAGACTGTACTTACATCGACATTGCTCTATCTGTGAAGAATTGTTAAGTATAAATAAGGTCTTTATTCTTCCACAAGCAACTTCAATGTATCTGCTTTTACTTCTTGGATGATTTCATCCAGTGTAATGGATACTGGATTTTGGCGTGGAACTTCCTAAAGCCTTATTCTATCTGCTAAGAACTGTTTTCTCTAAGCGGGGTATTGTATTCTTCCTCATGCAACTTCAGTATATCTGGTTTTATTTCACCATGATTTATGATCCAGTACAACAGAGACTGTACTTACATCGACATTGCTCTATCTGCTAAGAATTGTTAAGTGTAAATGAGGTGTTTATTCTTCCACAAGAAACTTCAATGGATCTGCTTTTACTTCTTCTAGGCCTTTCATTCAGTTTAAGTCAGATTGGATGTTTGCGTTGAACATCCCAGGGCATTGTTCTACCTGCTAACCTTTGTTGTGTGTAAACGCGGTTTTCTTCTTCCACATGCAACTTCATTTTATCATCTTTTATTTCATTGTGGTCTTTGATCCTGTATAACAGAGTCTGTATTTTCTCCGACTGTGCTCAATCTACTAAGATTTGTTCTGTCTAAACGTAGTCATTTACTCTTCCACATGCAACATCAATGTATCTGCTTTTACTTCTTCGAAGTCTTTCATCATCTATAATGGAGACCGGATATTGGCATTGAACTTCCTACGGTATTTTTCTATATGCTAAAAGCATTTTTTCTATGCGAGGTATTGTATTCTTCCTCATTCAACTTCAGTATATCTCCTTTTATTTCATCCTTGTGTTTGACCCAGTACAAAGGAGACTGACTTACTCTGATATTTCTCTATCTGCTAAGAATTTTTAAATGTGAATGTGGTCTTTATTCTTCCACAAGCAACTTCAATGTCTCTGCTTTTACTTCTTGGAGGATTTCATCCAGTGTAATGGAGAATGTTTTTTGGCGTTGAACTTCCTACGGCATTCTTCTATCTGCTAAGAACTTTTTTGTCTAAGCGGGGTATTGTATTCTTCCTCATGCAACTTCAGTGTATCTGCTTTTATTTCATCATGGTCCTTCATCTAGTACAAAGTAGACTCTACTTACACCGACATTGCTCTATCTGCTTAGAATTGTTAAGTGTAAATGAGGTCTTTATTCCTCATGCAACTTGAATGTATCTGCTTTTACTTCTTCGTGGTCTTTCATCCAGGTTAAGGGAGACTGAACTTTTGCAGTGAACATCCCAGAGCATTCTTCTATCTGCTAACATTTGTTCTTGTAAACGTGGTTTTCTTCTTCCACATCAAACTTCATTTAATCACGTTTTATTTCATCGTTGTCCTTGATCCAATACAACGGACACTGTACCTCCACCAACATTGTTCTGTTAAGATTTGTTCTGTCTAAACCTGGTCATTTATTCTTCCCAGGGCAACTTCATTGTATCTCCTTGTACTTCTTTGAGGATTTCAGCCAGTGTAATGGATACTGAATTTTTGGGTTGAAATTCCAACCTCATTGTTCTGTCTGCTAAGACCTTTCTTTCTAAGCCTAGCATTTTCTTCTTCCTCATGCAACTTCAGTGTATCTGCTTTTACTTCTTGGAGGATTTCATCCAGTGTAATGGATACTGAATTTTTGCATGGAACAACCTTCGGCATTGTTCTATCGGCTAAGAACTTTTTTCTTTAAGCGGGGTATTTATACTTCCTCATGCATCTTCAGTGTATCTGCTTTTATTCTGTCATGGTCTTTGATCCAGGACAATGGAGACTATACTTCCACCGATATTGCTCTATCTGCTAAGATTTGTTCTGTCTAAACATGGTCATTTCTTCTTCCACAAGCAACTTCAATATATCTGCTTTTACTTCTTGAAGGATTTCATCCGGTGTAATGGATACTGGATTTTGGCATTGAACTTCCTACAGAATTGTTCTATCTGCTAAGAACTTTATTGTCTAAACTGTGTATAGTATTCTTCCTCATATAACTTCTTTGTATTTGCTTTTATTTCATCGTGGTTTTGATCCAATACAATGGGGACTGTACTTCCACCAACATTTCTCTATCTGCTAAGATTTGTTCTGTCAAAGGTGGTCATTTATTCTTCCACAAGCGTCTTCAATGTATCTTCTTTTAATCCTTGAAGAATTTCATCCAGTGCAAAGGATGCTGGATTTTTGCATTAAGCTTCCTCTGTCATTGTTGTATCTGCTAAGAACTTTTTTGTGTACGTGGGGTATTTTATTCTTCATCATGCCACTTTAGTCTATCTGCTTTTATTTCATCATGGTCTTTTATCCAGTACAGCGGAGACTCTACTTCCACCGACATTGCTCTATCTGCTAAGATTTGGTCTGTCTAAACGAGGTCAATTATTCTTCCACAAGCAACTTCAATGTATCTCTTTACATCTTGGAGGATTTCATCCAGTGTAATGGATACCGCATTTTTGCGTTGAACTTTATTCGGCATTATTCTACTGCTAAGAACATTTTTGTCTAACCGGGGTATGTTATTCCCCCTCATGCAACTTCCGTGTATCTGCTTTTATTTCATCGTAGTCTTTGATCCAGTACAACGGAGGCTGTCCTTCCACCGACATTGCTCTATCTGTAAGATTTTTTCTGTCTCAACGTGGTCATTTATTCTTCCACATGCAACTTCAATTTATCTGCTTTACTTCTTCAAGGTCTTTCATCCAGTATAATAGAGACTGGATTTTGGCGTTGAACTTCCTACGGCATTGTTCTACATGCTAAGACCTTTTTGTCTAAGCGGGGTACTTAATTCTTCCTCATGCAACTTCAGTGTATCTGCTTTTATTTCATCGTGGTCTTTAATACAGTACAATGGGGACTGTACTTCCACCGACATTGCTCTATCTGCTAAGATTTGTTCTGTGTAAACGTGATCTTCATTCTTCCACAAGCAACTTCAATTTATATGCTTTTACTTCTTGGAGGATTTCATCGAGTGTAATGTGTACTGGATTTTGCTGTTGAACATCCTACGGCATTGTTTTCTATGCTAAGAAATTTTTTGTTTAAGCGGGGTATTGTACTTCTTCGAGGTTTTTCATCCAGTTATGGGAGACTGGATTTTTGCGTTGATCTTCCCAGGGCATTGTTCTGTCTGCTAAGATTTGTTCTGTGAAACGTGGTTATGTTCTTCCACATGCAACTTCATTTTATTAGCTTTTATTTCATCGTGGTTTTGATATTGAAAACGGAGACTGTACTTCCACAGACAATGCTCTATCTGCTAAGATTAGTTCTGTCTAAACATGGTCATGTACTATACCACAAGCAACTTCAATGTATCTGCGTTAGTCCTTGGAGGACGTCATCTAGTGTTATGGAGACTTGGTTTGGCGTTGAACTTCCTACGGCATTGTTCTATCAGCAAAGAATATTTTGTCTAAGCACGGTATTTTATTCTGACTCATGACACTTCAGTGTCTATACTTTTATTTCGTCGTGATCTTTGATCCAGTACAATGTAGACTCTGCTTCCTCTGACATTGCTCTATCTGCTAAGATTTGTTCTTTGTAAACGTGATCTTTACTCGTCTACAAGCAACTTGAATGTATCTGCTTTTACTTCTTTGAGCATTTCATGCAGTGTAATGGATACTGGATTTTGGCGTTGAAGTTCCTACAGTATTGTTCTATCTGTTAAGAACTTACTTGTCTAAGTGGTATTTAATTCTTCCTCATGCAACTTCAGAGTATCTGCTTTTATTTCATCGAGGTTTTTGTTCCAGTACAAAAGAGAATGAGGGGCCTGAAGTTTGGCCTAGTGGTAGAGTGTTTGCCTATCATGCACGAGACCCAGGTTCGATTCCTCACTACCACGTACATGGAAAAAAAGCTGGAAGTGGTGCTGAGGCTAAAGTGGTAGACTGCTAAGCCTTAAGAAAGTCCATGGACAGTGCTCAGGCCTTGAACCCAAGTCCAGAACTGGCAAAAAAGCGAGACTGTACATCCACTGAAGTTGCTCTATCTGCTAAGATTGTTTTGTCTAAACACGGTCAATTTTCTTCCACAAGCAACTTCCATGTATCTCTTTTAAATCTTGGAGGATTTCATCCAGTATAATGGAGACTGGATTTTGGCGTTGAACTTCCTACGGCATTGTTCTATCTGCTAAGAACTTTTTTATCGGGTTAGTTCTTCTTGGTTCAGTGTGGGGATGTTAATATTGGGTAGGAATTCGTGCATTTCTTCTAGATCCTCAAATTTGTTGGTGTAAAGGTTTGAGAAATATTCCCTCATGATACTCTGGATCTTGGTAATTTCTGTCGTGATATTACCATTTTCGTCTGTAATTTTGTTTATTTCGGCATTGAACATCCCATGGCATTGTTCTATCTGCTAAGATTTGTTCTGTGTATAGGTGGTTTTCTTCTTCCACATTCAACTTCATTTTATCAGCATTTATTTCATCGTGGTCTTTGATCCTGTATAACGGAGACTGTACTTCCACCGACTTTGCTCTATTTGCTAAGATTTGTTCTGTCTAAACGTGGTCATGTATTCTACCACAAGCATCGTCAATGTATCGGCTTTTACTCCTTGGAGGTATTTCATCCAGTATAACGGAGACTGGATGTTGGTGTTGAACTTCCTACACTATTGTTCTATTTGCTAAGAACTTTTTGTCTAAGCGGGGCATTTTATTCTTCCTCATTCCACTTCTGTGTATCTGCATTTATTTAATCATCGTCTTTGATCCATTACAATGGAGACTCTACATCCACCGACATTGTTCTATCGGCTAAGATTTGTTCTACCTAAACGCTGTCATTTATTCTTCCACAAGCAATTTCAATGTATCTGCATTTACTTCCTGGAGGATTTCATCCAGTGTAGTGGATACTGAATTTTTGCATTGAGCTTCTTACGGCATTGCTCTATCTGCTAAGTCCTTTCTTGCTGAGAGGAGTATTTTAGCTTCCTCATGCAACTTCAGTGTAACTGCTTTAACTACTTGGATAATTTGATCCAGTGTAATGGATACTGGATTTTGGCGTTGAACTTCCTACAGCTTTGCTCTATGTGCTAATGACTTTTATGGCTAAGCTGGGTATATTATACTTCCTCATGCCCCTTCCGTGTCTCTGCTTTTATTTCATCGTGGTCTTTGATCCAGTAAAACGGAAACTGTGCTTCCACCGACATTGTTCTATCTGCTAAGATTTGTTTTGTGTTAATGTGGTGATGTGTTCTTCAACAAGCAAATTCAATGTTTTTGCTTTTTTTTGGAGGATTTCATCCAGTGTAATGGATACTGGATTTTTGTGTGATCTTTGATCCTGTATAACGGAGACTGTACTTCCACCAACATTGCTCCATCAGTAAGATTTTTTCTGTCTAAAGGTGCTCGTTTATTCTTTCACATGCAACTTCAATGTACCTGCTTTTACTTCTTCGAGGTGTTTCATCCAGTATAATGGATACTGGATTTTGGCCATGAACTTCCTATGGCATTGTTCTATCTGCTAAGAACTTTTTTGTGTAAACGGGGTATTTTATTCTTCTTTATGCATCTTCCGTGTATCTGCTTTTAGTTCATCGTAGTCTTTGATCCAGTAGAACGGAAACAGTACTTA
Source organism: Megascapheus bottae (assembly GCA_024803745.1). Lineage (NCBI taxonomy): Eukaryota > Metazoa > Chordata > Mammalia > Rodentia > Geomyidae > Megascapheus > Megascapheus bottae. The sequence continues at coordinate 212,766 of JANJXV010000128.1, read as the reverse complement.
CACTGACATTGATCTGTCTGCTAAGATTTGTTGTGTATAAACATAGTCATTTACTCTTCCTCATGCAACTTCAATGTATCTGCTTTTACTTCTTCGAGGTCTTTCTTCTCGGTTAAGGGAGACTGAATTTTTGCCGTGAACATTCCAGGACATTGTTCTATCTGCTAACATTTGTTCTTTGTAAATGTGGTTTTCTTCTTCCACATGCAACTTCATTTTATCACCTTTTATGTCATTGTGTTCTTTGATCCTGTATAACGGAGACTGTATTTCAACCGACAGTGCTCTTTCTACCAAATTTTGTTCTGTTTAAACGGTGTCATTTATTCTTCCACATGCAACTTCAATGTATCTGCTTTTACTTCTTCGAAGTCTTTCATTCAGTATAAAGGAGACTGGATTTTGGCATTGAATTTCCTTCACCAATTGTTCTATATACTAACAATTTTTTTGTCTAAGAGGGGTATTTTATTCTTCCTCATGCAACTTCCATGTATCTGCTTTTATTTCATCGTGGTCTTTGATCCAGTACAAGAGAGACTATTCTTCCACCAACATTGCTCTAGCTGTAAGATTTGTTCTGTCTAAACATTGTCATTCATTCTTCCACATGCAACTTCAATGTATCTGCTTTTACTTCTTCGAGGTGTTTCATCCAGTATAATGGAGAGTGGATTTTGGAGTTGAACTTCCTACCACATTGTTTTATATGCTGACAGCTTGTTTTTCTAAGCGGAGTATTGTATTCTTCCTCATGCAACTTCAGTGTTCCTGGTGTTCTTTCATCGTAGTCTTTGATCCAGTACAAAGGAGACTGTACTTACACCGACATTGCTCTATCTGCTAAGATTTTTCTGTCCAAAATTTGTCATTTACGCTTCCACATGCAACTTCAATGTATCTGCTTTTACTTCTTGGAGGATTTTATCCAGTCTAAGGGAAACTTGATTTTTGCGGTGAATATCCCAGGCATTGTTCTATCAGCAAACATTTTTTCTGTGTAAACGTGGTTTTCTTTTTCTACATGCTACTTCATTTTATCATGTTTTATTTCATCATGGTGTTTGATCCAGTACAACGGAGACTGTACTTACACCGACATTGCTCTATCTGCTAAGAATTGTTAAGTGTAAAGGCGGTATTTTTCTTCAACAATCAACTTCAACGTATATGCTTTTATTTCTTGGAGGACTTCATCCAGTGTAATGGATATTGGATGTTGGCGTTGAACTTCCTATGGCATTGTTCTATCTCCAAAGAACTTTTTTGTCTAAGCGGGGTATTTTATTCTTCCTCATGCAAATTCCATGTATCTGCTTCTATTTCATCGTAATCTTTGAAACAGTACAATGGAGACTGTACTTCCACCGGCATTGTTCCATCTGCTAAGATTTGTTCTGTCTAAACATTGTCCTTTACTCTTCCACATGCAACTTCAATGTATCTGCCTTTACTTCTTGGAGGTGTTTCAACCAGTATAATGGAGACTGGATTTTGGCGTGGAACTTCCTACGGCATTGTTCTATATGCTAACAACTTTTTTTGTCTAAGAGCGATATTGTATTCTTCCTCATGCAACTTCAGAATATCTGCTTTTATTTCATCCTGGTCTTTGGTTCAGTACCAAGGAAACAGTACTTACACTGACATTGCTCTATCTGCCAGGAATTTTTAAGTGTAAATGAGGTCTTTATTCTTCCACAAGCAACTTCAATGTATCTTCTTTTACTTCTTCAAGGTCTTTCACACAGTTTAAGGAAGACTGGATTTTTGCGGTGAACATACGAGGGCATTGTTCTACCTGCTAACACTTGTTCTGTGTAAACATGGTTTTATCTTCCCCATGCAACTTCAATTCATATGCTTTTACTTCTTCATTGTCTTTCATACAGTATAATGGAGACTGTCTTTTGGCGTTGATCTTTCTACAGCATTGTTCTCTCTCTTAAGAACTTTTCGGTCTAAGCGGGGTATTTGATTTTTCCTCATGCCACTTCAGTGTATCTGCTTTTATTTTATCATGGTCTTTGATCAAGTACAAAGGAGACTGTACTTACACAGACATTGCTCTATATGCTAAGATTTGTTCTGTCTAAACATTTTATTTACACTTCCACATGCAACTTCAATGTATCTGCTTTTACTTCTTCCATATCTTTCATCCAGTATAATGGAGACTCCATTTTGGCGGTGAACTTGCTACAGCAGTATTTTATCTGTTAAGAACTTTTCTGTCTAAGCGCGGTATTTTATTCTTCCTCCTGCCACTTCAGTGTATCTGCTTTTACTTCATCATCGTCTTTGATCCAGTACAAAGGAGACTGTACTTACACCGACATTACTCTAGGTGTAAGATTTTTTTGTCAAATGTGGTCATTTATTCTTCCACATGTCACTTCACGGTATCTGCTTTTACTTCTTGGAGGATTTCATCCAGTGTAAGGGATACTGCATTTTGGCGTTGAACATCCTACAGCATTGTTCTATCTGCTAAGAATATTTTTTTGTCTAAGTGGGGTATTTTATTCTTCGTCATGCAACTTCAGTGTATCTGCTTTTATTTCATCTAAGTCTTTGATCCAGTAAAAAAGGAGACTGTACTTATACAGACATCGCTCTATCTGCAAAGAATTATTAAGTGTAAATGAGGTCTTTATTCTTCCAAAAGCAACTTTAATGAATAGGCTTTTACTTCTTGGAGGATTTCATCCAGTGTAATGGATACTGGATTTTTGGCATTGAACTTCTTACGGCATTGTTCTATCTGCTAAACACTTTTTTGTCTCTGGGGGTATTTTATTCTACGTCATGCAACTTCAGTGTATCTGCTTTTATTTCATCGAAGTCTTTGATCCATCAGAACGGAGACTGTACTTCCACCGACATTGTTCTATCTGCTAAGATTTGTTCTGTCTAAATATTGTCATTATTTCTTCCTCATGCAATGTCAATGTATCTGCTTTTACTTCTTCGAGGTCTTTCATCCAGTTTAAGGGCGAATGTTTTTTTTTGCGATGAACATCCCAAGGCATTGTTCTATCTGCTAACATTTATTCCGTGTAAAGGTTGTTTTCTTCTGCCACATGCAACTTCATTTCATCACCTTTTATTTCATCGTGGTCTATATTCCTGTATAACAGAGACTGTATTTCCACTGACATTGCTCTGTCTACTAAGATTTTTTCTGTCTAAATGTTGTCATTTACTCTTCCTCAGGCAACTTCAATGTATCTTCTTTCACTTCTTCGAGGTCTTTCATCAAGTGTAATGGATAAGGGATTTTGGTATTGAACTTCCTCCGGCATTGTTTTATCTGCTATGAACTTTTTTGTCTAAGCGGGGTATTGTATTCTTCCTCATGCAACTTCAGTGTATCTGGTTTTTATTTCATCATGGTCTTTGATCCATTACAAAGGTCACTGTACTTACACCAACATTGCTCTATCTGCTAAGAATTGTTAAGTGTAAATGAGGTCTTCATTCTTCCTCACGCAACTTCAATGTGTCTGCTTTTAGTTCTTCGTGGCCTTTCATCCAGATTGGGGAGACTGGAATTTTGCAGTGAACATCCCAGGGAATTGTTCTTCTCCTAACATTTGTTCTTGTAAATGTGGTTTTCTTCTTCCACATGCAAGTTCAATTTATCACCTTTTATTTCACTGTAGTCTTTGATCCTGTACAACAGAGACTGTATTTCCACCGACAGTGCTGTATCTACTAAGATTTCTTCTGTCTCAGCATTGTCATTTACTCTTCCACATGCAACTTCAATGTTTCTGCTTGTTCTATTTCGATGTCTTTCATCCAGTATAATGGAGACTGTATTTTGGTGTTGACCTTCCCACGGCATTGTTCTATCCGCTAAGAACTTTTTTTTATTTGATCCATTGTTCTATCTGCTAAGATTTGTTCTGTCTAAACGTTGTCACATGCAACGTCAGTGTATCTGCTTTTAGTTCTATAGGTCTTTCATCCAGTATAATGAAGACTGAATTTTGTCGTTGAACTTCCTACAGCATTGTTCTTTCTGTTAAGAACTTTTCTGTCTAAGCGGGATTTTTATTCTTTCTCATGCAATTTCAGTATATCTGGTTTTATTTCATCATCGTCTTTGATCGAGTACAAAGCAGACAGTACTTCCACCGACATTGTTCTATCTGAAAGATTTTTTTTCTGACTGAACCTGGTCATTTATTTTTCCACAAGCAACTTCAATGTATCTTCTCTTACTTATTCGAAGTGTTTCATCCAGTATAATGGAGACTGGATTTTGGCGTTGAACTTCCTACGGCATTGTTCTATATGCTAACAACTTTTTTTTTTCTAAGTGGGGTATTGTATTCTTCCTCAGGCGACTTCAGTGTATCTGATTTTATTTCATTGTGGTCTTTGATCCAGTACCAAGGAGACTGTACTTACTCCGACATTGCTTTATCTGCTAAGAATTGTTAAGTGTAAATGAGGTCTTTATTCTTCCACAAGCAACTTCAGTGTATCAGCTTTTACTTCTTGGAGAACTTCTTCCAGTGTAATGGATAGTGGATTTTGACATTGAACTTCCTATGGCATTGTTCTATATGCTAACACCTTTTTTGTCTAAGTGGGGTATTGTATTGTTCCTCTGCTACCATTTGTTCTGTGTAAACATGGTTTTCTTCTTCATGCAAATTCATTTTATCACCTTTTATTTCATCATGGTCTTTGATCCTGTATAACACAAACTGTATTTCCTCTGACAGGCTCTATGTACTAAGATTTGGTCTGTATGAACCTGGTCATATATTCTTCCAGAAGCAGCTTCAATTTATCTGCTTTTACTTCTTGGAGGACTTCACCCAGTGTAATGGATACTGGATTTTTGCGTTGAACTTCCTACGGCATTGTCCTATCTGCTAAGACCTTTTTTGTCTAAGCTGGGTATTTTATTTTTACACATGCAACTTCCGTGCATCTGCTTTATTTCATCGTGATCTTTGATCCAATACAATGGAGAGTGTACTTCCATCGACATTGCTCTATCTGCTAAGATTTCTTCTTTCTAAAACTTCTCATTTACTCTTCCACATGCAACTGCAATGTATCTGCTCTTACTTCTTCCAGGTCTTTCATCCAGTATAATGGAGATTTGATTTTGACGTTGAACTTCCTAGGGAACTGTACTACCTGCTAAGAAGTTTTCTCTCTACGCCGGGTATTTTATTCTTCCTCATGCAACTTCAGTGTATTCGCTTTTATTTCATCATGGTCTTTGATCCAGGACAACGGATGTTGTACTTCCACCGACATTGCTCTGCCTGGTATGATATTCTGTCTAAACGCTGTCATTTCTTCTTCACAAGCAACTTCAATGTATCCCCTTTTATTTCTTGGAGGATTTCATCCAATGTAATGGATACTGCTATTTTGCGTTGAACTTCCTATGTCATTGTTCTATCTGCTAAAAACATTTTTGTCTAAGCGGGGTATTGTATTCTTCCTCATTCAACTTTAGTATATCTGCTTTTATTTCATCATACTCTTTGATCCAGTACAACTGATACTGTACTTCCACCAACATTGTTCTATCTGCTAAGATTTGTTCTGTGTAAACGTGGTTATTCATTCTTCCACAAGCAACTTCAATGTATCTCCTTTTACTTGTTGGAGGATTTCATCCAGTGCAATGCATAATGGATCTTTATTTTGAACATCCTACGATATTGTTCTCTCTGCTAAGACCTTTTTTGTCTAAGCCGAGCATTGTATTCTTCCTCATGCAACTTCAGTGTATCTGCTTTTATTTCATCATCGTCTTTGATCCAGTACAACGGAGACTGTACTTCCTTAGACATTTCTCTATCTGTAAGATTTGTTCTGTCTAAAAGTTGTCATGTATTCATCCTCATACAACCTCAGTGTATCTGCTTTTCCTTCTGCGAGGTCTTTCATCCAGGATAATGGATTTTCTATTTTGGCGTTGAACTTCCTACGGCATTGTTCTATATGCTAAGAACTTTTCTGTGGAATTGGGTTATTCTATTCTTCCTCATGCAACTTCAGTGTATCTGCTTTTCTTTAATCGTGGTGTTTGATCCAGTACACCGGACACTGTGCTTCCACCAACATTGCTAAGATTTGTTTTGTCCAATCATTGTCATTTATTCTTCCACAAGCATTTTCAATGTATGTGCTTTAACTTCTTGGAAGAGTTCATCCAGTGTAACAGATACAGAATTTTGCATTGAACTTCCTTCGGCAAGGTTCTCTCTGCTAAGAACTTTTTTTCTTTTTTTTATTTTTTACTTTTTTTATTGTAATTAGTAAAAGGGTTACATGATATTTGCCAGATAGAAGGTGCATTAATTCAAATACATTGATACCCTTTCACATGTCTTGGTACCCGTATCCCTCCCCCCCCCAAACCCCCAACCAGTCTTGGTTTCCCACCCTTCCCTATCAAATTTCAAATATCCAAATACAGATAAATTCAATAAATCAGATAACAAGGTGAGATACTATACCAATATGAGATAACCAAGGGACTGCAAAGGAGATGAGAGACAACATAGTACATTAAGGACAACAATCATTCATTATGGCTTTTGTTTCACTATCCTGGAAGTCCCTTCAATTAGCTTCACATTATATGTTCTTATGTATCAAGATTTTGCTCTATTGCAAATCTCTGCTAGTAGAGCCCAAGGTTTCTACTGATTATGACGAATGAGGGAAACCATTGAGCCTAAGTTCCTTTGAGTCTGGCTTACTTCACTTAATATGATTTTTTCTAAGTCTTTCCATTTCCTAACAAATGGGTTGATGTCATTTTTTCTGACAGCAGCATAGAATTCCATTGTGTACCAATACCACAACTTGTTGATCCACTCATCAACTGAGGGACATCTAGGTTGGTTCCATATCTGTGCTATGGTGAATAGTGCTGCAATGAACATGGTTGTGCTAGTGGGTTTAGTATGTCCTTGTTTCTGGGTGGTTGGGTAAATGCCAAGTAGTGGAATTGCTGGGTCATAGGGGAGTTCTATGTTTAGCCTTTTGAGGCACTGCCACACTGCTTTCCATAGTGGTTGAACGAGTTTGCACTCCCACCAACAGTGTAGTAGTGATCCCTCCTGGCCACATCCCCTCCAGCATCTGTTGTCATTCGTTTTCCTGATCCTGGCCAATCTAGCTGGAGTGAGTTGGAATCTTAGAGTTGTTTTGATTTGCATTTCTTTTATGACCAGAAATGTTGAGCATTTCTTCATGTGTCTATAGGCCATTTTTGTTTCTTCTTCAGAGAAGACTCTCTTTAAGTCTTTGGCCCATTTTTTAATGGGATGGTTGTTACTTTGGAGGTTAGTTTTGGAGTGATTCAATTTTTTGAGTTGTTGATATATTTTAGATATGAGGCCTTTGTCCGTTGTTTGGTTGGTGAAGATCTTCTCCCACTCTGTAGGCTTCCTGCTTAGTCTACTAGCTATGTCCTTTGCCCTACAAAAGCTCTGCAGTTTAATGCAGTCCCACTTATCCAGCCTTTCTCTGATTTGTTGTGTTTCTTTGTCCTTATTAAGAAAGCTTCGACCTGTGCCAAGGAGGCCTAGTGTATCTCCTATTCCTTCCTGTAGAGTTTTCAGTGTGTCAGCTTTTACCTCCAGGTCTTTGATCCATTTGGAGTTAATTCTAGTGCAAGGTGACAAAGAAGGATCCAGCTTTAGTTTTCTGCAGGTGCTTAACCAGTTCTGCCAGCACAACTTGTTGAAGAGGCTGTCTTTCTTCCATTCTATTTTTTTGGCTACCTTGTGAAAGATTAGGTGACCATAGGTCTGTGGTTTAATATCTGGGTCCTCTGTTCTATTCCATTGGTCTTCAGGCCTGTTCCTGTGCCAGTACCAAGCTGTTTTGAGAATCATAGCTCTGTAATAAAGTTTGGAATTGAAATTCCTCCAGCGCTGTTCTTTCTGCTGAGAAGTGTTTTTGCTATACGGGGTCTTTTATTATTCCATATGAAATTTTGGATTGCCTCTTCTATTTCTTTAAAGAATGACATTGGGATGTTGATGGGTATTGCATTGAATTTGTAGATAGCTCTTGGCAAGATCGTCATTTTCATAATGTTGATTCTTCCAATCCAGGAGCATGGGAGGTTTTTCCATTTCCTTAGTTCTGCTTTAATTTCCTTTTTTAGGGTTTTAAAGTTTTCGTCAAAAAGATCCTTTACATTCTTAGTTAAGCTAATACCTAGGTACTTTATTTTCTTTGAGGCTATTGTGAAAGGAGTTTCTTTCCTGATTATTGCCTCGTTCCTCTCACTGTTGGCATAAAGGAAGGCAGTTGATTTTTGAGGGTTGATTTTATAGCCTGCTACTCTTCCAAAGCTTTGAATCAGCTCAAGGAGCTTGGGAGTAGAGTCTATAGGATTCTTTAAATACAGAATCATGTCATCTGCAAAGAGGGATAGTTTTATTTCCTCTTTCCCTACTTGGATCCACTTTATGCATGCTTCTTGCCTTATTGCACTGGCTAGGAATTGTAGTACTATGTTAAAGAGTAGTGGAGAGAGTGGGCATCCTTGTCTCGTTCCTGATTTTAGAGGGAATGGCTTTAGATTTTCACCATTAAGTGTAATGCTACCAGTAGGTTTCTCATACACAGCCTTTATTACATTGAGGAATGTTCCATGGATTCCTAGTTTCTCCAGAGCTTTTAACATAAAGGGGTGTTGGATCTTGTCAAATGCCTTTTCTGAGTCTATTGAGACAATCATGTGATTTTTGTCCTTGCTCCTGTTGATGTGTTGAATTATATTAATTGATTTGCGAATGTTGAACCAGCTTTGCCTCCCTGTGATGAATCCAGTTTGATCATAGTGTATAATTTTTTTGATGAGTTGTTGTAGACGGTTGGCCAGTATTTTGTTGAGAAGTTTTGCATCGATGTTCATCAAAGATATAGGTCTATAGTTCTCTTTCTTTGATGAATCTCTGCCTGGTTTGGGGATGAGGGTTATACTGGCTTCATAGAATGAGTTTGGTAAGGAACCTTCATTTCCAATTTCGTTGAAGAGCTTGAGGCGTATTGATGTTAACTCTGCTTTTAAGACCTTATAGAATTCAGCTGTGAATCCATCTGGCCCTGGGCTTTTCTTAGGTGGAAGTTCTCTAATTGCCATTTCTATTTCAGAGCTTGAAATAGGCCTGTTGAGTTGGCTTAGTTATTCTTGGTTCAGTGTGGGCATGTTAATATTGGCTAGGAATTCATCCATTTCATCTAGATTCTCAAATTTGTTGGCATAAAGGTTTGAGAAGTATTCCCTCATGATATTCTGGATCTTGGTAATTTCTGTCGTGATATTACCATTTTCATCTGCGATTTTGTTTATTTCTATATGCTCTCTTCTTTCTTTGGTAAGATTTGCTAAGGGCTTGTCAATTTCGTTAATTCTTTCAAAGAACCAACTCCTTGTTTTGTTGATTCTTTCTATAGTTTTTTTGGATTCCAAATCATTTAATTCTGCTTTGATTTTAATTATTTGCTTTCTTCTACTGGGATTAGGGTTGGTTTGTTGCTCTTTTTCCAGGAGCTTAAGGTGAGACATTAACTTGTTGGTTTGCAATTTTTCCAACTTGTTGTTGTAGGCACTCAGCGCTATAAATTTTCCTCTGAGTACTGCCTTTGCTGTGTCCCAAAGGAGTTGATATTTTGTGTGCTCCTTACTGTTAAATTTCATAAACTGTTGGATTTCTGTTCTCATCTCTTCGATGACCCATTGGTGATTCAACAATGTGTTGTTCAGTCTCCATGAGTTACAGGGTTTTCGTTGGTGGAGATGTGTGTTCAGTTCCAGTTTCATGCCTTTGTGGTCTGAGAGTGTGCATGGAATAATTTCTGTGTTTCTGAATCTGTCCAGGTTTGTTTTATGGCCTAAGATGTGATCTATATTGGAAAATGTTCCATGTGCTGCTGAGAAAAACGTATATTGTGTTGTTGCTGGGTGGAATATTCTGCAGATGTCTGTTAGATCTAGTTGTTCTATATAGTTGTTCAGTTCTAAGGTTTCTCTGTTGAGTTTTTGCCTTGTTGATCTGTCCATAGGTGAAAGTGGTGTGTTAAAGTCACCGACAATCACTGTATTTCGATCTATGTATGGTTTCAGTGTAAGTAAAGTTTGCTTGATGAAGTTTGGAGCTCTGGGATTCGGTGTGTAAATATTTAGGATCGTTATGTCTTCCTGGAGGAAAGATCCCTTTATTAGTATGTAGTAACCTTCTTTGTCTTTTCTTATAATTTTGGTTTGAAGTCTATTTTATCTGATATGAGGATGGCAACTCCAGCCTGTTTATGGGGGCCGTTAGCTTGATAGAGTTTATTCCAACCTCTCACTTTCAAAAGATGCTTGTCTTTTTGGGTAAGATGTGTCTCTTGAAGACAGCAGAACGATGGCTCTTGCTTTTTGATCCCACTAGACAGCCTATGCCGTTTAATTGGAGAGTTGAGTCCATTGATATTGAGAGTTAGTATTGAGAGATATTTATTAGGTCCTACCATTTTTAAAAGCTTTTATTTGGGCCTGTGTCTTGACCGTTCTTGTGGTCCTTAGGTGGTATGCTGTTTAGGTGCCATTTCTTTCCCTATATTGCATTTATTTTGGTTTTCTATGTATAGAACATCTTTCAGAATTCTCTGTAGTGTTGGTTTTGTTGCGACATATTGTGGCAGCTTTTCCCTGGAATGGAATGTTTTTATTGTTCCCTCAGTTATGAATGAGAGCTTAGCTGGGTACAGTATTCTTGGTTGGTAGTTATTTGACTTAAGGGCATGGCATATATGCTTCCAGTCACTTCTTGCTTGCATGGTCTCTGCTGAGTAATCTGGGGTTATTCTGATTGGTTTTCCTTTATAGGTTACTGAACCCTTTTCCCTGGCTGCCTTTACGATCCTTTGTTTGGTTTCTACTGATCCAGTTCGGATTACGATGTGGCGGTGAGATGTTCTTTTCTGGTCAGGTCTGTTTGGGGTTCTAAAAGCTTCTTGTATCTGGATGGGTCTGCCCTTCTGGATATTTGGGAAATTCTCTGAGATGATTCCCTGAAGTATATTTCCAATACCATTGACCTCTTTCTCCAGACCCTCCTCAATACCAATTAGCCTTAAATTAGGCTTCCTAATTGTATCTTGGACCTCCTGAAGCGCTCTCTCTTTTTTCTTAGATTTGGATTGACTCATTTTCTGTTCTTTCTCTATAATAACTAAATTATCTTCAGCCCCGGAAATTCTCTCCTCTGCATTGTCTAACCTGCTATCAAAGCTACCTACTTTATTTTTCATCTCCCTTGCTACTAATTGCTCATTTTTGATGCCTTGCATCTCTTCTTTTAGATCATGTATGGATTTCTTTAGCTCCTTGATTTCCATTTGAGTGTTTAGCTCAGTAGCTTTATTTTCTTTGAACATTTGCTGGAGTTCGGTTACCTTTTTATTTGTGGATTCTATGAATTCATCCATCTTTCTTTGAACAGCCTTTATTATGGCTTCCTTTATGGCTCCTTCTTTTTCATTTATCACCTTGTTTATGGTTTCCTCTTGTTCAGATATGGCTTCCTCCCTTATCTCTTTCTTTATATTTTCACATTTTTCATTAATGATGTTTATCAATTGCATTTGTACAGCACTTGGAAGACTCTCCTCTCGGCTTGTAAATGACTGTTCCATTGGCTCTTTACGTTGGGTGGGGGAGGTGGGAGGTGTTGTTTCTTGATTTGACATTTTTCTTCAGTTTCTTGTTCTGCCCATTTGAAAATGGGAGCAAGATTAATACTAAACACGATTATAGTTTTTCAGATATTACCAACCTAGACCTCTGTAGCTTGCAGACTCTAGATGTTCACAAGTTTTGATTGGTGTTATCACTCTTTCTTTTCGTGCAGTTACCGACTAGTCTAATTATTCACTGATAAGCGATTTATATCCAAAACAATAAGCCTCTCAATCCAATCTCTATTGTCTTTAAGTCCCTCTGAGCCTAGAGAATGATTAATCACCTAGATATACAATGTTGCTCAACAGTCATCAAGTGCAGATCCATGCAGTATAAGGGTTGAAAGAGGAGCAGAGTTCCAGAGATAGAAAAATAGAATGAGAGAGGTCAGGGGGTAAGTAGGTAGAGTATTTGAGTACAAAGTTTGGAAAGTGTTAGAATAAAACTTATGTGTTGCTGCGCGACTAGCTCTTAGCCCAGCCAGTGGCCTCACAGTGGACCATGGGATGGATCTGCGAGCTTCCGTCTGAGCGCAGTTGGCGGACGTTTTCCTGTGCTGCTTCCAGGGGCCGCCCCAAGCCAAGGGTCTGGGGATTGAGAGTTTCAGGAGCTCTCTGCAGGACCAGCAGGGGACCCCTCTGTTCCCAGGCTCGGGGCCCAGCTGGGGAGGTGGGCTCCAAGGGCGGAGCTGCGCCTTTTTGTTTCTCAGAAGGGGAGCTTGGCTGCTGGTCGGCCCTTCAGATCCCTGCTGTGTTTCCACTGCTTTGTCAGAGTCTGTGACTGTGGGGGGGGGCCCTTGGTGGTGTCTTGCTCAGGATTCCCAGCTGGAGGATGCCCCGTTCTAGAATTGAGGGGGGACAGATGCTGGCTCCTATTTACCCGCACCCCCTACCCACTTTTGTAAGGCAGGGTCCCAATGTCCTCCACTCTCCAGATCCAGTGGCCTGGGTGAGGAGCCTGGTGGGTGGGTGGGAGCTGGGACAGCTCCGCCTCCCCTGGTGGGGTGCTGAGTCTTAGGGTCCACCCGCTTGTCAGTCTCCAGTCAGAGGGCTGTGGGTTGAGCCCCTTGGGCGGGTGGGAGTTGGGGGAGCCCCGCCTCCCTTGGTGGGGTGCTGGGTCTTATGGGTAGCCCGCCTGTCAATCTCCAGTCAATGGCCTGAGGGAGGGGGCTGTTGAGGGGAGGGACAGGATTCTAAATTCCTTGCCCCCCTGCTCCCGCCAGTCTTTTTCGGGTGGGGTGTTGGGGTCTGAGTTAAGTTCTATTGCTTGGCACCCGCTCCGCTTTCCCGATGTGTTTGGGGATACGCTGTATTACTCACGCCTCTGCGTCCATCTGCGGATTCTCCACGGTGGTGGGGAGTGTTTCACTCCCCTCGGGTCTCCGCCGCTGCCTGTGTTCTGCGTCTGGGTCCAGCTGCTTGCTGTTCTGGTTCTGCATCTGGGTTCCGCTGCTTCCGCCGTTCACTGGCCCGGTTCTGTGCTGGTTTCTGCAGCAGTTGGGCTCCCAGCCTGGTGTCCTCCACTGCCGCCGCTTGTCGTGGATTAGAGCCCGTGCCCGCCCCCACTTTTCCTGCGTGGAGCCAGTGCCAGCTCAAGCCGCTTTTCCGGGCTTGGTCTGGTGCGGCTTTCCGAGGCTTTGGGCGAGAGGTGGGGGAGGGGTCCTCGCGTTCCGAATTCTTTGAGAAAGTTGGATGTGAGCTTTATCTGGATTTCTTTTCCTATTTGAGTCCTTCTCCGTTGCTTTTTGAGTTTGTTGTTGTGAATTTCTTTGGATAGTTGGCTCATGGGATTCCCTGGTTCTTTTTGTCAGAGAAAGCTAGGCAGCGTCCCTATTGTCTCGGCGCCATCTTCCTTCCCCCTCAGAACTTTTTTTTCTAAGCTGGGTATTTATTCTTCCTCATGTGACTTCAGTGTACCTGGTATTCTTTCACTTTGGTCTTTGATACATTACAAAGGAAACTGTACTTACATCGACATTGCTCTATCTGCTAAGAATTGTTCTGTCTAAATGTGGTCATTCGTCTTCCACATGCACCTTCAATGTATCTGCTTTTACATCTTCGAGGTCTTTCATCCACCATAATGGAGACTGGATTTTGATGTTGAACTTCCTACGGCATTTTTCTATCTGTTAAGAACTTTTTTGTCTAAGCGGGGTATTGTATTCTTCCTCATGCAACTTCAGTGTATCTGCTTTCATTTCATCATTATTTGATCCAGTACAAAGGAGACTGTACTTACACCGATATTGCTGTATCTGCTAAGAATTTTTAAGCGTAATTGAGGTTGTTATTCTTCCTCACGCAACTGCAATGTGTCAGCTTTTAATTCTTCGCGGCCTTTCATCCAGATTAGGGACACTGGATTTTTGCGACGAAGATCCCAGGGAATTGTTCTTCTCCTAACATTTGTTCTTGTAAACATGGTTTTCTTCTTCCACATGCAAGTTCATTTTATCACCTTTATTGCATTGTGGTCTTTGATCCTGTATAACAGAGACAGTATTTCCACCGACTGTGCTCTATCTACTAAGGTTTCTTCTCTCTAAACATTGTCATTTACTCGTCCACATGCAACTTCAATATATCTGCTTGTTCTTCTCCGTTGTCTTTTATCCACTATAATGGAGACTGTATTTTGGCGTTGAACTTCCCATGGCATTTTTCTATATGCTAACAGATTTTTTGTCTAAGTGGTGTATTGTATTCTTCCTCATGCAACTTCAGTGTATCTGGTATTATTTCATCATGGTCTTTGATCCTGTACGAAGGACACTTTACTTACACCGACATTGCTCTACCTCCTAAGAATTGTTAAGTGTAAATGAGGTCTCCATTCTTTCACAACCAACTTCAATGTATCTGATTTTACTTCTTGTAGGATTTCATCCAGTGAAATGGATACTAGAATTTGGCGTTGATCTTCCTACGGCATTGTTTTGTATGCTAAGAACTTTTTTGTTTAAACGGGGTATTGTATTCTTTGTCATGCAACTTTATTGTATCTGCTTTTATTTCAAAATGGTCTTTCATCCAGTAAAAGGAGACTGTACTTACACCGACATTGCTCTATCTGCTAAGAATTGTTAAGTGTAAATGAGGTCTTTATACTTCCTCATGGAACTTCAATGTATCTGCTTTTACTTTTTCGAGGTCTTTCATCCACCTTAAGGGGTACTGGATTTTTGTGGTTAACATCCTAGGGCATTGTTCTATCTTCTAACATTTGTTCTTGTAAACGTGGTTTTCTTCTTCCTCATGCAACTTCATTTTATCACTTTTATTTCGTCTTGGTCTTTGATCCAGTATAACAGAGACTGTATTACCACTGACAGTGCTCTATCTACTAACGTTTGTTCTGTCTAAACGTTCTCATTTACTCTTCCTTTGCAACTTCGATGTATCTGCTTTCACTTCTACGAGGTCTACTATCCAGTGTAATGCATAATGGATTTTAGTGTGAACTTCCTATGGCACTGTTCTATCTGCTAAGAACTTTTTTTGTCTAAGTGGGGTATTGTATTCTTCCTCAGTCAAGTTCAATGTATCTGCTTTATTTCATCATGGTCTTTGATCCAGTGCAAAGGAGATTGTACTTACACCGACATTGCTCTATTTGCTAAGAATTGTTACGTGGTAACAATTCTTTATTCTTCCTCATGCAACTTCAATATATCTGCTTTTAGTTCTTTGCACTCTTTCATCCAGATTCAGGGAGACTGGATTTTTGCGGTGAACATCCCAGGGAATTGTTCTTCTCCTAACATTTGTTCTTTTAAACTTGGTTTTCTTCTTCTACGTGCCAGTTCATTTAATCACCTTTTATTTCATTGTGGTCTTTGATCCTGTAAAACACAGACTGTATTTCCACTAACAGTGCTCTTTCTACTAAGATTTCTTCTGTCTAAACATTGTCATTTATTCTTCCACATGCAACTTCAATGTATCTGCTTTTACTTCTTCGAAGTTTTTCATCCAGCATAATGGGTACTGGATTTTGGCATTGAAGTTCCTATGGCATTGTTATATCTGCTAAGAACTTTATTGTCTAAGCAGGATATTTTATTCTCCCTCATGTAACTTCTGTATATCTGCTTTTATTTCATCGTAGTTTTCGATCCAGTACAACAGAGACTGTACTTCCTCTGACATTGTTCTATCTGCTAAGATTTATTCTGTCTAAATGTTGTCCTTTACTCTTTCACATGCAACTTCAATGTATCTGCTTTTACTTCCTCGAGGTCTTTCATCCAGTATAATGGAGACTGTATTTTGTCGTTGAACTTCCCACCACATTGTTCTATATGCTAACTGCTTTTTTGTCCAAGTGGGGTATTGTATTCTGCCTCATTCAAGTTCATTGTATCTGGTTTTATTTCATCATGGTCTTTGATCCAAAACAAAGGAGACTGCACTTACACCGACATTGCTCTAGCTGTTAAGAATTGTTCAGTGTAAATGAGGTCTTTATTTTTCCATAAGCAACTTCAATGTATCTGCATTTATTCCTTGGAGGATTTCATCCAGTGTAATGGATACTGGATTTTGGCTTTGAACTTCCTACGGCATTGTTTTATCTGCTAAGAACTTTTTTGTCTAAGCGGGCTATTTTTCATCCTCATGCATCTTTAGTATATCTGCTTTTACTTCATCGTTGTCTTTGATCCAGTACAATGGAGACTGTACTTACACCGACATTGTTCTATGTGTAATATTTTTTTCTGTCTAAACGTAGTGATTTATTCTTCCACATGCAACTTCAGTGTATCTGCTTTTACTTCTTCTAGGTGTTTCATCCAGTATTATGGAGACTGGATTTTGGCGTTGAACTTCCTATGGCATTGTTCTATCTGTTAAGAACTTTTCTGTCTTAGATCCAGTACAAAGCAAACAGTACTTACACTGACATTGCTCTATCTGCTAAGAATTGTTAAGTGTAAATGAGGTCTTTATTCTTCCTCATCCAACTTCAGTGTATCTGCTTTTCCTTCTTCGAGGTCTTTCATCCAGGTTAAGGGAGATCGCATTTTTGCGGTGAACATCCCAGGGCAATGTTCTATCTGTTAACATTTGTTCTTGTAAAGGTGGATTTCTTCTTCCACATTTAACTTCTTTTTTTAGTTTATTTTTATTGTAATTAATAAATGGGTTACATGATATTTGCCAGATAGAAGGTGCATTAATTCACATATATTGATAACTTTGCACATGTCTTGGTCTGCATTACCCTCCCCTCCACCTCCCCCGCCCCGTCTTGGTTTTCCCCACCTTCCCTATCCAATTTCAAATAACCAAATACAAATGAATCCAATATATCAGATAACAAAGTGAGATACTGTAATAATATGAGATAACCAAGGGACAACAAAATAGATTAGAGATATCATAGTACATTAAGGACAACAATCATTCATTGTATGGCTTTTGTTTCAATATGCTTGAGGTCTTTTCAATTAGCTTCATACTATATGGCCTTATGTACCAAGGTTTTGCTCTATTGCAGATCTCTGCTAGTAGAGCCCAAGGTTTCTACTGATTATGACAAATGAGGGGAACCATTGATCCTAAGTTCCGTTGAGTCAGGCTTACTTCACATAATATGATTTTTTTCTAAGACTTTCCCTTTCATAACAAATTGGGCGATGTCGTTTTTTCTAACAGCAGCATAGAATTCCATTGTGTACAAATACCACAACTTTTTGATCCACTCATCAACTGAGGGACATATTTTTGCTATGGTGAATAATGCTCCAATGAACATTGTTGTGCCAGTGGATTTAGTATGCCCTAGTTTCTGGATGGTTGGGTAAATGCCAAGTGGAATTGCTGGGTCATAGGGGAGTTCTATGTTTAGCCTTTTAGAGGCACTGCCATATTGCTTTCCCATAGTGGTTGAACGAGTTTGCGCTCCCACCAACAGTGTAGTAGGGATCCCTCCTGGCCACATCCCCTCCAGCATCTGTTGGTATTTGTTTTCCTGGTCCTGGCCATTCTAACTGGAGTGAGGTGGAATCTTAGCGTTGTTTTGATTTGCATTTCTTTTATGACCAGAGATCTCGAGCATTTCTTCATGTGTCTATAGGACGCTTTTGTTTCTTCTTCACAGAAGACTCTCTTTAATTCTTTGGCCCATTTTCTAATGGGATGGTTGTTACTTTGAGGATTAGTTTTGGAATGATTCAATTTTTTGAGTTGTTGATATATTTTAAATATGAGGCCTTTGTTCACTGTTTGGTTGGTGAAGATTTTCTCCCACTCTGTAGGCTTCCAAGTTAATTTACTAGCTATGTCCTTTCCCATACAAAAGCTCTGCAGGTTAATGCATTCCCACTTATCCAGCCCTTCTCTTATTTTCTGTGATTCTTGGTCCTTATTAAGAAAGTTTCAACCTGTGCCAAGGAGGCCTAGTGTATCTCCTATTCCTTCTTGTAAAGTTTTCAGTGTGTCAGCTTTTACCTCCAGGTCTTTGATCCACTTGGAGTTAATTGTAGTGCAGGGTGACAAAGGAGGATCCAACTTTAGTTTTCTGCAGGAGCTTAATCAGTTCTGCCAGCACAACTTGATGAAGAGGCTGTCTTACTTCCAGTCTATTTTTTTGGCTGCCTTGTCAAAGTTTAGGTGGGTATAGGTCTGTGGTTTAATATCTGGGTCCTCAGTTCTATTCCATTTGCCTTCAGGCCTCTTCTTTTGCCAGTACCAAACTGTTTTGATAATAAAGCTCTGTAATAGAGTCTAAAGTTTGGAATTAAAGTTCCTCGAGCCCTGTTCTTTCTGCTAAGAAGTGTTTTTGCTATACGGAGTCTTTTATTATTCCATATGAAATTTTGGATTGCCTCTTCTATTTCTAAAGAATGCCATTGGTATGTTGATGGGTATTGTGTTGAACGTGTAGATAGCCCTTGGCAAGATTGTCATTTTCACAATGTTGATTCTTCCAATCCAGGAGCATGGGAGGTTTTTCCATTTCCTTAGTTGTGCTTTAATTTCTGTTTTTAAGGTTTTAAAGTTGTCATCAAAAAGGTCTTTTACATTCTTAATTAGTCTAATTCCTAGGTACTTTATTTTATTTGAGGCTATTGCAAAAGGAGTTTCTTTCCTGATTATTGCCTCGTTCATCTCACTGTTGGCATAGAGGAAGGCAGTTGATTTTTGAGGGTTAATTTTATAACCTGCTACCCTTCCAAAGTTTTAAATCAGCTCAAGGAGCTTGGGAATAGAGTCTATAGGATTCTTTAAATACATAATAATGTCGTGTGCAAAGAGAGATCGTTTTACTTCCTATTTCCCTACTTGGATCCCCCTTAAGCTTGCTTCTTCCCTTATTGCACTGGCTAGGAATTCTAATACTATGTTAAAGAGGTTTATAGCCAGTGGGCATCCTTGTCTCTTTCCTGATTTTAGAAGGAATGGCTTTAGCTTTTAACCATTATGTATAATACTAGCTGTGGGTTTGTCATATACAGCCTTTATTATATTGAGGAATGTTCCATGTACTCCTAGTTTCTCCGGAGCTTTTAACATAAAGGGGTGTTGGATCTTGTCAAATGCCTTTTCCGCATCTATTGAGACAATCATGTGATTTTTGTCCTTGCTCCTGTTGATGTGTTGAATTATGTAAATTGATTTGCGTATGTTGAACCAGCTTTGCCTCCCTGTGATGAATCCTGTTTGATCATACTGTATAATTTTTTGATAAGTTGTTGTAGACGGTTGACCAATATTTTGTTGAGAAGTTTTTGGATAGATGTTCATCATAGAAATAGTTCTATATTTCTCTTCTTTGATGAATCTCTGTCTGGTTTCGCGATGAGGGTTATACTGGCTTCATAGAATGAGTTTGGTAAAGAAACTTCATTTTCAATTTCGTTGAAGAGCTTGAGGAGTATTGGTATGAGCTCTGCTTTGAAGACCTTATAGAATTCAGCTGTGAATCCATCGGACCTGGGCTTTTCTTAGGTGGAAGTTCTCTTATTGCCATTTCTATTTCAGATCTTGAAATAGGCCTGTTGAGTTGGGTTAGTTCTTCTTGGTTCAGTCTGGGTATGTTAATAATGTCTAGGAATTCATCCATTTCTTCTAGATTCTCAAATTTGTTGGCATAAAGGTTTGAGAAGTAGTCCCTCATGATATTCTGGATCTTGGTAAATTCTGTATGATATTACCATTTTCATCTTTGATTTTGTTTATTTTGGTATGCTTTCTTCTTTTTTGATAAGATTTGCGAAGTGTTTGTCAATTTTGTTAATTCTTCAAAGAAACAACTCCTTGTTTTCTGAATTCTTTCTATAGTTTTTTTGGATTCCAAATCATTTAATTCTACTTTGATTTTAATAATTTGCTTCCTTCTAGTGCGATTAGGGTTGGTTTGTTGCTCTTTTTCCAGGAGCTTAAGGTGAGACATTTACTTGTTGGTTTGCGTTTTTTCCAATTTGTTTTTGTAGGCACACAGCGCTATAAGTTTTCTTCTGAGTACTGCCTTTGTCGTGTCGCAAAGGAGTTGGTATTTTGTGTGCTCCTTATTGTTAAATTTCATGAACTGTTGGATTTCTGTTCTCATCTCTTCGATGACCCATTGGTGATTCAGCAATGTGTTGTTCACTCACAATGAGTTACAGGGTTTTCGTTGGTGGAGATGTGTGTTCAGTTCCAATTTGATGCCTTTGTGGTCTGATAGTCCGCAGGGAATAACTTCAGTGTTTCTGAATCTGTCGAGGTTTGTTTTATGGCCTAAGATGTGGTCTATTTTGGAAAATTTTCCATGTGCTGCTGAGAAAAACGTATACTGTGTTGTTGCTAAGTGGAATATTCTGCAGATATCTGTTAGATATAGTTGGTCTATATAGTTGTTCAGTTCTAAGGATTCTCTGTTGAGTTTTTGCCTTGTTGATCTGTCCATAGGTAAGACTGGTGTGTTAATGTCACGAACAATCACTGTGTTTTGATCTAGGTATGGTTTCAGTGAAAGTAAAGATTTCTTGATGAAGTTAGGAACTACGGGATTGGGTGTGTAGATATTTAGGATTGTTATGTCTTCCTGGACGAAAGATCCCTTCAGTAGTATGTAGCAACTTCTTTTTATCACCTTTTATTTCATCGTGGTCTTTGATGAAGCACAATGGAGACTGTACTACACCAACATTGCTCTAACTGCTAGGAATTGTTAAGTGTAAATGAGGTCTTTATTCTTCCACGAGCAACTTCAATGTATGTGCTTTTACTTCTTGGAAGACTTCATCCAAGCTAATGGATACTGAATATTTCCGTTGAACTTCCTACGGCATTGTTCTATCTGCTAAGTACTGTTTCATCTACGCTGCATATTGTATTCTATCTCACACAACTTCAGTGTATCTGGTTTTATTTGATCGTGGTCTTTGATCCAGTACAAAGAAAACTGTACTTACACCGACATTGCTCTGTCTGCTAAGAATTGGTAAATATAAATGAGGTCTTTATTCTTCCAAAAGCAACTTCAGTGTATCTACTTCTTTGAAGATTTCATCCAGTGTAATAGATACTGGATTTTGGCGTTGAACTTCCTACTGTAGTGTTCTATCTGCAAAGAGATTTTTTTGTCTAAGCAGGGTGTTGTATTCTTCCTCATTCAACCTCAGTATATCTGCTTTTATTTCATCATGGTCTTTGATCCAGTACAAAGGAGACTGTACTTGCGCTGGCATTCCTCTATCTGCTAAGAACTGTTAAGTATAAATGAGGTCTTCATTCATCCTCATGAAAGTTCAATGTATCTGCTGTGACTGCTTCAAGGTCTTTCATCCAGGTAAATAGAGACTGGATTTTTGCGGTGAACATCCCAGGGCAATGTTCTATCTGCTAACATTTGTTTTTGTAAACGTGGTTTTCTTCTTCCACATGCAACTTCATTTTATCAATTTTTATTTCATTGTGGTATTTGATCCTGTATATCAGAGACTGTATTTCCGTCGACAGTGCTCTATCTACTAAGATTTGTTCTGTCTAAACTTTGTCATTTACTCTTCCACATGCAACTTCAATGTATATCCTTTTACTTCTTCGAGGTCTTTTATCCAGTATAATGGAGACTGGGTTTTGGTGTTTAACTTCCTAAGGCATTGTTCTATCTGCAAAGAATTTTTTTGTCTAAGCTGGATATTTTTTCTTTCCTCATGCAATTTCCATGTATCTGCTTTTATTTCATCGTAGTCTTTGATCCAGTACAAAGGAGACTGTACTTACACCGACATTGCTCTATCTGCTAAGAATTGTTATGTATGAATGAGTACTTTATTCTTCCACCTGCAACTTCAATGTATCTGCTTTTACTTCTTGGAGGTTTTCATCCAGTGTAATGGATACTGGTTTTTGCATTCAAATTCCTCCGGAATTGTTTTATCTGCTAATAACTTTTTTGTCTAAGCAGGGTATTTATAATTCCTCATGCCACTCCAGTGTACCTTCATTTATTTCACTTTGGGCTTTCATCAAGTAGAAAGGAGACTCTACTTACTATATTGCTATACCTGCTAGGAATTGTTAAGTGTAGATGAGGTCTTTTATTCTTTCACATGTAACTTCACTGTATCTGCTTTTACTACTCGAGGTCTTTCATCCAGTATAATGGATACAGGATTTTTGTGTTGAACTTCCCACTTCTATCTGGTAAGATTTCTTCTGTGTAAAAGTGCTTTTCTTCTTCCACTTGAAACATAAGGGTATGTGCTTTTCTTTCTTCGTGTTCTTTGATCCAGTAAAATGCAGACTGTACTTCCACCGACATTGCTTTTTGTGCCAGGATTAGTTCTGTCTATACCTGGTAGTTTCTTCTAGAAGAAACTTCAATGTATCTCTTTTACATCTTGGAAGATTTCATCCAGTGTAATGTATACTGGATTTTGGCCAAGAATTTTTGTCTAAGTGGAGTATTTTATTCTATCTCATGAAACTTCAGTGTATATGCATTTGTTACATTGTGGTTTTTGATCCAGTTCAATGGAGACTGTACTTCCACCAACATTGCTCTATTATCTAAAATTTGTTCTGTCTAAATGTGGTCATTTATTCTTCCACAAGCAACTTCATCCATTGTAATGCATACTAGTTTTTGACATTGATCTTCCCTCGGGATTGTTCTATCTGCTAAGAACTTTTTCATCTCTGTGGGGTATTTTATTCTTCCTCATGCAACTTCAATGTATCTGGTTTTACTTCGTCATAGTCTTTTATCCATTACAATGGAGACTGTACTTCCACCGACATTGCTCTCTCAGCTAATATTTGTTCTTCCATAAGCAAATTTAATGTATCTGTTTTACTTCTTGGAGGATTTCATCCCGTGTAAGAAAAGCCCAGGGCCAGATGGATTCACAGCTGAATTCTATAAGGTCTTCAAAGCAGAGCTCACACCAATGCTCCTCAAGTTCTTCAACGAAATTGAAAATGAAGGTTCTTTACCAAACTCATTCTATGAAGCCAGTATAACCCTCATCCCCAAACCAGACAGAGATTCATCAAAGAAAGAGAACTATTGACCTATTTCTTTGATGAACATCGATGCAAACCTTCTCAACAATATACCGGCCAACCATCTAAAACACCTCATCAAAAAATTATACACTATGATCAAACAGGTTTCATCACAGGGAGGCAAAGCTGGTTTAACATACGCAAATCAATTAATATAATTCAACACATCAACAAGAGCCAGGACAAAAATCACATGATTGTCTCAATAGATGCGGAAAAGGCATTTGACAAGATCCAACACCCCTTTATGTTAAAAGCTCTGGAGAAACTAGGAATCCACGGAACATTCCTCAATATAATAAAGGCTGTGTATGACAAATCCACTGCTAGTATTACACTTAATGGTGAAAATCTAAAGCCAACTATAGATTTTGATGGGTGGTCTTTCCTTCTAATAGTCCTGTGCCTATAGCAAGCGCATCAACTTAGAATAACATTTGGCATTGGAATTCCTCCTGCACTGTTCTATCTGCTAGGAATTGATATGTCTAAACAGGCTTCTTATTCTTCCGTATGCCTGCCTCTTCTCTTTACTTGCTCTTTCTTAGAGGTCTTTGATACATTTGGATTTACCACTTCTGGTGTAGGTTGACAAAGAAAAATCCAATTGTAGATTTTGCCGGGTGGCTTCAGTCCTACTAGTTTCGTGCTAATAACAGGCAGTTTATCTCAGGATAACAGAGTAGGGATTGGCATTGACATTCCTCATGCATTGTTCTATCTGTTCAGATTTTTTTTGTCTAAACAGGGTTCTTATTCATCCCGATGCCTTCCCCTTCGGTGTATCTGCTTTTACTTCGAGGTCTTCGATCCATCTGGAGTTACAACAATTAGTGCACGGTGACAAAGAAGGATCACACTTTAGATTTTCCACGGTGTTAAGTCGTACTAGTTTTGTACCAATACCAAGCATTATAACTGAGGATAACAGAGTATGCATTTGGCGTTTAAATTCCTCCTGAATTGTTATATCTGTTAAGTATTGATTTGTCCAAACAGGGTACTTCTTCTCCTGTGTGCCTGCATCGTCTATGTATCTTTTTTTACATTGAGGTCTTTGATCCATTTGGACTTACCTTTCCTGGTGTAGGTTGACAAACAAGGATCCAACTTTAGATTTTGATGGGTGGTCTTTCCTTCCAATAGTCACGTGCCAATGTAAAGCGCATTAACTCAGGATAACATTTGGCATTGAAATTCCTCCTGCCTTGCTCTATCTGTTAGGAATTGCTTGTCTGAACAGGCTTCTTATGCCTGCCTTTTCTCTGTATCTACTTTTACTTCAAGCTCTCTAAAAGTGGTCATTTATTCTTCCACATGCAAGTTCAATATTTCTGCTTCTACTTCTTCGAGGTCTTTCATCCAGTATAAAGGAGACAGGATTTGCGCATTGAACTTCCCACGGCGTTGTTCTATCTGGTAAGATTTCTTCTGTATAAACGTGGTTTTCCTCTTCCACATGCAATTTCAGTGTATCTACTTTTATTTCATCATGGTCTTTGATCCAGTACAATGGAGAATGTACTTCCAACGACATTGCCCAATCTGCTAAGATTTGATCTGTGTAAATGTGGTCTTTATTCTTCCACAAACAACTTCAATGTATCTGCTCTTATTTCGTAGATGTCTTTCATCCAGTATAATGGACACTGGATTTTGGCGTTGAACTTCCTATGGCATTGTTTTATCTGTAAGTCCTTTTTTGTCTGAGCTGGATATTTTATCCTTACCCATGCAACTTCAGTTTATCTGATTTTATTTCAGCGTAGCGTTGACCAGTACAATGGACACTGTACTTCCTCCAACATTGTTCTATCTGCTAAGATTGGTTCTGTCTAAACGTGGTAATTTTTTCTTGCACAAGCAACTTAATGTGTTTGCTTTTATTTCTTGGAGGATTTCATACAGTGTAATGGATACCACATTTTTGCGTTGAACGTCCATCGGCATTATTCTCTCTGCTAAAACATTTTCTGTCTAAGCGGGGTATTGTATTCTTCCTCATGCAACTTCAGTGTATCTGGTTTTATTTCCTTGTGGTCTTTGATCCAGTACAACGGATACTGTACTTCCACCGACATTGCTCTATCAGCCAATATTTGTTCTGTATAAATGTAGTCCTTTATTCTACCAAAAGCAACTTCAATGTACCTGGTATTACTTCTTGGAGGATTTCACCCAGTATAATGGAACCTGGATTTTGGCTCTGAACTTCCCACAGCATTGTTCTATCTGGTAAGAACATTTTGTCTGAGCGGGGTATTGTACTCTTCCTCATACAACTTCATTGTATTTGCTTTTATTTCATCGTGGTCTCTGATCCAGTACAATGGATCTTAGCATATAGAACAATGCAGTAGGATGTTCAACGCCAAAATCCAGTATCCATTAAAACAGATGAAAGACCTCGAAGAAGTAAAAGCAGATACACTGAAGTTGCATAAGGAAGAATAAAACATCCCGCTTAGACAGAAAAGGTCTTAGCAGATAAAACAATGCCGTTGGAAGTTGAACACAAAAATCCAGTCTCCATTACACTGGATGAAATATTCCAAGATGTAAATGAGATACATTGAAGTTGCTTGTGGAAGAATAAATGACTAGGTTTAGACAGAAGAAGTAGCAGGTATAACAATGTCGGTGGAAGTACAGTCTTCATTTAACTGGATGAAAGACCACAATGAAATAAAAGGAGATACATGGAAGTTACATTAGGAAGTATAAAATACCCCCCCCTTAGGCAAGAAAGGTCTTAGCGGATTGAACAATGCCATGGGAGTTCAACCCCATAATCCTGTATCAATTACACAGGATGAAATCCTCCAGAAGTAAAAGCAGATACATTGAAATTGCTTGTGGAAGAATAAATGACCACGTTTAGACAGAACAAATCTTAGCAGATAGAGCAATGACGGTGTAAGTAGAGTCTAGGTTGTACTGCATCAAAGATCACGAGGAGATAAAAGCAGATACACTGAAGTGGCATAAGGAAGAATAAAATACCCCAAGAGACAAAAATGTTCTTAGCACTTAGAACAATGCTGTTGAAAGTTCAACGCAAAAATGCAGTATCCATTACCCTGGATGATATCATCCAAGATGTGATACAGAAACCTTGATTTTGCTTGTGGAAAAATAAAAATCACGTTTACACGGAACATATCCATTGTAATGTATACTGGATTTTGGCGTTGAACTTGCTACGTTATTGTTCTATCTGCTAAGAACTGTTTTGTCTAAGTGGGGTATTTTATTCTTCCTCATGCAACTTCAGTGTATCTGCTTTTATTTTATCGTGGTCTTTGATCCAGTACGACGGAGACTGTACTTCCACCGACATTGCTCTATCTGCTAAGATTTGTTCTGTCCAAAGGTGGTTAATTATTCTTCCACAAGCAATGCCAATGTATCTCTTTTACATCTTGGAGGTTTACAACCAGTGAAATGGATAGTGGATTTTGGTGTTGAACACCTACGGCATTGTTCTCTCTGCTAAGAATTCTTTTGTCTAAGCGGGGTATTTTATTCTTCCTCATGGTTTCATCGTGGTCTTTGATCCATTAAACAGAGTCTCTACTTTCTCTGACAATGCTCTATCTGCTAAGATTCTTTCTTTCTAAATGTGGTCATTTATTCTTCCATGTGCATCTTGAATGTATTTGCTTTTACTTCTTCGAGGTATTTCATCCAGTAAAATGGATACTGGATTTTGGCGTTGAACATCCTACTGCATTGTTCTATATGCTAAGAAATTTTTTGTCTAAGCAGAGTATTGTATTCTTCCTCATGCAGGTTCAGTGCATCTGCTTTTATTTCTTCTTGGTCTTTGATCTCGTATAAGGGAGACTGTACTTCCACTGACATTGTTCTATCTGCAAAGAATTGTTAAGGGTAAATGAGGTCTTTATTCTTCCACATGCAACCTCAATATAACTGCGTTTACTTCTTCGAGGTCTTTCATCCAGTTTAGGGGAGATTGGATTTTTGCGTTGCACATCCCAGGGCATTGTTTTATCTGCTAAGATTTGTTCTGGGTAAAGGTGATATTCTTCTTCCACGTGCAATTCATCTTTCAAGCTTTTATTTCAGCGTGGTCTTTGATCCTGTAGAATGGAGATGGTACTTCCACTGACACTGTTCTGTCTGCCGAGATTTGTTCTGCCTAAACATGGTCATCTATCCTTCCACAACCAACTTCAATGTATCTGCTTTAACTTCTTGGAGGATTTCATCCAGTGTAATGGATACTGGTGTTGAACATACTACGGCATTGTTCTCTATGCTAAGAAATTTTTTGTTTAAGTGGGGTATTGTATTCTTCCTCATATATCTTCAGTGTATCTGCTTTTATTTCATCATGGTCTTTGATCCTGTACAACAGAGACTGTACTTCCACCGACATTGATCTATTTTCTAAGATTTGTTCTCAGTACATGTGGTCATTTATTCTTCCACAAGCAACTTCAATGTATTTGCTTTTACTTGTTGGAGGATTTCATCCAGTGTAATGCATACTGGATTTTGGCGTTGAACTTCCTACTGCATTGTTCTATCTGCTAAGAACTTTTTTGTCTAAGCGGGGTATTTTATTCTTCCTCATGCAACTTCAGTGTATCAGCTTTCATTTCATCGTGGTCTTTGATCCACTACAACGGAGACTGTACTTCCACCGACATTGCTCTATGCGAAGATTTTCTCTGTCTAAACGTGATCATTTATTCTTCCACAAGCAACTTCATTGTATCTCTTTTATATCTTCGAGGATTTCATCCACTGTAATAGATACTGCATTTTTGCGTTGAACTTACTTGGGCATTGTCTATCTGCTAAGGAATTTTTGTCTATGGGGTGTTTTATTCTTCCTCATGGAACTTCAATGTATTTGTTTTCCTTTCATCGTGGTCTTTGATCCAGTACAACAGAGACTGTACTTCCACCAACATTGCTCTATCTCCTAAGAATTTTTCTGTGTAAACATGGCCACTATTCTTTCACATGCAACTTCAATTTATCTGCTTTTGCTTCTTTGAGGTCTTTTATCCAGTATAATGGAGACTGGATTTTGGCGTTGAACTTCCTACGGCATTGTTCTATCTGCTAAGAAATTTTGTCTAAGCTGGGTATTTTATTCTTCCTCATGCAACTTCAGTGTATTTGCTTTTTTTTCCATCATGGTCTTTGATCCACTACAGTGGAGACTATATTTTTACAGACATTGCTCTATGTGCTAAGATTCGTTCTGTGTAATCGTGGTCTTTACTCTTCCACAAGCAACTTAAATATATCTGCTTTTACTACCTGGAGGATTTCAACCAGTGTAATGGATACTGGATATTTGCGTTGAACTTCCCTCGGCATTGTTCTATGTGATATGATTTCTTCTGTGTAAACGTGGTTTTCTTCTACCAGTTACCACTTCAGTGAATCTGCTTTTATTTCTACGTGGTCTTTGATCCAGTACAACGGAGGCTGTACTTCCACCGACATTGCTCTATCTGCTAAGATTTGTTCTGTCTAAAAGCGGTCAATTATTCTTCCAGTAGCAACTTCAGTGTATCTGCTTTTACTTCTTCGAGGATTTCATCGAGTTTAATGGACTGGATTTTGGCGTTGAACTTCCTATGGCATTGTTCTATCTACTAAGACATTTTTTGTGTGAGCGGGGTATTATATTCTTCCTCATGCACCTGCAGTGTATCTGCTTTTATTTCATCGTGGTCTTTGATCCAGTACAAAAGAGTCTGTACTTCCACAGACATTACTCTATCTGCTAAGATTTGTTCTGTCTAAACGCAGTCAATTATTCTTCCACAATCAAGTTCCATATATTTCTTTTACATCTTGGAGGATTTCATTCAGTGTAATGGATACTGCATTTCTTCATTGAACTTCCTAAAGTATTGTTATATGTCCTAAGAAATTTTCGTCTAAGCGGGGTATTTTAATCTTCTTCAGGCAAACTCTTTGTATCTACTTTTATTTCATCGTAATCTTTTATCTAGTACAACGGACACTGGACCTCCACCAACATTGTTCTGTCTGCTAAGATTTGTTCTGTGTAAACGTTGTCACGTATTCTTCAACAAGCAAATTCACTGTATCTGCTTTTACTTCTTGGAGGATTTCAACCAGTGTAATGGATACTGGATTTTTGTATCGAACACCCTACGGCATTGTTCTCTATGCTAAGAACTTTTTGTTTAAGCAGTATACTGTATTCTTCCTCATGCAACTTCAGTGTATCTGCTCTCATTTCATCGTGGTCTTTGATCCAGTACAACAGAGACTGTACTTCCACCGACATTGCTCTATCTGCTAAGATTTGTTCTGCCTAAACGTAGTCATTTATTCTTCCACATGCAACTTCAATATATCTACAGTTACTCTTTTGAGGTCTTTTATCCAGTATAATGGAGAGTGGATTTTGTTGTGGGACTTCCTACGGCATTGTTCTATCTGCTAAGTACTTTTTTGTCTAAGCGGGGTATTTTATTTTTCCTCATGCAACTTCAGTGTAATGGCTTTTATTTCATCGTGGTTTGATCCAATATAATGGAGACTTTTCTTCCACTGATAATGCTAAATCTGCTAAGAATTTTTCTTTGTAAACCTGATCTTTATTCTTCCACATGCAATTTCAATGTGTATGCTTTGACTTCTTCGTGGTCTTTCATCCAGTGTAAGGGAGAAATCTTGGAGGATTTCCTAGAGTGTAATGGATACTGGATATTGGAGTTGAGCTTTCTTTGGGATTGTTCTATCTGCTAAGAACTTTTTTGTCTAAGCGGGGTATTTTACTCTTCCTCATGCAACTTCCGTGTATCTGTTTTTCTTTCATCATGGTCGTTTATCCAGTACAACAGAGATTGCACTTCCACCGACATTGCTCTATCTGCTAAGATTTGTTCTGTGTAAACGTGGCTTTTATTCTGTCATATGCAACTTCGATGTGTCTGCTTTTACTTCTGCGAGGTCTTTTATCCAGTATAATCCAGACAGGATTTTGGCATTGAACTTCCTACGGCATTGTTCTATCTGCTAAGAAATATTTTGTCTAAGCTGTGTATTTTATTCTTCCTATTGCAAATTCAGTGTACCTACTTTTATTTTCATCTTGGTCTTTGATCCAGTACAACAGATGCTGTACTTACACCGACATTGCTCTATTTGCTAAGATTCGTTCTGTGTAATCGTGGTCTTTATTCTTCCACAAGCAACTTCAAGGTATCTGCTTTTACTACTTGCAACATTTAAACCAGTGTAATGGATCCAGGCTTTTTGCGTTGAACTTCCCTCAGCATTGTTCTATGTGTTATTATTTCTTCTGTGTAAACGTGGTTTTCTTCATCCAATTTCAACTTCAGTGTATCTGCTTTTATTTCTTCGTGGTCTTTGATCCAGTACAACGGAGACTGTACTTCCAACGACATTGCTCTATCTTCTAAGATTTGTTCTGTCTAAAAGCGATCAATTATTCTTCCAGGAGCAACTTCTATGTATCTCCTTTTACTTCTTCGAGGATTTCATCGAGTTTAATGGAGACTGGATTTTGGAGTTGAACTTCCTAAGGCATTGTTCTATCTGCTAAGAATTTTTTTTGTCTAATTGGGGTATTGTATTCTTCCTCTGCACCTTCAGTGTATCTCCTTTTATTTCATCATTGTCTTTGATCCATTATAGCGGAGACTGTACTTATACTGACATTGCTCTACCTGCTAAGATTTGTTCCGTCTAAACGCAGTCAATTATTCTTCCATGATCAAGTTCCATATATATCTTTTACATCTTGCAGGATTTCATCCAGTGTAATGGATACTACATTTTATCTTTGAACTTCCTTCGGAATTGTCTATCTCTTAAGAACTTTTTTGTCTAAGTGAGGTATTTTTTTCTTCTTCATGCAACTTCATTGTATCTACTTTTATTTCATCGTAATGTTTTATCCAGTAAAACGGACACTCTACCTCCATCACCATTGTTCTACCTGCTAAGATTTGTTGTGTGTAAACGTGGTCATTTATTCTTCCACAAGCAACTTTAATGTATCTCTTTTATATCTTCTAGGATTTCATCCAGTGTAGTGGATATGGCATTTTTGCATGAACGTCCTTCGGCATTGTTCTCTATGCTAAGAACTTTTTGTCTAAGCAGGACACTATATTCTTCCTCATGCAATTTCAGTGTATCTGCTTTCATTTCATCGTGGTCTTTGATCCAGTACAACGGAGACTACTTCCACCGACATTGCTCGATTGGCTAAGATTTGTTCTCTCTAAATTTGGTCAATTATTCGTCCACTAGCAACTTAAATGTATCTCTTTAGCATCTTGGAGGATTTCCTCCTGTGAAACGGATACTGGATTTTTACATTGAACTTGCTTCGGCATTGTTCTATCTGCTAAGAACTTTTTTGTCTAAACCGGGTATTTTACTCTTCCTCATGCAACTTCTGTGTACCTATTTTTCTTCTATCGTGGTCTTTTTTAATGTATTCAGAATTTTAATATAAACAAGTAATTATTCCAATATTTTACATGCAAAAGAAAATTTCTAAGACTCCCCTTTTCCCTCCTTGAGATCCCCTTCCTTACAAAAAAAAAGGCATGTTCTGTACATGGTACTATTTAGTCTCTTGGTGGTAAATTTTTGTTGTTAATAAGAACTGAATTTGAGGGGGAGTTTTGTGTTTCTGAGTTGTCTTTTTCGGAAGTCATAGAAGCTTTGTTCCCTATGGTTTGTGACATGCAGGTCTGAGATCCAAAGTGTCACGGGTATCTTTTAACATCTTGACACAGTACTAGAGACCAGACACTGACACACATGCGTGGATATCAGCTTATTTTATGGTGATTTCTGGTCTCTCACATCTCAAATAAGACCCAGAACCCTGATTCAGAATCATGTATATATATGCATACATACATAGTTGTGGCCCACACCCAGATCAAAGTTTTTTGTTTTTGTTTTTCCAGAGACACATTCTAAAACCTGATTGGTGAACATTTATGCTCAGAAAGCCATCTTCTTGGGAAGCCTTTAAAGCATATTTTTACTCCTGTGTGCATTTCATCTATCTGGTGTAAATTAACATGCTGAAGAAAATTCTGGAAGATTCTTCTGAAAAGGACACGAATCTATGTATACCGTTAGATAGAAAACCATCTCTTTACCCCATGCAAAACCACAAGCATATTTCCTGAAAAGCCTAAGGTGTTCTGTCTCTTTTTTCTTTCTCTCTTACCAGGTTGGTTCCAAAATATACCCAGCCTCCCAAACATCCACCTGTCTTGAAGTTAAAGGATTATATTTATGCACTACAACAGAGACTGTACATCCACCAACATTGCTCTATCTGCTAAGAAATTTTCTGTGTAAACGTGGCCTTTATTCTGTCACATGCAACTTCAATGTATCTGCTTTTACTTCTTCGAGGTCTTTTATCCAGTATAATCAAGACTGGATTTTGGCGTTGAAATTCCTACGGCATTGTTCTATCTGCAAAGAAGTTTTTTGTCTAAGCGGGATATTTTATTCTTCCTCATGCAACTTCCATGTAACTGCATTTATTTCATCGTAGTTTTGATCCAGTGCAATGGAGACTGTACTTCCACTGATATTGCTCTTTTTGCTAAGATTTGTTGTGTATAAACGTGGTCATTTATTCTTCCACAAGCGACTTCAATTTATCTTCTTTTAATCACTGGAGGATTTCATCCAGTTCAATGGATACTCGATATTTTCATTGAAATGCCTTCGGCATTGTTTTATCTGCAAAGAACTTTTAATTCTATGAGAGATATTTTTTTCTTCCTCATGACACTTCAGTGTATCTGCTTTTATTTCATCGTGGTCTTTGATGCAGTACAACGGAGACTGTATTTCCACCGACATTGATCTATCTGCTAATATTTTTTCTGTCTAAACGTGGTCATGTATTCTTCCATAAGCAACTTCAATGTATCTGCTTTTACTGCTTGGAGAACTTCATCCAGTGTAATGGATAGTGGATTTTGGAGTTGAACTTCCTTGGAAATTGTTCTATCTGCTAAGATCTTTTATTCCTAAGCGGGGTATTTTATTCTTTTTCATGCAACTTCTGTGTATCTGCTTTTATTTCATCGTAGTCTTTGCTCCAATACAATGGACAATGTACTTCCACTGACATTGCTCTATCTGCTAAGAATTTTTCTGTGTAAACGTGGCTTTTATTCTGTCACATGCAACTTCACTGTATCTGCTTTTACTACTTCGAGGTCTTTTTTCTAGTATAATTGAGACTGGATTTTGGCATTGAACTTCCTACGGCATTGTTCTATCTGCTAAGAAATATTTTGTCTAAGCGGGGTATTTTATTCTTCCTCATGCAACTTCAGTGTATCCATTTTACTTTCATTGTGATCTATGATCCTGTACAACTGGGACTATACTTCCACTGACATTGCTCTATGTGGTAAAATTTGTTCTGTGTAATCGTGGTCTTTATTCTTCCACAAGCAACTTCAATGTATCTGCTTTTACTTCTTGGAGGATTTCATCCAGTGTAATGGATACTGGATTTTTCCATTGAAATTCCTTCGGCAGTGTTCTATCTGCTAAGAACTTTTTTTCTCTAAGCGGGGTATTTTACTCTTCCTCATGCAACTTCCGTGTGTCTGTTTTTCTTTTATCCTGGTCTTTGATCCAGTACAACAGAGATTGTACTTCCACCAACATTGCTCTATCTGTTAAGAATTTTTCTGTGTTAACGTGGCTTTTATTCTGTCCCATGCAACTTCAATTTATCTGCTTTTACTTCTTTGAGGTCTTTTATCTAGTATAATTGAGACTGTATTTTGGCATTGAACTTCTTATTGCATTGTTCTATCTGTTAAGAACTTTTTTGTCTAAGCTGGGTATTTTATTCTTCCTCATGCAACTTCAGTGTATCTGCTTTTTTTTCCATCCTGGTCTTTGATCCAGTACAACGGAGACTATACTTACACCGACATTGCTCTATGTGTTAAGATTCTTTCTGTGTAATCGTGGTCTTTATTCTTCCACAAGCAACTTCAATGTATCTGCTTTGACTACTTGGAGGATTTAAACCAGTGTAATGGATACTGGATTTTTGCGTTGAACTTCCCTCACCATTGGTCTATGTGGTGTAATTTCTTCTGTGTAAACGTGGTTTTCTTCCAGTTGCAACTTCAGTGTATCTGCTTTTATTTCATCGTGGTCTTTGATCCAGTACAGTGGAGACTGTACATACACCGACATTGCTCTATCTGCCAAGATTTGTTCTGTCTAAACGCAGTCAATTATTCTTCCACAATCAAGTTCCATATATCTCTTTTACATCTTCGAGGATTTCATCCTGTGTAATGGATACTGCATTTTTTCATTGAACTTCCTTCGGTATTGTTCTAGCTCCTAAAAACTTTTTCAGCTAAGCAGGGTATTTTATTGTTCTTCATGCAAATTCATTGTATCTGCTTTTATTTCATCGTAATCTTTTTTATTTTTCATTTTTTATTGTAATTAGTAAAGGGTTACATGATATTTGCCAGATAGAAGGTGCATTAATTCACATACATTGATACCCTTTCACATGCCTTGGTACCCATTACCCTCTCCCCCACCCCCCACCCATATTGGTTTTCCCCCCTTCCCTATCAAATTTCAGATAACCAAATATAAATAAATTCAATATCTGATAACAAAGTGAGAGTGAAAGACTCCCCACCACCGTGGAACAGCCGCAGATGGACGCAGAGGCGTGAGTATTACAGCGTGTCCCCAAACACATCGGGAATGCAGAGCGGGAGCCAAGCAATAGAACTTCACTCAGACCCCTTCATCGTAATCTTTCATCCAGTACAACGGACACTGTACCTCCACCAACATTGTTCTCTCTGCTAGGATTTCTTCTGTGTAAAAGTGGTCATGTATTTTTCAATAGCAAATTAAATGCATCTGCTTTTACTTCTTGGAGGATTTCATCCAGTGTAATGGATACTGGATTTTTGTGTGGAACATCCTACGGCATTGTTCTCTATTCTAAGAACTTTTTGTCTAAGCAAAATAGTGTATTCTTCCTCATGCAACGTCAGTGTATCTGCTTTCATTTCATCGTGGACTTTGATCCAGTACAACGGAGACTGTACTTCCACCGACATTGCTCTATGTGCTAAGATTTGTTCTGTCTAAACCTGGTCATTTATTCTTCAACATGCAACTTCAGTGTGTCTACCGTTACTTCTTTGTGGTCTTTCATCCAGTATAACAGAGACTGGATTTTGGCGTGGAATTTCCTACAGTATTGCTCTGTCTGCTAAGAACTTTTTTGTCTAAGCGGGGTATTTTATTTTTCCTCATGCAACTTCAGTGTTTCGGCTTTTATTTCATCGTGGTTTTATCCAGTACAATGGAGACTCTTCTTCCACCGATATTGCTCTATGTGCTAAGATTTGTTCTGTGTAAACGTGATCTTTATTCTTCCACAAGCAACTTCAGTGTATCTGCTTTTACTTCTTGGAGGATTTTATCCAGTGTAATGGATACTGCATTTTGCCCTTTAAATTCAGTAGGGCATTGTTCTATCTGCTAAGATCTTCCCTGTCTAAGCTGGGTATTGTATTTTTCATCATGAAACTTCAGTATGTCTTCTTTTATTTCATCGCGCTCTTAGATCCAGTACAAAGGGGACTGTACTTACACCAACATTGCTCTAACTGCTAAGAATTGTTCTGTGAAAATAAGGCCTTTATTCTTCCACATACAACTCCATTGTATAGGCTTTGACTTCTTCGAGGTCTTTCATCCAGTTTAATGGAGACTGGATTTTAGCCTTGAACTTCTTACGGCATTGTTCTATCTGCTAAGTGCTTTTTTGAATAAGCAGGGTATTTTATTATTCTGTTCATGCGCCTTCAGGGTATCTACTTTTATTTCACCGTGGCTTTTCATCCAGTACAACGGAGACCTTGCTTCCACCGACATTGTTCTATCTGCTAAGATTTGTTCTGTCTAATCGCAGTCAATTATTCTTCCACAAGCTACTTCAATAGATCTGCCTTTACTCCTTCTATGTCTTTCATCAAGTACAGTGGATACTAGATTTTGGCGTTGATGTTTCTAAGGCATTATTCTATCTGCTAAGTCCTTTTTTGTTTAAGCGGCTTATTTTATTCTTACTCATGCAACTTCCGTGTATCTGCTTTTATTTCATCGTTGTCTTTGAACCAGTTAAACAGAGACTGTACTTCCACCGAAATTTCTCTCTCTGTTAAGAATTATTCTGTCTACACCTGGTCATTTCTTCTTCCTCAATCAACTGTCATGTATCTCGTTTACATCTTGGAAGATTTCATCCAGTGTAATGGATATTGCATTTTGGTGTTGAACTTCCATGTTCATTGTTCTATCTGCTAAGAACTTTTTTGTTTCAGCGGTGTATTGTATTCTTCTCTATGCATCTTCAGTGTATGTGCTTTTATTTCATCTGTGTCTTTGATCAATTACAATGAAGACTGTACTTCCACCGACATTGCTATATCTGCTAAGATTTGTTCTGTCTGAACGTGGTCATTTATTTTTCCACAAGCAACTTCAATGTATCTGCTTTTACTTCTTTGAGGATTTCATCCAGTGTAATGGACACTGGATTTTTGCGTTGAACTTCCTACGGCATTGTTCTATGTGATAAGGTCTTTTATTTTATTCTTCTTCATACAACTTCATCTTATCTATTTTTATTTCATTGTAATCTTTTATCCAGTACAACCGACACTGTACCTCCACCAACATTTTCTCTCTGCTAAGATTTCTTCTGTGTAAACGTGGTCATGTATTCCTCAACAAGCAAATTCAATGTATCTGCTTTTACTTCTTTGAGGATTTCATCCAGTGTAATGGATACTGAATATTTGCGTTGAACTTCCCACGGCATTGTTCTATGTGCTATGGTCTTTTCTGTCTTAGGTGGTTATTTATTCTTCCTCATGCAACTTCAGTGTATCTGCTTATATTTCAACGTGGTCTTTGATACAGTACAGCAGAAACTCTACTTCCACCGACATTGCTATATCTGCTAAGAATTGCTCTGTCTAAACGCAGTATATTATTCTTCCATGAGCAACTTTAAAGTATCTGCTTTTACTTCTTCGATGTCTTTCATCCATTATAGTGGAAACTGGATTTTGGCGTTGAACTTCCTACGGCATTGTTCTATCTGCTAAGACCTTTTTTCTCTAAGCGGGGTATTGTATTCTTACTCATGCAACTTCAGTATATCTGCTTTTATTACATCGTGGTCTTTGATCCAGTACAACTGAGACTCTAATTCCACCGACATTGCTCTTTCTGCTTTTACTTCTTGGAGGATTTCATCCAGTGTAATGGATACTGTATTTTTGTGTTGAACATCCTACGGCATTGTTCTTTATGCTAAGAACCTTTTTGTTTAAGCGGGGTATTTTATTCTTCCTCATGCAACTTCCGTGTATCTGCTTTTATTTCATCGTCGTCTTTCATTCAATAAATCGGAGACTCTACATCCACTGACATTGCTCAGTCTGCTAGGATTTTTTCTGTCTCACCTGGTCATTTATTCTTCCTCAAGAGACTTCAATGTATCTCTTTGACATCTTGGATGTTGTCATCCAGTGTAATGTGTACTGCATTTTTGTGTTGAACTCCCATTTGCATTGTTCTATCTGCTAAGAATTTTTTGGTCTAAACGGGGTATTGTATTCTTCCTCATGATACTTCACTCTATCTGCTTTTGTTTCATCGTGGTCTTTGATCCAGTATATCGGACACAGTACTTCGACCGACAGTGCTTTCTGCTAGGATTTGTTCTGTGTAAACATGGTCTTTATTCTTCCAAATGCACCTTCAATATATCTGCTATTACTTCTTTGAAGTTTTTCATCCAGTATAATGGAGAATGGATTTTGGCGTTGAACTTCCTACAGTATTGTTCTATCTGTTAAAAACTTTTTTTCTAAGCCTGGTTTTAAATTCTTCCTCATGCAACTTCAGTGTATCTGCATTTATTTCATCGTGGTCTTTGATCCAGTATAATACAGACTGTACTTCCACCGACATTGCTCTAACTGCTAGGATTTGCTCTGTCTAAACGTGGTATTTTACTCATCCAAAAGTAACTTAAACGTATCTGCTTTTACTTCTTGTAGGATTTCACCCAGGTTCATGGAGTAAGGATTTTTCTGTTGAACTTGGAAGGGCATTTTTCTATATGCTAAGAACTTTTTTGTCTTAACGGGGTATCGTATCCTTCCTCATGCAACTTCAGTGTATCTGCTTTTATTTCATCGTCGTATTTCATCCAGTACAAAGGAGAATGTAGTTACACCGACATTGCTTGTTCTGCTAAAAATTGTTAAGTGTAAATGAGGTGTTATTCTTCCACACGCAACTTCAATGTATCTGACTTTACTTCCTGGAGGATTTCATCCAGTGTAATGGATACTGGGTGTTGGTGTTGAACTTCCTGGGGCCTTTTTCTATCTCTTGAGAATATTTTGTCTAAGCGGGGTATTGTATTCTTCCTAACACAACTTCATTGTATCTGCTTTTATTTCATCATGGTCTTTGATCCAGTACCAAGGTGACTGTACTTACATCGACATTGCTCTATCCATTACGAATTGTTAAGTGTAAATGAGGTCTTTATTCTTCCTCATGCAACTTCAATGTACCTTATTTTACTTCTTCGAGGTCTTTCATCCAGGTTAGGGGAGACTGGATTTTTTTTAATAAAGATACTTTTTTATTGTAATTAGTAAAAGGGTTACATGATATTTGCCAGATAGAAGGTGCATTAATTCACATACATTGATACCCTTTCACATGTCTTGGTACCCGTTTCCCTCCCCCCCCACACCCCCCACCCGTCTTGGTTTTCCCCCCTTCCCTATCAAATTTCAAATATCCAAATACAAATAAATTCAATATATCAGATAACAAAGTGAGATACTATACCAATATGAGATAACCAGGGGACAGCAAAGGAGATGAGAGACAACATAGTACATTAAGGACAACAATCATTCATTATATGGCTTTTGTTTCACTATCCTGGAGGACCTTTCAATTAGCTTCACATTCTATGTCCTTATGTATCAAGATTTTGCTCTATTGCAAATCTCTGCTAGTAGAGCCCAAGGTTTCTACTGATTATGACGAATGAGGGAAACCATTGAGCCTAAGTTCCTTTGAGTCTGGCTTACTTCACTTAATATGATTTTTTCTAAGTCTTTCCATTTCCTAACAAATGGAGCGATGTCATTCTTTCTGACAGCAGCATAGAATTCCATTGTGTACAAATACCACAACCTGTTGATCCACTCATCAACTGAGGGACATCTAGGTTGGTTCCATATCTTTGCTATGGTGAATAGTGCTGCAATGAACATTGTTGTGCTAGTGGGTTTAGTATGTCCTTGTTTCTGGATGGTTGGGTAAATGCCAAGTAGTGGAATTTCTGGGTCATAGGGGAGTTCTATGTTTAGCCTTTTGAGGCACTGCCACACTGCTTTCCATAATGGTTGGACTAGTTTGCACTCCACCAACAGTGTAGTAGTGATCCCTCCTGGCCACATCCCCTCCAGCATCTGTTGTCATTTATTTTCCTGATCCTGGCCATTCTACCTGGAGTGAGGTGGAATCTTAGAGTTGTTTTGATTTGCATTTCTTTTATGACCGGAGATGTTGAGCATTTCTTCATGTGTCTATAGGCCATTTTTGTTTCTTCTTCAGAGAAGACTCTCTTTAAGTCTTTGGCCCATTTTTTAATGGGATGGTTGTTACTTTGGAGGTTAGTTTTGGAGTGATTCAATTTTTTGTGTTGTTGATATATTTTAGATATGAGGCCTTTGTCCGTTGTTTGGTTGGTGAAGATCTTCT
This sequence comes from Megascapheus bottae, assembly GCA_024803745.1. Taxonomy (NCBI): domain Eukaryota; kingdom Metazoa; phylum Chordata; class Mammalia; order Rodentia; family Geomyidae; genus Megascapheus; species Megascapheus bottae. The sequence goes on along the minus strand of JANJXV010000128.1, from coordinate 172,620 downwards.
CCCACTCTGTAGGCTTCCTGATTAGTTTAGTAGCTATGTCCTTTGCCATGCAAAAGCTCTGCAGTTTAATGCAGTCCCACTTATCTGAAGGGCCAACCAGCAGCCAAGCTCCCCTTCTGAGAACCAAAAAGGCGCGGCTCCGCACTTGGAGCCCATGTCCTCAGCTGGGCCCCGCCCCTGGGAACAGAGGGGCCTCCTGCTGGTCCTGCTGAGAGCTCCTGAAACTCTCAATCCCCACACGCTTGGCTTGGGGCCGACCCTGGAAGCAGCACAGGAAAACGTCCACCAACCGCGCTCAGATGGAAGCTCGCAGATCCATCCCATGGTCCACTGTGAGGCCACTGGTTGGGCTAAGAGCTTGTCGCGCAGCAACACATAAGTTTTATTCTAATACTTTCCAAACTTTGTACTCAAATACTCTACCTACTTACCCCCTGACCTCTCTCATTCTATTTTTCTATCTCTGGACCTCTGCTCCTCTTTCAACCCTTATGCTGCATGGATCTACACTTGATGGCTGTTGAGTAACATTGTATATCTAGGTGTTTAATTATCCTCTAGGCTCAGAGATTTGTTCTGTCTAAACGTTGTAATTTACTCTTCCACATGCAACATCAATGTATCTGCTTTTACTTCTTCAAGGTCTTTCATCCAGTATAATGGAGACTGGATTTTGGCGTAGAACTTCCTACGGAATTGTTCTCTGTTAAGAACTTTTCTGTCTAAGCGGGGTATTTTATTCTTCCTCAAGCCACTTCAGTGTATCTGCTTTTATTTCATCATGGTCTTCGATCCAGTACAAAAGAGACTGCACTTAAACCAACATGGCTCTCTCTGCTAAGGATTTTTAAGTGTAAATGAGGTCTTTATTCTTCCTCAAGCAACTTCAATATATCTGCTTTTACTTCTTATACGATTTCATCCAGTGTAATGGATACAGCATTTTGGCTTTGTAGTTCCTACAGCATTGTTCTATCTGCTAAGAACTTTTCTGTCTAACCGGGAAATTTTATTCTTTGTCATGCAATTTCTGTGTATCTGCTTTTATTTCATTGTAGTCTTTGATCCATTACAATGGAGACTGTACTTACACTGACATTGTTCTATCTGTAAGATTTTTTCCATCTAAAGGTATTCGTTAATTTTTCCACATGCAACTTCAGTGTATCTGCTTTTACCACTTCGAGGTGTTTCATCCAATATAATGGAGACTCCATTTAGGCGTTGAATTTCATACAGCATTGTTCTGTCTACTAACAACTTTTTTGTCTAACCGAGTATTGTATTCTTCCTCATGCAACTTCAGTGTATCTGCTTTTGTTTCATCGTGGTCTTTGATCCAGTACAAAGGAAACAGTACTTACACCGACATTGGTCTATCTGCTAAGAATTGTTATGTGGAAATGAGGTCTTTATTCTTCCTCATGCAACTTCACTGTATCTGCTATTACTTCTTCGAGGTCTTTCATCCAGGTTAAGGGAGACTGGTTTTTTGCGGTGAACCTCCCAGGGTAATGTTCTATCTCCTAACATTTGTTCTTGTAAACGTGCTTTTCTTCTTCCACATGCAACTTGTTTTAATTTATTTTTTATTGTAATTAATAAATGGGTTACATGATATTTGCCAGACAGAAGGTGCATTAACTCACATATATTGATACCTTTACACATGTCTTGGTCCCCATTACCCTCCCCTTCACCTCTCCCAACCCGACTTGGTTTTTCCCATTCCCTATCCAATTTCAAACAACCAAATATAAATAAATCCAATATATCAGATAACAAAGTGAGATACTGTAATGATATGAGATAACCAAGGGACAACAAAAGAGATGAGAGATAACATAGTACAGTAAGGACAACAATCATTCACTGTATGGTTTTGTTTCAATATCCTAGAGGTGTTTTCAATTACCTTCATACTATATGGCCTTATGTATCAAGGTTTTGCTCTATTGCAGATCTCTGCTAGTAGAGCCCAAGTTTTCTACTGATTATGACAAATGAGGGGAACCATTGAGCCTAAGTTACTCTGAGTCTGGCTTACTTCACTTAATATGAGTTTTTCGAAGACTTTCCCTTTCCTAACAAATGGGGCGATGTCCTTTTTTCTGACAGCAGCATAGAATTCCATTGTGTACAAATACCACAACTTTTTGATCCACTCATCAACTGAGGGACATATTTTTGCTATGGTGAATAATGCTCCAATGAACATTGTTGTGCTAGTGGATTTAGAATGCCCTAGTTTCTGGATGGTTGGGTAAATGCCCAGTAGTGGAATTTCTGGGTCATAGGGGAGTTCTATGTTTAGCCTTTTGAGGCACTGCCATATTGCTTTCCATAGTGGTTGAACGAGTTTGCACTCCCACCAACAGTGTTGTAGGGATCCCTCCTGGCCACATCCTCTCCAGCATCTGTTGTTATTCGTTTTCCTGATCCTGGCCATTCTAACTGGAGTGAGGTGGATTCTTAGCGTTGTTTTGATTTGCATTTCTGCTATGACCAGAGATGTTGAGCATTTCTTCATGTATCTATAGGCCATTTTTTTTCTTCTTCAGAGAAGACTCTCTTTAAGTCTTTGGCCCATTTTTTAATGGGATGGTTGTTATTTTGGGGATTTGTTTTTGGGTCATTCAATTTTTCAGCTGTTGATATATTTTAAATATGAGGCCTTTGTCCATTGTTTGGTTGGTGAAGATTTTCTCCCACTCTGTAGGCTTCCTAATTAATTTACTAGCTATGTCCTTTGCCATACAAAAGCTCTGCAGGTTAATGCAGTCCCATTTATCTAGCCTTTCTCTGATTTGCTGTGATTCTTGGTCCTTATTAAGAAAGTTTCGACCTGTGCCAAGGAGGGCTAGTGCATCTCCTATTCCTTCTTGTAAAGTTTTCAGTGTGTCAGCTTTTACCTCCAGGTCTTTGATCCATTTGGAGTTAATTCTAGTGCAGGGTGACAAAAAGGATCCAAATTTAGTTTTCTGTTGGTGCTTAACCAGTTCTGCCAGCACAAATTGTTGAAGAGGCTGTGTTTCTTCCATTCTATATTTTTGGCTCCCTTGTCAAAGATTAGGTAGGTATAGGTCTGTGGTTTAATATCTGGGCCCTCAGTTGTATTCCATTGGTCTTCAGGCCTGTTCTTGTGCCAGTACCAAGCTGTTTTGATAATTAAAGCTCTGTAATAGAGTCTAAAGTTTGGAATTGAAATTCCTCCTCGCTGTTCTTTCTGCTAAGAAGTGTTTTTGCGATACGGGGTCTTTCATTATTCCATATGAAATTTTGAATTGCCTCTTCTAGTTCTAAAGAATGGCATTAGTATGTTGATGGGTATTGCATTGAATTTGTAGATAGCCCTTGGCAAGATTGTCATTTTCACCATGTTGATTTTTCCAATCCAGGAGCATGGGAGGTTTTTCCATTTTCTTAGTTTTGCTTTAATTTCCTTTTTTAGGGTTTTAAAGTTTTCATCAAAAAGGTCCTTTACATTCTTAGTTAAGCTAATTCCTAGGTACTTTATTTTCTTTGAGGCTATTGCGAAAGGAATTGCTTTCCTGATTATTGCCTCGTTCCTCTCACTGTTGGCATAGAAGAAGGCAGTTGATTTTTTAGGGTTAATTTTATAGCCTGCTACCCTTCCAAAGTTTTGAATCAACTCAAGGAGTTTGGGAATAGAGTCTATAGGATTCTTTAAGTACATAATAATGTCGTCTGCAAAGAGGGATCGTTTTACTTCCTCTTTCCCTACTTGGATCTACTTTATGCTTGCTTCTTGCCTTATTGCACTGGCTAGGAATTTTAAATAATATCTTAAAGAGGTGTGGAGAGAGTGGGCATCCTTGTCTCATTCCTGAATTTAAAGGGAATTGCTTTTGCTTTTCACCATTAAGTATAATACTAGCTGTGGGTTTGTCATACACAGAGTTTATTATATTGAGAAATGATTCATGGATTCCTAGTTTCTCCAGAGCTTTTAACTTAAAGTGGTGTTGGATCTTGTGAAATGCCTTTTCTGCATCTATTGAGACAATCATGTGATTTTTGTCCTTGCTCCTGTTGATGTGTTGAATTATATTAATTGATTTTCGTATGTTGAACCAGCTTTGCCTCCCTGTGATGAATCCAGTTTGGTCATAGTTTATAATTTTTTTGATAAGTTGTTGGAGACGGTTGGCCAGTATTTTGTTGAGAAGTTTTGCATCGATGTTCATCAAAGAAATAGGTCTATACTTCTCTTTCTTTGATGAACCTCTGTCTTGTTTGGGGATGAGGGTTATACTGGCTTCATAGAATAAGTTTGGTAAAGAACCTTCATTTTCAATTTCGTTGAAGAGCTTGAGGAGTATTGGTGTGAGCTCTGCTTTGAAGACCTTATAGAATTCAGCTGTGAATCCATCTGGCCCTGGGCTTTTCTTAGGTGGAATTTCTCTTGCCATTTCTATTTCATTGGTTGAAATAGGCCTGTTGAGGTGGGTTAGTTCTTTTTGGTTTAGTGTGGGTATGTTAATATTGGCTAGGAATTCATCCATTTCTTCTAGATATTCAAATTTGTTGGCATAAAGGTTTGAGAAGTATTCCCTCATGATATTCTGGATATTGGTAAATTCTGTCGTGATATTACCATTTTCATCTGTGATTTTGTTTATTTTGGTATGCTCTCTTTTTTTGGTAAGATTTGCGAAGAGTTTGCCAATTTTTTTAATTATTTCAAAGAATCAACTCCTTGTATTGTTGATTCTTTCTATAGTTTTTTTTGGATTCCAAATCATTTAATTCTGCTTTGATTTTAATAATTTGATTCCTTCTACTGGCATTAGGGTTGATTTGTTTCTCTTTTCCAGGATCTTAAGGTGAGACATTAACTTGTTGGTATGCGATTTTTCCAATTTGTAGTTGTAGGCACTCAGCGCTATAAATTTTCCTGAGTACTGTCTTTGCTGTGTCCCAAAGAGTTGGTATTTTGTGTACTCCTTTTTGTTAAATTTCATGAACTGTTGCATTTCTGTTCTGATCTCTCCCATGACCCATTGGTGATTCAACAATGTGTTGTTCACTCACCTTGAGTTACAGGGTTTTCGTTGGTGGAGATGTGTGTTCACTTCCAGTTGATGCCTTTGTGGTCTGAGAGTGTGCAGGGAATAACTTCAGTTTCTGAATCTGTCGAGGTTTGTTTTATGACCTAAGATGTGGTCTATTTTCAAAAATGTTCCATGTGCTGCAGAGAAAAACGTATATTGTGTTGTTGCTGGGTGGAATATTCTGCAGATGTCTGTTAGATCTAGTTGGTCTATATAGTTGTTCATTTCTTAGGATTCTCTTTTGAGTTTTTGCCTTGTTGAAGGCTGTCCATAAGTGAGAGTGGTGTGTTAAAGTCACCAACAATCACTGTGTTTCTATCTATGTATGGTTTCAGTGAAAGTAAAATTTGCTTGATGAACTTCGGAGCTACAGGATTGGGTGTGTAGATATTTAGGATTGTTATGTCTTCCTGGAGGAAAAATCCCTTCAGTAGTATGTAGCAACTTCTTTTTATCACCTTTTCTTTCATCGTGGTCTTTGATCCAGCACAATGGAGACTGTACCTACACCGACATTGCTCTATCTGCAAAGAATTGTTAAGTGCAAATGAGGTATTTATTCTTCCACAAGCAAATTAAATGCACGTGCTTTTACTTCTTGGAAGACTTCATCCAAGCTAATGGATACTGGATGTTTGTGTTGAACTTCCTACGGCATTGTTCTATTTGCTAAGGACTGTTTCGTCTAAGCTGCATATTGTATTCTTCCTCAAACAACTTTAGTGTATCTGGTAACTTCTTGGAAGATTTCCTCCAGTGTAATGGATACTGGATTTTGGCGTTGAACTTCCTACTGCAGTATTCTATCTGCAAAGACATTTTTTTGTCTAAGCCGGGTATTGTATTCTTCCTCATTCAACATCAGTATATCTACTTTTATTTCATCATGGTCTTTGATCCAGTACAAAGGAGATTGTACTTGCCCCGACATTCCTCTATCTGCTAAGAACTGTTATGTATAAATGAGGTCTTCATTCATCCTCATGAAAGTTCAATGTATCTGCTGTGACTGCTTCAAGGTCTTTCATCCAGGTAAAGAGAGACTGGATTTTTGCGGTGAACATCCCAGGGCAATGTTCTATCTCCTAACATTTGTTCTTGTAAACGTGGTTTATTTCCTCCACATGCAACTTCATTTTATCAATTTTTATTTCATTGTGGTATTTGATACTGTATACCAGATACTGTATCTCCACCTACAGTGCTCTATCTACTAAGATTTTTTCTTTCTAAATTTTGTCATTTACTCTTCCACATGCAACTTCAATATATCTGCTTTTACTTCTTCGAGGTCTTTTATCCAATATAATGGAGACTGGATTTTGGTGTTTAACTTCCTACAGCATTGTTCTATCTGCAAAGAACTTTTTTGTCTAAGCGGGGTAATTTTTTTCCTCATGCAATTTCCATGTATCTGCTTTTATTTCATCGTAGTCTTTGATCCAGTCCAAGGGAAACTATACTTCCACCGACATTGTGCTATCTGCAAATATTTGTTCTGTCTGAACGTTGTAATTTACTCTTCCACCTGCAACTTCAATGCATCTGCTTTTACTTCTTCGAGGTCTTTCACCCAGTATAATGAAGACTGTATTTTGGTGTTGATCTTCCCACGGCATTGTTCTATATGCTAACTGCTTTTTTGTCTAAGCGGGGTATTATATTCTTCCTCAAGCAACTTCAGTGTATCTGCTTTTATTTCATCGTAGTCTTTAATCCAGTGCAAAGGAGACTATACTTACACCGACATTGCTCTGCTTTTACTTCTGGAGGATTTCATCCAGTGTAATTGATACTGGATTTTGGCGTTGAACTTCCCACGGAATAGTTCCGCCCGCTAAGACCTTTATTGCCTAAGGGGGGGTGGTATTTTATACTTCCTAATGTAACTTCCGTGTATCTCCTTTTATTTTATTGTGGTCTTTCATCCAGTAAAATGGAGACTGTACTTCCACTGACCTTGTTACACCTGCTATTTTTTCTGTCTAAATCTGGTCATTCATTCTTCCACAAGCAAATTCAATGTATCTCATTTACATCTTGGGAGATTTCATCCAGTGTAATGGAGACTGGATTTTTGTGTTCAACTTCCAACAGCATTGTTCTATCTGCTAAGACTTTTTCTGTCTAAGCGGGATATTTTATTCTTCCTTACGCAACTTCAGTGTATCTGCTTTTATTTCATCATGGTCTTTGATCCAGAATAAGGGAGACTCTATTTCCACGGACATTGCTGTATCGGCCTAGATATGTTCTGTCTAAACTTGGACATTTATTCTTCCACATGCAACTTCAATTTATCTCCTTGTATTTCTTTGAGTTCTTTCATCCAGTATAATGGAGACTGGATGTTGGCGTTGAACTTCCTACGGCACTGTTCTATCTGGTAAGATTTCTTCTATGTAAACGTGGTTTTCTTCTTCCAATTGCAACTTCAGTGTATCTGTTTTTATTTCTTCATGGTCTTTCATCCAGTACAAGGGAGACTGTACTTCCACTGACATTGTTCTATCTGCTAACGCTTGTTCCATCGAAACACGGTCATTTATTCTTCCACAAGCAACTTCAATGAATCTGCTTTTACTTCTTGGAGGATTTCATCCATTGCAATGGATACTGGATTTTGGATTTGAACTTCCTACGGCAATGTTCTATCTCCTAAGATCTTTTTTTGTCTAAGCGGGGTAGTTTACTCTTCATCATGTAATTTTCGTGTATGTGCTTTTATTTCATCATGGTATTTGATCCAGTAAAATGGAGACTGTACTTCCACCGACGTTGATCTATATGCTAAGTTTTCTTGTGTCTAATCCAGGTCATGTATTTTTACACAAGCATCTTCAATGTGTGTGTTTTATATCTTGGAGAATTTCATCCATGTATGTATACTGTATTTTTGTGTTGAAATTCCTCGGCATTTTTCTATCTGCAAAGCACTTTTTTGTCTAAGGGTGGTTTTTATTCTTCCTCATGCCTCTTCAGTGTACCTGCTTTTATTTCACTTTGGTCTTTGATCCAGTACAAAGGAGACTGTACTCACACCGACATTGCACTATCTGCTAAGAATTGTTAAGTGTATATGAGGTCTTTATTCTTCCTCCTGCTATTTCAATGTATCTGCTTTTACTTCTTTGAGGTCTTTCATCTAGTTAAAGGGAGATTGGATTTTCGTGTTCAACATCCCAGGGCATTGTTCTATCTGCTAAGATTTGTTCTTGGTAAATGTAGTTTTCTTCTTCCACATGCAACTTCACTTCATCACCTTTTATTTCATCGTGGTCTTTCATCTTGTATAACGGAGACTGTATTTCCACTGACATTGCTCTATCTGCTAAGATTTGTTCTATCTAAACATGTTCATGTATTCTTCCACAAGCAATTTCAATGTATCTACTTTTACTTCTTGCAGGGCTTCCTCAATTCTAATGGATACTGGTTTTTCCTGCTGAACGTCCTATGGCATTGTTCTATGTGATGAGAATTTTTTTGTCCTAGCGGGGTATTTTATTCTTCCTCACGCAACTTCAGTGTATGAGCTTTTATTTCATCATGCTCTTTGATCTTCTATAACAGAGACTGTACTTCCACCAACATTCCTCCATCTGCTAAGATTTGTTCTGTCTGAACATGGCCATGTATTCTTCCACCAGCAACTTCAATGTATCCGCTTTCACTTCTAGGAGGACTTCATCCAGTGTAATGCATGCTGGATTTTTGCGTTGAACATCCTATGGCATTGTTCTATCTGCTAAGAACTTTTTTGTCTAAGCGAGGTATTTTATTCTTCCTCATGCAAGTTCCGTGTATCTACTTTTATTTCATCGTAGTCTTTGATCCAGTACAACGGAGACTGTACTTCCACCGGCATAGCTCTATCTGCTAAGATTCGTTCTGTCTAAATGTGGTCATTTATTCTTGCATATGCAACTTCAATGTATCTGCTTTTTACTTCTTCGAGGTCTTTCATCCAGTATAATATAGACTGGATTTATTTTATAATTTTATTTATTTATTTATTTTTGCCAGTTCTGTGCTTGGGCTAAGAGCCTAGGCACTGTCTCGGACTTTCTCAAAGCTAGCACTATACCACTTGTTCCAGAGCACCACTTCCGGCTTATTGCTACATATGTGGTACACAAGAATCTAACCCAGCTCTTCCTGTATGCTCCGCAAGCACTATACTGCTAGGAAAAACTCCTGGACCTGAGACTGGATTTTTGCGGTGAACTTTCTACAGCATTGTTGTATATGCTACGATCTTTTTTGTCAAAGCTGGGTATTGTATTCTTCCTCAGGCGACTTCAGTCTATCTGCATTTATTTCATTGTCATATTGATCCAGTACAATGGAGACTGTACTTTCACCGACATTGCTCTATCTGCTAAGATTTCTTCTGTCTAAACGTGGTCATTTATACTTCCACAAGGAACTTCAATGTATCTGCTTTAACTTCTTGGAGGATTTCATCCACTGTAATGGATACTGGATTATTTTGCATTGAACTTCCTTCGGCATTGTTATATCTGATACGAACTTTTTTGTCCAAGCGATGTATTTTATTCTTCCTCATGAAACTTCAGTGTATCACGTTTTATTTCATCGTGGTCTTTCTTCCTGTATAACAGAGACTGTACTTTCACCAACATAGCTCTATCTGCTAAGATTTGTTCTGTCTAAACGTGGTCATTTAATCTTCCACAAGCAACTTCAATGTATCTGCTTTTACTTCTCAGAGGATTTCAGCCAGTGTAATTGATACTGGATTTTTGCGTTGAGCTTCCTACGGCATTGTTCTATCTGCTAGGGAATTTTTTGTCTAAGCGGGATATTTTGTCCTTCCTCATGTGCCTTCAGTGTATCTGCTTTTATTTCATCATGGTCTTTGTTCCAGTTCAACGGAGAATGGACTTCCACCGACATTGCTCTATCTGCTAAGATTTCTTCTGTCTAAACGTGGTCATTTATACTTCCACAAGGAACTTCAATGTATCTGCTTTAACTTCTTGGAGGATTTCATCCACTGTAATGGATACTGGATTTTTTTGCATTGAACTTCCTTCGGCATTGTTATATTTACTAAAAACTTTTTTGTCTAAGCGGGATATGATATCCTTATGATATCATCGTGGTCTTTGATCCAGTACAATGGAGACTCTACTTTCACTGACATTACTCTATCTGCTAAGATTTGATCTGTCTAAATGAGGTCAATTATTCTTCCACAAGCAACTTCAATGTATCTCATTAAATCCTGAAGAATTTTATTCAGCGTAATGTATACAGCATATTACGTTGAACAACCTTCTGCATTGTTCTGTCTGATTAGAACTTTTTTGTCTAAGCCAGGTATTGTATTCTTCCCTGTGCAACTTTAGTGTATCTGCATTCATTTCATCGTGGTATTTAATCCAGTACAACGAAGACCGTACTTCCACTGACATTGCTCTATCTGCTAAGATATGTTCCGTGTAAATGTTATCTTTATTCTTCCATAAGCAACTTCAATTTTTCTGCTTTTACTTCTGGGAGGATTTCATCATGGGTAATGGATACTGGATTTTGTCCTTGAACTTCCTTCGGTATTGCTCTCTCTAGTAAGATTCTTTTGTCTAAGTGGGGTATTGAATTCTTCTTCATGCAACTTCAGTGTTTTTATTTCATTGTGGTCTTTGATCCAGTACAAAGGAGAGTGTACTTACACCGACATTGTTCTATCTGCTAAGAATTGTTAAGTGTAAATGAGGTATTTATTCTTCCACATGCAACTTCACTGTATCTGCTTTTACTTCTTCGAGGTCTTTCATCCAGTTTAAGGGAGACTGGATTTTTGCATTGAACATCCCAGGACATTTTTCTATCTGCTAACATTTGTTGTGAGTAAACGTGGTTTTCTTCTTCAACAAGCAACTTCACTTTTTCAGCTTTTATTTCATCGTGGTCTTTGATCCGCTATAACGGAGACTGTACTTCCACCCACATTACTCTATCTGTAAGATTTGTTCTGTCTAATCGTGGTCATTTATTATTCCACACGCATCTTCAGTGTAGCTGCTTTTACTTCTTCGAGGTCTTTCATCGATTATAATGGATACTTTATTTTGGCGTTGAACATCCTACTGCATTGTTCTATATGCTAAGACCTTTTTTTCTAAGTGGAGTATTGAATTCTTCCTCATGCAAGTTCAGTGTATATGCTTTTATTTCATCGTGGTCTTTGCTCTTGTATAAGGGGGACTGTACTTCCACTGACATTGTTCTATCTGCTAACAATTGTTAAGGGTAAATGAGATCTTTATTCTTCCACAAGCGACTTCAATGTATCTGCTTTAGTTTTTGGAGGATTTCATCCATTGTAATGTATACTGGATTTTGGTGTTGAACTTGCTACGTTATTGTTCTATCTGCTAAGAACTTTTTTGTCTAAGTGGGGTATTTTATTCTTCCTCATGCAACTTCAGTGTATCTGCTTTTATTTTATCGTGGTCTTTGATCCAGTACGACGGAGACTGTACTTCCACCAACATTGCTCTATCTGCTAAGATTTGTTGTGTCCAAAGGCGGTTAATTACCCTTCCACAAGCAACGCCAATGTATCTCTTTTACATCTTGGAGGTTTACATCCAGTGAAATGGATAGTGATTTTGGTGTTGAACACCTACAGCCTTGTTCTCTCTGCTAAGAACTATTTTGTCTAAGTGGGGTATTATATTGCTCATGATTTCATCGTGGTCTTTGATTCATAAAACAGAGTCTCTACTTTCACTGATATTGCTCTATCTGGTAAGATTCTTTCTTTCTAAACATGGTAATTTATTCTTTCATGTGCATCTTCAATGTATCTGCTTGTACTTCTTCCAGGCCTTTCATCCAGTAAAATGGATACTGGATTTTGGCGTTGAACATCGTACTGCATTAATCTATATGCTAAGAACTTTTTTGTCTAAGTGGGGTATTGTATTCTTCCTCATGCAAGTTCAGTGCTTCTGATTTTATTTCTTCGTGCTATTTGATCTTGTATAAGGGGGACTGTACTTCCACTGACATTGTTCTATCTACTAAGAATTGTTAAGGGTAAATGAGATCTTTATTCTTCCACATGCAACCTCAATGTAACTGCTTTTACTTCTTTGAGGTCTTTCATCCAGTTTAAGGGAGACTGGATTTTTGCGTTGAACATTCCAGGGCATTGTTCTACCTGCTAAGATTTGTTCTGGGTACACATGGTTTTCTTCTTCCACATGCAACTTCATTTTTTCAGCTTTTAGTTCAGCGTGGTCTTTGATCCTGTAGAATGGAGATGGTACTTCCACTGACACTGCTCTGTCTGCTGAGATTTGTTCTGCCTAAACGTGGTCATCTATTCTTCCACAACCAACTTCAATGTATCTGCTTTAACTTCTTGGGGGATTTCATCTAGTGTAATGGATACTGGATTTTTGCACTGAAATTCCTTCGGCATTGTTCTATCTACTAAGAACTTTTCTATCTGAGCGGAGAATTTTATTCTTCCTCATGCAACATCAGTGTATATGCTTTTATTTCATCATGGTCTTTGATCCAGTACAACAGAGACTGTACTTCCCCGAACATTGCTCTATCAGCTAAGATTTGTTCTTTCTAAACGTGGTCACTTATTCTTCAAAAAGCTACTTCAATATATCTGCTTTTACTTCCTCGAGGATTTCATCCTGTGTAATGGATACTGGAATTTTGCGTTAAATTTTCTAAGGAATTGTTCTGTCTGATAAGGTCTTCTTTCTCTCAGCGGGGTATTTTTTCTTCCTCATGCCACTTCAGTGTATCTGCTTGTATTTCAATGTGGTCTTTGACCGGTAAAATGGAGAACGTACTTCCACCGACATTGCTCTTATCTACTAAGATTTGTTCTGTCTAAACCAGGTCATTTATTCTTCCACATGCAACTTCAATGTATCTGCTTTTACTTCTGTGAGGTCTTTCATCCAGTATAATGGAGACTGGATTTTGGTGTTGAACTTCCAACGGTACTGTTCTATCTGCCAAGAACTTTTTTGTCTAAACCAGGTATTTAATTCTTCCTCATGCAACTTCGGTGTATCTGCTTTTATTTCACCGTGGTCTTTGATCCTGGACAATGGATATTGTACTTTCACCGACATTGCTCTATCTGGTAAGATTTGTTCTGTCTAAACGTGGTCATATATTCTTCCACAAGCAACTTCAATGTATCTGCTTAAGCTTCCAAGGGGATTTAATCCAATGTAATGAATTCTGAATTTTTGGGTTGAACTTCCCCTGGCATTGTTCTATCTGATAAGGTCTTCTTTGTCTAAGCGGGACATTGTATTCTTCCTCATGAAAATACAGTGTATCTGCTTTTATTTCATCGTGGTCTTTTATCCAGTACAACGGAGACTGTACTTCCACCGACATTGCTCTATCTTCTATGATTTCTACTGTCTTAACCTGGTCATGTATTCTTCCACAAGCGACTTCAATGTATGTGCTTTCAATCCTTCGAGGATTTCATCCATTGTAATGGATACTGGATAATTGCATTGAACTTCCCTCAGCATTGCTCTATCTACTAAGAACTATTTTGTCCAAGCGGGGTATTTTATTCTTCCTCATGCACCTTCAGTGTATTTGTTTTTCTTTCATCATGATCTATGATCCTGTATAACTGAGAAAATACTTCCACCGACACTGTTCAATCTGCTAAGATTTGTTCCCTGTACACGTGTCATTTATTCTTCCACAAGCAATGTATCTGCTTTTACTTCTTAGAGGATTTCATACAATGTAATGGATACTGGATTTTGGCGTTGAACTTCCTACGGCATTGTTCTATCTTCTAAGAACTTTTTTGTCTAAGCGAGGTATTGTATTCTTCCTCGTGCATCTTCATTGTATCAGCTTTATTTCATCAATGTCTTTGACCCAGTACAACGGAGACTGTAGTTCCACCTACATTGCTCTCTCTGCTAAGATTTGCTCTGTCTAAACGAGGTCATTTATTCTTCCACTAGCCACTTCAATGTATCTATTTTATATCTTCGAGGATTTCATCCAGTGAAATGGATACTGCATTTTTGCTTTGAACTTCCTTCGGCATTGTCAATCGGCTAAGAAAGTTTTGGCTAAGTGTGTTTTTTTTCCTCTTCCTCATGCAACTTCAGTCTATCTCCTTTTATTTCATCGTGGTCTTTGATCCAGTACAACAGAGACTCTACTTCCACCGACATTGTTCTATCTGCTAAGATTTGTTCTCTGTACACTCGGTCAATTACTCTTCCACAAGCAACATAACTATATCTCTTTTGAATCTTGGAGGATTACCTCCAGTGTAATGGATACTGGATTTTTGCATTGAAATTCCTTCGGCATCGTTCTATCTGCTAAGAACTATTTTTTCTAAGCGGGGTATTTTATTCTTCCTCATTTATCTTCAGTGTATCTGATTTTTTTCATCGTGGTCTTGATCCAGTATAACGGAGACTTTACTTCCAATAACATTGCTCTTTCTGCTAAGATTTGTTCTGTCTAAACGTGGTCAATTATTCTTCCACAACCGACTTCAATTTATCTTCTTTTAATCACTGGAGGATTTCATCCAGTTTACTGGTTACTCGATATTTTCATTGAACTGCCTTCGGCATTGTTTTATCTGCTAAGAACATTTTATTCTAAGCGGGATATTTTATTCTTTCTCATGCCACTTCAGAGTATCTCCTTTTATTTCATCGTGTCCTTCCACAGACATTGCTCTATCTACTAAGTTTGTTCTGTCTAAAGGTGGTCATTTATTCTTCCACATACAACTTTAATGAATGTACTGTTACTTCTTTGAGGTCTTTCATCCAGTATAATGGAGACTGGATTTTGGCGTTGACCTTCCCATTGTTCTATCTGCTAAGAACTTTTTTTGTCTAAGCGGTCTATTTTATTCTTCCTCATTCAACTTCATTGTATCTGCTTTTATTTCATTGTGGTTTTTGATGCAGTACAACGGGGACTGTACTTTCACCGACATTGCTCTATCTCCTAAGACTTGTTAAGTGTAAATGAGGTCTTTATTCTTTCTCATGCTACTTCAATGTATCTGCTTTTACTTATTCGAGGTCTTTCCTCCAGATTAAGGAAGACTGGAATTTTGTGTTGAACATCCCAGGGCATTGGTCTATCTGCTAAGATTTGATTTGTGTAAACCTGGTTTTCTTCTTCCACATGCAACTTCATTTTGTGAGCTTTTATTTCATCCTGGTCTTTGATTCTGTATAACGGAGATTGTACTTCCAGGTCTTCGAAGCATCCAGTATAATGGAGACCGGATTTTGGCGTTGACCTTCCTACAGAATTGTTCTATCTGCTAAGAACTTTTTTGTCTAAGCTGGGTATTGTATACTTCCTCATGCAACTTCAGTGTATCTGCTTTTTTTTTCATCCTGGTCTTTGATCCAGTACAACGGAGACTGTATTTTTGCGTTGAACTTCCCTCAGCATTGTGCTATGTAATATGATTTCTTCTGTGTAAACGTGGTTTTCTTCATCTGATTGCAACTTCAGTGTGTCTGCTTTTATTTCTTCGTGGTCTTTGACCCAGTACAACGGAGAATGTACTTACACTTACATTGATCTATCAGCTAAGATTTGTTCTGTGTAAAAGCGGTCAATTATTCTTCCAGTAGCAACTTCAATATATCTACTTTTATTTCTTGGAGGATTTCATCGAGTTTAAAGGAGACTGGTTTTTGGCGTTGAACTTCCTACGGCATTGTTCTATCTGCTAAGACATTTTTTGTATACGCGGGGTAGTGTATTCTTCCTCATGCAACTTTAGTGTGTCTGCTTTTATTTCATTGTAATCTTCTATCCAGTACAACGGACACTGTACATCCACCAACATTGTTCTATCCGTTAAGGTTGTTCTGTGTAAAAGTGGTCACGTATTCTTCAACAAGCAAATTCAATGTATCTGCTTTTACTTCTTGGAGGATTTCATCCAGTGTAATGGATTCTGGATTTTTGTGTGGAACATCCTACAGCATTGATCTCTATGCTATGAATTTGTCTATGTGCTAAAATTTGTTCTGTGTAAAGGTGATCTTCATTCTTCCACAAGCAACTTCAATGTATCTCCTTTTACTTCTTGGAGGATTTCATCCAGCGTAATGGATACAGGATTTTGACCTTGAAATTCCTACGGCATTGTTCTATCTGCTAAGAACTTTCCTATCTAAACGGGGTATTGTATTCATCGTCATGCACCTTCAGTGTATCAGCTTTTATTTCATCCATGTCTTTGATCCAGTACAACGGAGACTGTACTTCCACCGACATTGCTCTATCTACTAAGATTTGCTCTGTCTAAAATGGTCATTTATTCTTCACAAGCAACTTCAGTGTATCTCTTTTATATCTTCGAGGATTTCATCCAGTGTAATGAATACTACATTTTTGTGCTGAACTTCCTTCGGCACTGTCTATCTGCTAAGAAATTTTTGGCTAAGTGGGGTTTTTTACTTCTCGTCATGGAACTTCAGTGTATCTCCTTTTATTTCATTGTGGTCTTTGATCCAGTACAACGGAGACTCTTCTTCCACCATCATTATTCTATCTCCTAAGATTTGATCTCTCTAAACGCGGTCAATTATTCTTCCACAAGCAATGTAAATGTACCTCTTGTGCATCTTGGAGGAATTCCTCCAGTGTAGTGGATACTGGATTTTTGCATGGAACGTCCTTCGGCATTGTTCTATCTGCTAAGAACTTTTTTGTCTAAGCGGGGTATTGTATTCTTCCTCATGCATCTTCAGTGTATCTGCTTTTATTTTATCCTGCTCTTTGATCCACTATAATGGAGACTGTACTTCCACCGACATTGATATAACTGCTAAGATTTGCTCTGTCAAAACGTGGTCATTTATTCTTCCACAAGCAACTTCAATGGATTTGGTTTTACTCTTTGAGGCCTTTCATCCCCTATAATGGAGACTGGATTTTGACCTTGAACTTCCTTCTGCATTGTTCTATCTGCTAAGAACTTTTTTTTGTCTAAGCGGGGTATTGTATTCTTCCTCATGCAACTTAAGTGTACCTGCTTATATTTCATCGTGGTCTTTGATCCAGTACAAAGGATACTGTACTTACACCGACATTGCTCTCCGGTAAGAATTGTTAAGAGTAAATGAGGTCTTTATTCTTTCACCTGCAACTTCAATGTATCTGCTTTAACTTCTTCGAGGTCTTTCATCCAGAACAATGGAGATTTGATTTTCGCGTTGAACATCCTAGGATATTGTTCTGTCTGCTAATGTTTGTTCTGTGTAAACGTGGTTTTCTTCCTCCACATGCAACTTCAATTTACCACCTTTAATTTCATTGTGGTCTTTGAATATCGGAGTCTATACTTCCACAAACATTGCTCTATCTGCTAAGATTTGTTCCGGCTAAATGTGGTCATGTATTCTTCCACAAGCAATTTCAATGTCTCTGCTTTTACTTCTTGGAGGATTTCTGCTAAGAACTTTTTATTCTAAAGGGGTATTTTATTCTTCCTCATGCAACTTCAGTGTATCTGTTTTTCTTTTATTGTGATCTCTGATCCTGTATAACTGAGACTATAATTCCACCGACATTGCTCAATCTGCTAAGATTTGTTCTCTGTACACGTGGTCATTTATTCTTCCACAAGCAACTTCAATGTATCTGCTTTTACTTTTCCAAGGTCTTTCCTCCAGATTAAGGGAGACTGTTTTTTTGCACCGCACATCCCAGGTCATTGTTCTATCTGCTAAGATTTGATCTGTGTAAACGTGGTTTTCTTCTTCCACATGTAACTTCATTTTATCAGCTTTTATTTCATCGAGGTCTTTGATCCTGTATAACGGAGACTGTATTTCCACCGACATTGCTCTATCTGCTAATATATGTTCTGTCTAAACGTGGTCATGTATTCTTCCATAAGCAACTTCAATGTATCTGCTTCACTGCTTGGAAGACTTTATACAGTATAATGTATACTGGATTTTGGAGTTAAACTTCCTTTGGACTTGTTCTAGCTGTTAAGAACTTTTTTTCCTAAGCGGGGTATATTATTCTTCCTCATGCAACTTCTGTGTATCTGCTTTTATTTCATTGTAGTCTTTGCTCCACTACAACGGACAATGTACTTCCACCAACATTGCTGTATCTACTAGACATGTTGTGTCTAAACGCGGTCAATTTTTCTTACACAAGCAACTTCAATGTATCTGCTTTTACTTCTTGGAGGACTTCATCCTGCTCTATCTGCTAAGATATGTTCTGTCTAAACGCGGTTAATTTTTCTTCCACAAGCAACTTAAATGTATCTGCTTTTTCTTCTTTGATGTCTTTAAGCCAGTGTAATAGATACTGGATTTTGGAGTTGAACTTCCTACAG
Source organism: Megascapheus bottae (assembly GCA_024803745.1). NCBI lineage: Eukaryota > Metazoa > Chordata > Mammalia > Rodentia > Geomyidae > Megascapheus > Megascapheus bottae. The sequence continues at coordinate 154,143 of JANJXV010000128.1, read as the reverse complement.
CATTGTTCGCTCTGTGAAAACTTTTTATGTCTAAGCGAGCCATTTGTTTTTCCTCATGCGTCTTCCATGTATCTGCTTTTATTTCATCCTGGTCTTTGAACAGTAAAATGGAGACTTTACTTCCACGGACATTGCTCTATCTGCTTAGATTTGTTCTGTCTAAACATGGTAATATATTCTTTCACATGCAACTGCAATGTATTTGCTTTTACTTTGAGGTCTTTCTTCCAGTATAATGGAGACAAGATTTGTTGTTGAACTACCTATGGCATTGTTCTATCTGCTAAGAACTTTTTTGTCTAAGCTGGTTATTGTATTCTTCCTCATGCAACTTCAGTGTATCTGCTTTTTTTTCATCCTGGTCTTTGATTCAGTACAACGGAGACTGTGCTTCCACCGACATTGCTCTATGTGCTAAGATTCGTTCTGTGTAATTGTGGTCTTTATTCTTCCACAAGCAACTGCAATGTATCTGCTTTTACTACTTGGAGGATTTCAACCAGTGTAATGGGCACTGAATTTTTGCTTTGAACTTCCCTCGGCATTGTTCTATGTGGTATGATTTCTTCTGTGTAAAAGTGGTTTTCTTCTTCCAATTGCAACTTCATTGTATCTGCTTTTATTTGTTCGTGGTCTTTGATCCAGTACAACGAGACTGTACTTCCACCGACATCGCTCTATCTGCTAAGATTTGTTCCTTGTAGACATGCTCATTTATACCTCCACAAGCAACTTCAATGTATCTGCTTTTACTTCTAGGAGGATTTCATCCAGTGTAATGGATACTGGATTTTGGTGTTGAACTTCTTTCGGTATTGTCTATCTGCTAAGAAATTTTTGGCTAAGCGGGGTGGTTTATTCTTCCACATGCAACTTCAGTGTATCTCCTTTTATTTCAACATGGTTTTTTATCCAGTACAACGGAGAATCTACTTCCACACACATTGGTCTATTTGCTAAGATTTGTTCTGTCTAAACGGGGTCAATTATTCTTCCACAAGCAACTTAAATGTGTCTCTTTTACATCTTGGAGGATTTCCTCCAATGTAATGGATACTGGATTTTTGCATTGAACTTCCTTCGGCATTGTTCTATCTGCTAAGAACTTTTTTGGTGTAAGCGGGGTATTTTAATCTTCCTCATGCAACTTCCGTGTATCTGTTTTTCTTTCATTGCCATCGTTGATCCAATACAACACAGACTGTGCTTCCACTGACATTGCTCTCTTAAGAATTTTTCTGTGTAAACGTGGCCTTTATTCTATCACATGTAACTTCAATGTATCTGCTTTGATTTGTTTGAGGTCTTTTATCCAGTATAATCAAGACTGAATTTTGGCGTTGAACTTCCTACGACATTGCTCTATGTGGTATGATTTCTTCTGCGTAAACCTGGCTGTATTCTTCCAATTGCAACTTAAGTGTATCTGCTTTTATTTCTTCGTGGTCTTTGATCCAGTACAACGGAGACTGTACTTACACCGACTTTGCTCTATCTGCTAAGATTTGTTCTGTCTAAAAGCGGTGAATTATTCTCCCAGTAGCAAATTCAATGTATCTGCATTTACTTCTTCGAGGATTTCATCGACTTTAAGGGAGACTGGATTTTGGCATTGAACTTTCTACGGCATTGTTCTATGTACTGAGACCTTTTTTGTCTAAGCAGAGTGTTGTATTCTTCCTCATGCACCTTCAGTTTATCTGCTTTTATTTCATCATTGCCTTTGATCCACTGCAAAGGAGACTGTGCTTTCACCGACATTGCTTTATCTGCTAAGATTTGTTCTGTGGAAACGAGATCTTTATTCTTCCACAAGCAACTTCAATGTATCTGCTTTTACTTCTTGGAGGATTTCATCCAGTGTAATGGAAACTAGATTTTGGCATTGAAATTCCTACCGAATTGTTCTATCTGCTAAGAACTTCCCTGTCTAAGCGGGTATTGTATTTTTCCTCATGAAACTTCAGTGTGTCTGCTTTTATTTCATCGTGGTCTTAGATCCAGTACAAAGGAGACTGCACTTCGACCGACATTGCTCTATGTGCTAAGATTTTCTCAGTCTAAACATGGTAATTTATTCTTCCACAATCAACTTGAATGTATCTCTTTTGCATTTGGAGGATTTCCTCCAGTGTAATGGATATGAATTTTTGCACTGAACTTCCTTCGGCATTGTTCTATCTGCTAAGAACTTTTTTTGAATAAGCGGGATATTTTACTCTTCCTCATGCAACTTCCGTGTATCTGTTTTTCTTATATGGTGGTCTTTGATCCAGTACAACAGAGACTGTGCTTCCACCGACATTGCTTTATGTGCTAAGGTCCGTTCTGTGTAATTGTGGAGAGTGGATTTTGCCGTTGAACTTTCTTCGGTTTTGTTCTATCTGCTAAGAACTTTTCTCTCTAAGCGGGGTATTTTTTTCTTCCTCACGCAAATTCACTGTATCTGCTTTGATTTCATTGTGTTCTTTGATCCAGTACAACTAACATTGTACTTCCACCGACATTGCTCTATCTGTAAGATTTGTTCTATCTAAACATGGTCATTTATTCTTCCACATGCAATTTCAATGTATCTGCTTTTACTTCTTCGAGGATTTCATCCAGTGTAATTGATACTGGATTTTGGTGTTGAACATCCTACGGCATTGTTCACTCTGCCAAGAAGATTTTGTCTAAGCCGGGTATTGTACTCTTCCTCATGCAAATTCAGTGTATTGGCTTTTGTTTCATCGTAGTCTGTGAACCAGTACAACGGAGACTAATTCCACAGACATTGCTCTATCTGCGATGATTTGTTCTGTGTAAACGTGATCTTTATTTTTCCACAAGCAACTTTAATGTGTCTGCTCTTATCTCTTGGAGGATTTCATCCAGGGTAATGGATACTGGATTTTGATGATGAACTTCCTACGGCATTGTTCTCCCTGCTAAGATATTTTTTCATCAAAGCAAGGTATTTAATTCTTCCTCATGCAACTTCAGTGTATCTGCTTTTATATCATGTTGGTCTTTGATCCAGTACAAAGGAGACTGTACTTACTCCGACCATGCTCTATCTGCTAAGAATTGTTAAGTGTAAATATGGTCTTTATTCTTCCACATGCAACTTCAATGTATCTGCTTTGACTTATTCGAAATCTTTCATTCAGTTTAAAGGAGACTGGATTTTTCAGTTGAATATCTCATGGCATTGTTTACCTGCTTAAATTTGTTCTGGTAAACAGGGTTTTCTTCTTCCATATGCAACCTTGTTTTCTCATTTATTATTTCACTGTGGTCTTTGATACTGTATAACTGAGAATGTACCTCCATCGATACTGATCTATCGGCTACAATTTGTTCGGTCTAAACGTGGTCATTTGTTCTTCCAAAAGTAACTTCAATGTATCTGCTTTTACTTCTTGGAGGATTTCATCAAGTGTAATAGTTACTGGATTTTAGTGTTGAACATCCTACGGCATTGTTCTCTCTGCTAAGACCCTTTGTGTCTAAGCGGGTATTGTATTTTTCTTCATGCAACTTCAGCATATCTGCTTTTATTTCATCGTGGTGTTTGATACAGTACAACGGAAACTGTACTTCCACCGACATTCCTCAACCTGCTAATATTTGTTCTGTCTTAACGTGGTCATTCATTCTTCCAAAAGCAACTTCAGTGTATCTCCTTTCACTTCTTGGATGATTTGTTCCAGTGTAATGGATACTGGATTTTTGTGTTGAACTTCCTATGGCATTGTTCTATATGCTAAGGTCTTTTTTGTCTAAGCTGGGTATTTATTCTTCCTCATGCAACTTCTGTGTATCCGCTTGTATTTAAACGTGGTTTTTGATCCAGTACAGCGAAGACTCTACTTCCAATGACATTGCTATATCTGCTAAGAATTGTTCTGTTTAAACTCGGTCAATTATTCTTCCCCATGCAACTTCAATGTATCTTCTGTGACTTCTTCGAGGTCTTTCATCCTGTTTAAGGACGCTGGATTTTTGCCTTGAACATCCCAAGGCATTGTTCTATCTGCTAAGATTAATTCTGTGTAAACATGGTTTTCTTCTTCCACATCCAAGTTCATTTTTGCAGCTTTTATTTCATTGTAGTCTATGATCTTGTGTAATGGAGACTGTACTACCACCGACATTGCTCTATCGGCTAAGATTTGTTCTGTCTAAACGTGGTAATGTATTCTTCTACACGCAACTTCAATGTATCTTGTTTTACTTCTTGGAGGACTTCATACCAGTGTAATGGATACTGGGTTTTGGTGTTGAACATTCTAAGGCATTGTTCTCTATGCTAACAACTTTTTTGTCTAAGTGGGGTATTGTATTCTTCCTCATGTATCTTCAGTGTATCTGCTTTTATTTCATCGTGGTCTTTGATCCTGTATTAGGGCGACTCTACTTCCACTGACATTGTTCTATCTGCTAAGAATTGTTAAGTGTAAATGAAGTCTTTATTCTTCCACATGCATCTTCAATGTATATGCTTTTACTTTTCAAGGTCTTTCCTCCAGATTAAGGGAGACTGAATTTTTGCGTTGAACATCTCAGGGCATTTTTCTATCTGCTAAGATTTGATCTGTGGAAACCTGGTTTTCTTCTTCCACATGCAACTTCATCTTTTCAGCTTTTATTTCATCGTGGTCTTTGATACAGTACAACGGAGACTTTACTTCCACCGAAATTGCTCTATCTACTAAGATTTGTTCTGTATAAACGTGGTCATGTATTCTTCCACAAGCAACTTCGATGTATCTGATTGTACTTCTTGGAAGATTTCATACAGTGAAATGGATACAGGATTTTGGCGTTGAACTGCCTAAGGCATTTTTCTATCTCTAAGAACTTTTTAGACTAAGAGGGTATTTTATTGTCCCTCATGGAACTTCCGTGTACTTATTTTTATTTCATCATAGTCATTGACCCAGTACAACGGAGACTGTACTTCCACCGACATTGCTCTATCTGCTAAGATTCGTTCTGTCTAAACGTGGTCATGTATTCTTCCATAAGCAAATTCAATTTATCTGCTTGTAGTGCTTGGAGGACTTCATCCAGTGTAATGGATACTGAATTTTGGAGTTGAACTTCCTTCAGAATTGTTCTATCTGCTAAGAACTTTTTTTCCTAAGCGGGGTATTTTATTCTTCCTCGTGCAACTTCTGTGTGTCTGCTTTTATTACATCATAGTCTTTAATCCAGTACAACGGACAATGTGCTTCCACCGACGTTGCTCTATCTGCTAAGATTTGTTCTGTCTAAATGCGGTCAATTTTTCTTCCACAAGCAACTTCAATATATCTGCTTTTTCTTCCTCGATGTCTTTAAACCAGTATAATTGACACTGGATTTTGGAGTTGAACTTCCTTCAGCATTGTTCTCTCTGCGAAGACCTTTTTTGTCTAAGCGACATATTTTTTTCATCCTCATGCTACTTCCTTGTATCTGCATCTGCTTAGAATTGTTCTGTCTAAACGTGGTAATTTATTGTTCCACATGCTTCTGCAATGTACCTGCTTTTACATCGTCGAGGTCTTTCATCCAGTATAGTCGAGACTGGATTTTGGAATTGAACCGTCTACGGCATTGTCCTATCTGCTAAGAAATTTTTTGTCTAAGCTGGGTATTTTATTCTTCCTTATGTAACTTCAGTGTATCTGCTTTTTTTTTCATCCTGGTCTTTGATCCAGTACAACAGAGACTGTACTTCTACCGACATTGCTCCATGTGCTATGATTCATTCTGGGTAATCGTGGTCTTCATTCTTCCACAAGCAACTTCAATGTATCTGCTTTTACTACCTGGAGGATTTCAACCTGTGTAATGGATACTGGAATTTTTGCGTTGAACTCCCCTCGGCATTGTTCTATGTGGTATGATTTCTTCTGTGTAAACACGGTTTTCTTCTTCCAATTGCAACTTCAGTGAATCTGATTATATTTCTTCGTGGTCATTGATCCAGTACAACGGAGACTGTACTTCCACCGATATTGCTCTATCTGCTAAGATTTGTTCTGTCTACACGGGGTCATTTATTCTTCCACATGCAACTTCAATGTATCTACTGTTACTTCTTTGAGGTCTTTCATCCAGTATAATGGAGACTGGATTTTGGCGTGGAACTTCTTACGGATTTGTTCTGTCTGCTAAGAATATTTTGTCTAACCGGGGTATTTTGTTCTTCCTCATGCAACTTCAGTGTATTGGCTTTTATTTCATCGTGGTTTGGTCCAGTAAAATGGAGACTGTTCTTGCACCGACATCGCTCTATCTACTAAGAATTGTTCTGTGTAAACGTGATCTTTATTCTTCCACATGCAACTTCCATGTATCTGCTTTGACTTCTTCGAGGTCTTTCATCCAGTTTAAGGGAGACTGGATTTTGGCGTTGATCATCCCACAGCATTGTTCTATCTGCTAACATTTGTTCTGTGCAAACGCGGTTTTCTTCTTCCACGTGCAACTTCATTTTATCTGCTTTTATTTCATCGTGGTCTTTGATCCAGTACAACGGAGACTTTACTTCCACCGAAATTGCTCTATGTACTAAGATTTGTTCTATAAAAACGTGGTCATGTATTCATCCTCAAGCAACTTCGATGTATCTTATTTTACTTCTTGGAGGATTTCATCCAGTGTAAGGGATACTGTATATTGACGTGGAACTTCCTATGGCATTTTTCTATCTCTAAGAACTGTTTAGTCTAATCGGGGTATTTTATGGTCACTTATGCAAATTCCGTGTACTTGCTTTTATTTAATCATAGTCATTGCTCCAGTACAACGGAGACTGTACTTCCACCGACATTGCTCTATCTGCTAAGATTTGTTCTCTGTACTCGTGGTCATGTATTCTTCCACAAGCAACTTCAATGTATCTGCTTTCAGTCCTTCGAGGATTTTGCCCATTGTAATCGATACTGGATATTTGCATTGAACATCCTTCGGCATTGGGCTATCTGCTAAGATCTATTTTGTCTAAGCGGGGTATTTTATTCTTCATCATGCAACTTCCGTGTATCTGTTTTTCTTTCATCGTGATCTATGAACCTGTATAACTGAGACTATACTTCAACCGACATTGCTCAATATGCACCCTCACCCTCACTCTAACCCTAAACCTAACACTAAACCTCACCCTCACCCTCACCCTCACCCTCACCCTCAGGCTAACCCTAACCCTCACCCTCACCATCACCCCGACCCTCAACCTAACCCTAACCCTAACCCTAACTCTAACCCTAAACCTAACCCTCACCCTCACCTCACCCAAACCCTTACCCTAACCCTAACACTCACCCTAACCCTAACTCTAACCTTAACCCTCACCTCAACCTCACCCTAACCCTCACCCTAACCTAACCCTTACCCTAAGCAAAACCCTAACACTCACCCTCACCCTCAGCCTCACCCTCACCCTAACCCTAACCATAAACCTAACACTAACCATAACTCTCTAACAATAACCATAACCCTAATCCTCTAACCCTTAGCGTAACCTAACCCTACCCTAAGGCAAACCTAACACTAACCCTCACCCTCATCCTCACCCTAACTCTAACCCAAATCCTAACCTTCACTCTCACCCTCACTCTAACCCTCATCCTCACCCTTAACCTAACCTGAACCCTAAACTTAACCCTAAATCTAACCCTAACCCTAACCCTAACACTCTAACCCTAACACTGACCCTAACCCAAACCCTAACCCTCTAACCCTAACCATCACCCTCACCCTAACCCTAAACCTAAGCCTAACCGTAACCCTCACCGTCACTCTCAAACTACCCTAACCTTAACCCTAACCCTAACCCTCACCCTAAACATCACCATCACCTTCACCCTAACCCTAATCATAACCCTAACACCAACCTTCACGATCACCCTAAACCTCACCCTCACCCCCACCCTCACCGTAACCATAACTGTAACCCTAATCCTCTAACCCTAACCATAACACTAATACTCTAACCCTAACCCTAACCCTAACACTAACACTAACCTTCACTCTCACCCTAATCTAACCCTAACCCTAACCCTAACCCTAACCCTAACCCTAACCTTAACTTTCTAAGCCTAATCCTAACCCTAACACTAACACTAACCGTAACCCTAAACCTCACCCTCACCCTCACCCTCACCCTCAGCCTAACCTTCACCCTAACCCTAACCGTAACCCTCACGCTCACCCTAACCCTAAACCTAAACCTAACCCTCACCCTCACCGTAACACTCACCCTCACTCTCAGCCTAAGCCTAAACCTAACCCTAACACTCAACCTAACCCCTAACCCTAATCCTAACCCTAACGCTAATCCTAACCCTAACCATAACCATAATCCTAAACCTAAAGCTAACCCTAACCCTAACCCTAACCCTAACCGTTATCCTTTAAACCTAAACCTAACCCTAACCCTCTAACCCAAAACCTAACCCTAACCTTAACGCTAACGCTAACCCAAACCTAACCCTATCCCTAACCCTCAAGCAACCCTCACGCTCACCCTCACCCTCACCATAAACCAAACCCTCACACTCACCCTCACCCTCACAATTCACCCTCACCCTAACCTTAATATAACCATAAACCTCACACTCATCCTCACCCTCACCCTCACCCTAACCCTAACCTTAACACTAACACTAATCTTACCCCTCTAACACTAACCCTCACCCTAACCCTTACCTTCACCCTCAAGCTAACGGTAATCCTTACCCTAACCCTACCCTTAACCATCACCCTAAACATCATCATCACTCTCAACCTCACCCTAACCCTAACCCTAACCCTCACACTCACCCTCAGCCTCACCCTCACCCTCACCCTCAACATAACCCTAACTATAACCCTAACCCACTAACCCTAACCATAACCATAACCATAACAATACGAATAACCCTATTCATAACCCTAAGCCTAACCCTCACCCTCACCCTCAATCTAACCCTAACCCTAACAGAAACCCTCACCCTCAACCTCACCCTAACCCTATTCCTAACCCTAACCCTCACTCTCATCCTCACACTAACCCTAACCCTAATCCTAAACCTAACCCTAAACCTAACCCTCACGCTCACCCTCACCCTCACACTTACCCTAACGCTAACCCTCACCCTATCCTTAACCCTAACCCTAACCATAACGCTCTAACTCTTAGCATTACCCTAATACTAACCCAAAACGTAACCTAACCCTAACCCTAACCGTAACCCCAAACCTCATCCTCAACCTCACCCTCACCCTCACCCTCACCCTCAGCTGAACCCTAACCCCTAACCCTAAAACTAAACCTAATGCTACTAACCATAATTCTAAACTTAGCCTTAGATCTAACGCTAACCCTAACCCTAACCCTATCCCTAACTCTCCAACGCTAACCCTTACCCTCACCCTCACCCTAACCCTAACTCCTACCCCTAACACTCTAACCCTAACCCTAACCCTAACCCTAATCATAACCCTAACTCTAACCCTAACCCTCTAACCCTAACCCTAACCCTAACCCTAACCCTATTCATAACGCTAACCCTAACCCTCACCCTCAAGTTTCACCTCACTCTAACCCTAAACCTAACCCTAACATTCACCCTCACCCTCACCCTCAACCTAACCCTACCCTTAACCCTAAAGCTAACCCTAACACTAACCCTCATGCTCACCCTCACCCTCACCCTCACACTCACCATAACACTCACCCTAACCCTAATCCTAACCCTAAACCTAACCCTTACCCTAACCCTCACCGTCAACCTCACCATCACCCTCACCCTAACCCTAACCGTAACCCTAACCCTAAACATAAACCTAATCCTCTAACCCTAACCGTAACCTAACCCTAACCCTAACCGTAACCCCAAACCTCAAATTTAACCTTAATCTCAACCTCACCCTCAGCCTAACCTTCACCCTAAACCTAACCCTAACACTTACCCTAACCCTAACTCTAACCCTAACCCTCACCCTCACTCTCAACCTAACCCTAAACGTAACCCTAACCCTAACCCTCACCATCACCCTAACCCTAAATCTTAACGTAATCCTCACCCTCTAAACCTAACCCTAACCCTAATCCTAACCCTCTAACCCTAACCCTAACCCTCACACTCTAATCCCAACAGTAACCCTAACCGTAACCCTAACCGTAACTCTAACCCTCACCCTCAAACTCACCCTAACCCTAATCCTAACCCTAACCCTAACCATCACCCTCACCATCACCTTCACCATCACCCTCACCCTCACCCTAAACCTAAGCCTAAACCTAACCCTAAACCTCACCCTATAACCCTAATGCTAATCCTAACCCTAACCCTCTAAACCTAACCTTAACCCTCACCCTAATCCTAAACCTAACCCTCTTACCCTAACCCTAACCCTAAGCCTAACCCTAAAACTAAACTTCACCCTGACCCTCATCCTCAACCTAACCCTAACACTAATCCTAACCCTCACACTCACCCTCAACCTCAAACTCAACATCACCCTCACCCTAAAGCTAACCTAACCCTAACCCTAACCCTAACCCTCTAAACCTAACTCTAACACTAAGCATAACCCTAACCGCCTAACAATAATCCTAACCCTTACCCTCAACCTCACCCTCACCCTCACCCTAAACCTAACCCTAAACCTAAACCTAACCCTAACCTTCACCATCACCCTCAACCTTACCCTCACCCCCACTCTCACCCTAACCATAACTCTCACCCTAACCCTAACCCTAAGCCTAACCCTCACCCTCAAACTCACCGTCACCCTCACCCTAACCCTAACCCTAACTATAACGCTCTAACACTAAGAATAATACGGTTAGTCTAACGCTAACCGTAACCTAACTGTAACCCTAACGGTAACAACAAACCTCATCCCCAAACTCACCCTCACCCTCACCCTCAGCCTAACCCTCACCCTCACCCTAAACCTAAGCCTAAGCCTAACCCTAACCCTTAGCCCTAATCCTAAACCTAACGCTAATCCTAAGGATAAACCTTACCTTAGCCCTAAATCCAACGCTAACCCTAACCCTAAAAGTAACCCTAACCTCCAACCGTAACCTTAACCCTAACCCTCTAAACCTAACCCTAACCCTAAACCTAAAGCTAACCCTAACCCTAATCCTAACCATAATCCTCAACCAAATCCTCACCCTAACCCTAACCCTAAGCCTAACCCTCACCCTCAACCTCACCATCACCATCACCCTCACCCTCACCCTAACCCTAACCGTAACCCTAGCCCTATCCCTAAGCATAACTTTAACCCTCACCCTGACCCTCACACTCACATTCATCCTAACCCTAACCCTAAAGATAAACATAATTCTCTAACCCTAACCGTAACCTAACCCTAACCATAAGCCTAACCCTAAACCAAACACTAAACCTATCCCTCACCCTCACCCTAACCCTTCCGCTAACCATCACCCTCACCCTCACGCTCACCCTCACACTAACACTAACCTGATCCATATCCCTAAACTTAACCCTATAACACAAACCCTAGCCCTAACCCTCTAACCCTAACCCTAACCCTAACCCTCTAACCCTAAAACTAACCCTAAACCTCACGCTCACCCTCACCCTCACCCTAACCATCAGCATCACCCTAAGCCTAAACCTAACCGTAAACATAACCCTCTGACCCTAACCATTACCCTAATCCTCTAACCATAACCGTAACCTAAACCAAACCCTAACCCTAAACCTAACCCTTAACCTAACTCTCACCCTACCCCTCACCCTCACCCTAACCCTAGCCCTAATTATAACCCTCACCCTCACTCTAACTCTCACGCTCACCCTCACCCTCACCCTAACCCTAACCCTAAACCTAACCTTCTAACCCTAACCCTAGCCCTAACCCTAACACTCTAACACTAATCCACACCCTCACCCAAACCTTAACCCTAACCCTAACTCTCACCCACACCCTCAACCTCACCCTCACCCTAACCCTAACCCTAACCCAAACCTAAACCTAACCCTCATCCTAAACCTCACCGTCACCCTCACACTAACCCTAACCCTAACACTAACCCTAAACCTCAAACTCTGCCTCACCCTCACCCTCATCCTAACCCTAACTCTAATACTAACCCTCTAACCTTAACCCTAACCCTAACCCTATTAATAACCCTAATACTAACCCTCACCCTCACCCTCAACCTAATGCTATGCCTAACCCTAACGCTCACACTCATCCTCACGCTCACCCTCACCCTAACCCTAAACCTCACCCTCACCCTCACTGTCACCCTCAACCTAACGCTAACCCTAACCCTAACCCTAACAGTAACCCTAACCCTCACCTCAACCTCATCCTCACCCTCACCCTAACCCTAACCATAACCATAACCATAACCATAACCATAACCATAACCCTCACCGTCAACCTCACCCTCACCCTAAACCTAACCCTAACCCTGACACTAACCATAACCCTCTAACCCTAAACATAACATTAATCCTCTAACCCAAACCCTAACCCTAACCCTGAACATAACACTAACCTTCATCCTCACCTTAATCCAACCCTAACCCTAACCCTAACCTTAACCCTAACCCTCTAAACCTAACCCTAACCCTAGCCCTAACCCTCTAACCCTAACCCTAACACTAACACTAACATTATTCCTAACCGTCTAACCGTAATCCTAACCCTAACTCTGACCAAAACCCAACCCTAACTCTCTAACCATAACCCTCTCACTCACCCTAACCCACCCTAAACATAACCCTCACCCTCACCCTCATCCTCACCCTCACCCTCAACCTCACCCTAAACCTAAACCTAAACCTCACCCTAAACATCACAATCACCCTCACCCTACCCCTAACCCTAACCTCACACTCACCCTCAGCCTCACCCTTACCCTCACCCAAACCCTAACTCTACCCCTAACCCTCTAACCTAACCCTAACCATAACCATAACCCTAACCCTATTCATAACCCTAACCCTCACCCTCACCCTCACCCTATCCCTAACCCCAACGCTCACCCTCACACTCACCTTCACTCTAACCCTAACCCTAACCCTCAGCCTCACCCTCACCCTCACCCTAACCTTAAAGCTAAACCTATCCCTAAACCTACCTCTCACGCTCACCCTCACCCTCACCCTCACCCTTACCATAACCATAACCCTCATCCTAACCATCACCCGAAGCCTAACCCTCCCCCTCAACCTCACCATCACCCTCACCCTAACCCTAACCCTGACGCTAACCCTAACCATAACCCTCTAACCCTAAGGATAACCCTAATAGTCTAACCCTAACCGTAACCTAACCCTAACCCTAACCGTAATCCCAAACCTCACCCCTAACCTCACCCGCACCCTCAGCCTAACCCTCACCCTAAACCTGACCCTAACCCTGACCCTAACACTCACCCTCACCATAACCATAAGCCTAACCCTAACCCTTAACCCTAACCCCAAACCTAACGCTAATCCTAACCATAAACCTAACCTTAGCCCTAAATCCAACGCTAACCCTAACCCTAAACCTAACCCTAACCTCCAACATTAATCGTAAACCTTACCCTCTAATCCTAACCCTAGCTCTAACACTAAGGCTAACCCTAACCCTAATCCTAACCCTAATCCTCAACCAAACCTTCACCCTCACCCTAAATCTGACCCTAACCCTCACCCTAACCCTAACCCTAAGCCTAATCCTCACCCTCAACCTCACCATCCTCCTCACCCTAACCCTAACCGTAACACTAGCCCTAACCGTAACAATAAACCTAACTCTCACCCTGACACTCACCCTCACCCTCGCCCTAACCCTAACCCTAACCATAACCATAACCCTAATTCTCTGACCCTAACCGTAACCTAACCCTAAACCTAACCCTAACCCTAATCCGAACACTAAACCTAACACGCACCCTCACCCTAACACTTACCCAAACCCTAACCCTCACCCTCACCCTAACCCTCTCCTCACCCTCACCCTCACCCTAAACCTAACCCCATCCATATCCCTAAACCTAACCCTCTAACCCAAAACCTAACCGTAACCCTAACCCTCTAACCCTAACCCTAACCCTAACCCTAACCCTAACACTCTCTCTCCCACTCACCCTAACCGTCACCCTCACCCTCACCCTCACCCTAACCCTAACCCTCACGCTCACCCTCACCTTAACCCTCATCATCACCCTAAGCCTAAACCTAACCCTAAACATAACCCGCTGACCCTAACCATTACCCTAATCTTCTAACCCTAACCGTAACTTAAACCAAAACCTAACCCTAAACCTAACTCTAATCCTACCCCTCACCCTCACCCTAACCCTAACCCTAATCCTAACCCTCACCCTCACCCTCACTCTCACCCTCATCCTCAACTTGACCCTAACCCTAACCGTAAACCTAACCTTCTAACCATAACCCTAACTCTAACCCTCTAACCCTAACCCACACCCTCACACAAACCCTAACCCTACCCTAACCCTCACCCACACCCTCAACCTCACCCTCATCCTAACCCTAACCCTAACCCTAACCCATCCCTAATCCTCACCCTAAACCTCATCCTCACCCTCCCTCTCACCTTAACCCTAACGCTAACCCTAACCAACAAACTCCGCCTCACACTCACCCTCACGCTCACCCTAAACCTAACTCTAACACTAACCCTCTAACCCTAACCCTAATCCTATTAATAACCCTAATACTAACCCTCACCCTCACCCTCACCCTAACCCTATCCCTAACCCTAACGCTCACCTTCACTCTCACCCTCACCCTCACCCTAACCCTCACCCTCACCCTCACCCTCAACCTAACCCTAAGCCTAACCCTAATCGTAACCCTAACCCTCACCTCAACCTCATCCTCACCCTCACCCTAACCCTAACCCTAACCCTAACCCTAACCCTAACCGTAACCCTAACCCTCAGCTCAACCTCATCCTCACCCTCACCAGAACCCTGCACTAACCATAACACTCTAACCTTAACCATAACCCTAATCCTTTAACCCTTACTGTAAACTAACCCTAACCCTAACCCAAATCCTAATCCTAACCCTCACCCTAATCCTCACAATAACCCTACCCCTAATCCTAACCTCACCCTCACCCTCACTCTATCCCTCACACTCACCCTTAACCTAACCGTAACCCTAAACCTAACCCAAAACCTAACCCTATAACCTTACCCCTAACCGACTAACCCTAACCCTGACCCTAACCCAAACCCTAACTCTCTAACTCTAACCCTCTCACTCACCCTAACCCACCCTACCCATAACCCTCACCCTCACCCTCATCCTCACTCTCACCCTCACCCTAACCCTAACTCTAACCCTCACCCTAAACATCACTATCACCCCCACACTAACCCTAAACCTAACCCTCACACTCACCCTCAGCCTTACCCTCACCCTCACCCAAACCCTAACTCTAAACCTAACCCTATAACCCTAACCCTAACAATTACCATAACCATAACCCTAACCCTATATATAACCCTAACCCTAACCCTCAACCTCACCCTCACTCACCCTAACCCTAACCCTAACCCTCACCCTCACCCTAACCCTAACCCTAACCCTAACCCTCACACTCACCCTCACCCTCACCCTCACCCTAACCCTAAACATAATCCTAAACCTAACCCTAACCCTAAACCTCACCCTCACCCTCACCCTCACCCTAACCCTAAGCCTAACCCTAACCCCTAAACCTAACCCTAATCCTAACCATAAACCTAACCTTAGCCCTAAATCTAACGCTAACTCTAACCCTAACCCTAATTCCAACCCTAAGTCTAACCCTAACCCTCTAACCCTAACCCTAACACTAACCCTACCATAAGGCTAACGGTAACACTAACTCTAACCCTAATCCTCAACTAAACCCTCACCCTCACACTCTTCCCCACCTGAAACCTAACCCACACCCTCACTGTCACACTCACCCTCACTCTAAACCTCACCCAAAACCTAACACCAAATCTAGCCCTAACCCTAACCATAACCCTCTAACCCTAACCCGAAAATTAACTCTTACCTTAACACTCTAACACTAACGCTAACCCTAACCCTAACCAGCTAACTCTAATCCTCAAACTCACCCTAACCCTAACGATAACCCTAAACCTAACCCTAAACCTCTCCCTCATCCTAACCCTAACCATACCCCTAACCCTAACGCTAACCCTATCCCAAAACCTCACCCTCAACCTTACCCTCACCCTAACACTCAGCCTAACTCTCACCCTAAACCTATGCCTAACCTAATCCTCACCCTCACCCTCACCCTAATCCTAACCCTCACCCTCACCCTAATCATAACCATAACGCTAAACCTAACCCCTAAACGTAACCCTAAACCAAACGCTAATCCTAACCTTAAACCCAACCTTAGCCATAAAACTAACGCTAACCCTAACCCTAAACGTAACCCTTTAACCCTAACCCTAACCCTCTAACCCTAACGCTAACCCTAACCCTAACCCTAACCTTCTAACCCTAACCCTCAACCTCACCCTAACCCTAACCCTAGCCCTAATCCTCACACTCAACCTCACCCTCACCCTAACGCTAACCCTAACCCTAACCCTAACCCTAACCCTAAACTTCAACCTGAACCTCACCATAACCCTCACCCTAAACCTAACCCTAACCTAACCATCTCCCTAACACTGACCCTATCCTGAACCTTAACACTCTAACCTGAACCCTCACCTTCACCCTAACCCTAAACCTAAACCTAACCCTCACCCTCACCCTCACCCTCACCCTCTGCCTTACCCTAACCCTCAGCTTAACCTTAACCCTAACCCTAAATTTCACCCTCAACCTCACCATCACCCTCACCCTAACTCTAACCCTAAGCCTAGCCCTAACCCTAACGCTAACCCTAACCCTCACCCTCACTCTCAACCTCACCTCACCCTAACCCTAACCCGTACTCTAACCCTAACCCTTAACCCTCTAATCCTAACCCTAACCCTAAACCTATAACCCTAAACCTAACCCTAAATCTAACCCTAACCCTCGACCTCACCTTCACCCTAACCCTAACCCTAAACCTTACCCTCACCCTCACCCTCACACTCATCCTAACCCTCACCGTCACCCTCACCCTCACCCTCACCCTAACCCTCACCCTCACCCTCACCCTAACCCTCACCATCACCCTAACCCTAACCCTAACCCTAACCCTAACCATAACCCGCTAACCCTAAACATTACACTAAACCTCTAAGCCTAAGCGTAACCTAAACCTAACCTTAACCCTAACCCTAATCCTAACCCACACCCTCAACCTAACCCTAACCCTCACCCTCACCCTCACTCTAGCCCTCACCCTCACCCTCACCCTAACCCTAACCCTAAACCTAACCTTCTAACCTTAACCCTAAACCTTAACCTAACCTTCTAACACTAACTCTAACCTTCACTCTAACCCTAACCCTGTAACCCTAACCCACACCCTCACCCTAACCCTAACCATAAACCTAAACCTCACAGACACCCTCACACTCACCCTCACCCTCACCCTAACCATAACCCTAAACCTAACCCTAACCCTAACCCTCATCCTAAACCTCACCCATACTCTACCCTAACCCTAACCCTAACCCAAAACCTCACCCTCAAAATCCGCCTCACTCTCACCCTCACCCTAACCCTAACTCTAACCCTAACCCTCTAACCCTAAACATAACCCTAACCCTATTAATAACCCTAACCCTAACCATCACCCTCACCCTCACCCTCACCCTAAAACTAACACTCACTCTAACCCTCACCCTCACCCTCACCCTAACCCTAACCCTAGCCCTCACGCTCACCCTCAAACTAACCCTAACCCTAATCCTAACCCTAAACATATCCCTAACCCTCAACCAAAGTCTCACCCTCACCATCACCATCACCCTAACGCTAACACTCACACTCCTCCTCCCACTCCCCCTCCCCCTAACCCTAACCATAATCATAACTCTCACACTTACCCTCACACTCACCCTCACCCTAATCCCAACACTGATACTAACCATCTAACCGTAACCCTAACCCTAATCTTAACCCTCTAATCCTAACCCTAAACCTAACCCTAAGGCTAACCCTAACCTTAACCCTAACCCTCACCCTGAACCTGACCCTCACACTAACCCTAACCCTAACCCTATCCCTAACCGTCTAACCCTAACACTGACCCTAACCCAAACCCTAACTCTCTAACCCTAAACTCACCCTCATCCTCACCCTCACCCTAACACTCCCAGTGATCCCAACCCTCACCCTAACCCTAAATCTAAATCTAAACGTCACCGTCAACCTCACCAGTACCCTCACCCTAACCCTGACCCTAACCCTAGCCCTAACCCTAACCCTAACCCTAACCCTAACCCTCACTCTCACCCTCACCCTCATCCTCAACCTAAACCTAACCCTAAAGCTAACCCTCTATCCCAAACCCTAACCCTAACCCTCTAACCCTAACCCTAACCCTAACCCTAACCCTAAACCTCTAACCCTAACCCTAACCCGAAATCTAACCCTAAACTTAAACCTCACCTTCACCCTAACCCTAACACTAACCCTCACCCTCAACCTCACCCTCACCCTAACCCTCACCCTCACCGTAACCCTCACTCTCACCCTCACCCGAACCCTAACCCTCACCCTCACCCTAACACTCACCATCACCCTAACCCTGACCATAACCATGAACATAACCTGCTAACCCTAACCATTACCCTAATCCTCTAACCCTAACTGTAACCTAACCCTTACCCTAACCCTAACCCTAACCCTAAGCCTAAGCCTAACTCTAACCCTAACCCTCACCCTCACCCTAACCGTAAACCTAATCCTGACTTACACCCTCAACCTAACCCTAACCCTCACCCTCTCCGTCACCTTCACTGTCACCCTAATCCTAACACTCACCCTCACCCTCACTCTCACCCTCACCCTAACCCTAACCCTAAACCTAACATTATAACCCTAACCTTAACCCTAACCCTTACCCTAATCCTCAACCAAACCCTCATCCTCACCCCCACCCTAACCCTAATCCTCACCCTCACCCTAACCATAACCATAACCATAACCCTCACACTCACCCTCACCCTCACCCTCACCCTAACCCTAACTCCAGCCTTAACCCTAACCCTAACCCTCCAACCGTAACCCTAACCCTAACCCTAACCCTAACCCTAAAACTAACCCTAACCCTCTAACCCTAACGCTAACCCTAACCCTAAACCTGAACCTAACCTTAACCCTCTAACCCTAAACCTAACCCTAACCTTAACCCTCTAACCCTAACCCTAACCCTAATCTTAAGCCTGTAAACCTAACCCTAACCCTAATCCTAACCTTCAAAACCTAACCCTCAACCTCACCCTAACACTAACCCTAACCTCACACTCACCCTAACCATAACCCTTACCCTAACTCTAATCCTAACCCTCACACTAAAACACACCCTCATCGTCATCCTAACCCTAACCATAACCCTAATCATAACACTAAACCTCACACTCGCCCTCAGCCTCACCCTCACCCTCACTCTCACCCTCTAACCCTAAACCAAACCCTAACCCTAACCTTTACACTCTAACCCTAACCCTAACACTAACCCTAACCCTCTAACCCTAACCTAACCCTAACCATCACCACAACCTTAACCCTCTAACCCTAACCCTAACCCTAACCCTAACCTTCTAACACTAAAACTCAACCTCACCCTAACCATATCCCTAACACTAACGCTCACCCTCACCCTCACCTCACCCTAACCACTGCCCTAACCCTAACCCTAACCCTAACCCTAACACTGACCGTAATCCTCACACTCAACCTCACCCTCACCCTAATGCTAACCCTAACCCTAACCCTAACCCTAACCCTAAACTTCATCCTGAACCTCACCATAGCCCTCACCCTAAACCTAACCCTAACCCTAACCCTAACCATCTAAAACTAATATTGACCATATCCTAAACCTTAACACTCTAACCCTAACCCTCACCTTCACCCCAACCCTAAACCTAAACCTAACCCTCACCCTCACCCTCACTCTCACCCTCACCCTCTGCCTTACCCTAACCCTCACCCTAACCCTAACCCTAACCCTAAATTTCACCCTCAACCTCACCATCACCCTCACCCTATCTCTAACCCTAACCCTAGCCCTAACCCTAACGCTAACCCTAACCCTCACCCTTACCCTCACCCTTACCCTCACCCTCACCCTAACCCTAAACCATACACTAACCCTAAACCTAACCCTCTAACCCAAACCCTAACCCTAACCTTAACCCTCTAATCCTAATCCTAACCCTAACCCTAAACCTATAACCCTAAACCTAACCCTAAATCTAACCCTAACCCTCAACCTCATCTTCACCCTAACCCTAACCCTTACCCTCACTGTCACCCTCACCCTCACCCTAACCCTAACCCTCACCCTCACCCTCACCCTCACCCTAACCCTCACCATCACCCTAACCCTAACCCTAACCATAACCATAACCCGCTAACTCTAAACATTACACTAAACCTCTAAGCCTAAGCGTAACCTAAACCTAACCCTAACCCTAACCCTCACCCTAACCATATCCCTAACACTAACTCTCACCATCACCCTCACCCTCACCCTAACCATTGCCCTAACCCTAACCCTAACCCTAACCCTAACACTGACCCTAATCCTCACACTCAACCTCACCGTTACCCTAAAGCTAACCCTAACCCTAACCCTAACCTTAAACTTCATCCTGAACCTCACCATAACCCTCACCCTAACCCTCACCCTCACCGGAAACCTAACCCTAACCCTAACCCTAACCATCTAACCCTTACACTGACCCTATCCCAAACCTTAACACTCTAACCCTAACCCTCACCTTCACCCCAACCCTAAACCTAAACCTAACCCTCACCCTCACCCTCACCCTCACTCTCACACTCACCCTCACCCTCTGCCTTACCCTAACCCTCACCCTAACCCTAACCCTAACCCTAAACTTCACCTTCAACCTCACCATCACCCTCACCCTATCTCTAACCCTAACCCTAGCCCTAACCGTAACGCTAACCCTAACCCTCACCCTTACTCTCATCCTCACCCTCACCCTCACCCTAACCCTAACCCGTACACTAACCCTAAACCTAACCCTCTAACCCAAACCCTAACCCTAACCTTAACCCTCTAATCCTAATCCTAACCTTAACCCTAATCCTATAACCCTAAACCTAACCCTAAATCTAACCCTAACCCTCAACCTCATCTTCACCCTAACCCTAACCCTAACCCTTACCCTCACCGTAACCCTAACCCTCACCCTAACCCTCACCTTCACCATCACCCTAACCCTCACCATCACCCTAACCCTAACCCTAACCATAACCATAACCCGCTAACGCTAAACATTACACTAAACCTCTAAGCCTAAGCATAACCTAAACCTAAAACTAACCCTAACCCTAACCCTAATCCTAACCCACACCCTCAAACTAACACTAACCCTCACCCTCACCCACACCCTAATCCTAACCCTCACCCTCACCCTCCCTCTCACCCTAACCCTCACCCTCACCCTAACCCTAACCCTAAAACTAACCTTCTAACTCTAACCCAAAGCCTCCAACCCTAAACATAAACCTAAACCTATTAATAACCCTAACCCTTACCATCACCCTCACCCTCACCATAAACCTAACAATAACCCTCACCCTCACCCTCACCCTCACCCTAACCCTAACCTTAGCCCTCACCCTCACCCTCAAACTAACCCCAACCCTAACCCTAACCGTAACCCTAACCGTATCCCTAACCCTCAACCAAACCCTCACCTTTACCCTCACCATCAACCTAACGCTAACACTCACACTCCTCCTCCCCCTCCCCCTCACTCTAACCCTAACCATACCCATAACTCTCTCACTTACCCTCACACTCACCGTCACAATAACCCTAACCCCAAACCTAACCCTAACCCTAACATTAATCCTAACCCTAACCCTAACCCTCTATCCCTAACCCTAACCCTAACCCTAAAACTAAAACTAACCGTCTAACCCTAACCCTAACCCGAATCTTAACCCTCTAATCCTAACCCTAAACCTAACCCTAAGGCTAACCCTAACCCTAACCCTAACCCTCACCCTCAACCTCACCCTGACCCTCACCCTAACCCTAACCCTAACCCTAACCGTCTAACCCTAACACTGACCCTAACCCAAACCCTAACTCTCTAACCCTAACACTCCCCCTCCCCCTTCCCCTCCCCCTCCCCCTCCCCCTCACCCCAACCCTCACCCTAACCCTAAACCTTAACCTAAACGTCACCCTCAACCTCACCATCACCCTCACGCTAAACCTGACCCTAACCCTAGCCCTAACCATAACCCTAACCCTCACCCTCACTCTCACCCTCACCCTCACCCTAACCCTAACCCGAACACTAACCCTAAACCTAACCCTCTATCCCAAACCCTAACCCTAACCTTAACCTTCTAACTCTAACCATAACCCTAAACCTCTAACCCTAACCATAACCCTAAATCTAACCCTAACCCTAAACCTCAACTTCACCCTAACCCTAACCCTCACCCTCAACCTCACCCTCACCCTAACCCTCACCCTCACTCTAAACCCAACCCTCACCCTCACCCTAACCGTCACCATCACCCTAACCCTAACCATAAACATAAACATAACCCGCTAACCCTAACCATTACCCCAAACCTCTGACCCAAACCATAACCTAAGCCTAACCGAACCCTAACCCTAACCCTAAACCAAACTCTAACCCTAACCCTCACCCTCACCCTAAACCTAAACCTAATTCTAATCTACACCCTCAACCTAACCCTAACCCTCACTCTCTTCCTCACCTTCACTCTCACCCTAATCCTAACCCTCACCCTCACCCTCATTCTCACCCTCAACCTCACCCTCACCCTAACTCTAATCATAACCCGAACCCTAACCCTAACCCTCACCCTAAAGTTTACCCTCAACCTCACACTCACCCTCACCCTCACCCTAATCCTAACTCTAACCCTCACGCTCACCCTCACCCTGACACTCAACCTAACCGAAACCCTAACCCTAACGCTAACTCTAAACCAAACCCTCACCCTCACCCTCACCCACACCCTTACCCTAACCCTAACACTCACCCTAACCCTAAACCTAATCCTCACCTCAACCTCACCCTCACCCTCACCCTAACCCTAACCATAACCATAACCATAACCCTCACCCTAAAGATAAACCTAACCCTAACACTAACCATAACCCTCTAACCATAACCATAACCCTAATCCTCCAACACTTACTGTAACCTAACCCTAAACCTAACCCAAAACCTAACACTAACCCTCACCCTTATCCTCACCCTAACCCTAACCTTAATCCTAACCATAACCCTCACCCTCACCCTCACTCTAACCCTCACCCTCAACCTTAACCTAACTGTAACCCTAAACTTAACCTTTTGCCTAACTCTCTAACCCTAACCCTAATCCTCTAACCCTAACCCTGACCCTAAACAAATACCTAACTCTCTAACCCTTAACCTCTCACTCTCCCTAACCCTAACCCTAAACCTCACCCTAAACATCACCCTCAACCTAACCCTAACTCTAACCCTAACCCTAACTCTCACACTCACCCTCAGCCTGACCCTCACCCTCACCCTCACAGAAACCCTATCTCTAACCCTAACCCTCTAACCCTAACCCTAACCATAATCATAACCATAACCCTAACCCTATTCATAAACCTAACCCTAACCCCCACCCTCACCCTCACCCTAACCCTAACACTAACACTCACGCTCACCCTCACCCTCACCGTCACACTAACCCTAACCGTTACCCTCACTCTCACCCTCACCCTCACCGTAAACCTAACCCTAAACTTAACCCTAAACCTAACGCTCACTCTCACCCTCACCATCACCCTCACCCTTACCCTAACCGTACTCCCATCCTAAGCCTAACCCTAAACTTAACCCCTAACTCTAGCCCTAACCTAACGCTAATCCTAAACATAAACCTAACCTTAGCCCTAAATCTAACGCTAACCCTAACCCTAACTCTAACCCTCCAACCCTAACCTTAACCCTAACCTCGAACCCTAACCCAAACCCTAACCCTAAGGCTCACCCTAACCCTAATCCTAACCCTAATCGTCAACCAAACCCTTACCCTCAACCTCACCCCCACCTAACCCTCACCCTCACCCTCACCCTAACACTAACCATAACCATAACCCTCACACTCACCCTCACCCTCACCCAAACCCTAACACCAACTCTAGCCTAACCCTAACACTAACCCTCTAACCCTAACCCTCAACCTCACCCTAACCCTCAACCTCATCCTAACCCTAACCCTAACCCTAATCCTCACCCTCTCCCTCACTCTAACGCTAACCCTAACCCTAATGCTAACCTTAACCCTCACCCTCACCCTATCCCTAACCTTAACCCTAAACCTTACACTCACCCTCAGCCTCACCCTCACCCTCACCCTAACCCTAACTCTAACTCTAACCTCTAATCTTAACCCTAACACTAAACCTAAACCTAACCCTAACCGAATTCATACACCTAACCCTAACCCTCACCCTCAGCCTCACCCTCACCCTAACCCTAAGCCTAACCCTAAACTTCACCCTCATCCTAACCCTAAGCCTAACCCTAAACCTAACCCAACAGTCACCTTCACCCTCACCCTCAACATAACCCTAACCCTAACCTAACCCTCACCCTCATCCTCACCCTCACCCTCACCCTTACCTAACACTAACCCTCACCCTAAACCTAACTTTAACCCTAACCCTCACCCTCACCCTCACCCTAACCCTAACCCTCATCCTAAACATCACCCTCACCCTCACCCTAACCCTAACCCCAACCCTCATCCTCACCCTCACCCTTACCCTAACCCTCCCCCTCCCGCTCCCCCTCAACCTAACCCTAAACCTAAACATAAAAATAAACCTAACTCTCACACTCACCCTCACCCTCACCCTTACCTTAACCATAACCCTCACCCTAACCCTAACCCTAGGCCTAACCCTCACCTCAACCTCACCGTCACCCTCACCCTAACCTTAACCCTAACCCTAACCCTAACTATAACCCTCTAACCCTAAGAATAACCCTAATAGTCTAACTCTAACCGTAACCTAACCCACCCTAACGGTAACCCCAAACCTCATCCCCAAACTCACCCTCACACTCACCCTCAGCCTAACCCTCACCCTAAACCTAACCCTACCCCTAACCCTAACCATGACCCTCACCCTCACCCTCATGCTAAAACTAAGCCTAACCCTAAACCTAACCTTTAACCCTAATCCTAAACCTAACGCCAATCCTAAGCATAAACCTTACCTTAGCCCTAAATCCGACGCTAACCCTAACCCTAAACCTAACCCTAACCTCCAACCGTAACCTTAACCCTAAACCTGTAAACCTAACCCTAACCCTAAACCTAAAGCTAACCCTAACCCTAATCCTAACCATAATCCTCAACCAAATCCTCACCCTAACCCTAACCCTAAGCCTAACCCTCACCCTCAACCTCACCATCATCCTCACCCTCACCCTATCAGTAACCTTAGCCCTATCCCTAAGCATAACTTTAATCCTCACCCTGACCCTCACCATCACACTCATCCTAACCCTAACCCTAAACATAACCATAATTCTCTAACCCTAACCTTAACCTAACCCTAACCCTAACCCTAAACCGAACACTAAACCTATCCCTCACCCTCACCCTAACCCCTCCGCTAACTATCACCCTCACCCTCACCCTCACCCTCACACTAACACTAACCTGATCCATATCCCTAAACTTAACCCTCTAACACAAATCCAAACCCTAACCCTCTAACCCTAACCCTAACCCTAACCCTAACTCTCTAACCCTAAAACTAACCCTAACCCTCACGCTCACCCTCACCCTCACCCTAACCCTCACCATCACCCTAAGCTTAAACTTAACCCTAAACATAACCCTCTGACCCTAACCATTACCCTAATCCTCTAACCATAACAGTAACCTAAACCAAACCCTAACCCTAAACCTAACCCTTAACCTAACTCTCACCCTACCCCTCACCCTCACCCTAACCCTAACCCTAATCCTAACCCTCACCCTAACTCTCATTCTCACCCTCACCCTCACCATCACCCTAACCCTAACCCTAAACCTAACGTTCTAACCCTAACCCTAGC
Source organism: Megascapheus bottae (assembly GCA_024803745.1). Classification (NCBI taxonomy): domain Eukaryota; kingdom Metazoa; phylum Chordata; class Mammalia; order Rodentia; family Geomyidae; genus Megascapheus; species Megascapheus bottae. The sequence continues at coordinate 127,910 of JANJXV010000128.1, read as the reverse complement.
CCTAACCCTAACACTCTAACCCTAATCCACAACCTCACCCTCACCCTAACCCTAACCCTAACCGAAACCTAACCCTAACCCTCATCCTAAACCTCACCCTCACCCTCACCCTAACCCTAACCCTAACACTAACCCTAAAACTCAAACTCTGCCTCACCCTCACCCTCATCCTAACCCTAAATCTAACACTAACCCTCTAACCCTAACCCTAACCCTAACCCTATTAATAACCCTAATACTAACCCTCATCCTCAACCTAACCCTATCCCTAACCCTAACGCTCACCCTCATCCTCACGTTCACCCTCACCCTAACCCTAAACCTCACCCTCACCCTCACTGTCACCCTCAACCTAACGCTAACCCTAACCCTAACCTTAACAGCAAACCTAACCCTCACCTCAACCTCATCCTCACCCTAACCCTAAACCTAACCCTAACCATAACCATAACCATAACACTAACCATCACCCTCACCGTCAACCTCACCCTCACCCTAAACCTAACCCTAACCCTGACACTAACCATAACCCTCTAACCTTAACCATAACCCTAATCCTCTAACCCTTAATGTAAACTAACCCTAACCCTAACCCGAAACCTGACACTAACCCTCACCCTCATCCTAACCCTAACCCTAACCCTAATCCTAACGCTCACCCTCACCCTCACCCTCAATCTATCCCTCACTCTCACCCTTAACCTAAATGTAACCCTAAACATAACCCTAAACCTAACCCTATAACCCTAACCATAACCCTCTACCCTAACTCTGACCAAAACCCAACCCTAACTCTCTAACCCTAACCCTCTCACTCACCCTAACCCAACCTAAACATAACCCTCACCCTCACCCTCATCCTCACCCTCACCCTCAACCTCACCCTAAACCTAAACCTAACCCTCACCCTAAACATCACCATCACCCTCACCCTACCCCTAACCCTAACCTCACACTCACCCTCAGTCTCACCCTTACCCTCACCCAAACCCTAACTCTAAGCCTAACCCTCTAAACCTAACCATAACCATAACCATAACCATAACCCTAACCCTACTTATAACCCTAACCCTCACCATCACCCTCACCCTATCCCTAACCCCAACGCTCACCCTCACACTCAGCTTCACTCTAACCCTAACCCTAACCCTCAGCCTCACACTCACCCTCACCCTAACTCTAAAGCTAAACCTATCCCTAAACCTAACTCTCACGCTCACCCTCACCCTCACCCTTACCATAACCATAACCATAACCCTCACCCTAACCCTAACCCTAAGCCTAACCCTCACCCTCAACCTCACCATCACCCTCACCCTAACCCTAACCCTGACGCTAACCCTAACCATAACCCTCTAACCCTAAGGATAAACCTAATAGTCTAACCCTAACCGTAACCTAACCCTAACCCTAACCGTAATCCCAAACCTCACCCCTAACCTCACCCGCACCCTCAGCCTAACCCTCACCCTAAACCTGACCCTAACCCTAACCCTAACCCTCAACCTCACCCTCACCCTCACCATAACCCTAAGCCTAACCCTAACCCTAAACCTTAACCCTAACCCCAAACCTAACTCTAATCCTAACCATAAACCTAACCTTAGCCCTAAATCCAATGCTAACCCTAACCCTAAACCTAACCCTAACCTCCAACACTACTCCTAAACCTTACCCTCTAATCCTATCCCTAGCTCTAACACTAAGGCTAACCCTAACCCTAATCCTAACCCTAATCCTCAACCAAACCCTCACCCTCACCCTAAACCTAACCCTAACCCTCACCCTAACCCTAAGCCTAACCCTCAACCTCAACCTCACCATCCTCCTCACCCTAACCCTAACCCTAACACTAGCCCTAACCCTAACAATAAACCTAACCCTCACCCTGACCCTTACCCTCACCCTCACCCTAACCCTAACCCTAACCATAACCATAACCCTAATTCTCTGACCCTAACCGTAACCTAACCCTAAACCTAACCCTAACCCTAAACCGAACACTAAACTTAACCCTCACCCTCACCCTAACACTTACCCAAACCCTAACCCTCACCCTCACTCTAACCCTCCCCCTGCCCCTCACCTTCACCCTAAACCTAACCCGATTCATATCCCTAAACCTAATCCTCTAATCCTAACCCTAACCCTAATCCTCTAACCCTAACCCTCACCCTCACTCTCACCCTAACCCTCACCATCACCCTAACCCTAACCATAACCATAACCCCCTAACGCTAAACATTACACTAAACCTCTAAGCCTAAGCGTAACCTAAACCTAACCATAACCCTAACCCTAATCCTAACACACAGCCTCAACCTAACCCTAACCCTCACCCTCACCCTCACCCTGAGCCTAATCCTAACCCTCACCCTCACCCTCCCTCTCGCCCTAGCCCTCACCCTCACCCTAACCCTAACCCTAAACCTAACCTTCTAACACTAACCCTAACCCTCTAACGCTAAACATAAACCTAACCCTATTAATAACACTAAACCTAAACCACACCCTCACCCTCACCCTCACCCTAAACCTAACAATAACCCTCACCCTCACCCTAACCCTAACCCTAGCCCTCACGCTCACCCTCAAACTAACCCTAACCCTAACCCTAAACGTATACATAACCCTCAACCAAACCCTCACCCTCACCCTCACCATCAACCTAACGCTAACACTCACACTCCTCCTCCCCCTCCCCCTCACCCTAACCCTAACCATAACCATAACTCTCACAATTACCCTCACACTCACCCTCACAATAACCCTAACCCCAAACATAACCCTAACCCTAACATTAATCCTAACCCTAAACCTAACCCTCTATCCCTAAACCTAACCCTAACCCTAACACTAATACTAACCGTCTAACCCTAACCCAAACCCTAATCTTAACCCTCTAATCCTAACCCTAAACCTATCCCTAAGGCTAACCCTAACCCTAACCCTCACCCTCACCCTAACCCTCACCCTAACCCTAACCCTAACCCTAATCGTCTGACCATAACACTGATCCTAACCCAAACCCTAACTCTCTAACCCTAAAGCTCACCCTCACCTTAACCCTCCCCCTCCCCCTCCCCCTTACCCCAACCCTCACCCTAACCCTAAACCTTAACCTAGACTTCACCCTCAACCTCACCATCACCCTCACGCTAAACCTGACCCTAACCCTAGCTCTAACCCTAACCCTAACCCTAACCCTCACCCTCACCCTCAACCTAACCCTAACCCGAACACTAACCCTAAACCTAAGCCTCTATCCCAAACCCTAACCCTAACCTTAACCCTCTAACCCTAACCCTAAACCTCTAACCCTAACCATAACCCGAAAACTAACCCTAACCCTAAACCTCAACTTCACCCTAACCCTAACCCTAACCCTCACCCTCAACCTCACCCTCACCCTAACCCTCACCCTCACCCTAACCTTAACCCGCACCCTCACCCTAACCGTCACCATCACCCTAAACCTAACCCTAACCATAAACATAACCCGCTAACCCTAACCATTACACCAAACCTCTAACCCAAACCATAACCTAAAACTAACCCGAACCCTAACCCTAACCCTAAACCTAACTCTAACCCTAACCCTCACCCTCACCCTCACCCTAACCCTAAACCTAATCCTAACCTACACCCTCAACCTAACCCTAACCCTCACCCTCTTCCTCACCTTCACTCTCACCCTAATCCTAACCCTCATCCTCACCCTCACTCACCCTCAACCTCACCCTCACCCTAACCCTAACCCTAAACCTAACCTTCTAACCCTAACCCTAACCCTAACCCTTACCTTAACCCTCTAACCCTAACATACACCCTCACCCTAACCCTAACACTAACCCTAAACCTCACCACAACTTCACGATCACCCTCACCCTAACCATAACCATAACCATAACCCTAACCCTAACCCTAACCCTAATCTTAACCATCTAACCCTATCCCTAAACCTAACGCTGAACCTCTAACCCTAATCCTCACCGTCACCCTAAACCTAACCCTAACCCTAATCCTCACCCTCACTCTCACCCTAATCATAACCCGAACCCTAACCCTAACCCTCACCCTAAAGTTTACCCTCAACCTCACACTCACCCTCACCCTCACCCTAACCCTAACCCTATCCCTCACCCTCACCCTCACCCTGACACTCAACCTAACTGAAACCCTAACCCTAACCCTAACTCTAAACCTAACCCTCAACCTCACCCTCACCAACAACCTTACCCTAACCCTAACACTCACCCTAACCCTAAACCTAATCCTCACCTCAACCTCACCCTCACCCTCACCCTAATCCTAACCCTAAACATAACCCTCACCTTCACCCTCACCCTCACCAACAACCTTACCCTAACCCTAACACTCACCCTAACCCTAAACCTAATCCTCACCTCAACCTCACCCTCACCCTCACCCTCACCCTAACCCTAACCCTAACCATAACCCTCACCCTCACCCTCACCCTAAAGATAAACCTAACCCTAACACTAACCATAACCCTCTAACCATAACCATAACCCTAATCCTCCAACCCTTACTGTAACCTAACCCTAAACCTAACCCAAAACCTAACACTAACCCTCACCCTTATCCTCACACTAACCCTAACCCTAATCCTAACCCTAACCCTCACCCTCACCCTCACTCTAACCCTCACCCTCACCCTTAACCTAACTGTAACCCTAAACTTAACCCTAAGCCTTACTCTCTAACCCTAACCCTTATCCTCTAACCCTAACCCTGACCCTAACCCAATACCTAACTCTCTAACCCTTAACCTCTCACTCACCCTAACCCTTACTCTAACCCTCACCCTCACCCTAACCCTAACCCTCACCCTGAACATCACCCTCACCCTAAACATCACCCTCAACCTAACCCTAACCCTAACCCTAACCCTAACCCTAACTCTCACACTCACCCTCAGCCTTACCCTCATCCTCACCCTCACACAAACCCTAACTGTAACCCTAACCCTCTAACCCTAACCCTAACCATAATCATAACCATAACCCTAACCCTATTCATAACACTAACCCTAACCCCCACCCTCAACCTCACCCTAACCATAACACTAACACTCATGCTCACCCTCACCCTCACCCTCACAATAACCCTAACCGTAACCCTCACCCTCACCCTCACCGTCACCCTCACCGTAAACCTAACCCTAAACTTAACCCTAACCCTAACACTCACGCTCACCATCACCATCACCCTCACCCTTACCCTAACCCTACTCTCATCCTAAGCCTAACCCTAACCTTAACCCCTAACTCTAGCCCTAAACCTAATGCTAATCCTAACCATAAACATAACCTTAGCCATAAATCTAACGCTAACCCTAACCCTAACTCTAACCCTCCAACCCTAACCTTAACCCTAACCTCTAACCCTAACCAAAACCCTAACCCTAAGGCTCACCCTAACCCTAACCCTAATCGCCAACCAAACCCTTACCCTCAACCTCACCCCCACCTAACCCTCACCCTCACCCTCACCCTAACACTAACCATAACCCTCACATGCACCCTCACTCAAACCCTAACACCAAATCTAGCCTAACCCTAACACTAACCCTCTAACCCTAACCCTCAACCTCACCCTAACCCTCAACCTCACCCTAACGCTCAACCTCACCCAACCCTAACCTTAACCCTAATCCTCACCCTCTCCCTCACTCTAACCCTAACCATAACCCTAACCCTAACGCTTACCCTAACCGTCAAACTCACCCTATCCCTAACCCTAACCCTAAACCTCACACTCACCCTCAGCCTCAGCCTCACCCTCACCCTAACCCTAACTCTAACTCTAACCTCTAACCTTAACCCTAATACTAAACCTAACCCTAACCGAATTCATACACCTAACCCTAACCCTCACCCTCAGCCTCACCCTCACCCTAACCCTAAGCCTAACCCTAAACCTAACCCAACAGTCACCCTCACCCTCACCTTCAACCTAACCCTAACACTAACCCTAACCTAACCCTCACCCTCACCATCACCCTTACCTAACACTAACCCTCACCCTAAAACTAACCCTAACCCTCACCCTCAACCTCACCCTCACCCTCACGCTAACCCTAACCCTCACCCTCACCCTCATCCTCATACTTAACCTAACCCTAACCCTCACTCTAACCCTAATCCTAACTCTAACCCTAAACGTCACCCTCAACCTCACCATCACACTCACCCTAACACTAACCCAAACCCTAACCCTAACCCTAATCATAACTCTAAACTTCAACCTCACCCTCACCTTTACCCTCACCCTAACCCTAACCCTAACACTAACCCTAACCCTAATTCTCTAACCCTAACCGAAACTGAACCCTCACCCTAACCCTAACTCTAACTGAACCCTAACCCTAAATGTCACCCTCAAACTCACCATCACCCTCACCCTAACCGTAAACCTAACCCTAACCCTAACCCTAACCCTAACCCTAACCCTAACCGAATCCTAACCCTAACCCTTACCCCAACCCTAACCCTAAACTGAACACTAAACCTAACCCTCAGCCTTACCCTAACCATACCCTAACTCTAACGCTCCCTCTCCCCCTCACTCTACCCCTCCCCCTCCGCCTCCTCCTAATCCTAACCCGAACCATATCCCTAAACCTAACCATCTAACCCAAACCCTAAACCTAAACCTAACCCTATAAACCTAACCCTAACACTAACCCTCACGATCACCCTCACCCTTACCGTAACCCTAACCCTAACCTTCACCCTCACTCTCACCCTCAACCTCACCCAAACCCTAACCCTAACCTTCACCCTCACCCTCACCCTCAACTGAACCGTAACCCTAACCCTAACCCTAACACTAACCCTAACCTTAACCCTATCCCTAACCCTCAACCGAACCTTCATCCTCACCCTCACCATCATCCTAACCCTAACACTCACACTCACCCTCACTCTCTCTCTAACCCTAACCATAACCATAACCCTCACACTCACCCTCACACTCACCCTCACCCTAACCCTAACCCCAACACTAACCCTAACATTAACCCTAACCCTAACCCTCCAACCCTAACCCTAACCCTAACACTAATAGTAACCGTCTAACCCTAACCCTAACCCTAATCTTAACCATCAAACCCTAACCTTAAAACTAACCCTTACCCTCTAACCCTAATCCTCACAGTCACCCTAACCCTAACCCTAACCCTAAGCCTCACCCTCACCCTCACGCTAACCCTAATCTTAACCCTAACCCTCACCCTCACCCTGACACTCAACCTAACCCTAATCCTAAACCTAACCCTAACTCTGAACCTAACCCTCACCCTCACCCTCATCCTCACCCTCACACTTACCCTAACCCTAACACTCACCCAAACCCTAACCCTAACCCTATCCCTCCCCTCAACCTCAGCCTCACCCTCGCCCTCACCTCACCCTAACCATAACCCTAACCCTAACCCTAATCCTCAACCAAACACTCATGCTCACTCCCACCCTAAACTTAACCCTCACTCTCACCCTCACCCTCAACCTAATCCTAACCCTAACCATAACCCTCTAACACTAACCCTAACCCTAACCTTAACCCTGTAACCCTAAACCACAACCTTACCCTAAACCTAACCCTAACCCTGACCCTCACCCTCACCCTAACCATAACCCTAACACTAACGCTAAATCTAAACCTCACCCTAAACCTCACCCTCACCCTCATCCTAACCCTAACCATATCCCTAAACCACACACTCGCCCTCAACCTCACCCTCAACCTAACCCTACCTCTAACCCTAACCCTCTAACCCGAAACCTAACCCTAACTCTAATCATAACCCTAACCCTAACCCTGACCCTCACCCTCACCCTCACCCTCACCCTAAGCCTAAACCTAACCCTAAACCTCACCCTCACCCTCACCGTCACCCTCAACCTAACCATAACCCTAACCCTAACTCTAACACTAACCCTAACGCTAAACCTAACCCTAAACCTATCCCTAACCCTCACCCAAACCCTCATCCTCACCCTCACCATCATCCTAACCCTAACACTCAAACTCACCCTCACCCTCACCCTAACCCTAATTCTAACCCTAACCCTCAACCTTACCCTCACCCTAATCATAACACTAACCCTAAGCCTAAACCTCACCCTAAACTTCACCATCAACCTCACACTCAACCTCACACTCACCCTAACCCTAACCCTAACCCTCACCCTCAAACTGACACTCAACCTATACCTAACCCTAACCCTAACCCTAACCCTAAATCTGAACCTAACCCTCACCCTCACCCTTACCCTCACCCTAACCCTAACCCTAACCCTAACACTAACCCTAACACTAACCCTAAACCTAACAATAACCCTATCCCTAACCCTCAACCAAACCCTCATCCTCACCCTCACCATCACCCTCACCCTAACACTCAAACTCACCCTCACCCTCACCCAAACCTAACCATACCCATAATCCTCACACTCACCGTCACTCACCCTCACCCTAACCCTAACCCCAACCCTAACCCTAACATTAACCCTAAACCTAACCCTAACCCTCCAACCCTAACCCTTACCCTAACACTAACACTAATAGTAACCGTCTAACCCTAACCATAACCTTAATCTAAACCATCTAACCCTAACCCTAACCCTAGCCCTCTAACCGTAAACCTAATCCTAACTCTAACACTAACACTAACACTAACCCTAACCCTCACCCTCACCCTCACCCTAACCCTAAACCTAATCCTCACCCTCATTCTCACCCTCGCCCTCACCTCACCCTCACCCTAGCCCTAACCCTAACCCTCACCCTCACCCTGACACTCAACCTATACCTAACCCTAACCCTAACTCTGAACCTAACCCTCACCCTCACCCTCACCCTCACCCTCACACTTACCCTAACCATAACACTCACCTAAACCCTAACCCTAACCCTAACCCTCCCCTCAACCTCACCCTCACCCTCACCCTAACCCTAACCCAAAACCTAACCCTAACCCTCACCCACACCCTCACTCTAACCCTATCCCTACCCCTAACCCTAACCCTAACACTCTAACCGTAAACCTAAACCTAACTCAAACACTAACACTAACACTAACCCTAACCCTCACCCTCACCCTCACCCTAACCCTAAACCTAATCCTCACCCTCACTCTCACCCTCGCCCTCACCTCACCATAACCATAACCCTAAAGCTAACCCTGATCCTCAACCAAACACTCACCTTCACCCCCACCCTAACCCTAACCCTCACCCTCACCCTAACCCTCACCCTCACCCTAACCCTAACCCTAACCCTAACCTTAACCCTCTGACACTAACCCTAACCCTAACCCTGTAACCCTAACCCACAACCTCACCCTAAACCTAACCCTAACCCACACCCTCACCCTCACCCTAACCATAACCCTAACCCTAATGCTAACCCTAAACCTCCCCCTAAACCTCACCCTCACCTTCATCCTAAACCTAACCATATCCCTAAATCTCACACTCGCCCTCAACCTCACCCTCACCCTAACCCTACCTCTAAACCTAACCCTCTAACCCTAATTCTAAGCGTAACCCTAATCATAACCCTAACCCTACCCTCATCCTCGCCATCACCCTCACTCTGAGCCTAACCCTAACCCTAAACCTCACCCTCACCATCACACTCACCCTAACCCTAACCCTACCCCTAACCCTAAACCTAAACCTAACCCTCACCCTCACCCTCACCCTCACCCTCACCCTCACCCTCACCCTCACCTAATCCTAACCCTAACCCTAACCCTAAACCTAAACCTAAACCTCAATCTCACCCTCAGCCTTACCCTTACCCTAACCCTAATCTTCACCCTAACCCTAACCCTAACCCTAACTCTCATACTCACCGTCACCCTCACCCTCACCCTAACTCTAACACTAACCCTAATCCTAATCCTCACCCTCACCCTCATCCTAACCCTATCCCTAACCCTAACACTAACCCTCTAACCCTAACACTGACTCTATCCCAAATCCTAACTCTCTAACCCTAATCCTCACCCTCACCCTAACCCTCACCCTAAACCTAACCCTCAACCTCACCCTCACCACTACCCTAAACGTAACCCTTACCCTAACCCTCACCCTCACTCTCACTCTCACCCTCACCCTCACCTTAAACCTAACCCGAACCTTAACCCTAAACCTAACCCTCTAACCCAAACCCTAACCCTAATATTAACCCTCTAACCCTAACACTAACCCTAAAACCTCTAACCCTAAATCTAACCCTAAACCTCACCCTCACCCTCACCCTAAGCCTAACCCTAATTCTCACCCTCACCCACACCCTCACCCTAAACGTCACCGTCACCCTCACCCTACCCCTAACCCTCACCATAACCCTCACCATCACCCTAACCATAACCATAACCATAACCCTAACCTGCTAACACTAACCATTACCCTAAACCTCTAACCCTAACATTAACCTAAAACTAACCCTAACCCTAATCCTAACCCTAAACCTAACTCTAACCATAACCCTCACCGAAACCCTAACACTAATCCTAACCCAAACCCTCACCCTAAACCTAACTCTAACCCTCACCCTCACCCTCACTCTAACCATAACTCTAACCCTAACCCTAACCCTAACCCTCACCCTAAACATCACCCTCACCCTCACCCTAACCCCAACTCTAACCCTAACCCAATAAACCTAACCCTAATCCTAAGCCTAAACATAACCCTAACAGTATTAATAACCCTAACCCTAACCCTCACACTCACACTCACACTCACTCTCACCCTCACACTAACCCTAACCCTAACCCTCACCCTCACCCTCACCCTCACCCTCACCCTAACCCTCACCCTCACCCTCACCCTCACTCTCAACCTAACCCTAAACCTAACCCTAACTCTAACAGTAAACCTAACCCTCACCCTCACCCTCATCCTTACTCTAATCCTAACCCTCACCCTAAACCTAACCCTAACCATCAACATCAACCCCAACATCACCCTCATCCTAACCCTAACCCTAACCATAACCCTACCCTCACCCTCACCCTCACCCTAACCCTAACCTTAACCCTAAACATAACCCTCTAACCATAACCATAATCCTAATCCTCTAACCCTAACCGTAACCTAAACCTAACTACCCCTAACCATAACCCTAACCCTAAACCAACCCTGTTCATAGCCCTAACCTTAACCCTCACCTCACCCTCACCCCAACCCAACCATAACCCTAAACCTAACCCTCACCCTCACCCTCAACTTAACCCTAACCCTAACCCTAACACTAACCCTCTAACCCTAACCCTCAACCTCACCCTACCCCTACCCCTACCTCTAACCCTCACCCTCAACCTCACCCTATCCCTAACTGTAACCCTAACCCCCCCTCACCCTCACCCTCACCCACACCCTAATCAAAACACTAACCCTAACCCTAACCCTAACCCTCACCCTACACCTCACCCTCACCCTCACCCTAACTCTAACCCTAACCCTATAACCCTAACCGTAACCCTCACCCTCACACTCAACCTCATCCTTACTCTAACCCTAAAAATCACCCTCACCCTCACCCTAACCCTAAACCTAACCCTAACCATAACCCTCTAACCCTAATCACAATCCTAATCCTCTACCCTAATCTTAACCTAACCCTTACCCAAACCCAAACCCTAAAACTACTCATAGCCCTAACCTTAACACTCACCCTCACCCTCACCCTCAGCCTAACCATAACCCTACCCTAATGCTAACCCTAACCCTCACCCTAACCCTGACCCTAACCCTAACTCTCAACCTCATTCTCACTATCACCCTCTCGCTAACCCAAACCCTAACCATAACCCTAACCATAACCCCAACACTCACCCTCAACCTAACGCTAAACCTAACCATAACCATAACCCTCTAACGCTAACCATAATCCTAATCATCTAACCCTAACCGTAACCTAAACCATACCCAAACCCTAACCCTAAAACTATTCATAGCCCTAACCTTAACCCTCACCCTCACCCTAAACCTAACCATAATCCTACCCTAACGCTAACCCTAATCCTCACCGTAAACCTCACCCTCACCCTCATCCTAACCCTAACCCTAACCCTCACCCTCAATATCACCCTCACCCTCACCCTAACCCTCACCATCACCCTAACCATAACCATAACCCTAACCATAACCCGCTAACCCTAACCATTACCCTAAACTTCTAACCCTAACAGTAACCTAAATCTAACTCTAACCCTAACCCTAACCCTAAACCTAAACCTAACTCTAACCCTAACCCTCACCCTCACACTCACCCTAACCCTAACGCTAATCCTAACCCACACCCTCACCCTAAACCTAACCCTCACCCTCACACTCACTCTATCACCCCAACCATAACCCTAAACCTAACCCTAACCCTAACCCTCTACCTAAACCTCACCCTCACCCTCACCCTAACCCTAACTATAACCGTAACCCTATAACCCTAACCCTAACCCTAAACCTAAAAATAACCCTAAACCTATTAATAACCCTACCCAAACCCTCACCCTCACCCTCACTCTCACCCTAACCCTAATGATAACTCTCATCCTCACCTCACCCTCACACTCACCCTAACCCTAACCCTAACCCTCACCCTCACCAGCACCCTCAACCTAACCCTAACCCTAACCCTCACCCTAAACCTAACCCTAACCCTAACCCTAACCCTAATCCTCAACCTCAACCTCACCATCACCCTCACCCTAAACCTAACACTAACCCCAACCCTAACCATCACCCTAACCCTCACCCTCACGCTCACCCTCACCCTCATTCTACCCCTCACCCTAACCCTAACCCTAACCATAACACTCTAACCCTAACCATAATCCTAATCCTCTAACCCTAACCGTAACCTAACCCTCACCCTCACCCTCACCCTCATCCTTACTCTAAACCTAACCCTCACCCTCACCCTAACCCTAACCCTAAGTTTCATCCTCAATCTCACCATCACCCTCACGCTAACCCAAACCCTAACCATAACCCTAACCATAACCCTAACCCTCACCCTCACCTTCACACTCACCCTCACCCTAACCCTAACCATAACCCTCTAACCCTAACCATAATCCTAATCCTCTAACCCTAACTGTAACCTAACCCTTTCCTAAACCCTAACCCTAACACTATTCATAGCCCTAACCTTAAACCTCACCCTCACCCTCACCCTAATCATAACCGTACCCTAACCCTCACCCTAAACCTCACCCTCACCCTCATCCTAAACCGAACCATAACCCTATCCCTAACCCTCACCATGACCCTCACGCTCACCCTCACCCAAACCCTCACCATCACCCTAACCATAACCATAACCATAACCAGCTAACACTAACCATTACCCTAAACTTCTAACCCTAACTGTAACCTAACTCTAACCCTAACCCTAACCCTAACCCTAAACCTAAACCTAAACCTAACTCTAACCCTAACCCTCACCCTCACCCTCACCCTAACCCTAATCCTAACTCACACCCTCACCCTAACCCTAACCCTCACACTCATTCTAACTATCATCCCAACCCTAACTCTAACCCTAACCCTAACCCTCACCCTAAATCTCACCCTCACCCTAACCCTAACTCTAACCCTAACCCTATATCCCTAACCCTAACCCCAACCCTAAACATAACCCTAAACCTATTAATAACCCTAACCCTAACCCTCACCCTCACCCTAACCATAACCCTAATGCTAACTCTCACCCTCACCTCACCCTCATCCTCACCTTAAACCTAACCCTAACCCTAACCCTCAACCTCACCAGCACCCTCAACCTAACCCTAACCCTAACTCTAACAGTAAACCTAACACTCACCCTCACCCTCCTCCTTACTCTAACCCTAACCCTCACCCTAAACCTAACCCTAACCCTAACCCTAACCCTCAACCTCAATCTCACCATCACCCTCACCGTAACCCTAAGCCTAACACCAACCATAACCATAACCCTAACCCTCATCCTCACCCTCACTCTAACCCTAACTCTAACCATAACCATAACACTCTAACCCTAACCATAATCCTAATGCTCTAACCCTAACCGTAACCTAACCCTTACCCTAACCCTAACCCTAACCATATTCATAGCCCTAAACTTCAGCCTCACCCTCACACTAATCCTAACCCTAAACCTAACCCTAACCCTCACCCTCACCCTCACCTGCAACCAAACCCTAACCCTAACCCTAAACCTCACCCTCACCCTCATCCTCACCCTTACCCTAACCCTAACCCTCACCCTCACCCTAACCCTAACCCTAACCCTAATCATCACCCTCAAGCTCACCCTCACCCTCACCCTAACCCTAAATATAACCCGAAATCTATTAATAACCCTAAACCTCACCCTCACCCTCACCCTACCCTAACCTGAACTCTCACCCTCACCCTCACCCTCACCCTAAACCTAACCCTAACCCTCACCCTCAACCTAACCCTAATCCTAACAATAAAACTAACCCTCACCCTCACCATCAACCTCATCCTTACTCTAACCCTAATCCTAACCCTCAACCTCAACCCCACCATCACCCTCACCCTAACCCCAACCCTAACCTTAACCCTAACCATAACCCTAACCCTCACCCTCACTCTAACCCTACACTTAAGCCTAACCATAACCCTCTAACCCTAGCCAGAATCCTAATCCTCTAACCCTAACCATAACCTAAACCTTACTCTAACCCTAACCCTATTCATAGCCCTAACCTTAACCCTCACCATCACCCTCACCTTCACCCTCACCCTAACCCTAACCCTACCCTAAACCTAACCTTCACCCTCACCCTCACCTTCAAACTAACCCTAACCCTAAATTTCACCCTCACCCTCACCTTCACTCTTACCCTAACTCTAACCCTCACCCTAACCCTAACCCTCACCCTCAAACTCACCTTCACCCTCACCCTAACCCTAAAACTAACCCTAAACAAAACCCTAACCCTCATCCACACCTCGCTCTCACCCTAACCCTAACTCTAACCCTCTAACCGTAACCGTAACCCTAACCCTAACATTAACACTAACCCTAACCCTAACATTAACAATAACCCTAACGCTCACACTCTCCCTAATCTTAAACCTAAACCTAACCCTCACCCTCACTCTCACCCTCACCCTCACCCTAACCCTAACCCTAAACCTAACCCTCTAACCCTAACACTAACCCTAACCCTCTAACATTAACCCTAAACCTAACCCTAACCCTAACCCTCACACTCAGACTCACCCTAACCCTCTCCCTCACCCTCACCCTAACCCTAACTCTAACCCTAACCCTCTAACCCTAACACTAACCCTAACCCTAAACTTCACCATCAACATCACCCTCACCCTCACAGTCACCCTAACCCTGATCCTAACCGTAACACTCAACCTCAACCTCACCCTCACCCTCACAGTAACCCTAACTCTAACCCTAACCATAACCCTAACACTAACCATAACCCTAACCCTATTCATAACCTTAACCATAACCCTCAACCTCACCCTCACCCTCACCCTAAACCTAACCCTAAACCTCTAACCCAAACACTAACCCTAACCCTAAACCTCACCCTCAATATCACCGTGACCCTCACCGTCACCCTAACCCTAATCCTAACCTTAACACTCACCCTCACCCTCACTCTCACCGTCAGCCTCACCCTAACTCACACCCTAAACCTAACCCTAACTCTCTTACCCTAACCCTAACCGTAACCCTAACCCTAACGATCACCCTAACACTAACCCTAACCCTAACCCTAACCCTAAACCTCACCCTCACCATAACCTAACCCTAACTCTAACGCTAACCCTCACCCTCACACTCACCCTCAACTTCAAACTCAACCTCACCCACAGCCTAACCCTAACCCTAACCCTTAGCCTCACCCTCACCCTAACCTAACCCTCAACCTCACCCTAACCGTAACCCTAATCCTAAACCTAATCCTAAACCTAAACCTCACGCTTACCCTCACCCTCACACTTACCCTAACCGTATCACTCATCCAAACCCTAATCCTAACCATAACCCTCACCCTCAACCTCACATTCACCCTCACCCCAACCCTAACCCGAAGCCTAACACTAACACTAACCATAACCCCCTAACCCTAACCATAACACTAATCCTCTAACCCTAACCGTAACCTAACACTAACCCTAACCATAACCCCAAAGTTCACCCTCAACCTCACCCTCACCTTCACCCTCATCCTCAGAATAACCATCACCCTAAACCTAACCCTAACCCTAAACCTAACTCTAACCCTAACCCTCAAACACACCCTATCCCTAACCCTAATCCTAATCCACACCCTCACCCTAACCCTAACCCTAAACCTAACCCTAACCCTCACCCTAAACCTCACCCTCACACTCACCCTCACCCTCACCCTTACCCTCACCCTCACCCTCAGCCTCACCATCACCCTCACGCTCACCCTAACACTAACTCTAACCATAACCCTGTAACCGTAACCGTATCCCTAACCCTAACACTAACCCTATCCCTATTAATAACCCTAACCCTAACCCTCACCCTCACCATCACCCTCTCCCTAACCATAACCCTAACTCTAACCCTAACCCTCCCCCTCCCCCTAACCCTAACCCTAACACTCAACCTCACCCTCAACCTAACCCTAACCCTAACCCTAACAGTAAACCTAACCCCCACTCTCACCCTCACCCTCATCCTTACTCAAACCCTAACCCTCACCCTAACCCTAACCCTAACAATAATACTAATCCTAACCCTCAACCTCAACCTCACCCTAACCCTCACCTTAACCATAACCCTAACCCTAACCGTAACCCTAACCCTCACCCTCACCCTACCCTAACCATAACCATAACCATAACCATAACCATAACCATAACCGTCTAACCCTAACCTTAATCCTAATCCTCTAATCCTAACCTTAACAGAACCCTAAATCTAACCCTTACCCTAACCCTTCCCCTAAACCTAAAACTAAACCTCACCCTCAACCTCACCCGCACCCTTACCCTAACCCTTATCTTCATCCTCACCATAAACCTAACACTAACCCTCTCCCTCAAACTCACCCTCAGCTTCACCCTAACCCTAACCCTAACCCTAACCCTCACCCTCACCCTCATCCTCACTCTCACCCTAACCCTAACCCTAACCCTAACCCTATCCCTATCCCTAACCCTAACCCTCTAACCCTAACCCTAAACTTAACCTTAACCCTAACCCTAACCCTCACCCTCACCCTAACCCTATTCCTAACCTTATGCTCACACACCCTCACCCTCACCCTAACCCTAACCCTAACTCTAACCCTAACCCTCCAAACCTAACCCTAACAATAACCCTAACCATAACCCTAACCCTATTCATAATACTAACCCTAACTCTAACCCTGAACCTCACCCTCACCTTAACCCTAACCCTAACACTAACCCTCACACTCACCCTCACCCTCACCCTCACCCTCACCCTCAACCTCAACCTCACCCACACCCTGACCCTAAACCAAACCCTAACCCTTACCCTCTAACCCTAACCCTAACCCTAACCCTCTAACCCTAACCCTAACTCTAACCCTAACCCTCACCCTCAACCTAACCCTAACCCTAACCGTAACCCTAACGCTCACCAACACCCTCAACCTCACCTTAACCCTCACCCTCACCCTAACCACAACCCTAACCCTAATCCTCTAACACTAACCATAACCCTAATCCTCTAACCCTAACCCTAACCCTAACCCTAACACTAACCCTCACCATCACCCTCACCCTAAACCAACCCTAAGCTTAACCCTAACCATAACCCTCACCCTCACCCTTATACCCACCCTAAACCTAACGCTCACCCTCACCCTAACCCTGACCATAACCCTAACCCTCAAACTCACCCTCACCCTCACCCTCACACGAACCACAACCCCATCCCTAGCCCTAACCCTAACCCTAACCCTCTAACACTAACTGTAACCCTAACCCTTACCCTAAACCTAAACCTCACCCTCACCCTCACCCTCAACCTAACCCTAACCCTAACCCTTACGATAACCCTAAACCTCACCGTCACCCTTACCCTCACCCTTACCCTAAGCCTAACCCTCACCCTCACCCTCACCCTAACCCTAACCTTAACACTCACCCAAAACTTCACCCTCACCCTAACCCTAACCCTAACCCTCATGCTCACCCCCACTCTCACTCTAACCCCAACCCTAACCCTAACTCTCTAACCCTAACCCTAACCCTCTAACCCTAACCTTAAACTTAACCCTAACCCTAACCTCAACCCTCACCCTCACCTTCACACTCACCCTCACCCTAACCCTAACCCTCACCCAACCCCTCACCCTCACCCTCAACGTCACACTCACCCTAACCATAAACTTAACCCTAACCCTCTAACCCTATATATAACACTAATCCTCTAACACTAACCCTCTAATCCTAACACTAACCATAACACTAATCATAACACTAAACCTATTCATAACCCTAACCCTAATCCTCACTCTCACCCTCACCCTCACCCTAACCCTAACCCTAACCTTAACACTAACCCTAACCCTAACCCTCACCCTCACCCTCACTCTCACCCTCACCCTCCCACTAACGTTAACCCTATCCCTAACCTTAACCCTAAACCTAACTCTCTCACCATAACCCTAACACTAACCCTAACCCTCTAACCCTAACCCTAACACTAACCCTAATCCTAAGTAACCATTTAAACCTAACCCTAACCCTAACACTAACCCTAACCCTCACCCTCACCCTCAACCTCACCCTCACCATCACCCTAACCATCACCCTCAACCTCAACCTCAACCTAACCCTCACCCTCACCCTCACCCTAACCCTAACCCTTACCCTCAACCTCACCCTCAGCCTCACCCAAACGCTAACCCTAACCCTAACCTTAACACTAACCCTAACCCTAACCTGAACCCTATCCCTAACCCTATAAACCTAGACCTAACC
The DNA here is from genome assembly GCA_024803745.1 of Megascapheus bottae. Taxonomy (NCBI): domain Eukaryota; kingdom Metazoa; phylum Chordata; class Mammalia; order Rodentia; family Geomyidae; genus Megascapheus; species Megascapheus bottae. Next base: position 108,897 of record JANJXV010000128.1, on the reverse strand, counting down.
CTTACCCTGAAACTAACTCTAAACTCTAACCCTAACCCTAACCCTAACACTAACCCTCACCCTCACCCTCAACCTCACCTTAACTATCACCCTCACCCTCACCCTCACGCTCACCCTAACCCTCACCCTCACCCTCACACTAATCCTAACCCTAACCTTAACACTAAACCTAACCCTAACCCGAACCCTATCCCTAACCCTCTAAACCTAACCTTAACCCTAACCCTCTAACACTTACCCTAACACCAACACTGACCCTAACTCTAACCCTCTAACCCCAAGCCTAACCCTAACCCTAAACCTAATTCTAAACCTCACCCACAACCTAAACCTCACCCTCACCCTAACCGTAACCCTGACCCTGACCCTAACACTAACCCTAACCCTCACCCTCACCCTCACCCTCAACCTCACCCTCAACCTCACACTCACCCAACCATAACCCTAACCCTAACCCTCTAACCCTAAATATAACCCTAATCCTCCTACCCTAACGCTAACCCAAACCCTAACCGTAACCTAAACCTAACCCTAACACTAACCCTACCCTCACCCTCACCCTAAATGAAACACTAACCCGCACACTCACCATCACCCTCATCCTAACCCTAACCCTAAACATCTAAACCTAATCCTAACCCTAAATCTAACCCTAACCCTCACACTCAACCTCACCATAACCCTAACCCTAACCCTCACCCTCACCCTCACCCTCACCCTCACCCTCACCCAAACCCTAACACTCACCCTCACCCTCACCCTAACCCTAACCCTCACCCTCACCCTCACCCTCACATAAACCCTCACCCTCACACTCACCATAACCCTCACCATCTCCCTAACCCTAACCATAATCATAACCCGCTAACTCTAACCATTTCCCTAATCTGCTAACCCTAAACCTAAACCTAACCATAACCCTCACCCTCACTCTCATCCAAACGCTAACCCTAACCCTAACCCTCTGACCATAACCCTAACACTAACACTAACACTAAACCTGACCCTCAACCTCACCCTAACCGTAACCCTCTAACCCTAACCCTAGCCCTAACCCTACCACTAACACTAACACTCACACTCACTCTCACCCACAACTGCACCCTAACACTAATCCTAACCCTAACCCTCACCCTCATCTTCACCCTCACCCTAAGGCTAAGCTTAACCATAACCCTAACCCTAACCCTCCAACCCTAACCCTAACCTTAACCCTAATCCTCTAACCCTACCCCTAAACCTAACCCTATCCCTAACCCTAACAGTCTAACCCTAACCCTAATCCTAACACTACCCTCTAACGCTAACCCTAACCCTATGTCTAACACTAACCCTAACCCTTACCAAAACCCTAACCTTCTAACCATATCCGCAATTCTAACCCTAATCCCTAACCCTAATCTGAACCCTAACCCTAACACTAAACCTAACCCTCACCCTCACCCTCACCCGCAACCTAACTTTAATGCTAACCCTCACGCTCACGCTAACCCTAACCCTAAACCTCACCCTTACCATCATCCTCACCCTCACCCTCACCCTAATCCTAATCAGAACCCTAACCCTAACCCAATAACCCTAATACAAACCCTCTTACACTAACCCTAACGCTAGCCATCTAATCTTAACCCTAACCCGGACCCTAACCCCCTAGCCCTAACCATAACCCTAACCTTAACCCTCTAACCCTAACCCTAACACTAACCCTAACAATAACCCTAACCCTAACCCTCTAACCCTAAAACTAACGCTCTAAACGTAACCCTCACCCTCACCCTAACCGTAACCCTAACCCTAACCCAAAAGCTAACCCTCACCCTCACCCTAACCTGAAGCCTAACCCTAACCCTATCCCTAAACCTCACCCTCACCCTCACCCTCACCTTACCCACTAACCATAACCATAACCATAACACTTACCCTAACCCTCACCCTCACCCTCACCCCAACCCTAACACTAACACTAACCCTCACCCTTACCCTAAACCTAATCTTCACCCTTACCCTCACCCACACCCTCACCCTCACCCTAACCTGCACCGTATCCCTAACCCTAACCCTAAACCTCACCCTCACCCTCACCATCATCCTAACCCTAATCCTTACCCTAACCACTAACCCTAACCCTAAATGTAACCCTAACCCTAACCTTCACCCTCACCCGCACAATCACCCTCACCCTCACCTTCACTCTCACCCTCACCTTATCCCTCACCCTAACCATAACCCTAAACCTAACCCTAACCCTCACCCTCAATCTCACCCTCACCCTCACCCTCACCCTAACCCTAACACAAACCCAAACCCTAACCATCACCATCACCCTCACCCCGACCCTCACCCTGACCCTCACCCTCACCCTAACCCTAACCGAAACCCTAACCCTAACCCTTTAACCCTAACCCTAACCCTAAACTTAACGGTAACCCTAACGCTAAACTTCTAACCCTAATCCTAACCCTAACCCAAACCCTAACCCTAACCCTATCCCTACCCTTCAACCCTAACCCTAACTCTAACCCACCCTAACTTTCTAACCCTAACCCTAACCCTCACCCTCACCCTAACCTTAACCCAAAACCTAACCCTCACCCTCAACCTCACACTCACCCTCACCCTAACCTTAACACTCACCCTCAACTTCACCCTCACCCTAACCCTAACCCTAACCCTCACCCTCACTCTCACCCTAACGCCAGCCCTAAACCTAACTCTCTAACCCTAACACTAACCCTAACCTTTTAACCCTAACCTTAAACTTAACCCTAAACCTAACCCTCACCCTCACCCTCACCCTAACCCTAACCCTAACCCTGAACCTAACCCTCACCCTCACCCTCAACCTCACCCTCAGCCTCACACTCACCCAACATAACCCTAACCCTAACCCTCTAACCCTAAATATAACCCTAATCCTCTAACCCTAACCCTCTAACCCCAACACTAACCATAACCCTAAACATAACCCTAACCCTATTCATAACCCTAAACCTAACCCTCACTCTCACCCTTATTCTCACTCTAACCCTAACCCTAAACTTAACCCTCACCCTCAGCCTCACGCTCACCCTCAACCTAACCCTAACCCTAACCCTAACCCTAACCCTCACCCTCACCCTCAGTCTCACACTCAACCTCACCCTCACGCTAACCTTAAACTTAACCTTAACCCTAAACCTAACTCTCTAACCATAACCCTATCACTAACCCTAACCCTCTAACCCTAACCCTAAACCTAACCTTAATCCTAACTCTAACCCTCTAACCCTAATCCTAACCCTAAAACTAACCCTAGCAGTCACCCTCACCCTCACCCTCACCCTAAACCTAACCCTTACCCTCAACCTCACCCTCATACTCACCCTAACCCTAACCCTAACCTTAACACTAACCCTAACCCGTTAAGCCTAACACTTATCCTAATCCTCTAACTCTTACCCTAACCTTTACCTTAACCCTAACCCTAACAATCCCACCCCAACCCTAACCCAAACCCTAACACTAACTCTAAACCTCACCCAAAACCTCACCCTCACCCTCACCCTAACCATAACCCTAACCCTAACCCTGACCCTAACCCTCACCCTCACCCTCACCCTCACTCTCAAACTCACACTCACCCTAGCCATAACCCTAACCCTAACCCTCTAACCCTAAAGATAACCCTAATCCTCTAACCCCAACCCTCTAACCCTAACACTAACCATAACACTAACAATGACCCTAACCCTATTCATAACCCTAACCCTAACCCTCACTCTCGCCCTCACCCTCACTCTAACCTTAACACTAACCTTAAACCTCACCCCCAGCCTCACCCTTACTCTCACCCTAACCCTAACCCTAAACCTGATACTAACCCTCACCCTCACCCTCACTCTCACCCTCACCCTCACCCTATTCTAACCCTAAATCTAACCCTAACCCTCACCCTCACCCTCACCCTCACCCTAACCCTAACCCTCACCCTTACCCTCACCCTAACCCTCACTGTCACCCTCACCCTAACCCTAACCCTCACCTTCACTCTCAACTTCACCCTTACCCTCACACTCACCCTAACCCTCACCATCACCCTAAACCTAACCATATCCATAACCATAACCCACTAACCCTAACCATTACCCTAATCCGCTAACCCAAACCGTAACCTAAACCTAACCTTAAGCCAACCCTAAACCTACACCTAACTCTAAACCTAACCCTCTTCTTCACCCTAACCCTAACCCTAATCCTAACCCAAACCCTCACCCTAACCCTAACCCTAACCCTAACCCTAAACCTAAACCTCACCATCACCTTCACCCTCACCCTAACCATGCCCCTAAGCCTAACCCTAACCCTAAACCTAAACCTCACCCTAAACCTCACACTCAGCCTCACCCTAACCCTAACCTTAACCCCACCCTCAACCTCAGCCTCAGTCTCACCCTCACCCTCAACCTCACCCTAAACCTAACTCTAACCCTAATGCCATAACCCTAACCCTAACCCTGAACGTAACCAAAACCGTATTAATAACCCTAACTGTATTAATAACCCCAAACCTCATCCTCAACCTTACCCTCACCCTCAACCTCACCCTCACACTAACCCAAACCCTAGCGCTAACGCTAACCCTCACCCTCACCCTCACAATAATCCTAACCCTAACCATAAACCTAACCCTAACCCTCACCCTCACTCTCACCCTCACCCTAAACCACACCCTAACCCTAACACTAACCCTAACCCTCCCCCGCACATTCACCCTCACCCTCACCCTCACCCTCACCATCACCCTCATCCTAACCCTAACCCTAACCCTAACCCGAACCCGAACCCTCACTCTCACCCTACCCTTAACCCTAACCCTAACCTTAACACTAACCCTGACCCTCAAACTCACACTAACCCTAACCATCTAAACCTAAACCTAACTCTAACACTAACAATAACACTAACACTCACTCTTACCCTATCTGCACCCTAACCCTAACCCTAACCCTCACCCTCACTCTCACCCTAACCCTAACCCTAACCCTAACCCTAACCCTAAACCCTAACCCTAACCTAACCCTAACCCTAACCATAACCATAACCATAACCCTCTAACCCTAACCCTAACCCTAACCCTAACTGTCTAACCCTAACCCTAATCCTAGCCCTAACCCTAACACTAACCCTCTAACCCTAACCCTAACCCTAAGTCTAATACTAACCCTAACCCTAACCTTCTAACCCTATCCCCAACTCTAACCCTAATCCCTAACCCTAATCTGAACCCTAAGCCTAACCCTAAACCTAACCCTCACTCTCACCCTCACCTGCAACCTAACTTTAAACCTACCCCTAACCCTCACCCTAACCCTAACCCTAAACCTCACCCTTACCATCACCCTCACCCTCACCCTAATCCTAATCCTAACCAGACCCTAACCCTAACCCTCTAACCATAACCCAAACCCTCTAACACTAACACTAACCCTAACCCTCTAACATTAACCCTAACCCTAACCCCCTAACCCTAACCATAAACCTAACCCTAAACGTCTAACCCTAACACTAACCCTAATTCTGTAACACTAACCCTCACCCTCACCCTCACCCTCACCCTAACCCTAAACCTAACCCTAACAATAAACCTAACCCTCACACTCACACTCACCCTGCCCCGCAGCCTAACCCTAAACCTAAACCTAAACCTCACCCTCACCCTCACCCTCACCCTCACAATAACCACTAACCCTAACCACTAACCCTAACCCTAACCCTAACCCTAACCTTCACCCTCACCCTCAATCACACCCTCACCCTCACCCTAACAATAACACAAACCCTAACCCTAAACATCACCATCACCCTCACCCTGACTCTCACCCTCACCTCACCCTCACCCTAACCCTAACCGAAACCCTAACCCTTACCTTCTAACCCTAACCCTAACCCTCGAAACCAAACCCCAACCCTAACATTAACCCTAACCCTAACACTCTAACCCTAACCCTTTAACCCTAACCCTAACCCTAAACTTAACCGTAACCCTAACGCTAAACTTCTAACCCTAACCCTAACCGAAATCCTAACCCTAACCCTAACCCTATCCCTACCATTCAACCCTAAACCTAACCCTAACCCTAACCCTAACCTTCTAACCCTACACCTAACCCTAACCCTTACCCTCATCCTTACCCTAACTCTAACCCAAAACCTAACCCTCACCCTCACCCTCACCCTCACCCTCACCCTCACAATAATCCTAACCCTAACCCTAACCCTAACCCTAACCCTACCCACACTCTCACCATCACCCTCACCCTAATGATAACCCTAACTCTAACCCTAACCCTAACCCTCTAACCCTAACCCTAACTCTAACCCTCTAACCCTAACCCTAACAATAACCCTAACTATTACCCTCTAACCCTAAACCCAACTCTAACCTTAATCCCTAACCCTAACCCTAACCCTAATCCTAAACCTAACCCTCACCCTCACCCTCAACCTCTCCCGCAACCTAACCCTAACCCTAACCCTCACCTCACCCTCACCCTCACCCTAATCCTAACCAGAACCCTAACCCTAACCCTTTAACCTAACCCTAACGCTAACCCTCTAAATTAACCCTGACCCTAACCCTAACAATAACCCTAACCCTCTAACCCTAACACTAACCCTAACCCTGTAACACTAACCCTCACCCTCACCCTAACCCTAACCCTAAACCTAAACCTCCCCCTCACACTCATCCTCACCCTAACCCAAACCCTAACCCTAACCCTAAATCTCACCCTCACTATCACCCGCACCCTAACCACTAACCATAACCATAAGCCTAACATTAACTCTCACACGCACCCTCACCCTAACCCTAACCCTAACACTAACCCTCACCCTCACCCTCACCCTCACCCTCACCCTAATCCTAACCCTCACCCTAACCCTAACACTAAACCTAAGCATAACGCTTACCCTCACAATCAAACTGACCCTCACCCTCACCCTAACCATAACCCTAACCCAATCCCTAACCCTAACCCTCACCCTCACCCTCACCCTAACCCTAAGCGTAACCCTCTAACCCTAACCCTAACCCTAACCCTAACCCTCTATCCCTAACCATAACACTAACCCTAACCCTAACCTTCTCACCCTAACCAGAAACCTAAACCTAAACCTAAACCTAAATCTAATCGTCAGACTCAACCTAACCCTAACCCTAACGCGAAACCTAACCTACACCCTAACCCTCACCTTCACCCTAACCCTCACCCTAACCCTCACCCTAACCCTAACCCTAACCCTAACCCTAAACCTTACCCTCACCCTCACCCTAACCCTAACACTAAGCCTAACCATAAACCTAACCCTCACACTCACCCACACACTTACCCTCACCCTAACCCGCACCCTAAACCTAACCCTAAGCCTAACCCTAAAACTCGCCCTCACTCTCACCGTCACCCTTACCCTAACCTAACCCTAACAATAACCCTCATCCTTAACATCACCCTCACCCTCACCATCACCCTAACCCTAACCTAACCCTCACCCTCACCCTCACCTTCACCCAAACCCTAACCATAACCCTAACCCTCAACCTCACCCTTATCCTTACCCTCACCCTAACTTTAACACTCACCCTGACCCAAACCCTAACCCTAACCCTAACCCTAACCCTCACCCTCAATCTCACCCACAAACTCACCCTCACCCTAACCCTAACCTACTCCCTAACCCTAACCCACTAACCCTAACCCTAACCCTGCAACCCTAACTCCAACCCTAACATTAACCTTAACCCTGACCCTAACACTCTAACCCTAATCCTCTAGCCCTAACCCTAAACCTGACCTTAACCCTAACCCTAACGCTAACTTTCTAAACCTAACACTAACCCTAAAAAAAAACCCCTAACCCTATCCCTCCCTTAACCTTTTAACCCTAATGCTAACACTAACACTCACACACTCCCTCACCCTAACCCTAACCCTAACCCTCACCATCACCCTCACACTCACCCTAACCCTAAACCTAACCCTCAACTTCAACCTATCATTCACCATAACCCTACAACTAACCCTAACACTCACCCCCACCATCATCCTCACCCTAACGCTAAACCTAACCCTCACCCTCACCCTCACCTCAACTTAAGGCTAACTCTTACCCTAAACCTAACCCTCTAACCCTAACCCTAACCCTGACCCTAACCCTCTAACCCTAACCCTAACCCTAACCCTAACCCTCTAACCATAACCCTAACCCTAACCGTAACACTAACCCTCTAAACCTAACCCTAACCTTAAACCTAAGTCTAACCCTATCCCTAACCCTAACCCTAATCCTATCCCTAACCCTAACCCTCTAAGCCTAACCCCAACTCTAACCCTAACCCCTAACCCTAAGCCTAACCCTAACCTTAACCCTAAACCTAACCCTCACCCTCACCTTCACCCTCAACCTCACCCTAACCCTCACATTCACCCTCACCCTGACCCGCAACCTAAGCTTAACCCTAACCCTAACCTTCACCCTCAACCCCACCCTCACCCAAAACATAACCCTAACCATAACCCTCACCCTCAACCTCACCCTCACCCGCACCCTCACCCTAACCCTAACCCTCACCCTAAACCTAACCATATCCATAACCCTCACACTCAACCTCACCCTCAGCCTAACCGTAACCCTAACCCAAACCCTAAGCCTAACCATCACCATCACCCTCACCCTCACCCTAACCCTCAACCTAACCCTAACCCTAAACTTAACTCTAACACTCTAACCCTAACACAAACCATAATCCCCTAATTCTAACCCTAACCTAACCATAACCCTCACTTCACCGTCACCGTAATCCTAACCCTAACCCTCACCCTCACCCTAACCCTAACCCTAACTCTCTAACCCTAACCCTAACCCTAACCCTCTCACCCTAAACCTAAACCTAAAACTAAACCTAATCCTCACCCTCAACCTAACCCTAACCCTAACCCAACATTCACCCTAACCCTCACCCTCACCCTAACTCTGACCCTAACCCTAAGCCTAAAACTAAACCTAACCCTTACCCTCACCTCACCCTCACTCTCACCCTAAACTTAACCCTAACCCTCACCCTCACCCTCACCCTTACCCTCACCCTCACACTCACCCTAACCCAAACTCTAACCCTAACCCCTAAACCTAACCCTAACCCTCACCCTCACCCTGACAACACCAAAACCCTAATCCTAAACCTAACACTAAACCTAAACCTCATCCTCACCGTCACCTCACCCTCACCCTAAACCTCACCTTCACCCAAACCCTAACCCTAGCCATCACCCTAACCCTAAACCTGTCCGTCACCATCATCCTCACCCTCGCCCTCACCCTAACCCTAACCCTAACCCTAAAACTAACCCTAAGCTTAACCCTCACCCTCACCCTCACCCTCACGCTCACTCTAAACCTAACCCTAAACTTAATCCTAACCCTATCACTAACCCTCTAACCTCAATCCTAACCCTAATCCTCTAACCCTAAACCTAACCCCTTACCCTAACCCTTACTTTTACCCTAACCCTAATCCTAAACCTCTAACACTAACCCTAACCCAAACCCTAACCCTATGAACCAAACCCTAACCCTAACCCTAACCCTCACCCTCACCCTCAACCTCACCCTAACCGTAACCCTAACCCTATCCCTCAACATCACCCTCACACTCACCATCACCCTAAACCTAACCCTAACCCTAAACCCTAACACTAACTGTAACCTTAAAGCTAACCCAAACCCTAACCCTAACCCTAACCCTCTAACACTAACCCTAAGCCTACCCTTAATCCAAACCCTAACCCTAACACTCAAACTCATGCTAACCCTCTCCTTCACCCTAACCCTAACTCTAACCATAACCCTATAACCCTAACACTAACCCTAACCCTAACACTAACCCTAACTCTAACCCTAACCCCAACCCTCACACTCACATTCACCCTAACCCTAACCCTAAGCCTAAAACTAAAGCTAACCGTCACCCTCACCCTCACTCTCACCCTCAACTTAAGACTAACCCTCAACCTCACCCTCACACTTACCCTCACCCTAACCCAAAATCTAACCCTAACGCCTAACCCTAACCCTCACCCTCACCCTGACACTCACCCAAACCCTAATCCTAAACCTAACACTAAACCTGACCCTCATCCTCACCCTCACCTCACCCTCAACCTAACCCTCACCTTCACTCAAACCCTAACCCTAACCATCACCCTAACCCTAAACCTGACCGTCACCCTCATCCTCACCCTTACCCTAACCCTAACCCTAAAACTAACCCTAAGCTTAACCCTCACCCTCACCCTCATCCTCACCCTCACCCTAAACCTAACCCTAAACCTAACCCTAACCCTATCACTAACCCTCTAACCTCAATCCTAACCCTAATCGTCTAACCCTAACCCTAACCCCTTACATTAACCCTAACCCTAACCCTTTTACCATAACCCTAACCCTAACCATAACACTAACCCTAACCCTCTAACCCTAACCCTAACCCAAACCCTAACCCACTGAACCTAAACCTAACCCTAACGCTAACCCTCACCCTCACCCTCAACCTCACCCTAAACCTAACCTTAAACCTATCCCTCAACCTCACCCTCACAATCACCATCACCCTAACCCTAAACCTAACCCTAAACCCTAACACTAACTGTAACCTTATAGATAACCCAAACACTAACCCTAACCCTAACCCTAACCCTAACCCTCTAACACTAACCCTAAGCCTACCCTTAATCCAAACCCTAACATTAACCCTAACTCTCACCCTCACCCTCACCCTCACCCTCAACCTAACCCTAAACCTCAACCTCACCTTCACCCTCACCTTCACCCTAACCCTAACACTAACCCTAACCCTCTAACCCTAACACTAGGCCAAACCCTAACACTAACCGTAACCCTCTAACCCTAAACCTAACCCTAACGTTAACCCTAACCCTCACCTTCACCTAACCCTAACATTAACCCAAACCGTAAACCTAACCCTAACCCTAACCCTAACCCTGACCCTGACCCTCACCCTCACCCTCACCCTCACCCTCAACCTAAACCTCACTCTATACCTAATCATAAACTTAACCCTAACCCTAATCCTAAGAGTAACCCTCACCATCACCGTCACCCTAACCCTAAACCTAACCCTAACACTCACCCTCACCCTCACGCTAACCCTAACCCTCTAAACCTAACACTAACCCTAACCCTAACCCTCACCCTCACCCTCACCCTAACCCTAAGACTAGCCCTAACCCTAACCCTCACCCTCACCCTCACCCTACCCTAACCTTAACCCTAAGCCTAAGCCTAAACCTAACCCTAGGCCTCACTCTCACCCTCACCCTCATCATCACTCTCACCCTCACCTTAACCCTATCCCTAACCTAACCCTCTAACGCTAACCCTAACTGTAACCCTAAACTTAACCCACTAACCCTAACCCAAACCCGAACCCTAACCCTAACATGAACCCTATAACCCTAACCCTAACCCTAACTCTAACCCTAACCCCAACCTTCCAACCCTAACAGTAACCCTAACCCTAAAAGTAACACTAACACTAACCCTCACCCTCACCCTAACCCTAAACCTAACCGTCACTCTCACCCTCACACTCACCCTCACCTTCACGCTAACCCTAACCCTAACTCTAACACTCGCCCTAATCCTCACCCTCACACTCACACTAATCCTAACCCTCACCATCAACATCATGCTCACCCTAACTCTCACCCTCACCCCCAACCTCATCCTCCCCATCACCCTCATCCTCACCCTAACCCTAAACCTGAACGTAACCCTAACCCCTAAGCCTAACCCTAACCCTAACCATAACCATAACCCCTAACCCCAATTCTAATCCTAACACTAACACTCACCCTCACCCTCACCCTCACCCTCACCCTTACCATCATATTAACACTCAGCATAACCCTAAACCTAACTCTAACACTAAACCTTACCCTCACCTCACGGTCACCATCACCCTAACCCTAACCTTAAACCGCTAACCCTAACCCTACCCCTCTAACCTAACCCTAACCCTAAACTTAACCCTAACCCTAACCCTAACTCTCACCCTCAGCCTAACCCTAAACCTCACCCTAACCCTCACCCTCATCCTCACCCTCACCCTCACCCTAACCCTAAAGCTAACCCTAACCCTAACCCTAACCCTAACTCTCAAACTCACCCTCACACTCACACTCATCCTAAACCTCACCCTCACCCTCACCCTCATCCTCACCTTCACCCTCACCCTCACCCTAAACCTAACCCAAACCCTAACCCCAAACCCTAACCCTAACCCCTAATCCTATCACTAAACCTAATCCTCACCCACACCCTAATCCTGAAGCTAACCCTACCCAAACACTCCCCCTAACTCTAACCCCAACCCTCATTCTTACCCTCACCCTCACTCTCACCTTCACCCTCAAACTAACCCTAACCCTCACCCTCACCCTCACCCTAATCCTAATCCTAACACTAACCCTAAACCTAAGCCTCACCCTAACCCTAACCCTAACCCTAAACCTCTCACCCTCGCCCTCACCCTCACCCTCACCCTCATCCTAACCCTCACCGTAACCCTAACCCTAACCCTAACCCTCACCCTCACCATCACCCTAACCCTAATCCTCACTCTCAACCTAACCCTAACACTAACCCTAACCCTAACCCTCACCCTTAACCTAAACCTAACCCTAACACTCACCCTCACACTAACCCTAAACCTCACCCTAACCCTAACCCTAACCCTAACCCTAACAATAACCCTAACCCTAACACGTATCCCTGAACCTAACCCTAACCTTCTAACCATAACCCTAACCCTAACCCTAACCCTAACTCTCTAAACCTAACCCAAAACCTAAGTCTCTAACTCTAACCCTAACCCTAACCGTAACACTAACACTCACCATCACCGTCACCCTACCCCTAACCCTACTCCTAAACCTCATCCTAACCCTCACCCTAACAATAACCCTAATCCCCTAACCCTAACCCTAACCCTAACACTCTAACCCTAAGCGTAACCAAACACTAACCCTAACCCTCTAACCCTAACCCTAAACCTAACCCAAACACTAAACCTAAACATAAACCTAATCCTCAGCCTCAACCTAACCCTAACCCTAACCCTAACCCTCACCCTCACCCTCACCCTCAACCTCATCCTAACTCTAAAACTAACCCTAACTCTCTCCCTCACCCTCATCCTAACCCTAACCCTAAGCCTAATCCTAAACCTAACCCTCACCCTCACCCTCAACCTCACCTTAACCCTAATCCTAACCCTAACAATAACCCTAACCCTAAACCTTACCCTAACTATAAACCTCTAACCTAACCCAAACCCTAACCTTCTAACCCTAACCCTATCCCTAACCTAACCCTCTAACGCTAACCCTAACTGTAACCCTAAACTTAACCCTCTAACCCTAACCCAAACCCGAACCCTAACCCTAACATGAACCCTATAACCCTAACCCTAACCCTAACCCTAACCCCAACCTTCCAACCCTAACAGTAACCCTAACCCTAAAACTAACACTAACACTAACCCTCACCCTCACCCTAACCCTAACCCTAAACCTAACCCTCACTCTCACCCTCACCCTCACCCTCACCTACACACTAACCCTAACTCTAACCCTAATACTCACCCTAATCCTCACCCTCACCCTAACCCTCATCCTCACCCTAACCCTAAACCTGAACGTAACCCTAACCCCTAAGCCTAAGCCTAACCCTAACCCTAACCCTAAACCTCTAACCCTAACCCTACCCCTCTAACCTAACGGTTACCCTAAACCTACCCCTAACCCTAACCCTAACCCTCACCCTCAGCCTCACCCTAAACCTCACCCTAACCCTAAACCTAACCCTAACTCTCAAACTCACCCTCACACTCACGCTCACCCTAAACCTCAGCCTAACCCTCACCCTCATCCTCACCCTAAACCTAACCCTAACCCTAACCCTAACCCCTAACCCTATCACTAAACCTCATCCTCACCCTCACCTTCACCCTCTCCCTAACCCTGAAGCTAACCCTACCCAAACACTCCCCCTAACTCTAACCCCAACCCTCATTCTTACCCTCACCTTCACTCTCACCCTTACCCTCAAACTAACCCTAACCCTCACCCTCTCCCTCACCCTCACCCTCACCCTAATCCTAACACTAAACCTAAACCTAAGCCTCACCCTAACCCTAACCCTAACCCTAAACCTAACTCTCACCCTCGCCCTCACCCTCACCCTCACCCTCATCCTAACACTCACCATAACCCTAAACCTAACCCTAACCCTAACCCTAACCCTAAACCTCACCCTCACCCTCACCCTCAACCTCACCTTAACCCTAACCCTAACCCTAACAATAACCCTAACCCTAAACCTAACCCTAACTATAACCCTCTAACCTAACCCAAACCCTAACCTTCTAACCCTAATCGTATCACTAACCTAACCCTCTAACGCTAACCCTAACTGTAACCCTAAACTTAACCCTCTAACCCTAACCCAAACCCGAACCCTAACCCTAACCTGAACCCTATAACCCTAACCCTAACCCTAACTCTAACCCTAACCCCAACCTTCCAACCCTAACAGTAACCCTAACCCTAAAACTAACACTAACACTAACCCTCACCCTCACCCTCACCCTAACCCTAACCCTAACCCTCACTCTCACCCTCACACTCACCCTCACCCTCACCTTCACACTAACCCTAATCGTAACCCTAACACTCACCCTAAACCTCACCCACACACTCACTCTAATCCTAACCCTCACCCTCACCATCAACATCATGCTCACCCTCTCACCCTCACCCCCAACCTCATCCTCACCCTCACCCTCATCCTCACCCTAACCCTAAACCTGAACGTAACCCTAACCCCTAAGCCTAACCCTAACCATAACCATAACCCCTAACCCCAATTCTAACCCTAACACTAACCCTCACCCTCACCATCACCCTCACCCTAAACCTTACCATCACATTAACACTCACCATAACCCTAAACCTAACTCTAACACTAAACCTTACCCTCACCCTCACCGTCACCATCACCCTAACCCTAACCCTAAAACTCTAACCCTAACCCTACCCCTCTAACCTAACCCTAACCATAAACATCACCCTAACCCTAACCCTAACCCTAACTCTCAAACTCACCCTCACACTCACGCTCACCCTAAACCTAACCCTCACCCTCACCATCATCATCACCCTCACCCTCACCCTAAACCTAACCCTAACCCTAACCCTAACCCCTAACCCTATCACTAAACCTAAACCTCACCCTCACCCTCACCCTCTCCCTAACCCTGAAGCTAACCCTACCCAAACACTCCCCCTAACTCTAACCCCAACCCTCATTCTTACCCTCACCCTCACTCTCACCATCACCCTCAAACTAACCCTAGCCCTCACCCTCACCCTCACCCTAATCCTAATCCTAACACTAACCCTAACCCTAAGCCTCACCTAACCCTAACACTAACCCTAAACCTAACTCTCACCCTCGCCCTCACCCTCACCCTCACCCTCATCCTAACCCTCACTGTA
Source organism: Megascapheus bottae (assembly GCA_024803745.1). Taxonomy (NCBI): domain Eukaryota; kingdom Metazoa; phylum Chordata; class Mammalia; order Rodentia; family Geomyidae; genus Megascapheus; species Megascapheus bottae. Next base: position 93,280 of record JANJXV010000128.1, on the reverse strand, counting down.
ACCCTAACCCTAACCCGAACTCTCACCCTCACCATCACCTAACCCTAACCCTCACTCTCAACCTAACCCTAACACTAACCCTAACCATAACCCTCACCCTCACCCTTAACCTAAACCTAACCCTAACACTCACCCTCACACTAACCCTAACCCTCATCCTAACCCTAACCCTAACCCTAACAAGAATCCTAACCCTAACCCTAACCCTAACCCTCTAACCACAACCCTAACCCTAACCGTAACACTAACCCTCTAACCCTACCCCTAACCCTAACAGTAACGCTCACCCTCACCCTCACCCTAACCCTCACCCGAACCCTAACCCACACCCTCACCCTCACCCTCACCCTCACCCTCACCCTCACCCTCAACCTAACCCTCAAATTCACCCTAACCCTAACCCTAACCCTACCCTTAAGCCTGACCCTAATCCTCTAACCCTAACCCTAATCTTAACCCTAACCAACTAACCCTAACCCTAACCCTAACTGTAACACTAACCCTCTAACCCTAACCCTAACCCTAACCATAAACCTAAGTCTAACCCTATCCCTAACACTAATCCTAACCCTATCCCTAACACTAACCCTCTAAGCCTAACATCAACACTAACCTTAATACCTAACCCTAACCCTAATCTTAAGCTTAACACTAAACCTAACCCTCACCCTCACCTTCACCCTCACCCTCACCCTAAACTTCACATTCACCCTCACCCTCACACTCACCCTCACACTCACCCGCAACCTAACCCTAACACTAACCCTAATCTTCACTCTCACCCCCACCCTCACCCAAACCCTAATCCTAACCCTAACCCTCAACCTCACCCTCATCCTCATCCTCACCCTAATCTTAACCCTCACCCTCACCCTAACCATAAACCTAATCATATCACTAACCCTCACACTTAACCTCACCCTCAACCTCACCCTCACCTGAACCCTAACCCTAACCCTAACACTCTAACCATAACCCTAAACATAATCCTCTAATTCTAACCCTAATCCTAACCCCAACCCTCACCTCACCCTAAACCTCATCCTAACCCTAACGCTAACCCTAACCCTCACCCTCACCCTAACCCTAACCCTAACCCTAAGCCTAAAACTAAACCTAACCCTCACCCTCACCCTCACCCTCACCCTTACCCTCACCTTCACCCTCACCCTGACCCAAACTCTAACCCTAACCCCTAACCCTAACCCTAACCCTCACCCTGACCCTCACCCAAACCCCAATCCTAAACCTAACACTAAACCTAACCCTCATCCTCACCCTCACCTCACCCTCAACCTAACCTCACCTTCACCCAAACCCTAACCCTAACCATCACCCTAACCTTAAACCTAACCGTCACCCTCATCCTCACCCTCACCCTGACCCTAACCCTAACCCTAAAACTAACCCTAAGCTTAACCCTCACCCTCACCCTCATCCTCACCCTCACCCTAAACCTAACCCTAAACCTAACCCTAACCCTATCACTAACCCTCTAACCTCAATCCTAACCCTAATCGTCTAACCCTAACCCTAACCCCTTACCCTAACCCTAAACCTAAATTTACCCTAACCCTAACACTAACCATAACCCTAACCCTAACCCTCTAACCCTAACCCTAACCCTCTAACACTAACCCTAAACCAAACCCTAACCCTCTGAACCTAAACATAAACCTAACCCTAACCCTCACCCTCACACTCAACCTCACCCTAAACCTAACCCTAACCATATCCCTCAACCTCACCCTCACACTCACCATCACCTTAACCCTAACCCTAACGCTAAACCCTAACACTAACTGTAACCTTAAATTTAACCCAAACCCTAACCCTAACCCTCTAACACAAACCCTAAGCCTACCCTTAACCCAAACCCTAACCCTAACCCTAACCCTAACCCTCACCCTCACCCTAAACCTAATCCTAACCCTTAACCTCACCCTCACCCTCTCCTTCACCCTAACCCTAACACTAACCATAACCCTCAAACCCTAACACTAACCCTAACCCTAACACTAACCCTAACCCTCTAACCCGAAACCTAACATTAACCCTAACCCTAACCCGAAACCTCACCCTCACCCTAAACCTAATCCTAACCCTCAACCTCACCGTCACCCTCTCCTTCACCCTAACCCTAACACTAACCATAACCCTCTAACCCTAACACTAACACTAACCCTAACACTAACCCTAACCCTCTAACCCTAAACTTAACATTAACCCTAACCCTAACCCTAACCCTCACCCTCACCCTAAACCTCACTCTATACCTAACCCTAAACTTAACCCTAACCCTTACACTCACCCTCACCCTCACCCTAACCCTAACCCTCTAAACTTAAACCTAACCCTAACTCTAACCCTCACCCTCACCCTAATCCTCACCCTAACCCTCACCCTAACCCTAACCCTCACCCTAACCCTCACCCTCATCGTCAAACTAACCTCACCCTAACCCTAAGTCTAAGCCTAAACCTAACCCTCAGCCTCACTCTCACCCTCACCCTCATCATCACCCTCACCCTCACCTTAACCCTAACACGTAAACCTAAACCTAACCCTAACCTTCCAACCGTAACCCTAACACTAACCCTAACTCTCTAAACCTAACCCTAAACCTAATTCTCTACCTCTAACCTGAACACTAACACTCACCCTCACCGTCACCCTAACCCTAACCCTACTCCTAACCCTCACCCTCACCCTCACCATTACTCGAACCATAACCCTAATCCTCTAACCCTAACCCTAACCCTAACAGTCTAACCCTAAGCCTAATCCTAACACTAACCCTAACCCTCTAACCCTAACCCTAAATCTAACCGAAACCCTAAACCTAAAACTAAACCTAATCCTCAGCCTGAACCAAACCCTAACCCTCACCCTCACCCTCACCCTAAACCTCACCCTAACTCTAACCCTAACCCTAAATCTCTCCCTCACCCTCATCCTAACCCTAATCCTAAACGTAACCCTAAACCTAACCCTCACCCTCACCCTCACCCTCACCTTAACCCTAACCCTAACCCTAACAATTACCCTAACCCTAACCCTAACCATAACCATAACCCTCTAACCCTAACACTTTCCCTAACCCCAATCTCTAACCCTAACCCTAACCCTAACCCTAACCCTCTAACGTTAAACCTAACTGTAACCCTAACCTTCACCCTCTAACCCTAACCCAAACCCGACCCTAACCCTAACCTGAACCCTCTAACCCTAAACCCAACCCTAACCTTCCAACCCTAACCCTAACCCTAAACCTAAACCTAACACTAACACTAACCCTCACCCTTACCCTCACCCTCACCCTAACCCTAACCCTCACTCTCACCCTCACCCTCACCCTCACCTTCACTCTAACCCTAACCCTAACACTCACCCTAAACCTCACCCTCACACTCACCCTAATCATAACCCCAACCAACACCCTCACCGTCACCATCACGCTCACCCTTACTCTCACCCTCACCAACACCCTCATCCTCACCCTCACCCTAACCCGTAAGCCTAACCCTAACCGTAACCCTAACCATAACCCCTAACCCCAACCGAAACCCTAAAACTAACCCTCAACCTCACCTTCACCCTCACCCTCACCCTCACGCTCACCATCACATTAACTCTCACCATAACCCTAAACCTAACACTAACACTAAACCTAACCCTCACCCTCACCCTAACCCTAACCCTAAACCTCTAACCCTAACCCTCACCCTCACCCTCACCCTTAACCTAACCCTAACCCTAACCCTAACTCTCCCCCTCACCCTCACACTCACGCTCACCCTAAACCTCACCCTCACACTCACACTCATCCTAACCCTCACCCTCACCCTAACCCTAACCCTAACCCCTAACCCTAACCCTAACCCCTAACCCTATAACTAACCCTAATCCTCACCGTCACCCTCTACCTAACCCTAAACCTAACCCTAACCCTCATTCTTACCCTCACCCTCACTCTTACCCTAACACTCACCCTCACCCTCACCCTCACCCTCACCCTCACCCTAATCCTAACCCTAACCCTAAGCCTCACCCTAACCCTAACCCTAACCCTAAACCTAACTCTCACCCTCTCCCTCACCCTCACCCTCATCCCAACCCTCACCGTAAAACTAACCCTAAACCTAACCCTCACCCTCACCCTCACCCACACCATCACCCTCACCCTAACCCTCACTCTCAACCTCACCCTAACCCTAACCCTAACCGTCACCCTCACCCTCACCCTTAACCTAATCCTAACCCTAACAGTCACCCTCACACTAACCCTAACCCTCACCCTAACCCTAACCCTAACCCTATCCCTAACTCTCACCCTTACCCTCGACCTGAAACTAACCCTAACCCTAAACCTCACTCTCATTTTCACTCTCACCCTCACCGTAACCCTAACCCTAAGCCTCACCCTCACCCTCACCCTCATCTTCACCCTAACCCTAACGATAAACCTAACGCTAACCCTAACACTCACCCTCACCTCAACCTCACCCTCATCTTAACCTTAACCCTAACCCTAACCTTCACCCTCACCCTCACCCTCACCCTCACACTAAACCTAACCCTAACCTAACCTTAATGCTAACCCTCTAACCCTAAGCCTAACCCCAACCCTAATACTAGCCCTAACCCTCTATCCCTAACCCTAACCCTCTCCCTACCCCTAACTCTAACCCTAAACCTCACCCTCAACCTAACCCTAACCCTCACCCTCACAATCACACTAACCATAAACCTAAACCTAACCCTGACCCTAACCCTCACCCTCACCCTCACCCTAACACTCACCCTAACCCTAACACTTACACTAACCCTCACCCTCACCCTCACCCTAACGATAACCCCTAACCCTAATCCTAAGCCAAACCCTCACCCTCACCCTAAACCTCACTCTATATCTAAGTCTAAACTTAACCCTAACACTAACCCTCTAAACCACACCCTAACACTAACCATAACCTTCTAACCCTAACCCTAACCCTAACCCTAACCATAACCCTATCCCTCAAACTCTAACCCTAACCCTAACTCTAACACTCTAACCCTAACCCTAATCCTATCCCTAACCCTAACCCTAACTCTAAACCTGACAATCACCTTCGCCCTAAACCTGACCCTAAACCTAACCCTAACCCAAAACCTCATTCCCACCCTCACCATCACCCTCACCCTCACACTAACCCTCACCCTAACCCTTACCCTAACACTCATCCTGGCCCTCAACCAAATTTTTCCCTAACCCTAACCCTCACCCTAACGCTCAAACCCTAACCCTTACCCTAACCATAACCCTCTATCCCTAACCCTAATCCTAACCCTAACCCTAACCTTCTAAACCTAACCCTAACCCTAACCTCACTCTCCCCCTCCCCCTCCCCCTAACCCTAACCCTAACCTTAACCCTAACCCTAACCCTCTAACCCTATCCCTAACCCTAAACCTAACCTCCAACCCTAATCCTAACGCTAATCCTAAACCTAAACCTAACCTTAGCCATAAAACTAATGCTAACCCTAAACCTAACCGTAACCCTCACCCTCACCCTAACTATAACCCTAACCTTAACGCTAACCATAAACCTCACCCTAAACCTCACCCTCAACCTCATCCTAACTCTAACCATATCCCTAAACCTCGCACTCGCCCTCAACGTCACCCTCACCCTAACCCTAACTCTAACACTAATGCTCTAACCCTAACTCTAATCCTATACCTAACCATAATCATAACCCTAAACCTAAACCTCACCCTCACCTTCACACTCACCCTAAGCCTAACCCTAACCCTAAACCTCACCCTCACAGTCACCCTCACCCTAACCCTAACCCTAACCCTAAACCTAAACCTAACCCTCACCTTCACCCTCAACCTAACCCTAACCCTAAACCTAACCCTCACCCTCATCCTCACCCTTACCCAAACCCTAACCCTCACCCTAACCCTCACCTTCAACCTTACCCTCACCCTCAGCTAACTCTCATCCTAACCCTAACCCTAACCCTACCCTTCTAACCCTACGCCTAACCCTAACCCTAAGCCTACTCTTCTAACCATAAACCTAACCCTCACCTTCACCCTAACCCTAACCCTAACCCTAACACTAACATTCGCCCTCACCCTCACCCACACCCTAACACTAATCCTAACCCTAACCCTCACCCTCACCCTCAACCTAAGGCTAACCCTACCCCGAACCCTCTAACCCTAACCCTAAACTTAACCCTAACCCTCTAACCCTAAGCCTAACCGTCTAACCCTAACCCTAAACCCAACCTTAACCCTAACACTAACCCTCTAACCCTAACCCTAACCCTAAGTCTAACACTAACCCTAACCCTAACCCTACCCACTGAACCCTAACCCCAACTCTAACCCTCACCGTCACCCTCACCCTCACCCTAACCCTAACACTAACACTAACCCTGTAACCCTAACACTAACCGTAAACTTAACCGTAACTGTAACGCTAAACTTCTAACCCTAACCCTAACACAAACCCTAACCCTAACCCTAACCCTAACCCTATCCCTACCTGCAACCCTAACCCTAACCCTAAACCTCACCTTCAACCTCACCCTAACCCTAACCCAAAACCTAACCCTCACCCTCACCCTCACCCTAACCCTAACTCTAACCCTAAACCTAACCCTCACCTTCATTCTAATCCTAACCCTACCCCTAACACTAATATTAACCCTAAATCTCACCCTCACCCTCAAACCCACCCTAACACAAAACCTAACACTAACCCTCACCCTCACCCTAAACCTAATCCTAACCCTCAACCTCACCATCACCCTCTATTTCACCCTAACCCTAACACTAACCATAACCCTCTAACCCTAACACTAACACTAACCCTAACCCTGTAACCCTAAACCTAACATTAACCCTAACTCCAACCCTAACCCTCACCCTCACGCTAACCCTAACATTAACCCTAAACCTAACCCTAACCCTCCCCCTAACATTCACCCTCACCCTAAACCTCACTCTATACCTAACCCTAAACTTAACCCTAACCCTTACACTCACCCCCACCCTCACCCTAACCCTAACCCTCTAACCCTAAACCTAACCCTAACTCTAACCCTCACCCTCACCCTAATCCTCACCATAACCCTCACCCTCACCCTAACCCTAACCCTAACCCTCACCCTCACCGTCAACCTACCCTCACCCTAACCCTAAGCCTAAGCCTAAACCTAACCCTCAGCCTCACTCTCACCCTCACCCTCATCATCACCCTCACCCTCACCTTAACCCTAACACGTAAACCTAAACCTAACACTAACCTTCCAACCCTAACCCTAACACTAACCCTAACTCTCTAAACCTAACCCTAAACCTAATTCTCTACCTCTAACCCAAACACTAACACTCACCCTCACCGTCACCCTAACCCTAACCCTACTCCTAACCCTCAACCTCACCCTCACCATTACTCGAACCATAACCCTAATCCTCTAACCCTAACCCTAACCCTAACAGTCTAACCCTAAGCTTAATCCTAACACTAACCCTAACCCTCTAACCCTAACCCTAAATCTAACCCTCTAACCGAAACCCTAAACCTAAAACCAAACCTAATCCTCAGCCTGAACCAAACCCTAACCCTAACCCTAACCCTCACCCTCACCCTCACCCTAAACCTCACCCTAACTCTAACCCTAACCCTAACTCTCTCCCTCACCCTCATCCTAACCCTAACCCTAAACCTAACCCTAAACCTAACCCTCACCCTCACCGTCACCCACACCTTAACCCTAACCCTAACCCTAACAATAACCCTAACCCTAACCCTAACCCTAACCATAACCATAACCATAACCCTCTAACCCTAACCCTAACCCTATCCCTAACCCCAATCTCTAACCCTAACCCTAACCCTAACCCTAACCCTCTAACGTTAAACCTAACTGTAACCCTAACCTTCACCCTCTAACCCTAACCAAAACCCGAACCTAACCCTAACCTGAACCCTCTAAACCTAACCCAAACCCTAAACCCTTAACTCTCAATCTAACCCTAACCCTAAACCTACCCTTCTAACCCTAAACCTAACCCTAACCATAACCATAACCATCTAACCCTAACGCTAAACCCAAACCTCAGCCTCACCCTCACCCTAACCCTAACCCTAAACATAACCCTCACCCTCACCGTCACCCTCTCCCTTCCCTAACCCTAACCCTAACCCTAACACTCACCTTCACCCTAACATTAAACCTAACACTAACCCTCACCTTCACCCTCACCCTCACCCTAACCATAACCCTAACCCTCTAAGTGTAACCTTAACCCTAACCCTAAAACTAACACTAACCCTCTAGCCCTAACCCCATCCCTAAACCTAACCCTAACCCTAACCCTCTAACCCTAACCCTAACTCTAACCCTAACCCCCTAACCCTAACCCTAAACCTAACCCTCACCTTCATTCTAACCCTAAACCTAACCTTAACACTAACACTAACCCTAACTCTCACCCACACCCTCAACCTCACCCTAACACTAACCCTAACCCTAACCCTCAATCTCACCCTCACCCTCAACCTAAGGCTAACCCTAACCCTAACCTCTAACTCTAACCCTAACCCTAACCCTAACCGTCTAACACGAACCCTATCCCTAACACTAACTCAAACAGTAAACCTCTAACTCTAACCCTAACCCTAAGTCTAACCCTAACCCTAACCCTAACATTAACTCTCTACCTAACCCTAACACTGACTCTCTAACCCTAACCCCAACTCTAACCCTAATACTTAACCCTAACCCCAACCGTAACCCTAGCCCAACTCTAAACCTAACCTTCACCCGCAACCTAACACTAACCCTAACCTTCACCCTCACCCTCACACTCACCCTAACCCTAACCCTAAACCTAACCGTATCCCTAACCCTAACCCTCCAAACCTAACCCAAACCCGGACCCTAACCCTAACCCTAACCCTCGAACCCGAACCCTAACCCAAACCCTAACCCTAAACCTAACACTATCCCTAACACTAACCATCACCCTCACCCTAACCCTAACCCTAAACCTAACCATAACCCTAATCCTCATACTCAAACTGACCCTCACCATCATCCTATCCCTAACCCTAACCCAATCCCTAACCCTAACCATCATCCTCACCCTCACCCTCACCCTCACCCTCAACCTAACCCTAATCTGAACCCTAACTCTAACTCTCTAACCCTCACCCTAACCCTAACACTCTAATTCTAACACTAACCCTAACCCTAACCCTCACCCTCACCCTCACCCTAATCCTAACCCTAACACTAATCCTCAACCTCACCCTCACCCTCACCCTAACCCTAAGCGTAACCCTCTAACCCTAACCCTAACCCTAACCCTCTAAACCTAACCCTAACCCTAACCCTAACCCTCTCACCCTAACCCTAAACCTAAACCTAAACCTAATCCTCAGCCTCAACCTAACCCTAACCCTAACCCTACCCGAAACCTAACCTTCACCCTAACCCTCACCCTCACCTTCACCCTCACCCTAACCCTCACCCTAACCCTAACCCTAACCCTAAACCTTACCCTCACCCTCAATCTCACCCTCACCCTCACCCTAACCCTAAATCTAACCCAAACCCAAACCCTAACCATCACCATCACCGTCTCCCTCCCCCTCACCGTCACCATCACCCTCAGGCTAAACCTAACACAAGCACTAACCCCAACCCTCTAACCCTAACACTCGAACCCTAACACGAACACTAACGTTAACCTTAACCCTACCCCTAACCCTAACCCTCACCCTAAACCTTACATTCACCCTCAATCTCACCCTCACCCTCACCCTAACCCTAACCCTAACCCTAACCCAAACCCTAACCCTAACCATCACCTCACCCTAACCCTAATCCTAACCCTAACCCTCACCTCACATTCACCCTCACCCTAACCCTAACCCTAAACCTAACCCTAAACCTAACCCTCACCTTCACCCTAACCCTAACCCTACCCCTAACCCTAACACTAACATTCACCCTCACGCTCCCCCACACCCTAACACTAATCCTAACCATCTAACCCTAAACCTAACCCTAAACCTAACGCTAACCCTCTAAACCTAACCCAAACCCTAAACCCCTAACTCTCAATCTAACCATAACCCTAAACTTACCCTTCTAACCCTAACCCTAACCCTAACCCTAACCATAACCATCTAACCCTAACGTTAACCCCAAACCTCAGCCTCACCCTCACCCTAACCCTAACCATAACCCTGACCCTAACACTCACCTTCACCCTAACACTAAACCTAACACTAACCCTCAGCTTCACCCTCCCGCTCACCCTAATCATAACCCTAAACCTCTAACTGTAACCTTAACCCTAACCCTAACACTAACACTCACCCTCTAACCCTAACCCCATCCCTAATCCTAACCCTAACCCTCTAAACCTAACCCTAACTCTTACCCCCTAACCCTAACCCTAAACCTAACCCTCACCTTCATTCTAACCCTAAACCTAACGTTAACATTAACACTAACCCTAACTCTCACCCACACCCTCAACCTCACCCTAACACTAACCCTAACCCTAACCCTCAACCTCACCCTCACCCTCAACCTAAGGCTAACCCTAACCCTAACCCTAACCCTCTAACCCTAACCCTAACCCTAACCCTAAGCGTCTAACACTAACCCTATCCCGAACACTAACTCTAACAGTAACCCTCTATCTCTAACCCTAACCCTATTTCCAACCCTAAGTCTAATCCTAACCCTAACCCTAACCCTAACCCTCTAAGCCTAACCCCAACTCTAACCCTAATACTTAACCCTAACCCCAACCGTAACCCTAGCCCAACTCTAAACCTAACCCTCACCCTCACCCTCACCCGCAACCTCACACTAACCCTAACCCTAACCTCACCCTCACCCTCACACTCACCCTAACCCTAACCCTAAACCTAACCGTATCCCTAACCCTAACCCTCTAACCCTAACCCAAACCCTGACCCTAACCCTAACCCGAACCCTGTAACCCTAACCCTAACCCTAACCCAAACCCTAACCCTAACCCTAACCCTAAACCTAAGACTATCCCTAACACTAACCCTCACCCTCACCCTAACCCTATCCCTAACTCTAACACTAACCCTAACCCTCACCCTCACTCTCACCTTAACCTTAATCCTAACCCTGAACCTCTAAGCCTAACACTACACCTATAACCTAACCCTAACCCTAACCCTAAGCCTAATCCTAACCCTAACCCTAACCCTCACCCTCACCCTCACCCTCAGCCTCACCCTAAACCTAAACCTAACCCTAACCCTCACCCTCACCCTCACCCTCACGCTCACCCTTACCCTCACCTTCTACCTCATCCTCACCATCACCCTCACCTTCATCCTAACCCTAACCCTAACCCTAACCCTTAACCCTAACCCTAACCCTAACACTCACCATCACCCTCACCCTACCCCTAACCCTAAACCTAACCCTCACCCTAACCCAAACTCTAACCCTAATCCTAACTCTCACCCTAGCACTCACCCTCAAACTCACCCTCACCCTAACCCTCACCATAAACCTGACCCTAACTCTAACCCTAACCTTCAAACTCACCCTCACCATCACCCTCACCCTAACCCTAACCCTAACCCTAATCCTTACCCTAACCATCACCATCACCCTCACCCTCACCCTCACCCCCAACCTAACTCGAAACCTAAGCCTAACCCTAACCCTAACTCTCTAACCCTAACCCTAACCCTCTAACTCTAATCCTAATCCTAACCCTAACACTAACCCTTACCCTCACCGTCACCCTAACCCTAACGGAAACCTAACCCTCACCCTCAAACTCACCCTCAACCTAACCCTAACCCTAACCCTCTAACCCTAACCCAAACCCTATCCCTAACTCTCTAATCCTAACACAAACCCTTACCCTAACCCTAAACCTAACCCTCACCCTTACCCTCATCCTCACCCTTACCCTAACCCTAACCCTAAACCTAACCCTAAACCTAACCCTCACCCTCACCCACACACTCACACTCACCCTCACCCATCCCTAAACCTAACCCTAACCCTAAACCTCACCCTCACTCTCACCCTCACGCTAACCCTAACACCAACCCTCACCCTTAACATCAACCTCACCCTCACCATCAACCTAACCCTAACCCTTACCCTAACCAGAAACCCTAACCCTAACCCTAACCCTAACCCTCACCCTCACCCTCATCCGCAATGTAACCCTAACCCTAAACCTCACCCTTACCATCACACTCACCCTCAAACTGCCCCTCACCCTAATCCTAATCAGAACCCAAACCCTAACCCTCTAACCCTAAGCAAAACCCTCTAACCCCAAACCTAACGCTAACCCTCTAACCTTAACCCTAACCATAACCCTAACAATATCCCTAATCCTAACCCTCTAACCCTACCCCTCACCCTCTCCGTCACCCTAATCCTAACCCTAGCCCTCACCCTCACCCCTACCCTCACCCTAACCCTAACCCTAAACCTAACCCTAACCCTAACAGTAACCCTCTAACCCTAAGCCTTACACTAACCTTAACCCTAACCCTCTCACCCTAACCCTAAACCTAAACCTAAACCTAAACCTAATCCTCAGCCTCAACCTAACCCTATCCCTAACCTGAAACCTAACCTTCACCATAACCCTCACCCACACACTCACCCTCACCATAACCCTCACCCTAACGCTTACTCTAACCCAAACCCTAACCCTAAACCTTACGCTCACCCTCACCCTCACCCTAACGCTACCCTAACCCTAAGCCTAACCCTAAACCTAACCCCCATCCTCACCCTCACCATGAATCTCACCCTCAACTTAGCCCTAACCCTAACCATAACAATAACACTCACCCTAACCCGTAACCCTATCCCTAACTCTAACCTTCTAAATCTAACCCTAACGCTAACCTGAACCCCCTAACCCTAACCCTAAACTTCTAACTATAACCTAACTCTAACCCTAACCCTCTAAGCTTAACCCTAACCCTAACCCTCAAACCTAAACCCTTACCCGAACTCTAACCCGAACCCTAACCTAACCCTAACCCTAACCCTATCCCTAACACTAACCCTAACCCTATAAACCTAACCCTAACCCTCTAACCCTAAATCTATCCCTAACATTAAGTCTATCCCTAACATGAGTCTCACCCTCAACTTAACCCAAACCCTAACCCTAACCCTCTAACCCTAATCCTCTAACCCTAACCCTAACCCTAACCGTAACCCTAACCCTCTAAACCAACCCAAACCCTAACACCCTAACCCTAAACCTAACCCTAATCCTAACCTTACGATTTCTAACCTAACCCTAACCCTAACCCTAACCCTCTAACCCTAACCCTAACCATAACCATAACCCTCACACTCACCCTACCCTCACCCTTACCCTAACTTAACACTAAGCCTAACCCTCACATTCACGCTAACCCTAACCATAACCATAACCATAACACTAACACTAACCCTCACCCTCAGTCTCACTCTAACACTACACGGAACCCCAACACCTCATCCTCACCCTCATCCCCACCCTATCCATAACCCTAACCCACTAACCGTATCCCTAACCCTAACCCTAACCCTAACTCTGACCCTAACCCTAACCCTAAACCTAACCCTAACCCTAACCCTGCACCCCTAACCCTAACTCTAACCCTAACCCCCTAACCTTAAACCTAAACTTAACACCCACCCTCACCCTCACCCTCACCCTAACCCTCACATTCACCCTCACCTTAACCCTCACCATCAACCTAAACCTAACCCTAATCCTAACCCTCATCCTCACCCTCACCTCATCCACACCATAACCCTACCTCTAACACTCAACCTTACCCTTACCCTCACCCTCAACCTAATCTTAACCCTCATCCTAACCCAAACCCTAAACCTAACCCTAACCCTAACCCTCACCCTCAATCTCACCCTCACCCTAACCCTAACCCTAACCCAAATCCTAACCATCACCATCACCCTCACTCAACCTCACCCTCAACCTCATCCTCACCCTAACCCTAACGCAAACCCTAACCCTAACCCTCTAAACCTAACCCTAACCCTGTAAACCAAACTCCAACCTTAACATTAACTGTAACCCTAACCCTAACACACTAACCCTAATCCTCTAACCCTAAACCTAACCTTAACCCTAACCCAAACGATAACTTTCTAAACCTAACCCTAACTCTAAAAAAACCTCTAACCCTAACCCTAACCCTAAACCTACCCTTCTAACCCTAATCCTAACCCTAACCCTAACCTTCTAACCCTAACCCTAAACTTAACCCTCACTGTCACCCTCACCCTAACACTAAGCCTAACCCTAACCCTAACCCTCAACCTCACCCTCACCCTCACCATCACCCTAACAATAACCTAACCCTCAACTTCACCCTCACCCTCACTCACAGCCAAACACTAACCCTAACCCTCACACTCACCCTCACTCTCACCCTCACCCTAACACTAACCCTAACCTTCACCCTCACCCTCACCCTCACCAGAATGCTAACCCTAACCCTAACTCTAACCATCTAACCCTAACCCAAACCCTAACCCTAACCATGTAACCCTAACCCTAACCCTAAACTGAACCGTCTAACCCTGACCCTAAACCTAACCGTAATACTAACCCTCTAAACCTAACCCTAACCCTAACCCTAAAAGTAAGTCTAACCCTATCCCTAACCCTAACCCTAAACCTAAGCCAACCCTCTAACCCTAACCTCAACTCTAACCCTAATCCCTAACCATAAGCCTAACTCTACACTTAACCCTAAACCTACCCCTCCCCCTCCCCCTCACCCACACCCTCACTATAACTCTCACATTCACCCTCACCCTCATCCTCACGCTCACCCACAACCTAACCCTAACTCTAACCCTAACCTTCTCCCTCACCCCCACCCTCACCGAAACCCTAACCCTAACCCTAAACCTCAACCTCACCCTCACCCTCACCCTCACCCTAAACCTAACCCCCACCCTAATCCTGACCTAAACCTAACCATATCCCTAACCCTCACACTCAACCTCACCCTTACCCTAACCCTAACCCAAACCCTAACCCTAACCATCACCATCACACTCACCCTCACCCTCACCCTCAACCTAACCCTAACCCTAACCCTCAACATCACCCTCACCCTCACCCTAACCCTAAGCGTAACCCTCTAACCCTAACCCTAACCCTAACCCTCTAAACCTAACCCTAACCCTAACCCTAACCCTAACCCTCTCACCCTAACCCTAAACCTAAACCTAAACCTAATCCTCAGCCTCAACCTAACCCTAACCCTACCCGAAACCTAACCTTCACCCTAACCCTCACCCTCACCTTCACCCTCACCCTAACCCTCACCCTAACCCTAACCCTAACCCTAAACCTTACCCTCACCCTCAATCTCACCCTCACCCTCACCCTAACCC
Organism: Megascapheus bottae; assembly: GCA_024803745.1. Classification (NCBI taxonomy): domain Eukaryota; kingdom Metazoa; phylum Chordata; class Mammalia; order Rodentia; family Geomyidae; genus Megascapheus; species Megascapheus bottae. The sequence goes on along the minus strand of JANJXV010000128.1, from coordinate 77,804 downwards.
TAAATCTAACCCAAACCCAAACCCTAATCATCACCATCACCGTCTCCCTCCCCCTCACCGTCACCATCACCCTCAGGCTAAACCTAACACAAGCACTAACCCCAACCCTCTAACCCTAACCCTCGAACCCTAACACGAACACTAATATTAACCTTAACCCTACCCCTAACCCTAACCCTCACCCTAAACCTTACATTCACCCTCAATCTCACCCTCACCCTCACCCTAACCCTAACCCTAACCCAAACCCTAACCCTAACCATCACCTCACCCTAACCCTAACCCTCACCTCACATTCACCCTCACCCTAACCCTAACCCTAAACCTAACCCTAAACCTAACCCTCACCTTCACCCTAACCCTAACCCTACCCCTAACCCTAACACTAACATTCACCTTCACGCTCACCCACACCCTAACACTAATCCTAACCATCTAACCCTAACCCTAACCCTAAACCTAACGCTAACCCTCTAAACCTAACCCAAACCCTAAACCCCTAACTCTCAATCTAACCATAACCCTAAACTTACCCTTCTAACCCTAACCCTAACCCTAACCATAACCGTCTAACCCTAACGTTAACCCCAAACCTCAGCCTCACCCTCACCCTAACCCTAACCCTAACCATAACCCTCACCCTCACCGTCACCCTCACCCTTCCCTAACCCTAACCCTAACCCTAACACTCACCTTCACCCTAACACTAAACCTAACACTAACCCTCAACTTCACCCTCCCCCTCACCCTAATCATAACCCTAAACCTCTAACTGTAACCTTAACCCTAACCCTAACCCTAACACTAACCCTCTAACCTTAACCCCATCCCTAATCCTAACCCTAACCCTAACCCTCTAACCCTAACCCTAACTCTAACCCTAACCCCCTAACCCTAACCCTAAACCTAACCCTCACCTTCATTCTAACCCTAAACCTAACCTTAACACTAACACTAACCCTAACTCTCACCCACACCCTCAACCTCACCCTAACACTAACCCTAACACTAACCCTCAACCTCACCCTCACCCTCAACCTAACCCTAACCCTAACCCTAACCCTAACACTCACCCTAATCCTCACACTCACACTCACCCTAATCCTAACCCTAACCCTCACCCTCACCGGCACCATCACACTCACCCTAACTCTCACTCTAACCCCCACACTCATCCTCACCCTCACCCTCATCCTCACCCTAACCCTAAACCTAACTGTAACCCTAACCCTAACTCTAACACTAAACCTCAACCTCACCCTCAGCCTCACCCTAACCCAAACCCTAACCCTAAACCTCTAACCATAACCCTACCTCTCTAAACTAACCCTAACCTTAAACCTAAACCTAACCCTAACCCTAACCCTCACCCTCACCCTCACCCTCAGCCTCACCCTAAACCTCACCCTAACCCTAACCCTAACCATCACCCTCACCCTCAGCCTCATACTCACCCTAAACCTCACCCTCAACCTCACCCTCATTGTCAACCTCACACTCACCCTCACCCTAACCCTAACCCTAGCCCAAACCCCTAACCCTATCACTAACCCTAACCCTCACCCTCATCCTCTCCCTAACCCTAAACCTAATCCGAACACTAACACTCCCCCTATCTAACCCCAACCGTCACCCTTACCCTCACCCTCACGCTCACAGTCACCATCACACTAACCCTAACCCTAACCCTCACCCTCACCCTCACCCGAATAGTAACCCAATCCCTAACCCTAAGCCTCACCCTAACCCTAACCCTAACCCTAAACCTAACTCTCACCCTCGCCCTCTCTCTCACCCTCACCCTCATCCTAACCCTCACTGTAAACCTAACCCTAAGCCTAACCCTCACCCTCACCCTTACCCTCACCCTCACCATCACCCTCTCCCTAACCCTCACCCTCAACCTAACCCTAACCCTAACCCTAACCCTAACCGTTACTCTCACCCTCACCCTCAACCTAAACCTAACCCTAAAACTCACCCTCACCCTAACCCTAACCCTCACCCTAACCCTAACCCTAAACGTAACTCTAACCCTCACCTTCACCCTCAACATCACCCTCAACCTAAACCTAACCCTAACCCTAACACTAAGCCTCACCCTCACTCTCACCCTCACCCTCATCTTCACCCTAACCCTAACCCTAAACCTAACCCTAACCCTAACCCTCACCCTCACCCTCACCCTGAACCTAAACCTAACCCTAACCTTCACCCTCACCCTCACCTTCACACTCACCCTAACACTAACCTGAACCTTAACCCTCACCCTCACCCTCACCCTCACCAACACCCTAACACTAAACCTAAACATATCCTTAACCCTAATGTTAACCCTCTAACCCTAAGCCTAACCCCAACCCTAATCCTAACCCTAACCCTCTAACCCAAACCCTAACCCTCTCCCTAACCCTAACTCTAATCCTAAACATCACCCTCACCCTAACCCTAACCGTAACCCTCACCCTCACCCTAACCCTATCCCTAAACCTAACATTGACCCTTACCCTCACCCTCACCCTCATACTAAACGTCACATTATCGCTCACCCTAACAATAACCCTAACCCTAACCCTCACAATCACAATCGTCCTAAACCTCATCCTAACCCGAAACCCAACCCTAACGGTCTCCCTCACCTTCATTCTAAACCTAACCCTGAAACTAACCCTCACCCTCACCCTCACCCTCACCATCACCCTCACGCTCACCGTAACCCTAACCGAAACCCTAACAATAACCCTAACCCTAACAATAACCCTAACCATAACCATAACCCTCTAACCCTAACCCTAAACCTAAACCTAACCCTATCCTTCTGACCCTAAACATAACCGTAACCCTAACCCTCTAAGGCTAACAATAACTGTCACCCTAACCTTATCCCTCTAACCCTAAACCAAACCCGAAATCTAACTCTAACCCAAACCCTCTAACACTAACCCTAACCCTATCCCTAACCCTAACCCTAACCCTCATCTTCACCCTAACCCTAAAACTAACCCTAACCCTCACTCTCACCCTCACCCTCACCCTAACCGTAACCCTAAACCTAACCCTCACTCTCACCTACACCCTCACCCTCACCCTAACCCTAACACTCACCCTAATCCTCACCCTCACACTCACCCTAATCCTAACCCTAACCCTCACCCTCACCGGCACCATCACACTCACCCTAACTTTCACCCTAACCCCCACACTCATCCTCACCTTCACCAACATCCTCACCCTAACCCTAAACCTAACTGTAATCCTAACCCTAACTCTAACACTAAACCTCAACCTCACCCTCAGCCTTACCCTAACCCAAACTCTAACCCTAAACCTCTAACCATAACCCTACCTCTCTAAACTAACCCTAACCTTAACCCTAAAACTAACCCTAACCCTAACCCTCACCCTCACCCTCAGCCTCACCCTAAACCTCAACCTAACCCTAACCCTAACCCTCACCCTCACCCTCAGCCTCATACTCACCCTAAACCTCACACTCACCCTCATTCTCAACCTCACACTCACCCTCACCCTAACCCTAACCCTAACCCTAGCCCAAACCCCTAACCCTATCACTAACCCTAACCCTCACCCTCACCCTCGCCCTAACCCTAAACCTAATCCGAACACTAACACTCCCCCTATCTAACCCCAACCGTCACCCTTACCCTCACTCTCACGCTCACAGTCACCATCACACTAACCCTAACCCTAACCCTCACCCTAACCCTCACCCTCACCCGAATCATAACCCAAACCCTAACCCTAAGCCTCACCCTAACCCTAACCCTAACCCTAAACCTAACTCTCACCCTCGCCCTCACTCTCACCCTCACCCTCAACCTAACCCTAACCCTAACCCAAACCCTAACCGTTACTCTCACCCTCAACCTCAACCTAAACCTAATCCTAAAACTCACCCTCAACCTAACCCTAACCCTCACCCTAACCCTAACCCTAAACCTAACTAACCCTCACCTTCACCCTCAACATCACCCTCAACCTAAACCTAACCCTAACACTAAGCCTCACCCTCATCTTAACCCTCAACCTAACCCTAACCCTAACACTAAGCCTCACCCTCACTCTCACCCTCACCCTCATCTTCACCCTAACCCTAACCCTAAACCTAACCCTAACCCTAACCCTCACCCTCACCCTCACCCTGAACCTAAACCCAACACTAACCTTCACCCCCACCCTCACCTTCACACTCACCCTAACACTATCCCGAACCCTACACCTCACCCTCACCCTCACCCACACCCTAACACTAAACCTAACCTTAACCTTAACCCTAATGCTAACCCTCTAACTCTAAGCCTAACCCCAACCCTAATCCTAACCCTAACCCTCTAACCCTAAACCTAACCCTCTCCCTAACGCTACCCTATCCCTAAACCTAAGCCTGACCCTAACCCTCACCCTCACCCTCACCCTAAATGTTACCCTAACCCTCACCCTAACACTAAGCCTAACCCTCACACTCATCCTAAACCTCACCCTAATCCTAACCCTAACCCTAACTGTCTCCCTCACCTTCATCCTAAACCTAACCCTAAGCCTAACCCTGAACCTAAACCACACCCTCACCCTCACCCTCACCCTCACCCTTACCCTCACCATCACCCTCACCCTCACCTTAACCCTAACCCTAACAATAACCCTAAAACTAACAATAACCCTAACCATAACCATAACCTTCTAACCCTAACCCTAACATTAAACCTAACCCTAACCTTCTAACCCTAACCCTAACCCTAACCCTAACTCTCTAACGCTAACAAGAACCGTAACCCTAACTTTATCTCTCTAACCCTAACCCCAACCCGAAATCTAACCCTAACCCGAACCCTCTTACACTAACCCTAACCCTAACCCTAACCCTCCAACCCTAACCTTAACCCTAAACCTAACACTAACCCTAACCCGAACCCTCACCTTCACCCTAACCCTAACACTAACCCTAACCCTCACTCTCACCCTCACCCTCACCCTAACCGTAACCCTAAACCTAACCCTCACTCTCACCCAGACCCTCACCCTCACCCTCACCCTAACCCTAACCCTAACATTCACCCTAATCCTCATCCTCACATTCACCCTAATCCTAACCCTAATCCTCACCCTCACCGGCACCATCAAGCTCACACTAACTCTCACCCTAACCCCACACTCATTCTCACCCTCACCCTTATCCTCACCCTAACCCTAAACCTAACTGTAACCCTAACCCTAACTCTAACACTAAACCTCACCCTCAACCTCACAATCACCCTAACCCAAACCCTAACTCTAAACCTTACCCTCACCCTCACCCTCATTCTCAACCTCACACTCACCCTCATCCTAAACCTAACCCTAACCCCAACCCTAACCGTTACTCTCACCCTCACCCTCAACCTAAACCTAACCCTAACACTCACCCTCACCCTAACCCTAACCCTCACGCTCACTCTAACACTTACCCTAACCCTAACTCTAACCCTCACCCTCACCCTCAACTAAACCTAACCTTAACCATAAACCTCACCCTCATCTTCACCCTCACTCTAACCCTAACCCTAACACTAAGCCTCACCTTCACTCTCACCCTCACCCTCATCTTCATCCTAACCCTAACCCTCACCCTCACCCTGAACCTAAACCCAACACTAACCTTCACCCTCACCCTCACCTTCACACTCACCCTAACACTAACCCGAACCCTACACCTCACCCTCACCCTCACCCTCACCCACACCCTAACACTAAACCTAACCCTAACCTTAACCCTAATGCTAACCCTCTAACCCTAAGCCTAACCCCAACCCTAATCCTAACCCTAACCCTCTAACCGTAATCCTAACCCTCTTTCTAACCCTAACTCTAATCCTAAACATCACCCCCACCCTAACCCTAACCCTAACCCTCACCCTCACCCTAAACTTATCCCTAAACCTAACACTGATCCTAACCCTCACCCTCACCCTCACCCTAAACGTCACCCTAACCCTCACCCTAACACTAAACCTAACCCTAACCCTCATCCTCACACTAATCCTAAACCTCACCCTAACTCTAACCCTGTCTCCCTGACCTTCATTCTAAACCTAACCCTAAGCCTAACCCTGAACCTAACCCTCATCCTCACCATCATCCTCACCATCACCCTCACGCTCACCTTAACCATAACCCTAACCCTAACAATAACCCTCACCCTAACAATAACCCTAACCATAACCATAACCCTCTAACCCTAACCCTAACCCTAAACCTAACCCTAACCTTCTAACCCTAACCCTAACCCGAACCCTCTAACACTAACCCTAACCCTATCCCTAACCCTAACCCTCACCTTCACCCTAACCCTAACACTAACCCTAACCCTCACTCTCACCCTCACCCTCACCCTAACCGTAACCCTAAACCTAACCCTCACTCTCACCTACACCATCACCCTCACCCTAATCCTAACCATAAGCCTAACTCTAACACTCACCCTAATCCTCACCCTCACACTCATCCTCACCCTAACCCTAAACCTAACTGTAACCCTAACCCTAACTCTAACACTAAACCTCAACCTCACCCTCACCCTCACCCTAACCCAAACCCTAACCCTAAACCTCTAACCATAACCCTACCTCTCTAAACTAACCCTAACCTTAACCCTAAACCTAACCCTAACCCTCATCCTCACCCTCACCCTCAGCCTCACCCTAAACCTCACCCTAACATTAACCCTAACCCTAACCCTCACCCTCACCCTCAGCCTCATACTCACACTAAACCTCACCCTCACCCTCACCCTCATTCTCAACCTCACACTCACCCTCACCCTTACCCTAACCCTAAACCTAACTCTCACCCTCGCCCTCACTCTCACCCTCACCGTCATCCTAACCCTCACCGTAAACCTAACCCTAACCCTAACCCTCACCCTCACCCTTACCCTCACCCTCACCATCACCCTCTCCCTAACCCTCACCCTCAACCTAACCCTAACCCTAACCCTAAACCTAATCGTTAGTCTCACCCTCACCCTCACCCTCAACCTCAACCTAACCCTAACACTCACCCTCACCCTAACCCTAACCCTCACCCTCACCCTAACCCTAACTCTAACCCTCACCCTCACCCTCACCCTCAACCTAAACCTAACCCTAACCCTAAACCTCACCCTCATCTTCACCCTCACCCTAACCCTAACCCTAACACTAAGCCTCACCCTCACTCTCACCCTCACCCTCATCTTCACCCTCACCCTAACCCTAACCCTAACACTAAGCCTCACCCTCACTCTCACCCTCACCCTCATCTTCACCCTAACCCTAACACTAAACCTAACCCTAACCCTCACCCTCACCCCCACCCTCACCCTGAACTTAACCCTAAACCTAACCTTCACCCTCACCCTCACCTTCACACTCACCCTAACACTAACCCGAACCCTAAACCTCAAACTCACCCTCACCCTCACCCACACCCTAACACTAAACCTAACCTTAACCTTAACCCTAATGCTAACCCTCTAACCCTAAGCCTAACCCCAACCCTAATCCTAACCCTAACCCTCTAACCATAACCCTAACCCTCTACCTAACCCTAACTCTAATCTTAAACAACACCCCCACCCTAACCCTAACCTTAACCCTCACCCTCACCCTAACCCTATCCCTAAACCTAACACTGATCCTAACCCTCACCCTCACCTTCAACCTAAACGTCACCCTAACCCTCACCCTAACACTAAACCTAACCCTAACCCTCACCCTCACACTAATCCTAAACCTCACCCTAACCCTAACCCTAACTGTCTCCCTGACCTTCATTCTAAACCTAACCCTAAGCCTAACCCTGAACCTAACCCTCACCCTCACCATCACCCTCACACTCACCTTAACCCTAACCCTAACCCTAAAAATAACCCTAACCCTAACAATAACCCTAACCATGACCATAACCCTCTAACACTAACCCTAAACCTAAACCTAACCCTAACCTTCTAACCCTAACCCTAACCCTAATCCTAACCCTCTATCACGAACAATAACCGTAACCCTAACCTTAACCCTCTAACCCTAACCCAAACCCGAAATCTAACCCTAACCCGAACCCTCTAACACTAACACTAACCCTAACTCTAACACTCCAACCCAACCTTAACCCTAAAACTAACACTAACCCTAAACCTAACCCTCACCTTCACCCTAAACCTAACACTAACCCTAACCCTCACTCTCACCCTCTACCTCACCCTAACCGTAACCCTAAACCTAACCCTCAGTCTCACCCACACCCTCACCCACACCCTCACCCTCACCTTCACCCTAACCCTAAACCTAACCCTAACACTCACCCTAATCCTCACCCTCACACGCAGCCTAATCCTAACCCTAACCCTCAACGTCACCGGCACCACCACGCTCACCCTAACTCTCATCCTAAACCTCAACCTCATCCTCACCCTCACCTTCATCCTCACCCTAACCCTAAACCTAACTGTAACCCTAACCCTAACTCTAACACTAAACCTCACCCTCACCATAACCCAAACCCTAACCCTAAACCTCTAACCATAACCCTACCTCTCTAACCTAACCCTAACCCGATCCCTAAACCTAACCCTAACCCTAACCCTAACCCTAACCCTAACCCTTAGCCTCACCCTCACCCTCACCCTCTCCCTAACCCTAAACCTAACCTGAACACTAACACTCCCCCTGTCTAACCCCAACCGTCACCCTTACCCTCACCCTCAGGCTCACACTCACCCTCACACTAACACGAACCCTGACCCTCACCCTCACCCTCACCCGAAACCTAACCCAAACCCTAACCCTAAGCCTCTCCATAACCCTAAACCTAAACCTAACTCTCACCCTCACCCTCATGCTAAACTTCACCGTAAACCTAACCCTCACCCTAACCCTAACCCTCATCCTCACCCTCACCCTCACCCTTACCCTCATCCTCACCATCACCCTCACCCTAACCCTCACCCTCCACCTAACTCTAACCCTAACTGTAACCCTAACCCTAACCGTTACTCTCACCCTAACCCTCAACCTAAACCTAACCCTAACACTCACCCTCACGCTAACCCTAACCCTCACACTAACCCTAACCCTAACCCTAACTCTAACACTCACCCTCACCCTCACCCTCAACCTAAACCCAACCCTAACCCTAACCCTAAACCTCACCCTCATCTTCACCCTCACCCTAACCCTAACCCTAACACTAAGCCTCACCCTCATTCTCACCCTCACCCTCATCTTCAGCCTAACCCTAACCCTAAACCTAACCCTAACCCTCACCCTCACCCTGAACCTAACCCTAACCCTAACCTTCACCCTCACCCTCACCTTCACATTCACCCTAACACTAACCCCAACCCTAACCCTCACCCTCACCCTCATCCTCACGCACACCCTAACACTAAACCTAAACCTAACTTTAACCCTAATGCTAACCCTCTAACCCTAAGCCTAACCCCAACCATAATCCTAACCCTAACCCTCTAACCCTAACTCTAACTCTAATCCTAAACATCACCCTCACCCTAACCCTAACCCTAACCCTCACCCTAACCCTATCCCTAAACCGAACCCTGACCCTAACCCTCACGCTCAACCTCACCCTAAACATCACCCTAACCCTCACCCTAACACTCACCCTAACCCTCACCCTCACACTCATCCTAAACCTCACCCTAACCCTTACCCTAACCCTGTCTCCCTCACCTTTTTCTTAAACCTAACCCTAAGCCTAACCCTGAACCTAAGCCTCACACTCACCCTCACCCTCACCCTCACCATTACCCTCACGCTCACTTTAACCCTAAACCTAACCATAACAATAAACCTAACCCTAACCATAACCATATCCATAACCCTCTAACCCTAACCCTAACCGTAAGCCTAACCCTAACCTTCTAACCCTAACCCTAACCCTAACCCTCTAACGCTAACAATAACCGTAACCCTAAACTTAACCCTCTAACCCTAAACCACACCCGAAATCTAACCCTAACCCGAACCCTCCAACCCTAACCCTAACCCTAACCCTAACCCTAACCCTCCAACCCTAACCTTAACCCTAAACCTAACACTAACCCTAACCCTAACCCTCACCTTCACCCTAACCCTAACACTAACCCTAACCCTCACCCTCACCCTAACCGTAACCCAAAACCTAGCCCTCACTCTCACCCACACCCTCACCCTCACCCTAACCCTAACCCTAACACTCACCCTAATACTCACCCTCACACTCACCCTAATCCTAACCCTAACCCTCACCCTCACCGGCACCATCAAGCTCACCCTAACTCTCACCCTAACCCCCACACTCATCCTTACCCTCATTCTAGCCCTAAACCTAACTGTAATCCTAACCCTAACTCTAACATTAAACCTAACCCTCACCCTCACCCTCATCCAAACCCAAACCCTAACCCTAAACCTCTAACCATAACCCTACCTCTCTAACCTAACCCTAACCCTAACCCTAAACCTCACCCTAACCCTAACCCTAACCCTCACCCTCACCCTCACGCTCACCCTAAACCTCACCCTCACCCTCACCCTCATCCTCACCCTCACCCTAACCCTAACCCTAAAACTAACCCTAACCCAATCACTATCCCTCTAACCTCAATCCTAACTCTAATCCTCTAACCCTAACCCTAACACCTTACCCTAACCCGAACCCTAACTTTAACCGTAACCCTAACCATAACCGTAACCCTAATCTTAACCCTCTAACCCTAACCCTAACCCAAACCCTAACCTTCTGAACCTAAACCTAACCCTCAACCTCACCTCAACCTCACCTTAAACCTAACCCTAACCCTATTCGTCAACCTCACCCTCTCAATCACCATCACCCTAACGTTAACACTAACCCTAAACCCTAACACTAACTGAAACCTTAAAGCTAACCCAAACCCTAACCCTAACCCTAACCCTAACCCTCTAGCCCTAACCCTAAGCGTACCCTTAACCCAAACCCTAACTCTAACCTGCACTCTCACCCTAAACCTAACTCTACCCCTCATCATCACCCTCACCCTCACCTTCAACCTAACCCTGACAATAACCCTAACCCTCTAACCCTAACACTAACACTAACGCTAACACTAAACTTAACCCTCTAACCCTAACCCAAACACTAACCCTAAGCCTAACCCTCACCCTCACCCTAACCCTCACCCCAACCCTAACCCTAAACCTAACCCTAAACCTAACCCAAACCCTCACCCTCACCCTCACCCTAAACCTCACTCTATACCTAACCGAAACTTGACCCTTACGCTAACCCTAACCCTAACACTAACCCTCAACCTCACCATCACCCTAACCCTCACCCTCACCCTCACCCTCACCCTAACCCCAACATTAACACTAAGACTCTTACCCTAACTCTAACACTAACACTAACCCTCTCACCCTAACCCTAACACTAAAGATAACCTAAACCTAATCCTCAGCCTCAACCTATACCTAACCCTAACCCTAACCCTCACCTTAACCCTCAACCTCACCTTCAACCTAACCCTCACCCTAACCCTAACCCTAAGACTAACCCTAAACCTAAACTCACCCTCACTCTCACCCTCACCGTCATCATCACCCTCACCCTCACATTAACCCTAACCTTAACCCTAAAAATAACCCTAACCCGTAACCCTAAACCTAACCCTAACCTTCTAACCCTAACCCTAACCCTAACTCTAACCCTAACTCTCTAAACCTAACCCTAACCCTAATCCTCTAACTCTAACCCTAACCCTAACTCTAACACTAACCCTCACCCTCACCGTCACCCTAACCCTAACCCTCACCATCACCCTAACCCTAACCCTAACCTTAACCCTCACGCTCACCCTTACCAGCACCCTAACCATAACCCTAAACCTCTAACGCTAACCCTAACCCTAACCCTAACACTCTAACCCTAACCCTAACCCTAACCCTAAACCTAAACCTAAACCTAATCCTCAGGCTCAACCTAACCCTAACCCTAACCCTAACCCTCGCTCTAACCCTCACCCTCACCCTCACCCTAAACCTCAGCCTAACCCTCCCTGTCTCCCTCACCTTCATCCTAACACTAACCCTAAGCCTAACCCTGAACCTAACCCTCACTCTCATCCTCACCCTCACCATCACCCTCACGCTCACCTTAACCCTAATCCTAACCCTAACAATAACCCTAACCCTAACCCTAACCCTAACCCTAACCATAACCATAACCCTCTAACCCTAAACCTAACCCTAAAACTAACCCTAACCTTCTAAAAATAACCCTAACCCTAACCCTCTACAGCTAACAATAACCGTAACCCTAACCTTAACCCCCTAACCCTAACCCAAACCGAAATCTAACCCCAACTCGAACCCTCTAACACTAACCCTAACCCTAACCCTAACACTCCAACCCTAACCTTAACCCTAAAACTAACACTAACCCTAACACTAACCCTCATCTTTACCCTAACCCTAACACTAACCCTAACCCTCACTCTCATCCTCACCATCACCCTAACCGTAACCCTAAACCTAACCCTTACTCTCTCACACACCCTCACCCTCACCCTCACCCTAACCCTAATCCTAACCCTAACTCTTACCTTAATCCTCACCCTCACACTCACCCTAATCCTAACCCTAACCCTCACCCTCACCGGCACCATAACGCTCACCCTAACTCTCACCCTCACCCCCACCCTCATCCTCACCCTCACCCTTATCCTCACCCTAACCCTAAACCTAACCGTAACCCTAACTCTAAAATAAACCTAACCCTCAACCTCATCCTCACCCTAACCTTAACATTAACCCTAAACCTCTAACCGTAACCCTACCACTCTAACCTAACCCTAACCCTAACCCTAAACCTAACCCTAACCCTAACCCTAACCCTCACATTCACCCTCACCCTCACCCTAAACCTCATCCTAACCCTAACCCTAACCCTCACTCTCACCCTAACCCTCACGCTCACCCTAAACCTCACCCTCACACTCACCATCCCCCTAACCCTAACACTAACCCTAACCCCTAACCCTAACCATAGCCCTAACCCCTAACCCTAAACCTCACCCTCACCCTCTCCCTAACCCTAAACTTAACCCAAACACTAACACTCCCCCTATCTAACCCCAACCATCACCCTTACCTTCACTCTCACGCTCACACTCACCCTCACACTAACACTAACCCTAACCCTCACCCTCACCCTCACCTGAATCCTAACCCAAACCCTAACCATAAGCCTCACCCTAATCCTAACCCTAACCCTAAACCTAACTCTCACACTCGCCCTCACTCTCACCCTCCCCTCATCCTAACCCTCACCGTAAACCTAACCCTAACCCTAACCCTCACCTTCACCCACATCCTCACCCTCACCCTTACCCTCACCCTCACTATCACCCTCACCCTAACCCTCAACCTCAACCTAACCCTAATCCTAACCCTAACCCTAACTGTTACTCTCACCCTCACCCTCAACCAAAACCTAACTCTAACACTCACCGTCACCCTAACCCGAATCCTCACCCTAACCCTAACCCTAACCCTAACTCTAACCCTCACCCTCACCCTCACCCTCAACCTAAACCTAACCCTAACCCTAAACCTCACCCTCGTCTTCACCCTCACCCTAACCCTAACCCTAACACTAAGCCTCACCCTCACTCTCACCCTCACCCTCATCTTCACCCTAACCCTAACCCTAAACCTAACCTTAACCCTAACCCTCACCCTCACCCTCACCCTGAACCTAACCCTAACCCTAACCTTCACCCTCATCCTCACCTTCGCACTCACCCTAACACTAACCCGAACCTTAACCCTCCCCCTCCCCCTCACCCTCACCCACACCCTAACACTAAACCTAACCCTAACCTTAACCCTAATGCTAACCCTCTAACCCTAACCCTAGCCCTCTCCCTAACCCTAACTCTAATCCTAAACCTCACCCTCACCCTAACCCTAACCCTAATCCTCACCCTCACCCTAACCCTATACTTAAACCCAACCCTGACCCTAACCCTCACCCTCACCCTTACCCTAAACCTAACCCTATCACTCACCATCACCCTCACCCTCACCGTCACCCTAACCCTAACACTAAACCTAACCCTCTAACCCTAACCCTAACACTAATGCTAACACTAACCCTAACCCTCTAACCCTAACCCTAACGCTAACCCTAAGCCTAACCCTCCCCCTCCCCCTAACCCTAACCATAACCCTAACCCTAAACCTAACCCTAACACTCACCCTCTCCCTCACCCTAAACCTCACTCTATACCTAACCCGAAACTTAGCCCTAACCCTAACACGAACCCTAACACTAACCCTCACCCTCACCGTCACCCTAACCCTCACCCTAACCCTCACCCTCACCCTAACCCTAATATTAACCCTAAGACTCTTACACTAACCCTAACACTAACACTAACTCTCTCAGCCTAACCCTAACCCTAAAGATAACCTAAACCTAATCCTCAGCCTCAACCTACCCCTAACCCTAACCCTCACCATAACCCTCACCCTCACCCTCACCCTCACCCTAACCCTCACCCTAACCCTCACCCTCACCCTACCCTTACCCTAAACCTAACCCTAACCTTCTAACCCTAACCCTAACCCTAACCCTCTAACGCTAACAATAACCATAACCCTAACCTTAACCCCCTAACCCTAACCCAAACCCGAAATCTAACCCTAACCAGAACCCTCTAACACTACCGCTGACCCTAACCCTAACCCTAACCCTCCAACCCTAACCTTAACCCTAAACCTAACACTAACCCTAACCCTAACCCTCACCTTCACCCTAACCCTAACACTAACCCTAACCCTCACTCTCACCCTCACCCTCACCCTAAGACTAACGCTAAACCTAACCCTCACCCTAACCCTCACCCTCACCCTAAACCTCACCCTAACCCTATCCCTAATCCTAACCCTAACTGTCTCCCTTACCTTCATCCTAACCCTAAGACTAACCCTGAACCTACCCTCACCCTCACCCTCACCATCACCCTCACGCTCACCTTAAACATAACCATAACCCTAACAATAACCCTAACCCTAACCATAACCATAACCATAACCATCTAACCCTAACCCTAAACCTAACCCTAACCTTCTAACCCTAACCCTAAACCTAACCCTAACCCTCTAACGCTAACAATAACTGTAACCCTAACCTTAACCCCCTAACCCTAACCCAAACCCGAAATCTAACCCTAACCCGAACCCTCTAACACTAACCCTAACCCTAACCCTTACCCTAACCCTCCAACCCTAACCTAAACCCTAAACCTAACACTAACCCTAACCCTAACCCTCACCTTCACCCTAACCTTAACACTAACCCTAACCCTCACTGTCACCCTCACCCTCACCCTAACCGTAACACTAAACATAACCCTCACTCTAACCCACACCCTCACCCTTACCCTCACCCTAACCCGAACCCTAACCCTAACACTCACCCTAATCCTCACTCTCACATTCACCCTAATCCTAACCTAACCCTCACCCTCACCGGCACCATCACGCTCACCCTAACTCTCACCCTCACCCTCACCCTCATCCTCACACTCACCCTCAACCTCACACTAACCCTAACCTCTAACCATAACCCTACCCCTCTAACCTAACCCTAACCCTAAACCTAAACCTAAACCTAACCCTAACCCTAACCCTCACCTTCACCCTCACCCTCACCCTCAGCCTCACCCTAAACCTCACCCTCACCCTAAACCTAACTGGAACCCTAACCCTAACTCTAAGTCTAAACCTAACCCTCACCCTCACTCTCACCCTAACCCTAAACCTAACCCTAACCTCTAACCATAACCCTACCCCTCTAACCTAACCCTAACCCTAACCCTAAACCTAAACCTAACCCTAACCCTAACCCTCACCCTCACCCTCAGTCTCACCCTAAACCTCACCCTAACCCTAACCCTCACCCTCACCCTCACCCTCACCCTCACGCTCACCCTCACCCTCACGCTCACCCTAAACCTCACCCTCACCCTCACCCTCATTCTCACCCTCACACTCACCCTAACCCGAACACTAACACTCCCCCTATCTAACCCCAACCGTCACCCTTACCCTCACCCTCACGCTCACCCTCACCCTCACACCAACACAAACCCTAACCCTCACCCTCACCCTCACCCGAATCCTAACCCAAACCCTAACCCTAAGCCTCACCCTAAACCTAACCCTAACCCTAAACCTAACTCTCACTCTAGCCCTCACTGTCACCCCACCCTCATCCTAACCCTCACCGTAAACCTAACGCTAACCCTAACCCTAACCATCACCCTCATCCTCACCCTTACCCTCACTCTCACAATCACGCTCACCCTAACCCTCACCCTCAACCTAAACCTAACCCTAACCCTAAACGTTACTCTCACCCTCACCCTCAACCTAAACCTAAACCTAACACTCACCCTCAACCTAACCCTAACCCTCACCCTCACCCTAACCCTAACCCTTACCCTAACCCTAACTCTAACCCTCATCCTCACCCTCAACCTAAACCTAACCCTAACCCTAAACCTCACCCTCATCCTCACCCTCACCCTAACCCTAACCCTAACACTAAGACTCACCCTCACTCTCACCGTCACCCTTATCTTCAGCCTAACCCTAACCCTCACCCTCACCCTGAACCTAAACCTAACCCTAAACTTCACCTTCACACTCACCATAACACTATCCCGAACCCTAAACCTCCCCCTCCTCCTCACCCTCCCCCACACCCTAACACTAAACCTAACCCTAAACTTAACCCTAATGCTAACCCTCTAACCTTAAGCCTAACCCCAACCCTAATCCTAACCCTAACCCTCTAACCCTAACCCTAACCCTCTCCCTAACTCTAACTCTAATCCTAAACCTCACCCTCACCCTAAGCCTAACCCTAACCCTCACCCTCACCCTAACCCTATCCATAAACCTAACCGTGACCCTAACTCTCACTCTCACCCTCATCCTAAACGTCACTCTAATCCTCACCCTAACCCTAAACCTAACTCTAACCCTCACCCTCACACTCATCCTAAACCTAAATCGAACCTAACCCTAACCCTAACCCTAATCTTAACCCTATCCCTAACCCTAACCCTCTAATCCTAACCCTAACCCTAACCCTAGCCTAACCCTAACCCTAACCCTCACCTCACACTCAACCTCATCCTAAAGCTAACCATAACTCTTACCATCTCCCTAACCCTAAGCGTAAACCTCACCCTCACCCTCACCCTAACCCTAACCCTAACCCTAAAACTAACCCTAAACCTATCCTTAACCTTCTAACCCTAACCTTAACCCTAACCCTAACCAAACCCTAACGCTCACGCTCAACTTCACCATTACACTCAACTAGCCTTAGGCTAACATTAACTCTAACCCTAACCCTAACACTCTAACACTAACCCTAACCCTCTAAACCTAAACCTAACACTAACCCTAATCCTAACGTTAACCCTCTAAACTTAACCATGCCCCTAACGCTGACCCCGAACCCTAACCCTAACCCTAAACCTAAGCCTCAGCTTCACCCTCACCCTCACCCTTACCCTAACCCTAACCTTAACTCTAAGCCTAAACCTCACCCTCACACTCACCCTCGCTCTAAATCTAACCCTAAACCTGACCCTCACCCTCACTGTCACCCTCACCCTAACCCTAACCCTAACCGAAACCACTACTCCTAACCCTAACCCTAACGCTAACCTTCACCCTAACCC
Source organism: Megascapheus bottae (assembly GCA_024803745.1). Classification (NCBI taxonomy): domain Eukaryota; kingdom Metazoa; phylum Chordata; class Mammalia; order Rodentia; family Geomyidae; genus Megascapheus; species Megascapheus bottae. The sequence goes on along the minus strand of JANJXV010000128.1, from coordinate 60,028 downwards.
TCACCCTCACCATCACTCTCACCCTAACCCTAACACTTACCCTAACCCTAACACTCAGCCTCACCCTCACCCTCACCCTCACCCTAAACCTCAAACTAACCCTTACCCTAACTCTAACTCTAACCCTCACACGGAACCACACCCTCACCCTCACCCTAAAACTAACCCTAACCCTCACCCTCACCCTCACCCTCACCCTAACGCTAATCCTAACCCTAACCCTCAACCTAAACCTCACCCTCAACGTAACTCTAACCCTAACCCTAACCCTTACCCTCACCCTCACTCTAACCCTAACCCTAACCCTAACCCTAACCCTAACCCTCACCCTCACCCTCAACCTAATCCTAACCTAAACCCTAACCCTAACTCTCAAACCCTAACCCTAACCCTAACCCCCTAACCCAAAACCTCACCCTCACCCTAAACCTCACACTAACCCTAACCCTAACCCTCACCCTCACCCTCACCCTCACCCTCACCCTAACCCTATCTCTCACACGGAACCACACCCTCACCCTCACCCTCACCCTCTCCCTAACCCTAACCCTAACCCTCACTCTCACCCTCACCCTCATCCTCAACCTCACCCTCACCCTAACCCTAACCCTAACCATCACCCTCACCCTCAACATAATCCTAAACCTAACCCTATCCCTCCCATCCCGCTCCCCCTCCACATCACCCTAACCCTAACCCTCACCCTCGCCCTAAACCTCACCCTAAACCTAACCCAAACCTTAACCCTAACCCTCTAACCCTAAGCCTAACCCTTTAACCCTAATCCTAACCCTAACACTAAACATAACCCTAACCCTAACATTTTAACCCTAACTCTCTAACACTAACCCTAACCCTAACGCTAACCCTTCAACGCTAACCCTAAAACTAACCCTAACCCTAACCCTCTAAACCTAACCCTAACCCCAAACCTAACCCTCACCCTCACCCTCAGCCTCACCCTAACCCTATCCCTAACCCTCACCCTCAACCTCACCCTTACCCGCACCTTAACCCTAACCCTTACCCTAATCCTCACCTTCACCCTAACCCTAAACCTAATCATATCCCTAACACTAACCCTAACCCTATCCCTAACACTTTAACCCTTTCCCTCTAACACTAACCCTAACCCTAATGCTAACCCTCTAACCCTAACCATACCCTAACCCCCTAAACCTAAACCTAACTCTAACCCTAACCCAACCCTTCCAACCCTAACCTTTACCCTAACCCTAACCCTCTAAACCTAACCCTAACACCAAACCTAACCCTCACCCTCACCATCACCCTAAACCTAACACTAAACCTCACCCTAAACCGCACCCTCACCCTAACCCTAACCCTAATCCTAACCCTAATCCTCACCTTCACCCTAACCCTAAACCTAACCCTAACCCTAACCGTAACCCTTACCATCACCCTCGCCCTACCCTACGCCTTACCCTAACCCTAACCATAACCATAACCATTTAACCCTACTCTAACCCTAACCCTATAACCCTAATTTAACCCTAACCTTAACCCTGACCCTAACCCTAACCCTATCACTCACCCTCACCCTCAACCTAACTTTAACCCTAACCTTAACTGTAACGCTAACCCTAACCCTCTAACCCTAACCCTAACACTAACACTAACTCTAATGCTACCCCCCTAACCCTAACCCTACCCCTAACACTAACCCTAACCCTAAACCTAACTCTCACCCTCACCTTCACCCTCACCCTAACTCTCGCATTCACCCTCACCATCACCCTCACCCACACCCTCACCCTCAACCTAACCCTAACCCTAAAACTAACCTTCACCCTCACCTTAAACCTAACCCTCACCTTTACGCTCACCCTTACCCTCACCCTAACCCTAACCCAAACCCTAACCATAACACTCTAACCCTAACAGTAAAACACTCTAAACCTAAACCTTTCCCTAAAATTAACCCTAACCCTAACCCTAACCCTAACCCTAACCCTAACCCTAACACTAACCCTAACCCTCTAATCCTAACCCTAACCCTAACCCTAACGTTAACCCTCTAAACTTAACCCTACCCCCAACCATAACCCCCTGACCCTAACCCTAACCCTCTAACCCTAACACTAACCCTAACCCTAACCCTAACCCTATAACCCTCACCCTCACCCTAACCCTAACCCTAAACCTAACCATCACCCTCACCCTCACCTTTACCATAACCCTAACCTAACCCTAACCCTAATCCAAAACCTCACCCTCACTCTCACATTCACCCTAACCCTAACCCTAAACCTAACCCTGATCCTCACCCTCACCCAATCCCTAAACCTAACCCTAACCACTACCTCTAACCCTAACCCTAACGCTAACCCTAATGCTAAATCTCAATCTCACGCGTCCCCTCACGCTAACACTAACCCTTACTCCAAAACTAACCCTCATCCTCACCCTCAACTTAACCCTCACCCTAACCCTAAAACTAACTACTACCCCTTATTCTAACCCTAACTCTATCCCTAACCCTAAACCTCACCCTCACTCTCACCCTCACCCTAACCCTAACCCTAACCCTCAACCTCACCCTCACCCTAACCCTAACCCTCATCCTCACCCTAACCCTAACCCTAACCCAAACTCTAACCATAACCATCACCGTCACCCTCACGCTCACCCTCAATCTAACCCAAAACCTAACCTTAACCCTAATCCTAACTCTCTAACCCTAATCCTAACCCTGATCTTCTAACTGTAACCCTAATCCTAACCCTAACCCTAACCCTCACTCTCAACCTCACCCTCACCCTAACCCTAACCCTAACCCTAACCCTCAACCTCAAACTCTCCGTCACCCTAACTCTCTAACCCTAACCCTAACTCTCACCCTCAAACTCACCCTCACCCTAACCCTAACCCTAACTCTCTAACCCTAACCCTAACCCCATCCCTAACTCTCTAATCCTAACCCTAAACTTAACGCTAACCCTAACCCTCTAACCCTAACCCTAACCCTAATCTTAACGCTAACCCTCTAACCCTAAATATAACCCTAACCCTAACCCTCTAAACCTAACCCTAACCCTAACACTAATCCTCTAACCCTAACCCTCACCCTACCCTCACCCTAACCTTAACCTTAACACTAACCTTAACCCAAACCCTAACCCAAACCATCACCATCACCATCACCCTCACCCTCAGCCTCAACCCAACTGAAACCTAACCCTAACCCTAACCCTAACTCTCTATCCCTAACCCTAAACCTAATCCTCTAACTCTAAACCTAATCATAACCCTAACACTAACACTCACCCTCAACCTAACCCTCAACCTAAAGGTAACCCTAACCCTAATCCTCACCCTCAAACTCTCCCTCAACCTAACCCTAACCTTAACCCTCTAATCCTAACGTTAACCTTATCCCTAACTCTCTATCCCTAACCCTAACCCTAACACTAACCAAAACCTTTTAACCCTAACCCTAACCATATCCCTAACCCTAATCTTAACCCTAACCTTCTAACCCTAACCGTAACCCTCTAACCCTAACCCTAACCCTCTAATCACAAACCTAACTCTGACCCTAACTCTAACCCTAACACTAGCCGTAACCTCTAACCCTAACCTTACCCCTAACTTTAACACTAAACCTCTAACCCTAATCCTAAGCCTAACCCTGACCCTAACTCTAACCCTAACCTTCTAACCCTAACCCTAACCCTAACCCTTAACCTAAACCTCACACTTACCCTCACCCTCACCCTCACCCTCAACCTAACCCACACATTCACCCTCACCTTCACCCTCACCCTCAACCTAACCCTAAATCTCACCCTCACCCTCACCCTAACCCTAACCCTAACCCTCACCCTTACCCTCAACCGCAACCTCACCCTCACCCTAATCCTAACCCAAACCCTAACCTTAACCCTCTAACCCTAACCCAAACCCTCTAATCCTAACTCTTACCCTAACATTAACCCTAACCCTAACCCTAACACACTAACCCTAACCCTAACCCTCTAACCCTAACCCTAACTCTAACCCTAACGCTAAGCCTCTAAACTTAACCCTAACTCTAACTCTAACCCCCTTCTCCTAAACCTAACCCTAAACCTCTACACGAAACCTAACCCTAACGCTAAAACTAACCCTAACCCTAACCATCTAACCGTAACCCTAAGCATCTAACCCTAACCTAAACCCTAACACTCTAACCCTAACCCTCACCATCACCCTAAGCCTAAACCTAACCCTCACCCTCACCCTCAACCTCACCCTCACCCTTACCCTCACCCTAACCCTAACCCTAACTCTCAGCCTCAATCTCACCCTCACCCTCAACCTCAACCTAACCCTAACCCTAACCCTAAACACTAACGCTAATCCTAACCCTAACCCTTACCCTCAGCCTCAACCTAACCCTAACCATAACCCTAACCCTAAACCTAACCCTCACCCTCACCCTCACCCTAACCCTCACCGAAACCCTAACCCTAAACCTAATCCTAACCCTAACCCTCACCCTCACCCTCACCCTAAACCTAACCTTTACCCCAACCCTAACCCAAACAATCAACATCAGCCTCACCCTCACCCTCAACCGAACCCGAACGCTAACCCTAATCCTAACTATCTAATCCTAACCCTAACATTAATCCTCTAACTCTAACCATAACCCTAACCCTAACACTAACCCTCACCCTCACAGTCACCCTAACCCTAAACCTAAACCTCAACCTAATCCTCACCCTCCACCCTCACCCACACACTAAACCTAACCCTTACCCAAACCCTAACCCTAACCATCAACATCACCCTCAACTTCACCCTCAACCAAACACTAACCCTAACCCTAATCCTATCTAAACCTAACCCTAACCCTAATCCTCTAACTCTAACCATAACCCTAACCCTAACACTAACCCTTACCCTCACCGTCACCCTAACCCTAAACCTAACACTAACCCTCATCCTCACCCTCAACCTCACCCTCACCCAAACCATAACCCTAACCCTCACCCTCTAAACCTAACTCTAACACTAACACTATCCCTCTCCCTAACCCTAACCCTAAACATAAACCTAAACCTAATCCACAGCCTCAATCCATTCCTAATCCTAAACCCAACCCTAACCCTCACCCTAACCCTCACCCTCACCCTAAACCTCACCCTAAATCTAACCCTAACCCTCCCTCTCAACATCACCCTCATCATCACCTCACCCTCACCCTCACCCTAACCCTAACAGTAACCCTAACCCTAACCCATAACCCTAAACCTAACCCTAACCTTCTAACCCTAACCCTAACCCTAACTCTCTGACCCTGACCCTAATCCTCTAACTCTAACCCTAAACCTAACCCTAACCACAACCCTCACCCTTACCCTCACTCTCACACTCACCCTCACACTAACACTAACACTAACCCTCACCCTCACCCTCACCCTAAACCTCACACTAAACCTAACTCTAACCCTAAGCCTAACACTCATCCTCACTCTCACCCTCACCCTCATCATCACCCTCACCATCAACCTAACCCTCACTGTAACCCTAACCCTAACCCTAACGCTAACCCCTAAACCTAACCCCTAAACCCAAACCTAACCATAACCCTCACCCTCACCTTCACCCTAACCCTAAACCTAATCCTATCCCTAACCCTAAACCTAACCCTAACCCCAACCCTCACCCTTACCCTCACCCTCACACTCACCCTCACCCTCACACTAACACTATCCCTAATCCTCACCTCACCCTCACCCTCACCGTCACCATCACCCTCACCCTAATCCTAACCCTAACCCTAGCCCTAACGCTAAACCTAACCTCTAAACCTAACCCTAATCCTAACCCTAAAGCTAACCCAAACCCTAACACTAACCCTAACACTTACACTAACCCTCTAACACTAACCCTAACCCTAACCCTAACCCTAACGCTAACCCTAACCCTAGAACTCACCCTCACCTTCACCCTCACCCTAACCCTAACCCTAAGCCTCACCCTTACCCTCACCCTCACCCTCATCTTCAACCTAAACCTAACCCTAAGCCTAACCCTAACCCTCACCCTCACACTCACCCTCACCCTCACGCTAACCCTAACCCTAACCCTAACCTTCACCATCACCCTCACCCTCACAATAACCCTAACCCTCACCCTCACTCTCACACTAACCCTAACCCTAACCCTAATCCTAACGCTAACCCTCTAATCCTAACCCTAACCCTAATCCTAACCCTAACCCTCTAACCCTAACCCTAACCCTCCCCTTAACACTAACTCTAACCCTCACCCTTACCCTAACCCTAACCCTCACCTTTTCACTAAAACTAACCCTAAACCTAACCCTAACCCTAACCCTCTCCCTAACCCTAACTCTAATCCTAAACATCACCCTCACCCTAACCCTAACCCTAACCCTAACCCTAACACTTACTCTCACCATCACCCTAACCCTAACCATAACCCTAACCCTAAACCTAATCATCACCCTCACCCTCACCCTAAACCTAACCCTAACCCTTACCCAAACCCTAATACTAACCATCAACATCAACCTCACCCTCACCCTCACCCTCAACCGAACCCTCACCCTCACCCTAAACCTAAACCTAATCATCACCCTCACCCTCACCTAACCCTAACCCTTACCGTAAACCTAATCATCACCCTCACCCTCACCTAACCCTAACCCTTACCCTAATCCTAAACATCACCCTCACCCTAACCCTAACCCTAACACTTACTCTCACCATCACCCTAACCCTAACCATAACCCTAACCCTAAACCTAATCATCACCCTCACCCTCACCCTAACCCTAACCCTAACCCTTACCCAAACCCTAATCCTAACTATCAACATCATCCTCACCCTCACCCTCACCCTCAACCGAACCCTCACCCTCACCCTCACCCTAAACCTAAACCTAAACATCACCCTCACCCTCACCCTAACCCTAACCCTTACCCAAACCCTAACCCTAACCATCAACATCACCCTCACCCTCAACCGAACCCTAACCCTAACCCTAACACTAACACTAACCCTACCCCTAACTATCTAAACCTAACCCTAACCCTAATCCTCTAACTCTAACACTAACCCTCACCCTCACCGTCACCCTAAAACTACCCGTCACCCTCACCCTCACCCTAAACATAACCCTAACTCTCTAACCCTAACACTCTAACCCTAACCCTAACCCTCTAAACCTAACCCTTAACCTAACCCTAACCCTAAATCTAAACCTAAACCTAAGCCTCAGCCTCAACCTAACCATAACGTAAACCCTAACCCTCACCCTAAACCTCACCCTCACCCTCACTCTTAACCTAAGCCTCACCCTAACCCTAACCCTAACCCTCTCCCTCACCCTCACCCTCACCCTAACCCTAACCCTAACACTCTCCCTCACCCTCACCTTAACCCTAACACTAAGCCTAACCCTAAACATAACCCTAACCCTCACCGTCACCCTCACAATCACCATCACCCTCAACTTAAACCTAACCCTAACCCTAACAATTACCCTAACCCTAACCATAGCCCTAAACATAACCCTCTAACCCTAACCACAACCCTAACCCTAACCTTCTCACGCTCACCCTCACCCTAATCCTAACCTTAACCCTCACTCTCATTGTCACACTCACGCTCACCCTCTCACCCTCACCCCCATCCTCATTCTCACCGTCACCCTCATCCTCACCCTAACCCTAAACCTAACCATAACCCTAACCCTAACCATAATCATAACCTCTAACCCCAACCCTAACCCTAACACAAACCCTCAACCTCACCCTCACCATCACCCTAACAATAACACTAACACTAACCCTAAACCTTCCCTTTACCCTAACCCTAACCCTCACCCTTACCCTCACCCTCACCCTCACCCTAATACTAACCCTAACCCTATCACTAACTCTAACACTAAACCTAACCCTCACCCTCACCTAAACCTAAACCTAACCCTAACTATAACACTAAACCTAACCCACACCCTCACCCTCACTTAACCCTAACCCTAACCCTAACGCTAACAATGACCCTAAACCTCTGACCCTAACCATACCCCTATAACCTAACCCTAACCCTAACCCTAACCCTCACCCTCACCCTTACCCTCAGCTTCGCCCTAATCCTCACCCTAACCCTAACCCTCACCCTCACACTCATACTCACGCTCACCCTGAACCTCACCCGCACCCTCACCCTCATCCTCACCCTCACATTCACCCTAACACTACCTCTAACCCTAACTCCTAACCCTAACCCTAACCCTAACCCCTAACCCTAACCCTAACCCTCACCCTCACCCTAACACTCACCGTAAACCTAACCCTAACCCTCACCCTCACCATCACCCTCACCTTAACCTAACCCTAACCCTAGCCCTTACCCTAACCCTAACCCTAACCCTCTAAACTTAACACTAACACTAACCATAACCTTCTAACCCTAACCCTAACCCTAACCCTAACCCTCTAACCCTAACTCTAACCCTAACCCTCTAACCCTAACCCTAACCCTAACCCTCACCCTTACCCTAACCCTAATCCTAACCCTAACACTCACCCTCACCCACAACCTAACTTTAACCCTAATCCTAACCCTCACCCTAACCCTCAAAACCTAACCCTTTCCTTAACGCTAACCCTCTAACCCTAACCCTAACCCTAACCTTCTAAACCTAACCTTAACCCTAACCTTAACCCTCTAACCCTAACCATAACCCTAACCCTCACCTTCACCCTAACCTTAACCCTAAACATAACCCTATACCTAAACCTAACCCTAACCCTAACCCTAACCCTAACCCTAACCCTCAACCTCACCCTCACCCTCACCCTCACCCTAATCCAAACCCTAACTCTAACCCTAACCCTCGAACTCACCTTCACCCTCACCCTAAACCTAATCCTAACCCTAACCCTCACCCTAAACATAACCGTAACCCTAAACCTAACCATAGCCCTCATTATCACCTTCACCGTAACCCTAAACATAATGCAACACCTAACACTCAACCCTAACCCTAACCCTAAAGTTAACCCTAACCCTATCCCTAACAATAACCCTGTAACACTAATCCTAACCCAAACCCTAACCCTCTAACCCTAACCCTAACCCTCACCCTCATCTTCAACCTCACCCTCAACCCCACCCAAACCCTAACCCTAAACCTAACCCTCTAACCATAACCGCAACCCTAACACTCTTACCCTAAACCTAACCCTAACCCTCTAACCATAACCCTCACCCTAACCCTAAGCTTAACCCAAATCTAACCCTCACATTCACCCTAATCCTAACCCTAATCCTCAACCTAACCCTCACCCTAAACCTCACCAAAACCTAACCCTAACCCTAACTCTCACCCTCAAACTAAGCTGTACCCTAAACTTAACCCTCACCCTAACCCTCAAACTCACCCTAATCCTAACACTAACACTAACCCCTAACCCTAACTGTAACCCTAATGCTAACCCTAACCCTAACCCTAACCTAACCATCTAACCCTAACCCTAACCGTAACCCTAACACTAACCCTTACACTCACCCTAACCCTCAACCTCACGCTCACCCTAACCCTAACCTTATCCCTAATTCTAATCCTAACACTAAACCTCACTCTCACCCTCACACTCGCCCTAATCCTAACCTTAACCCTAACACTAACCCCTTACCCTAACCGTAACCCTAAAGCTAACGCTAATCCTAACCCCAACCCTAACCATAACCCTAAACCTAACCCTCTTAACCTAACCTTAATCCGAACCCTATCACTAACCCTAACCCTCTAACCCTAACGCTAACCCTAAGTCTAGCCCTAACCCTAAGGCTCACCCTCACTCTCACCCTCACTCTAAACCTAACCCTAACACTCACCCTCTCCGTAACACTAACTGTAACCCTCACACTCACCCTCACCCTCACCCTAACCCTAACTCTAAACCTGACCCTATCAACTAAACCTAACTGTACCTTAAAGCTAACCCTACACCTAACCCTAACCCTATCTGTAACCCTCTAAACCTAACCCTAACCCTAACCAAACCCTAGGGCTCACCCTCAACCTCACCCTCACCCTCAACTAACCCTAAACCTAATCCTAACCCTAATCCTCAACCTAACACTCACCCTAAACCTCACCAAAACCTAACCCTAACCCTAACCTTCACCCTCACCATCACCCTCACACTTACCATCACCCTAACCCTCACCGTAACCCAAATCCTAACTCTAAACACTAAACGTAACCCTCACCCTCACCCTTACTCTCACCCCAACCCTAACCCTAAACCTCTAACCCTAACACCACCCCTCTAACCTAACCCTAACCCTAACCCTCACCCTCACCCTCAACCTCACCCTTAGCCTCTCCCTAAACCTCACCCTAAACTTAACCCTAACCCTAACCCTAACCCTAAACCTAACCCTCATACTCACCCTCACCCTCACCCTCACATTCGCCCTAACCATCACCTTCACCCTCACTCTCACCCTCATCTTCACCATCACCCTCACCCTCATCCTATACATAAACCTAACATGAACCCCTAAACCTAACCCTAACCCCTAACCCTAACCCTAACCCTCACCCTCTCGCACCCTCACCCTTACACTAACAGTAACCCTCACCCTCACCCTCACCCTAACCCTAAACCTAAACCTAAACCTAACCCTCAACCTAACCAAACCCTAACCCTAAACCTAACTCTCACCCTTGCACTCACCCTCAACCTCACCCTGACCCGAACCCTCACTGTAAACCTAACCCTAACCCTACCCTCACCCTCAACCTCACCTTCACCCTCACCATCACCCTCACCCTAACCCTAGCCCTAATCCTAAACCTAACCATCACTATCACCATCACCATCACCATCACCCTCACCCTCACCCTCAACCTAACCCAAAACCTAACCTTAACCATAACCCTAACTCTCTAACCCTAACCCTAACCCTAATCCTCTAACTCAAACCCTAATCCTAACTCTAATAGTAACACTAACCCTCACCGTCATCGTAACCATAAACCTAAACCTAACCCTCACCCTCAAAATAACCCTCACCCTAACCCTAACCATAACCGTCTAACCCTAACCCTAACCCTATCTCTAACTCTCTAATCCTAACCCTAACCCTAACACTAACCCTAATCCTAAACCTAACCCTCACCCTTACCCTCACCCTCACCCTTACCCTAACCCTAACACTAAACCTAACCCTAAACCTCACCCTCACTCTCACCCTCACCCTAACCCTAACCCTAACCCTACCCCTAACCACTAACCCTAACCCTAACCCTAACGTTACCCCTAACCCTAACGCTCACCTTCACCCGCACCCTCACCCTAACCCTAACCCTTACCCTAACCCTAACCCTTACCCTAACCCTAACCCTAACCCTCAACCTCACCATCACACTCACCCAAAACCTAACCCTCAACCTAACCCTAACCCTAACCCAAAACGTAACCCTAACCATCACCATCAACATCACGCTCACCCTCAACCTAACCCAAAACCTAACCCTAACCCAAACCCTAACTCTCTAACCCTAACCCTAACCCCATTCCTCTAACTCTAACCCTAATCCTAACCCAAACACTAACCCTTACCCTTACTGTCACCCTAACCCTAACCCTAAACCTAACCCTCACCTTCAAACTCACCCTCACCCTAGGCCTAACGCTAAACCTCTAACCCTAACCCAAACCCTATCCCTAACACTCTAATCCTAACCCTAACACTATACGTAATCCTCTAAACCTAACCCTAAATCTATCCGTAACCCTTACCCTAACCTTAACCCTAACCCTCTAAACCTAACCCTAACACTTAACCTAACCCTCACACTTACCCTCAACCTCACCCTCAAACTAACCCTAAACCTAATCCTAACCCTCACCCTCACCCTGAACCTAACCATAACCCTAACCCTCACCCGCACCCTCACCCTCGCCCTAATCCTAACCAAAACCCTAACCCTAACCCTGTAACCCTAACCAAACCCTCTAACCCTAACTCTTACCCTAACATTAACCTTAACCCTAACCCTAACCCTAACCCTTACCCTCTCCCTCATCCTCACCCTCACCCTAACCCTAAACATAACACTAACCCTAAACCTAACCATAACACTAACCCTAAACCTAACCCTAACCCTCACTGAAACCCTAACCCTAAACGTAACCCTAACCCTAAACCCCACCCTCAATCTCACCCTCACCCTCACCCTCACCCTCACCTTAAACCTTACCCAAACCCTAACCCTAACCATCAACATCAACCTCACCCTCACCCTCAACCAAACCCTAACCCTAACCCAAACCCTAACTATCTAATCCTAACCCTATCCCTAATCCTCTAACTCTAACCAAAACCCTAACCCTAACACTAACCCTCACCCTCACCGTCACCCTAAACCTAACCTAATCCCAAACCTCACCCTCACCCTCACCCCCACCCTCACACTCACCCCCACCCTCACACCAACCCTCTAACCCTAACCCTAACACTAAGCCTCTCACATTAACGCTAACACTAAACCTAAACCTAAACCTAAACCTCAGCCTCAACCTATCCCTAACCCTAACCCTAAGCCTAACCCTAACGCAAACCCTAACCGTCACACTCACCCTCACCCTAAACCTCACCGTAAACCTAACCGTAACCCTAACTCTAAACTTCACCCTCACCCTCACCCTAACCCTAACCCTAAGCCTAACCCTAAATCTAACCCTCACCCTCACTCTCCCTCTCACACTCATCATCACCCTCACCCTCACCTTAACCCTAACCCTAACCCTAACCCTAACATAAGCCTAACACTAACCCTTAACCCTAAAACTAACCCTAACATTCTAACCCTAACCCTAACCCTAACCCTATCCCTAACTCTCTAACCCTAACCCTAGCCCTAATTCTCTAACTCTAACCTTAACCATAACCCTAACACTAACCCTCACCCTCACCGTCACCCTAACCCTAAAACAAACCCTAACCCTCACTCTCACCCTCACCCTCACCCTAACCAAAACCCTAACCTTCTGACCCTAACCCTAAACCCAACCCTAACCCTCAACCTAAACCTAAACCTAATCTTCAACATCAACCTAACCCTAACCCTAAACCTTACCCTCACCCTCACCCTCACCTTCACCCTCACCCTAACCCTCACCCTCACCCTAATCCTAAGCCTAACCCTAAACCTAACCCTCACCCTCACCCTCAACCTCACCCTAACCTTAACCCAAACAATAACCCTAAACCTAACCCTAACCATAATCATAACCCACTAACCCTAACCGTAACCTTAACCATCTAACCATAACCCTAACCCTAACCCTCTAACGCTAGCCCTAACTGTAACCCTAACGCTAATCCTCTAACCCTAACCCAAACCCGGAACCTAACCCTGACCCGAACCCTCTAACCCTAACCTTAACCCTAATCCTAACCCAAACCCTAACCCTAAACCTAACACTATTCCTAACCCTAACCCTAACACCCACCCTAAGCCTAAGCCTAACCCTAAACCTAACCCTTACCCTCACTCTCACCCTCACCCTCACCCTAACACTCACCCTAATCCTCACCCTCAACCTCACCCTAACCCTAACTTTAACCCTCAACCTCACCCTTACCCTCACGCTCACCTTAACTCTCACCCTAACCCACACCCTAATCCTCACCCTCACCCTCATCCTCACCATAACCCTAAACCTAACGGTAACCTTAACCCCTAACCCTAACATTAACCCTAACCCTAACCACATCCCCTAAACACAACCCTATCCCTAACCCTAAATCTCAACCTCACCCTCATCCTCACCCTAACAATAACACTAACCCTAAACCTTCCCCTAACCCTAAACCTAACCCTCACCCTCACCCTCACCCTCACCCTAACACTAACCCTAACAATCACCCTCACCCTCACCCTCAACCTAACCCTATCTCTAACACTATCCCTAAACCTCAGCCTTACCCTAACCCTAACCATAATCCTAAACCTAACCCTTGCCCTCACCCTCAGCCTCAGCATCACCCTCACCCTCACCATCACCCTAACCCTCACCGTAACTCTAACCCTAATTCTAACACTAAACCTAAACCTCACCCTCACCATCACTCTCACTCTAACCCTAACCTTAATCCTCTAACCCTAACCATATCGCTCTAACCTAACCCTACCCTAAACCTAACCCTAACTCTAACCTTAACCCTCACCCTCAGCCTCACCCTAAACCTCACCCTAAACCTAACCCTAACCCTAAACCTCATCCTCACCCTCACCCTCACGCTCACCATAACACTCACCTTCACCCAACATTCACCCTCATCCTCACCGTCACCCTCACCCTCAACGTAACCCAAAACCTAACCCTAACCCTAACCCTAACTGTCTACCCCTAACCCCAACCGTAATCCTCTAACTCTAAACCTAATCCTAACCCTAACACTAACCCTCACCCTCACCCTCACCCTAACCCTAAACCTAAACCTAAACCTAACCCTCACCCTCAAAGTCACCCTCACACTAACCCTAACACTAACCCTCTAACCCTAACCCTAACCATATCCTTAACTCCCTAATCCTAACCCTAAGCCTAACCCTAAACCTAACCCTCACCCTTATCCTCACCCTCACCCTTACCCTAACCCTAACCCTAAACCTAACCCGAAATCTCACCCTCACTCTCACCCTCACCCTAACCCTACACCTAACCCTAACCCTCACCCTCACCCTCACCCTCACCCTAACCCTAACCCTAACCCTCTCTCTAACCCTAACCCTTACCCAAACCGTAACCCTAACCATCACCCTCACCCTCACCCTCAAACTAACCCAAAACCTAACCTTAACCCTAACTCTCTAACCCTTACCTTAACCCCAATCCTGTAACTCTAACCCTAATCCTAACCCTAAAACTAACCCTCAACCTCACCATCACCCTAAACCTAACTCTAAACCTAACACTCACCATCAAACTCACCCTCACCCTAACCCTAACACTAACCCTCTATCCCTAACCCTATCCCTATCCCTAACTCTCTAATCCTAACCCTAACCCTAACACTAACCCTAACCCTCTAACCATAACCCTAACCCTAACCCTAACCCTTACCCTCATTCTCACCCTCACCCTCACCCTAACCCTAACCATAACACTAACCCTAAACCTAACCCTTACCCTCACCCTCACCCTATCCCTAACCCGCACCGAAATCCTAACCCTAAATGTAACCCTAACCCTAACCCTCACCCTCAACCTCAACCTCACCCTCACCCTTACCCTCACCCTAACCCTAACCCTGACCCAAACCCTAATCCTACCATCAACATCACCTTCACCCTCAACCGAACCCTCAACCTTCCCTAACCCTAACTATCTAATCCTACCCCTATCCCCAATCCTCTAACTAACCAAAACCCTAAATCTAACACTAACCTTCACCCTCACCGTCACACTAAACATAAACCTAACCCCAACCCTCACCCTCACCCTCACCCCCACCTCACCCTAACCTTAACCCTAACCCTAACCCAGTAACCCTATCCCTAACACTAACCCTAACTCTCTCACCCTAACCCTAAGCCTAAACCTAAACCTAAAACTAATCCTAAGCCTCAAGCTATCCTAAACCTAACCCTAACCTTAAGCCTAACTCTCACCCTCAACCTAACCCTCACCCTGACCCTCACCCTCACCCTAAACCTCACCCTAAACCTCACCTTAAACATAACCCTAACCCTAACCCTAACCCTCACCCTCACCCTCACGCTCACCCTAACCCTCACCCTCACCCTAACCCTAAACCTAAGCCTAACACTAAACCTAACCCTCACCCTCACTCTCCCTCTCAACCTCATCATCACCGTCACCTTCACGTTAACCCTAACCCTAACCCTAACATTCTAACCCTAAACCTAACCCTAACCCTAACTCTCTAACCCTAACCATAAGCCTAATCCTCTAACTCTATCCTTAACCATAACCCTAACACTAACCCTCACCCTCACCGTCACCCTAACCCTAAACCTAACCCTAACCCTCACTCTCACCCTCACCCTCACCCTAACTATACCCCTAACCCTAACCCTAACACTAACCCGAATACTCTAACCCTAACCCTAACTCTAAGCCTAACCCTCAACCTAAACCTAAACCTAATCCTCAGCCTCAACCTAACCCTAACCCTAACCCTAACCCTAACCCTCACCCTCACCTTCACCCTCACCCTAACTCTAACCCTAACCCTAACCCCAAGTCTAACCCTAACAATAACCCTAACCCTAACCATAACAATAACCATTACCAGATAACCCTAACCCTAACCCTAACCATCTAACCCTAACCCTTACCCTCTAATGCTAGCCCTAACCGTAACCTTAACCCTAATCCTCTAACCCTAACCCAAACCCGGGCCATAACCCTAACCTGAACACTCTAACCCTAACCGTAACCATAAGCGTAAACCAAACCCTACCCCTAAACCTAACACTATCCCTAAATCTAATCCTCACCCTCACCCTAAACCTATCCCTAACCCTAACACTCACTCTCACCATCAACCTCACCCTAACCCTAACCCTAATACTCACCCTAATCCTCTACCTCACCCTCACCCTAACCCTAACCCTAACCCTAACCCTCACCCTCACAGTCACACTCACACTCACCCTGAATCTCACCCTCACCAGCACCCTCATCCTCACCCTCACCATCATCCTCACCATAACCCTAAACCTAACTGTAACCCTAACCCGTAACCCTAACCTAACCCTAACCACATCCACTAAAGCCAAGCCTGACACTAATCCTCAACCTCATCCTCACCCTCACACTCACCCTAACACTACCACTAACACTAACCCTAAAACTTCCCCTTACCCTAACCCTAACCCTCACCCTTACCCTCATTTTCACCCTCACCCTCACCCTAACCCGCAACTTAACCCTAAACCTAATCATAACCCTAACCCTCACACTCAATCTCACCCTCACCCTAACACTAACCCAAACCCTACTTCTCACCCTCAACCTCACCCTCACACTCACCCTCACCTTAACCCTAACCCTAACCCTAACCACTAACCCTATCCCTAACCCTAACCCTTACCCTCATTCTCACCCTCACCCTCACCCTAACCCTAACCATAACACTAACCCTAAACCTAACCCTTACCCTCACCCTCACCCTATCCCTAACCCGCACCGAAATCCTAACCCTAAATGTAACCCTAACCCTAACCCTCACCCTCAACCTCACCCTCACCCTCACCCTCACCCTAACCCTAACCCTGACCCAAACCCTAATCCTACCATCAACATCACCTTCGCCCTCAACCGAACCCTCACCCTAACCCTAACCCTAACTATTTAATCCTACCCCTATCCCTAATCCTCTAACTCTAACGAAAACCCTAAATCTAACACTAACCTTCACCCTCACCGTCACCCTAAACCTAAACCTAACCCCAACCCTCACCCTCAGCCCCAACCTCACCCTAAGCTTAACCCTAACCCTAACCCAGTAACCCTATCCCTAACACTAACCCTAACTCTCTCACCCTAACCCTAAGCCTAAACCTAACCCTAAAACTAATCCTCAGCCTCAAGCTATCCTAAACCTAACCCTAACTTTAAGACTAACCCTCACCCTCACCCTAACCCTCACCCTCACCCTCACCCTAAACCTCACCCTAAACCTCACCTTAAACATAACCCTAACCCTAACCCTAACCCTCACCCTCACGCTCACCCTAACCCTCACCCTCACCCTAACCCTAAACCTAAGCCTAACACTAAACCTAACCCTCACCCTCACTCTCCCTCTCAACCTCATCATCACCATCACCCTCACGTTAACCCTAACCCTAACCCTAACAATAACCCTAACCTTAACCTGTAACCCTAAACCTAACCCTAACATTCTAACCCTAAACCTAACCCTAACCCTAACTCTCTAACCCTAACCATAAGCCTAATCCTCTAACTCTATCCTTAACCATAACCCTAACACTAACCCTCACCCTCACCGTCACCCTAATCCTAAACCTAACCCTAACCCTCACTCTCACCCTCACCCTCACCCTAATTATAACCCTAACCCTCTAACCCTAACCCTAACCCTAACCGTAACCCTAACCCTCACCCTAACGCTAACCCTAACCCTCAAACCAACCCTAACCCAAACCCTCTATCGCTAACCCTAATCCTAACCCTAACCTTCTAACGCTAACCCTAACCGTAACCCTCAAACCTTAACTCTAACCCTAACCCTAACCCCAACCCTCACCCTCACCCTCACCCTCACCCTAACCCTAACCCTAACCCTCTAACACTAACCCTCCCTCTCACCCTCACCCTCACCCTAACCCTCACCCAAACCCTAACACTTAACCTAACACTCACCCTCACCCTCAACCTCAACCTAACCCTATCCCTAACCCTAACCCTTTAACCCTAACCATAACCCTCTACCCCTATCACTACCCCTACCCCTAACCCTCAAACCTAACCCTAATCATAAATTTAACCCTTTCTCTAATCCTCTAACCCTAATGCTCACACTCACAATAATCCTACACAATAACCTAACCTTATCCCTAACCCTCACCTTCACCTTTACCCTCATCCACAAGCTAACCTTCACCCAAACCCTAACACGAACCCTCACAATCATCCTCACACTCACCCTAACCCTAACCCTCTAAACCCAACCCTAACCCTAACCCTATAACCATAACCTTAACCCTAACACTCACCCTATCACTCTACCCTAACCCTAACCCTAACCCTCTAATGCTAACCCTAACCTTAACCTTAACGCTAACCGTAACCCTCGAACCCTAACCCTAACACTAACCCTAACACTCTAACCCTAACGCTCACCCTCACACTAACCTTAATCCTAACCATAACCCTAACTCTAAACCTCACCCTCACCCTCACCCTCACCCTAACCCTAACCATCACCCAAACCCTAAACCTAACCCTAACCATAACCCTCACCCTCAACCTCACCCTCACCCTAACGCTAACCCCAACCCTAACTCACTAAACCTAACCATAATCCTAACACTAACCTTTACATTCTAACCCTAACCCTAAGCCTAAGCCTAACCCTAACCCTCTAACCCTAACCCTAAAACAAACCCTCTTACCCTAATCCTAAACCTAACCCTAACCATTAATCTAACTGTTACTTTCACCCTCACCTCAACCTAACCCTAACCCTAATCCTTACCCTCACCCTCACACTCACCCTCACCCTCACCCTAACCCTAAACCTAACCCTAACCCTCACCCTCACCTTCACCCTCACCCTCACCCCCTAACCCTAACCCTCGAACCCTAACCCTAACCCTCACCCTCACCCTAACCCTCACCCACACCCTCAACCTCACCCTCACCCTCAACCTCATCCTAACCCTAACTCTAACTCTAACATTCACCTTTGACTCACCCTCACCCTCACCCTAACCCTAACCCTAACCCTAAACCTCACTCTCACCCTCACCCTCACCCTAAACCTAACCCTAACCCTAACCCTAACATTAACCCTAACCCTAAACCTAACCCTCTAACCTTAACCCTAACCCTCGAAACCTAAGCCTAACCCTAACCCTAACGCTAACCCTAACTCTAACCTTAAACCGACCCCTCTAACCCTAACCCTAACTCGAACCCAAACTTTCTAAACCGAACCCTAACCCTAACCCTAACCTTAACCCTAACCCTCACCCTCACCCTAACCCAACCCTAAGCCTAACCCTAACCCACACCATCACCCTCAGGCTCACTCTCACCCTAAACCTAACCCTAACATTAACCCTAACTCTCACCCTCACCCTCACCCTAACTCTAACCTTAACCCTAACTCTCTAAACCTATCACTAACCCTAACCCTTACACCCTAACCCTAACCCTAACCCAACCTTAACCCTTTCCCTAACCCTCTAACCCTAACGCTCACTCTCACCCTAACCCTAACCCAATACCTAACCCTATCCCTAACCCTCACCTTCACCTTCACCCTAACCACAACCCTAATCCTAACCCTAACCTTCACCCTCACCCTCACCCTCACTCTCACCCTAACCCTAACCCTAACCTTAACCCTACCCCTCACCCTCACCCTAACCCTAACCTTAACTCTAACTCTCTAACCCTAACACTAACCCTAACCATAACCTCTAACCCTAACCCTAACCCAAACATAACCTTTTCCCTAACGCTCTAACAATAAGGCTCACTCTCACCCTAACCATAACCCAAAACCTAACCCTATCCCTAACCCTCACCTTCACCCTCACCCTCACCCTCACCCTAACCCTCACCCAAAGCCTAACCATAACCCTCACCCTCACCCTAACGCTAACCCTCTAACCCTCACCTTAACCCTAACACTATAACACTAACCCTAACCCTAACACTCACCCTAACTCTCTAACCTTAACCCTAAACCAAACCCTAACACTCAAACCCTAACCCTAACCCAAAACTTAACCCTAACCCTAAAACTCTAATCCTAACCCTAATGCTCACCCTAATACTCTAACCACAAAGCTCATCCTCACCCTAACTGTAACCCTAACCCTAACTCTAACCCTCACCCTCACACTCATCCTAACCCTAACCCTCACCCAAACCCTAACCCTAACTCTAAGTGTAACACTCACCCTCTCCCTCAACGGAACACTAACCCTAACAATAACCCTAACCCTCACCTTCACCCTCACCCTAACAATCACCCTCACCCTCACCCTCACCCTCACCCTAATCCTAACCCTATGCCTAAGCCTAAACCTCACCCTCAATCTCACCCTCACCCTCACCCTAACCCTAACCCTAACCCTAACCCTCAACCTCCACCTCACCCTCACCCTCACCTTAAACCTAACCCTAACCCAAACCTAACCCTCACCCTAACCCTCACCCTCACCTTCACCCTATCCCTAACCCTAACCCTAACCCTAACACACGAAGCCTAACCATAACCATAACCCTCTAACCCTAACCCTAACCCTAACCCTAAACCTCCAACTCTAACCCTAAACTTAGCCCGAACCCTAACCCACAAACCCTAACCATAACCCTAACCCTAAACCTTTCCCTGTAACCCAAACCCTAACCCTAACCCTAACCCTAACACTCTAATCCTAATCCTAACCCTAACCCTAACCCTAATCCTCTAACCCTAACCCTAACTCTAAACTTAACCCCCTAATCCTACCCCTACACCTAATCCTAACCCTCACCCTCACACTCACCCTCTCCCTTACCCTCATCCTCATCCTAACACTCACCCTCACCCTCATCCTCACTCTCAACCAAACCCTAACCCTAAACCTAATCTTCACCCTCACCCTCACCCTCACACTCACCCTAACCCTAACCCTCACCTCACCCTCACCCTAACCCTAACCCCCTAATCCTATCTGTAACCCTCTAACCCTAACTCTAACCCTAACATTAACCCTAACCCTAACCCTAACACTCTAACCCTAACCCTCTAACTCTAACCCTACCCCTATCGCTAATCCCCTAACCATATCCCTACCATTCTAACCCTAAACCTAACCCTAACCCTAACCCTAATCCTCTAACCCTAACTCTAACACTAACCCTAACCCTCACCCTAACCCTAACCCTACCCCTAACCCTCACACTAACACTAACCTTCACCCTCCAGCTCCCCCTAAAACTAAACCTAACACTAATCCTAACCCTAAGTCTAAACCTCTAACCCTAACTCTAACCTTAACCCTAACCTTAAACCTACCCTTCTAACCATAACCCAAACCCTAACCCTAACCCTAACACTCCAACCCTTACCCTAACACTAACACTCAACCTCACCCTCACCCTCACACTCACCATAACCCTAACCCTCATGCTCACCTTCACCCTCACACTCACCCTAATCCTAACCATAACACTAACCCTAACCCTAACCCTCCAACTGTATCCCTAACCCTAAACCTAACCCTCTAACCCTAACCCTCACCTTCACCCTAACCCTAACCCTAACCCTAAACCTAACCCTAACCCTCTAACCCGAACACTAACCCTAACCCTAACCCTCTACCCTAACCCTAAACCTAACCCTAATCTTAAACCTCAACCCCTAACCCTAAACATAACCCTAACCCTAACCATCCAACCCTAACCCTAACCCTAACCCTAACCCTCACCCTCACCCTCACACTCATTCTAACACTAACCCTAACCCTCGACCTCAGCTTTACCCTCACCCTAAAGATAACCTTAACCCTAACCCTATTGTTAACCCTATAACCCTAACCCTAACCCTAACCCTAAACCCCTAACCCTAACCCTAACACTAACCCTCCAACGCTAACCCTAAACCTAACTCTAACGCTAACCCTAACCCTAACCCTCTAACCCTAACCCTAACCCTAACCCTAACCCTAAACCTCACACTCACCCTCACCCTCACCCTCAACCTCACAGTCACCCTCAACCTAACACTAACCCTAATCCTAACCTTCACCCTCACCCTCAACCTCATGCTCACCCTAAAACTAACCCTCACTCTTATTCTCTTCCTAACCCTAACCCAAACCCTAACCCTAAACCTGACCCCTAACCCTAACCCTAACGCTAATCCTAAGCCTGACCCTCACTCTCACCCTCATTCTAAGCCTAAACTTACCCTAAACGTAAAACTAAACCTAACCCTCAACCTCATCCTCACCTTCACCCTCACCTTCATCCTAACCCCAACCCTAACTCTAACTCTCACTCTATCCCTACCCATAACCGTAACCCTAACCCTAAACCTCACTCTCACCCTCATTCTCACCCTCACCCTAAACCTAACACTAACCCTAACCCTAATCCTATCGCTAACCCTCTAACCCTAACACTAACCGTAATTCTCTAACCTTAACCCTAACCCTAACATTAACCCTAAACCTAACCCTAACACTCTAACCCGAACCCTCTAACCCTGATGCTAACCCTAACCCTAACCCTAACCCTAAAGATAACCCTCTAACCCTAACTCTAAACATATCCCTAACCCCCAACCATAACCCTATCCTTTTAACTCTAACCCTAACCCTAACCCTAATCTTCAAACCCTAACCCTAACCCTAACCCTCACCCTCATCCTCACCCTCACCCTCACCCTAACCCTAAGCCTAACCCTCATCCTCACCCTCACCATCACCCTCACCTTCACCATCACCCTCACCCTAACCCTAACCCTCACCCTCACGCTCATCCTCCCCTCCCCCTAACACTAACCTTAACACTCACCCTCACCCTCACCCTAACCTCACCCTCCACTTCACCCTCACACTAACCTAAGCCTAACCCTAAATCTAACCCCTAACGCTAACCCTCACCTGAATGCTAAACCTATCCCTCCCCTAAACCTAACCGTAACACTCACCCTCTAACCCTAACCCTAACCCTAACCCTCGAATCGTCACCCTAACAGTAACCCAAAACCCCTAACCATAAAACTATCCCTAACCATAACCATAACCATAACCCTCACCCTCACCCTCACCCTCACCCTCACCCTAACCCTCACCCTCAACCTCACCCTCACACTCAACATAACCCTAACCCTAACCCTCACCCTCACCCTCAACCTCAACCTCACCCTCATCCTCACCCTAACCCTAACCCTAACCGTCATCCTCACCCTCACCCTAACCATATTCCTAACCCTAACCCTCTAACACTAAGCCTAACCATAACCCCAACCCTCACCCTAACCTTCACCCTAACCCTAACGCTAACCCTAACCACTAACCCTAACCCTAACCCTAACCCCAACCCTCACCCTAACCTTCACCCTAACCCTAACCCTAACACTAACCCTCACCCTCACCCTCACCCTCACCCTCATCCTCACCCTAACCCTAACCCTCAACCTAAACCTAACCCTAAACCTAACCCTAACGCTAAACCTCACCCTCAAACTCACAATCATCCTAACCCTAACCCTAACCCTAACCCCCACCCTCACCCTCACACAAACCCTAACCCTAAACCTAACCCTCTAACCCTAACCTTAAACGTAAACATAACCCTAAACCTAATCCTCAGCCTCAACCTAACACTAACCCTAACCCTAAACATAATCCTAAGCCTAACACTCACACTCACACTCAAGCTCACCCTAACCCTCACCCTAATCCTAATCCTAACTCTAACCCTAACCCTCCCTAACCCTCAACCTAACCCTAAACCTAAGCCTAAACCTAACCCTCAACCTGACCCTCACCCTAACTATCATCCTCAGCCTCACCTTAACCCTAATAATAACCCTAACAATAACCCTAACCCTAATGCGTAACCCTAAGAATAACCCTAACCTTCTAATCCAAACCCTAACCCTAAACCTCTAACCCTAACCCTATCCCTAACCATAAACCTCACCCTCACCTACACCTAAACCTAATCCTCTAATCCTAACCCTAACCCTAAACCTAACACTTTAACCCTGAGCCTAACCCTAACCCTAACACTATCAATACCCCTCTAACCATAACTGTACCCTAACCCTAACCCTAACCCTAACACAAATGCTAATCCTAAATCTCACCCTCACCCTAACCCTAACCCTAAACCTAACCCTCACCCTAACACTAACCCTAACCCCTAAACCTAACCGTAACCCTAAACCTCACTCTCACCCTCATCCTCACCCCCACAGTCACCCTAACCCTAACCCTAACGCTAACACTCACCCTCACCCTCACCCTCATACTCACCCTCACCCTAAACCTAACACTAACACTAACCCTCTAAAATTAACCCTAACCCTAACTCTCTAAACCTAACCCTAACCCTAACCCTAACCCTCTATCAGTAACCCTAAATCTAACCCTAACACTCTAATATTAACCCTCACCCTCACCCTACACCTAACCCTCACCCTCACCCTCACCATCACCATCACCCTGACCCTAACCATTACCCTAACCCCAACCCGAACCCTAACCCTCACGCTAACCCTCACTCTCACCCTCACCCTCACCCTCACCCTAACCCTAAACCTAACACTCACCCTCACCCTCACTCCCATAATCACCCTCACCCTAACCCTAACCCTAACGCTAACCCTCTATCCATAAACATAACCCTAACCGTAACCCTCTAATAATAACCCTAACCGTAACCCTAACCCTACCCTTAACCCTCCATCACTAACCCTAATTCTAACCCTAACACTAACACTCTTACATTAACGCTCAAGCTCACCCTAACCCTAACCATAAGTATAACCCTCACCCTCACCATCACCCTCACCCTAATCCTCACCCTAACCCTAACCCTAACCCTAATGCTAACCCTCACCCTCACCTGCACACTCACCCCAAACCTAACCCTAAACTTCACCCTAAGCCTCACCCTTACCCTCACCCTCACCCTAACCCTAACTCTATCCCTAACCCCTAACCCTAACCCTAAACCTCACCCTAAACCTCACCCTCACCCTCACCCTATCGCCAACCCTAAACCGAACACTAACCCTAACCCAAAACCTCACCCTCAACCTCACCCTAAATCTCACCTTCACCCAAACCCTAAACCTATCCCTAACCCTAACCCTAACCCTAACCCTCACCCTCAACCTCACCCTCACCCTAAACCTCAACCTAATCCTCACCCTCACCCTCATCCTCACCCTAACCCTAACCCTAACTCTACCCCTCACCTCGCCCTCACCCTCACCCTCATCCTAACCCTAACCCAAAAACTGATCCTACCACTCTACCCCTAACCCTAACCCTCTAAACCTAAACGTAACCCTAACCATAACCCTCATCCTCAACCTCACCCTCACCCTCACCCTAACCCTAACCGTAATCCTAACCATCACCCTCACCCTCACCCTCACACTAACCCTAACCTTAAGCCTAACCCTAACAGTCTAACCCAAACCCTAACCCTAATCCTCTAACTCTAACCCTAAACCTAACCATAACCCTAACACTCTAACTGTAACCCTAACCCTAACCCTAACCCTCTAAACCTAACCATAACCCTAAAAATAACCTAACTCTGTACCCCTAACCCTAAACCTAACCCAAACCCTAAACCTAAACCTAAACCTTATCCTCAGGCTCAACTTAACCCTAACCCTAACCCTAACTCTCCAACCCTAACCCTAACTCTAACCCTAACCCCCTAACCGTAACACTAACACTAACCCTAACCGTCACCCTCAACATCACCCTCAACCTAAACCTAACCCTATCCCTCAACCTCACCCTAACCCTAACCCTAACCCTATACATAAACCTAACCCTAACTCTAACCCTCTAACACTAACCCTAACCCTAACATTCTAACCATAATCCTAACACTAACACTAACCCTAACCCTAACCCTCTAACCCTAACCCTTACCCTAACCCTCTAACCCTAACCCTTACCATAACCCTCACCCTAAACCTAACCCTAACCATAACCATAAACCTCACCCTCACCCTCATCCTAAACCTAACCTTAAACCTAACCTTATCCCTAACCCGAACCCTAAAACTCTTACCCCAACCCGACCCTGAGCCTAACCCTAAACTTAACCGTAATCTTCTAACCCTAACCCGAACCCTCTAACGCTAACCCTAACCCTAAACCTAACCCTCTAAACCTAACCCTCACCCTCAGCCTAAATCTAACCCTAGTCTCACCCTCACCCTCACCTTCACCCTAAACCTAACCCTCACCCTAACCCTAACCCTATCCCATAAGCCTAACCCTAACACTAACTCTCACCCTCACCCTCACCCTCACCCTCACCCTAAACCAAACCCGAACCCTATCCTAACCCTCCAAACCTAACCCGAACCCTAACAGTAACCATAACCCTAAACCTAACACTCTAACCCTAACCCTCTAACTCTAACCCTAACACTAACACTAACGCTAACCCTTTAACCCTAAACCTAAAACCCTAACCGTAACCCCATAACAATAACCCTACCCTTCTAATCCTAACCCTAACCCTAACCCTAATCCTAACCCTACCCCTAAACCTCTCACCTTAATCCTAACTCTAACCCTAACCTCCTAACACTAACCCTAACTCTAACCCTAACCCTAAACTTAACCCTCACCTTCACACTCACTCTAACCCTCACTTGCACCCTCACCGTCACGCTAACCCTAACCATAACCCTTACCCTCACACTCTCCCCCACCCTCACCCTAACACTCACCCTCACTCTCACCCTCAACCTAAACCTAACCCTAGCCCTTACCCTAACTCTCTAACCATATCCCAAACCATAACCTAACCTAAACCCAAACCCGAACTCTCTAACCCTAACCCTAACCCTAACCCTAACCTATCCCTAACCCTCACCCTCACCCTAACGCTCATCCTAACCCTAACCCTAACCTTAACCCTATAACCTTAACCCTAACTCTAACCATAACCCTCTAACCGTAAGGCTAACCCTAACCCTCACCCTCACCCTCACCCTAACCCTCACCCTCAACTAAACCTAAACCTAACACTCAACCTCACCCTCACCCTCACCCTAACCCTAACCCTAACACTCACCCTAACCCTAATCCTAACACTATGACGAACCGTCACTGTCAACCTCACCTCGCCCTCACCCTAATCCTAACCATAGCCCTAACCCTAACCATAACCTCAACCCTCATTCTAACCCTCACCCACACCCTCACCCTCACTCTCACATTAACCTTAACGCTAACCCTAACCCAAACCCTAACACTCCTAAAACTAAACCTAACCCAAACCCTCTAAACCTAACCCTACCCCTATCCCTAACCCTCACCCTCACCCACATCCTCACAGTAACGCTAAGCCTTGCCATCACCCTCACCCTCATCCACAGCCTCACCCTAACCCTAACCCTCACCCTAACCCTAACCCTGACCCTCTAATCCTAACCCTAACCCTAAACCTAACCCTCTCAACCTAACCCAAAACCTCACTCTCACCCTCACCCTAACCCTCACCCTCAACGTCAACCTCACCCTCACCCAAACCCTAATATTAACCCTAACCCCAACCCTAAACCTAACACTCACCATCACCCTCAACTTCACCCTCAACCTCACCCTCACCCTAACTGTAACCCTAACCCTAACCCTCTAACCGTAATCATAAGCCTAATCCTCTAACCTAAACCAAAACCCTAACCATAACCCTAACCCTAACACCAAAACTAACCCTCACCCTCACCCTCACCCTCACATAACCCTAACCCTAACACTAACACTCACCGTCACTCTCACCCTCAGCCTCACCCTCACACTAATCCTAACCCTAACCCTAACCCTAACCCTCACCCTCACCCTCACTCTCACCCTCATCCTCACCCTCATGCTAACCCTAAGCCTAACCCTAAACCTAACCATCTAACCCTAACCCTAACCCTAACCCTCAAACCCTAACCCTAACCCTAACCCTCAACCTCACCCTAACCCTAACCCTAACCCTAACCCTAACCTTAACCCTCTAACCCTAACCCTAACCCTAACCGTCAACTTAACCCTAACCCTAACCCTAACCCTCACCCTCACCCTCACCCTCACCCTAACCATAAAACTGACCCTAACGCTAACCCTAATCCTCACCCTAAACCTCACCCTCACACTCATCCTAACCCTAACCATAAACCTAAAACTGACACTCGCCCTCAGCCTCAGCCTCAGCCTCACCCTCACCCTTACCCTAACTCGAACCCTAACCCTCTAACCCAACTCTAACCCTAACCGTAACCCTAACCCTAACCCTAAACCTATTCATAAACCTAACCCTAAACCTCACCCTCACCCTAAGCCTAAACCTAATCCTAAATCTCACCCTCACCGTCACCCTCACCCTAACCCTAACTCTAACCCTTAACCTAACCCTCACCCTCACCCTCACCTTTACCCTAACCCTAACGTTCACACTCACCCTAACGCTAACCCTAACGCTCACCCTCACCCTGACACTCACCCTTACCCTAACCCTAACCCTAACCGTCTAACCCTAACACTGACCCTAACCCAAACCCTAACACTCTAACCCTAA
Organism: Megascapheus bottae; assembly: GCA_024803745.1. Classification (NCBI taxonomy): domain Eukaryota; kingdom Metazoa; phylum Chordata; class Mammalia; order Rodentia; family Geomyidae; genus Megascapheus; species Megascapheus bottae. Next base: position 30,972 of record JANJXV010000128.1, on the reverse strand, counting down.
CCCTCACCCTCACCCTAACCCTAAACCTAAACCTAAACCTGATCCTTACCCAGACCCTCACCCTCACCCTGACACTCACCCTTACCCTAACCCTAACCGTCTAACTCTAACACTGACCCTAACCCAAACCCTAACTCTCTAACCCTAACCCTCACCCTCACCCTAACCCTAAACCTAAACCTAAACCTGACCCTTACCCAGACCCTCACCCTCACCCTCACCCTTACCCTAACCCTCACGCTAACCCTAACCCTAACTCTAACGCTAACCCTAAACTTCAACCTCAACCTCACCATCACCCTCACCCTAACCCTAACACTAACGCTAGCCGTAACCCTAACCCTAACCCTAACCCTAAACCTCGCCCTCACTCTCAACCTCACCTTCACCCTCAACCTAACCCTAACCCGAACCCTAACCCTACACCTAACACTATTCATAGCCCTAACCTTAACCCTCACCCTCACCCTCACCCTAACCATAACCCTAACCTAAAGATAACCCTAATCCTCACCCTAAACCTCACCCTCACCCTCACCCTCACCCTAACCCTCAACATCACCCTAACACTAACCATAACCATAACCATAGCCAGCTAACCTTAACCATTACCCTAAACTTCTAACCCTAACCCTAACCTAACCCTAACCCTAACAATAATCCTAACCCTAACCCACACCCTCACCCTAACCCTAACCCTAACCCTAACTTCACCCTCACTCTCACACTCACACCAACCATAACCCAAACCCTAACTCTAACCCTTACCCTCAGCCTAAACCTCACCCTCTCCCCCACTCTATCCCTATCTCTAACCCTAACCTTATAACCCTAACCCTAACAGTAAACATAACGCTAAACCTATTAATAACCCTAACCCTAACCCTCACCCTCACCCTCACCCTGACCCTAACCCTAACCCTCACCCTCACCCTCACCTGCACCCTCAACCTAAACCTAACCCTAACCCTAACCCTAACAGTAAACATAACCCTCAACCTCACCCTCACCCTCATCCTTACTCTAACCCTGACCCTGACCCTAACCCTAACCCTAACTCTAACCCTCAACCTCAACCTCACCATCACCCTCACCCTAACCCTAACCCTAACCCTAACCCCAACCATAACCATAACCATAACCTTCACCCTCACAATCACCCTCACTCTAACCCTAATCCTAACCCTAACACTCTAACCCTAACCATAATCCTAAAACTCTAACCCTAACCTTAACCTAACCCTTAAGCTAACCCTAACCCTAACCATATTTATAGCCCTAAACTTCACCCTCACCCTCACCATCACCCTCACCCTAAACCTAATCCCAACCCTAAACCTAACCATCACCCTCACCCTCACCTTCAACCTAACCCTAACACTAACCCTAACTTTAACCTCACCCTCACCATCACCCTCACCTTTCCCTAACCCTAACCCTCACCCTCACGCTAAACCTAACCCTAACCCTAACCCTCACCCTCAGGCTCACCCTCACCCTCACCCTAACTCTCACCCAAACCCTAACCCTAACCCTCACCCTCACCTTCACCCTCTCCCAAACCATAACCCTACCATAACGCTAACCCTAAACCTCACCCTAAAAATCACCTTCACACTCATCATAACCCTAACCCAAATCCGCATCCTCACCCTCACCCTAACCCTCACCATCATCCTAACCCTAATCATAACCATAACCATAACCCGCTAGCCCTAACCAATACCCTAAATTTCTAACCCTAACCGTAATCTAAACCTAACCCTAATCCTAACCCTAAGACAAACCCTAAACCTAACTCTAAGCCTAACTCTCACGCTCACCCTCACCCTAACACTTATCCTAATCCTAACGCACACCCTCACCCTCACCCTCACCCTAATCCTAACCTTTACCCTCACCCACACCCTAATCATAACCCTAACCCTCATCCTAACCCTAACCCTCACCCTAAACCTCACCCTCACCCTCACCCTCACCCTAACACTACCCCTAACCATAACCCTCTAACCCTAACCATAATCCTAATCCTCTAACCATAACCATAACCTAACCCATACCCTAACCCTAACCCTAACACTATTGATAGCCCTAACCTTAACCCTCACCCTCACCCTCACCCTACCCATAACCCTACCCTAACACTAACCCTAAACGCCACCCTAAACCTCACCCTCACCCTCATCCTAACCCTAACCATAACCATAACCCTAACACTCACCCTCACCCTCACCCTAACCCTCATCATCACCCTAACCATAACCATAAACATAACCATAACCCGCTAAGCCTAAACATTACCCTAAACTTCTAACCCTAACCATAACCTAACCCTCACCCTAACCCTAAACCTAAACCTAATTCTAACCCTAACCATCACCCTCACCCTCACCCTAACCCTAACCCTAAACCTAAACCACACCCTCACCCTAACCGTAACCCTAACCATCAACCTCACCCTCACTCTCACACTCACCCCAACCATAACCCTAACCCTAACCCTAACCCTAAACCTAACCCTCAACCTAAACCTCACCCTCACCCTCACTGTAACCCCAACTCTAACCCTAATACTATAACCCTAACCCTAACCCTAAACATAACCCTAAATCTATTAATAACCTTAACCCTAACCCTCACCCTCACCCTCATCCTCACCCTAACCCTAACCCTAACCCTACCCTAACTCTCAACCTCACCTCACCCTCACCCTCACCCTCACCCTCACCCTAACCCTAACCCTCACCCACAACTTCAACCTAAACCTAAGCCTAAGCCTAACCCTAACAGTAAACCTAACCCTCACCCTCACCCTCACCCTCATTCTTACTCTAACTCAAACCCTCACACTAGCCCTAACCCTAACCCTAACCCTAACCCTCACCCTCAACCTCACCATCACCCTCATCCTAACCCTAACTCTAACCCTAACACTCACCCTCACCCTCAAACTCACCCTCACCCTAACCCACTCCCTAACTAATACCCTAACCCTAACTGTAACCCTCTAACCCTAACCCTAACCGTAACCCTAACCCCTAACCCTAAACCTAACCCGAACCCTCACCCTAACCCTAACCCTAAACCTCACCCTGAACCTCACCCTCACCCTAACCCTAACCCTAAACATAACCCTAACCCTCACCCACACCCTGGCTCTCACCCTAACCCTAACTCTAACCCTAGCACTCTAACCGTAACCCTAACCCTAACATTAATACTAACCCTAACACTCACACTCTCCCTAATCCTAACCCTAAACCTCACCCTCACTCTCACCCTCACCCTCACCCTCACCCTAACTATAACCCTAACCCTCTAACCCTAACTCTAACTCTCTAACCCTAACCCTAAACCTAACCTTAACCCTAACTGTCACCCTCACACTCACCGTAACCCTCACCCTCACCCTTACCCTAACCCTAACCCTCACCCTCACCCTCACCTTCACCCTAACCCTAACTCTAACCCTAAACCTCTAACTGTAACCCTAACCATAAACCTAACCCTACTCATAACCCTAACCATAACCCTCAAACTCACGCTCACCCTAACCCTCTAACCCTAACCCTAACCCTAATCCTAACACTAAACATCACCCTCAAACTCACCCTCACCCTCACCGTCACCCTAACTCTAATCCTAACCATAACACTCACCCTCAACCTCACCCTCACCGTGAGCCTCACCCTAACTCACACCCTAACCCTAACCCTAACCCTCTAACCCTAACCCTATCCTTAACCCTAATCCTAACCATCATACTAACACTAACCTAACGCTAACCCTAACCCTAAAAATCACCCTCACCCTCAACCTAACCCAGACTCTAACCCTCACCCTCACCCAAAACCTCACCCTCAACTTCAACCTCAACCTCACCCACAGCTAACGTAACCCTAACCCTAGCCTCACCCTCACCCTAACCCTAACCCTTACCCTCACCCTCACCCTCACCCTAACCATAAACCTAACCCTTAAGCTAATCCTAAACCTAAACCTCACGCTCACCCTCACCCTAACCCTCATTCTTACCCTAACCGTGACCCTCAACCTAACCCTAACCCTAACCCTCACCCTCAACCTCCCCATCACCCTCACCCTAACCCTAACTCCAAACCTAATCCTAACCATAACACTCTAACCCTACCATAACCCTAATCCTCTAACCCTAACCCTAACCTAACCCTAACCCTAATCCTAACCCCAAACCTCACCCTCAAGCTCACGCTCACCCTCATCCTCAGCCTAACCCTCACCTTAAACCTAACCCTAACCCTAACCCTAACCTAAACCTAACTCTAACCCTAACCCTAACCCTCACCCGAACTCTAACCCTAATCCTAACCCACACACTCACCTTAACCCTAAGCCTAACCCTAACCCTCACCCTCACCCTCACCCTACCCATAACCCTAACCCTAACCCTAACCCTAAACCTCACTCTCACACTCACCCTCACTCTAACCCTAAAACTCACCCTCACCCTCAGCCTCACCATCACCCTCCCCCTCACCCTAACACTAACTCTAACCATAACCCTGTAACTCTAATCCTATCCCTAACCCTAACCCTAACCCTAACGCTATTAATAACCCTAACCCTAACCGTAACCCTCACCGTAAACCTCACTATCACACTCACCCTCACTCTAACCCTAAAACTCACCCTCACACTCAGATTCACCATCACCCTCACCCTCACCCTAACACTAACTCTAACCATAGCCCTGTAACTCTAACCCTATCCCTAACCCTAACCCTAACCGTAACCATAACCCACACCCTCACCCTCACCCTCACCCTCACCCTTACCCTCACCCTCACCCTCACCTTCAACCTAAACCTAACTCTAACCCTAACCCTAACAGTAACCCTAACCCTCACCCTCACCCTCACCCTCATCCTTACTCAAACCCTAACACTAACCTTCAACCTAACCCTAACTCTAACCCTAACCCTAACAGTAACCCTCACCCTTACCCTCACCCTCACCCTCACCTTCAACCTAACCCTAACTCTAACCCTAACCCTAACACTAACCCTAACCCTCAACCTCAACCTCACCCTCACCCTCACCTTAACCATAACCCTAACTCTAACCATAATCCTAACCCTCACCCTCACCCTCACCGTAACCCTAACCCTAACCCTAACCATAACCATCTAACCCTAACCATGATCCTAATCCTGTAACCCTAACCGTAATCTAACCCTAAATTTAACCCTAACCCTAACCCTATTCATAACCCTAACCCTAAAACTCACCCTGACCCTTACCCTCACCCTCACCCTCACCCTAACCCTAACCCTAACCCTCACCCTTATCCTCACACTCACCCTCAACCTAACCCTAACCCTAACCCTAACCCTAAACCTCACCTTCACCCTCACCCTCACCCTCACCCTCACCCTCACCCTAACCCTAACCCTAACCCTCACCCTCACTCTCACCCTAACCCTAACCCTAACCCTATCCCTAACCCTAACCCTCTAACACTAACCCTAACCCTTAACCTAACTCTCTAACACTAACCCTAAACTTAACCCTAACCCTAACCCTAACCCTCACTCTAACCCTAACCCTTAACCTAACACTAATGCTCACCATCACCCTCAACTTCAACATAAGCCTCACCCTCACCCTAACCACAACCCTAACCCTAATCCTCTAACCCTCACCATAACCCTAATCCTGTAACCCTAACCCTAAACCTAACAGTAACCCTCACCATCAACCTCAACCTAAACCAACCATAACCTTAACCCTAACCCTAACCCTCACCCTCACCCTTATCCCTACCCTCAAACTAATGCTCACCCTCACCCACACCCACATCCTAGCCCTAACCATAACCCTAACCCTCACACTCACCCTCACCTGAACCCGAACCCCAACCCCATCCCTAGCCCTAACACTAACCCTCTAACCCTAACCCTAACACTAACGCTAACCCTCGCTAACCATAACCCTTACCCTAAACCTAACCCTCACTCTCACCCTAACCTTAACCTTAACACTCACCCTCAACTTCACCCTCACCCTAACCCTAAACCTAACCCTCACCCGAACCCTCACTCTCACCCTAACCCCAACCCTAACCCTAACCCTATAACCCTAACCCTAACCCTAAACCTAACCCTCTAATTCTAACATTAAACGTAACCCTAACCCTAACCCTAATCCTCACCCTCACCTCACCCTAACCCTAACACTAACCCTGACCCTAACCCTCACCCTCACCCTCAACCTCACCCTCAACCTCACACTCACCCTAAACATAACCCTAACCATAACCCTCTAACCCTACATATAACCCTAATCCTCTAACCCTAACCTTCTAAACACAACACTAACCATAACCCTAACCACAACCCTAACCCTATTCATAACCCTAACCCTAACCCTCACTCTCCCCCTCCCCCTAACCCTAACCCTAACCCTAACCTTTACCCTCACCCTCACCCTCACCCTCAACCTAACCCTAGCCCTAACACTAACAATAACACTAACCCTAACCCTCACCCTCACCCTCACTCTCACCGTCACCCTCACCTTCACGCTAACCCTAACCCTAACCTTAACCCTAAACCTAATTCTCTAACCATAACCCTAACACTAACCCTAACCCTCTAACCCAAACCTAACCCTAACCTTAATACTAACTCTAACCCTCTAACACTAACCCTAACCCTAACCCTAACCCTAACCCTAACCCTCATCCTCACCCTCAACTCACCCTCACCCTAACCATCACCCTCACCCACAACCTAACCCTAACCCTTACCCTCACCCTCACCCTAAACTTAACCCTAACCCTTACCCTCAACCTCACCCTCACCCTCACTCTAACCTTAACCCTAATCCTAAACTTAACACTAACCCTAACCCGAACCCAAACCCTATCTCTAACCCTCTAACCCTAACCCTAATCCTCTAACCCTTACCCTAACCCCAACACTAACCATAACCCTAACCCTCTAACCCCAACCCTAACCCTAACTCTAAACCTCACCCACAACCTCACCCTCACCATCACCCTAATCCTAATCCTAACCTGACTCTAACCCTCACCCTCACCCTCAACCTCACACTCACCCTAAACATAACCCTATCCATAACCCTCTAACCCTAAATATAACCTTAATCCTCTAACCCTAACCTTCTAAACCTAACACTAACCATAACCCTAACCCTAACCCTATTCATAACCCTAACCCTAACGCTCACTGTCCCCCTCACCCTCACCCTAACCCTAACCCTAACCTTTAACCTCACCCTCACCCTCACCCTCACCTTCAACCTAACCATAACCCTACCACTAACAATAACACTAACCCTAACCCTCACCCTCACCCTCACTCTCACCGTCACCCTCACCCTCATGCTAACCCTAACCCTAACCTTAAACCTAAACCTAATTCTCTAACCATAACCCTAACACTAACCCTAACCCTATAAACCTAACCCTAACCCTAACACTAACTCTAACACTCTAACACTAACCCTAACCCTAACCCTAACCCTAACCCCAACCCTCATCCACACCCTCAAACTCACCCTCACCCTAACCATCACCCTCACCCACAACCTAACCCTAACCCTTACCCTCACCCTCACCCTAACCCTAACACTAACCCTTACCCTCAACCTCATCCTCACCCTCACTCTAACCCTAACCTTAACCCTAAACTTAACAGTAACCCTAACCCTAATCCGAACCCTATTTCTAACCCTCTAACCCTAACCCTAATCCTCTAACCCTTACCCTAACCCCAACACTAACCATAACACTAACCCTCTAACCCCAACCCTAACCCTAACCCTAACTCTAAACCTCACCCACAACCTCACCCTCACCATCACCCTAATCCTAATCCTAACCCTAACCCTAACCCTCACCCTCACCTTGAACCTCACCCTCAACCTCACACTCACCCTAACCATAACCCTAACCCTAACCCTCAACCCCTAAAGATAACCCTAATCCTCTAACCCTAACCCTAACCCTAACCCTAACCTAAACCTAACCCAACACTAAACCTAACCCTCACCCTGAACCTTAACGAAACCCTAACCCTAACACTAACCATAACCCTCACCAGCACACTCAACCTTACCCTCACCCTCACCGTCACCCTCATCCTAACCCTAACCCTAACCCTAAACATCTAAACCTAATCCTAACCCTAAATCAAACCCTAACCCTCACACTCACCCTCACCCTAACCCTAACCCTCACCCTCACCCTAACCCTTACCGTCACCCTCACCCTCACATAAACCCTCACCCTCACACTCACCCTAACCCTCACCATCTCCCTAACCCTAACCATAATCATAACCCGCTAACTCTAAACATTACCCTAATCCGCTAACCCAAACTGTAACCTAAACCTAACCTTAACCCTAACCCTAAACATAAACCTAACTCTAAACCTAACCCTCTCCCTCACCCGAACCCTAACCCTAACCCTAACCCACACCCTCACCCTAACCCTAATCCTAACCCTAACCCTCAACATCACCCTCACCTTAACCATAACCCTAAGCCTAACCCTAACCCTAAACCTAACCCTCACCCTATACCTCACCCTCACCTTCACCCTAACCCTCACCTTAACCCCCACCCTCAACCTCAGCCTCAGTCTCACCCTCACCCTCAACCTCACCCTAACTCTAACTCTAACACTCTAACCCTAACCCTGTAACCCTAACACTAACCATGAACATAACCCTAACCCTATTAATAACCCTAACCCTGTAACCCTAACACTAACCATGAACATAACCCTAACCCTATTAATAACCCTAACCCTCATCCTCATCATCACCCTCACCCTCACCCACACCCTAACCCTAATCCTAATGCTAACCCTCACCCTCACCCTCACCCTCACCCAAACACTCACCCTAACCCTAACCCTAACCCTAACCCTCACCCTCATCCTCACCCTAACCCTAATGCTAACTCTAACCCTCTAACCCTAACCCAAACCCTCTAACCTTAACTCTTACCCTAACATTAGCCCTAACCCTCACCCTAACCCACTAACCCTAACCGTAACCCTCTAACCAGAACCCTAACACTAATCCTAACGCTAAGCCTCTAAACTTAACCCTAACCCTAACCCTAACCCCCTACCCCTAACCCTAACTCTCTAACCCTAACCGTATCCCTAACCATAACACTAACCCTAACCCTAACAATCTAACCCTAACCCTAACCTAACACACTAACCCTAACCCTCACCTTCACTCTAAACCTAACCCTAACCCTAACCCTCTAAACATAACCATAACCCTAACACTCTAAACCTAACCCTCAACCTCACCCTCACCCTCACCCTAACCCTAACCCTAACCCTCACCCTAACCATAACCCTAACTCTAACCCTAACCCTAACCCTAACGTCACCCTCACCCTCACCCTAACCCTAACCCTAACCTAACCCTAACCCTCACCCTCACCCTAACCGTAAACCTAACGCTAAACCTAACCCTAAACCCTAACACTAACCTTAAACCTAACGTTAACCCTAACCCTAATCCTAATCATCTAACTCTAACCCTAACCCAAACCCTAACCCTTTAACCCTAACCATAACCCTAAGCCTCACCCTTGGCTTCACCCTCACACTCACCATCACCCTAACCCTAACCCTCATACTTACCCTGAACCTCACCCTCACCTTCACCCTCACCCTCAACCTAACCCTAACCCTAACTCTAAGCCTAACCCTCAGCCTCACCCTCACCCTCACGCTCACCCAAAACCTAACACTCACCCTTACGCTTACCCTCAACCTAATCCTAAACCAAACCCTAAACATAACCCTCTAAACCTAACCCTAACCCGCTAACCCTAAACCTTACCGTAACTTTAACCCTAACCCTAATCCTAACCCTAACTCTCTAACACTAACCCTAACCCTCTAACCCTAAACCTAACCCTAACCCTAACGTTAACCCTCTAAACTTAACTCTACACCTAACCCTAACCCCCTAACCCTAAATATAACCCTAACCCTAGCCCTAACCTTCTAACCCTAACCCTAACACTAACCCTAACCCTAACACTTATACTAAACCTCTAACCCTAACCCTAACCCTAAAACTCACCCTCACATTCACCCTCACCCTAACCCTAACCATAACCCTAAGCCTCACGCTCACCCTAGCCCTCACCCTCATCTTCACCATAAATCTAACCATAAACTTAACCCTAACCCTCACCCTCATGCTCACCCTTACCCTCACCCTAATCCTAACTCTAACACTAACCTTCACCCTCACCCTCACCCTCACCGTCACCCTAACCCTCACACTAACCCTAACCCTCACACTAACCCTCACACTAACCCTAACACTAACCCTAATCCTAACGCTAACACTCAAACCCTAACCCTAACATCAATCCTAACCCTAACCCTCTAACCCTAACCCTCCCCCAAAAACTAACTCTAACCCTAACCTTCAACCGCACACTAACCCTAACCCTCACACTCACCCTCTCCCTAAAACTAAACCTAAACCTAACCCTCACCCTCACACTAACCCTAACTCTAACCCTCACCCTCACCCTCACCCTAAACCTCACTCTATGCATAACCCTAAACTTAACCCTAACCCTAACTCTAACCCTCTAAACCTAACCCTATCACTAACCATAACCTTCTAACCCTAACCCTAACCCTAACCCTAACCCTAACCCTAACCCTCTAATCCTAACCCTAACACTAACCCAAACACTCTAACCCTAACCCTAACCCTCTAACCCTAACCCTAAACCTATCCCTAACCCTAAACCTATCCCTGACCCTCACCCTCACCCTAAACCTAAACCTAAACTTAACCCTAACCAGAACCCTCACACCCTGCCTCAACCTCACCCTCACCCTCAGGGTAACCTTAACCCTAATCCTAAACCTAACACTCACCCTTACCCTCAACCTAAATTTAACCCTAACCCTAACTCTCACCCTAACTCTCAAACCCTAACCCTCATGCTAACCCTAAATCTCTAACCCTCATCCTAACCCTAACCCTAATCTTAACCTTCGAAACCTACCCACAAGCCTAACACTAACCCTAACCCTCTAACCCTAACCATAACCCTAACACACCTACCCTAACCCTCACCCTCAACCTAACCTTAACCCTCACCCTAATCCTAACCATAACCCAAACTGTAACCCTAACCATCACCATTACCATCACCCTCACCCTCACCCTCAACCTAACCCAAAACCTAACCCTAACCCTTACCATAACTCTCTAACCCTAACCCTAATCCTCTAACTCTAACCCTAATCCTAACACTAACACTAACACTAACCCTCACCCTCACCCTAACCGTAACCCTAACCCTAACCCTAACCCTCAACTCAACTTAACGCTAACCCTAAACGTAACCCTTCAACCCTAAACCTAACCCTATCCCTAATTCTCTAACCCTAACCCTAACCCTAACACTAACCCTAACCTTCTCAACCTAACCCTAACAATAAACCTAACCCTAATCCTAACACTGAACCTCTAAACCTAACCCTAACCCTAACCCTAACCGTAACCGTAACCCTCTAACCCTAACCCTAACCCTTATCCTAACACTAATCCTCTAACCCTAACCCTAACCCTAACTCTAACCCTAACCCTCACCCTAACCCTAACCCTCTCATCCTAACCCTAACCCTAACCCTTAACCTAACCCTCACACTTACCCTCACCCTCACCCTCAACCTCAACCTAACCCTCACATTCACCCTCACCTTCACCCTCACCATCACCCTCAACCTAACCCTAAACCTAACCTAACCCTCACCCTCACCCTCACCATAACCCTAACCCTAACCCTCACCCATACCCTCACCCGCACCCTCACCCTCACCCTAATCCTAACCCAAACCCTAACCCTCTAAACTTAACCCAAACTCTCTAACCCTAACTCTTACTCTAATATTAACCCTAACCCTAATCCTAACACAAAAACCCTAACCCTAACCCTCTAAACCTAACCCTAACACTAACCCTAACGCTAACCTTCTAACCTTAACCCTAACCCTAACTTTAACCCCCTAACCCTAACCCTAGCCCTAACCCTCTAACCCGAACCCTAACCTTAACACTATCCTTAACCCTAACCATCTAACCCTAACCCTAACCCTCACCCTCACCATCATCCGCACCCTCACCCTTACCTGCAACCTTACCCTAACCCTAACCATAACTGTAAACCTCACCCTCTCTCTCACCCTCACTCTAACCCTAACCCTAACCAATAACCCTAACCCTAACCCTGACCCTTACCCTCACCCTCACCCTCACCCTAACACTAACCCTAACCCTAAACCTAACCATCACCCTTCCCCTCCCCCTAACCCTAACCCTTACCCAAACCCTAACCCTAACCATCGCCCTCACCCTCACCCTCAACCTCAACCGAACCATAACCCTAACCCTAACATTAACCCTAACTATCTAATCCTAAACCTAACCCTAATCCTCTAACTCTAACCATAACCCTAACCCTAACACTAACCCTCACCCTCACCATTACCCTAACCCTAAACCTAAACATAACCCTAACCCTCACCCTTAACCTCATCCTCACGCTCACCCTAATGCAACCTTTACCCAAACCCTAACCCTAACGACAAACATCACCCTCACCCTCACCCTCAACCAAACCCTAACCCTAACCCTAACCATCTAATCCTAACCCTAACCCTAATCCTCTAACTCTAACCATAACCCTAATTCTAACACTAACCCTCATCCTCACCGTCACCCTAACCCTAAGCCTCACCCTCACCCTCACCCTAAACATAACCCTAACCCTCTAATACTAACCATAACCCTAACACTAACACTCTAACTCTAACCCTAAACCTAACCCTAAACCTAAACCTAAACCTAACCCTCAGCCTCAACCTAACCCTAACGTAAAACCTAACCCTCACCTTAAACCTCATCCTCACCCTCACCCTCAACCTAAGCCTCACCCTAACCGTAACCGTAACCCTAACCCCCACCCTCACCCTCACCCTAACCCTAACCCTAAGCCTAACCCTAAACATAACCCTCACCCTCATCCTCACCTCACCCTCATCATCACCTTCATCTCACCTTAAACCTAACCCTAACCCTAACAATAAACCTAACCATAACCATAAACCTAACCATAACCCTCTAACCCTAACCCTAACCCTAACCTTGTCACCCTTACCCTCAGCCTAATCCTAACCCTAACCATTACCCTCACCGTCACATTCACGCTCACCATAACTCTCACCCTCACCCCCACCCTCATTCTCACCCTCACCCTCATCCTCACCCTAACCCTAAACCTAACCGTAACCCTAACCCCTAACCCTAACCCTAACATTAACCATACCTCCTAATCCCCACCCTAACCCTAACACTAACCCTCACCCTCACCCTCACCCTAACAATAACACTAACACTAACCCTAAACCTTCCCCTTCCCCTAATCCTAACCCTCACCCTTACCCTCACCCTCACCCTCACCCTCACCCTAATACTAACCCTAATCCTATCCCTAACCCTCAACCTTACCGAAACCCTAACCCTAACCCTAAACCTAACCCTAACCCTCGCCCTTACCCTCACCCTCACCCTCACCCTAACCATCACCCTAACCCTCACTGTAACCCTAACTCTAACTCTAACACTAAACCTAACCCTCAGCCTCCCCCTCCCCCTCACCTAACCCTAAACTTAACCCTCAACCTCACCCTAACCCTAACACTAACCCTAACCCCTAACCCTAACTGTAACCCTAAAGCTAACCCTACCCCTAACCCTACCCTAACCATCTAACCCTAATCCTAACTGTAACCCTAACCCTAACCCTTACCCTCACCCTCACCCTCACCCTCACCCTAACCTTGTCCCTAATCCTAATCCTAACCCTAAACCTCACCCTCTCCCTCACACTCACCCTAATCCTAACCCTAACTCTAACACTAACATTCTAACACTAAACCTAACCCTCTAAACCTAAACCTAACCATAATCCTAACACTAACTTTAACCCTCAAACCTTAACCCTACCCCTAAACCTAACTCCATAACCCTAACAATAACCCTAACCCTCTAACCCTAACCCTGACCCTAACTATAAACCTTTAACCCTCAAACTCACCCTAACCCTAACCCTAACCCTAGACCTAACCAACCCCCTTACAATCACCGTCACCCTTACCCCAACCCTAACCTTAACCCTAAACCTCACCCTCACTCTCACCCTCACCCTAAACCTAACCCTAACCCTAACCCTAACCCTAACCCTAATCCTAACCCTCACCTCACCCTCACCCCAACCCTAACACTAACCCTAACCCTAGCCACTACACCTAACCCTAACCCTAACGCTCACCCTCACCCTCACCATAAACCTAACCCTTACCCTAACCCTAACACTCAACCTCACCCTCAACCTCACCCTCAACCTAACCCTAACCCTCACCCTCACCCTAACCCTAACCCTACCCAAACACTAACCCTAACCATCACCATCACCATCACCATCAACCTTACCCTCACCCTCAACCTAACTCTCACATTCACCCTCACTTTCACCCTCAACCTCACCATCAACCTAACCCCAATCCTAAACCTAACCCTCACCCTCACCCTCACCCTAACCCTAACCCTAATTCTCTCCCACACCCTCACCCACACCCACACCCTCACCCTAATCCTAACCCAAACCCTAACCCTAACACTCTAACCCTAACCAAACCCTCTAACCCTAACTCTTAACCTAACATTAACATTAACCTTAACCCTAACACCCTACCCTAACCATAACTCTCTAACCCTAACCCTAACACTAACCCTTACGCTGAGCCTCTAACCTTAACCCTAACCCTAACCCCTACCCCTACCCCTAACCCTAACCCGAACACTCTTACCTGAACCATAACACTAACACTAAACCTAACCCTAACCATGTAACCCTAACCCTAACCCTCTAAACCTAACCCTCACCTCGCCTCAATCCTAAACCTAACCCTAAACCTAAACCTCACCCTCATGCTCACCCTCACCCTAACTCACATTTCAACCCAAAACCTAACCATAACCCTAAACCTCACACTCACTCTCACCCTCACCCTAACCCTAACCCAAACCCTACGTCTCACCCTCAACCTCACCCTCACCTTCACCCTCACCCTCACCCTCACCCTAATCCTACCCCTAACCCTAACCACTAAACCTAACCCTAACCCTAAACCTTACCCTCACCCTCACCCTCACCCTAACCCTAACCATAACACTAACCCTAAACCTAACCCTCACTCTCACCCTTATCCTCACCCTTACCCTAAACCTCACCGAAATCCTAACCCTAAATGTAACCCTAACCCTAACCCTCAACCTCAACCTCACCCTCACCCTCACCCTAACCCTAACCATTACCCAAACCCTAACCCTAACCCTCAACCTCACCCACAACCTAAACCAAACCCTACCCCTAACAATAACCCTAACCCTACCCATAACCATAACCCTCTAATTCTAACCCTAATCCTAACCATCTAACCCTAACCCAAACCCTAACCCTCTAACGCAAGCCCTAACCGTAACCCTAACCTACACCTCTAACCCTAACCCAAACCCGGATCCTAAACCTAACCTGAAACCTCTAACCCTACCCCTACCCCTAACCCAAACACAAACCCTAACCCTAAACCTAACACTATCCCTAACCCTAACCCTCAACCTAATCCTAATATTAACCCTAACCCTAACACTAACCCTCACTCTCACCCTCACCCTCACCGTCACCCTAACCCTAACCCTAACATTCACCCTAATCTTCACCCTCACCATCACTCTAACCCTAACCCTCACCCTCACAATCACCCTCATGCTCTCCCTACTTCTCACCCTCACACCCACCCTCATCCTCAACCTCACCGTCATCCTCACCATAACCCTAAACCTATCTGTAACCCTAACCCCTAACCCTAACCCTAACCCTAACCCTAACACTAACCCTAACCCTAACCAGAACCCTAACACTAACCCTAACCCTAAACCTAACCCTCACCCTCACCCTCACCCTAACAATAACACTAACACTAACCCTAAACCTTCCCCTTACCCTAAACCTAACCCTCATACTTACCCTCACCCTCACCTTCACCCTCACCGTAACACTAACCCTAACCCACACCCTCACCCTCACCCTCATCCTAACCCTAACCCTAAAACTATCCCTAACCCTCAGCCTCACTCTAACCGTAACCCTAATCCTAACCCTAACCCTTGCCCTCACCCTCACCCTCACCATCACCCTCACCCTCACCATCACCCTAACCTTCACCGTAACCTAACCCTAACTCTAACACTAAACCTAACCCTCACCCTCACCCTCACTCTCACCCTAAACCCTAACCCTAACCCTAAACCTCTATCCCTAACCATACCCCTCTAACCTAACTCTAACCCTAACAATAAACCTAACCTTAACCCTAACCCTAACCCTAACCCTCACCCTCACCCTCACCCTCAGCCTCACCCTAAACCTCACCCTAAACCTAACCATAAACCTAACGCTAACCCTCACCCTCACCCTCACCCTCACCCTAACCCTCCCCCTAACCCTCACCTTCACCCTCACCCTCACCCTCATCCTCACCGTCACCCTTACACAAACACTAACCCTAACCCTCACCCTTACACTCACCCTCACCCTAACCCTCACCCTAAACTTAACCCTCACCCTCACCCTAACCCAAACCCATACCCTAAACCTAACTTTCACTCTTGCACTCACCCTCAACATTACCCTCACCCTAACCCTCTCCATAAACCTAACCCTAACCCTAACCGAACCCGAACCCTCACCCTCAATCTCACCATCACCCTCACCCTAAACCTAACCCTAACCCTAACCCTAACCCTAGCCCTAGCCCTAACCCTAACCATCACCATCACCCTCACCCTCACCTTCAACCTAACCCAAAACCTAACCCTAACCCTAAGCCTAAATCTCTAACCCTAACCGGAAACCTAGTCCTCTAACTCTAACCCTAATCCTAACTCTAACACTAACCATCACCCTCACTGTCACCCTAACCCTAAACGTAAACCTAACCCTCACCCTCAAACTCACCCTCACCCTAACCCTAACCCTAATCCTCTAACCCTAACGGTAACCCTATCCCGAAATCTCTAATAAAACCCTAACCCTAAACCTAAACCTAACCCTCACCCTAACGCTCACCCTCACCCTTCCCGTAACCCTAACCCTAAACCTAACCCTAAACCTCACCCTCACTCTCACCCTCACCGTAAACCTAACCCTAACCCTAACCCTCATCCTCACCCTCACCCTAACCCTAACCCTAACCCTACCCCTAACCACTATTCCTAACCCTAACCCTAACGCTAAACCTAACCCTAACCTTCACCCTAACCCTAACCCTAACCGAAACCCTAACCCTGACCATCACCATCACCATCACCATCACCCTCACGCTCACCCTCACCCAAACACTCACCCTTATCCTAACCCTAACCCTCAACCTCACCCTCACCCTCAACATCTCTCTCACCCTCACCCTAAGCCTCACTCTAACCCTAACCCTAACCCTAACTGAAACCCTAACCCTAACCATCACCATCACCATCACCCTCACCCTCACTCTCAAGCTAACTCAAAACCTAACCCTAACACTAACTCTAACCCTCACCCTCACCCTCACCCTAACCCTCACCCGCACCCTCACCCGCACCCTCACGCTAATCTTAACCCAACCCAAACCCTAACTCTAATCTTCTAACCCTAACCAAACCCTGCAAACCTAACTCTTACCCTAATATTAACCCTAACAATAACCATAAGACACTAACCCTAACCCTAACACTAACCCTAACGCTGAGCCTTTAACCTTAACACTAAACCTAACCACCTACCCCTAAACCTAACCCTAACCCTATCCCTCTAACCCTAACCCTAACACTAAACATACCCTAACCATCTAAACCTAACCCTAACCCTCTAATCCTAACACTCACCTCACCCAACGCAAAACCGAACCCTAAACCTAACCCTCAACCTCACCCTCACCCTCACCCTCACCCTAACCCGCAACTTAACCCTAAACCTAACCATAACCCTAAACCTCACACTCACTATCACCCTCACGCTAACACTAACCCAAACCCTACTTCTCACCCTCAACCTCACCCTCACCCCCACACTCACCCTAACCCTAAGCCTAACCACTAACCCTAACCCTAATCCTAACCCTTACCCTCATCCTCACCCTCACCCTCACCCTAACCCTAATGATAACACTAACCCTAAACCTAACCCTCACCCTCAAACTAACCCTAACCCTCACCGAAACCCTAACCCAAAACGTAACCCTAACCCTAACCCTCACTCCCAACCTCACCCTCACCCTCACCCTCAACCTAACCCTAACCCTAACCCTAACCCTAACCCTAACCCTAACTATCTAATCCTAACCCTATCCCTAATCCTCTAACTCTAACCAAAACCCTAACCCTAACACTAACCCTCACCCTCACCGTCAACCTAACCCTAAACCTAACCCCAACCCTCACCCTCACCCTCACCCATACCCTCACCCTAACCCTAACCCTAACCCTAACCCTCTAACTCTAACCCTAACCCTAACCCTCTCACCCTAACCCTAAACCTAAACCTAATCCTCAGCCTCAAACTATCCCTAACCCTAACCCTAACCCTAAGCCTAACCCTAACAATCATCCTAACCGTCACCCTAAACCTCACCCTAAACCTAACCGTAACCCTAACTCTAACCCTCACCCACACCCTAACCCTAAACCTAACCCTAACCCTAACACTCACTCTCAACTTCACCCTCAGCCTCACCCTAAACCTCACCCTAAACCTAACCCTAACCCTAGTCCTAACCCTCACCCTCACCCTCAGCCTCACGCTGACCATAACCCTCACCTTCAACCTCACCCTCAACCTCACCCTCACCCTCATCCTCACCGTCACCATCACCCTCACCCTCACCCTAACCCTAACCCTAACCGCTAACCCTAATCCTAACCATAACCTCTAACTCTAACCCTAACCCTAACCCTAACCTAACCCTCACCCTATCCCTAACCCTAAACCTAAACCTAACCCTAACCCTCCCCCTAACCCTAACCCTCCCCCTAACCCTAACCCCCCTCACCCTTACCCTCACCCTCACTCTCACCCTCACCCTTACACTAACACTAACCCTAACCCTCACCCTAACCCTAACCCTAAACCTAACCCTCACCGTAACCCAAACCCTAACCCTAAACCTAACTTTCACCCTTGCACTCACCCTCAAACTCACCCTCACCGGAACCCTAAACCTAACCCTAACCCTAGCCCTAACCCTAACCATCACCATCACCATCACCATCACCATCACCATCACCATCACCCTCACCCTCAACCTAACCCAAAACCTAACCTTAAGCCTAACCCTAAATCTCTAACCCTAACCCTAACCCTAATCCTCTAACTCTAACCCTAATCCTAACCCTAACACTAACCCTCACCCTCACCGTCTCCCTAACCCTAAACCTAAACCTAACCCTCACCCTCAAACTCACCCTCACCGTAACCCTAACCCTAACCTCTAACCCTAATGCTAACCCTATACCTAATTCTCCAATACTAACCCTAACCCTAACCCTAACCCTAACCCTAGACCTAACCCTCACCCTCATCCTTACCCTAACCCTAACCCTAAACCTGACCGTAAACTTCACCCTCATTCTCACCCTCAACCTAACCCTAATCCTAACCCTAAACCTCACCCTCACCCGCACCCTCACCCTAACCCTAACCCTACCCTTAACCACTACCCCTAACACTAACCCTAACACTAACTCTAACACTAACGCTCACCCTGACCCTCAACCTAACACTAACCCTTACCCTAACCCTAACTCTCAACCTCCCACTCCCCCTCCCCCTTAACCTAAACCTAATCCTCACCCTACCCTAACCCTAACCGAAACACTAACCCTAACCATCACCATCACCATCACCCTCACCCTCAACCTCAACCTAACCCAAAACCTAACCCTAACCCTAACCCTAAATCTCTAACCCAACCCTAAACCTCATCCTCTACCTCTAACCATAATCCTAACCCTAACACTAACCCTCACCCTCACCGTCACCCTAACCCTAACCCTAAACCTCACCCTCACTCTCAAACTCACCCTCACCCTAACCCTTCGCCTAACCCTCTAACTCTAGCCCTAACCCTATCCCTAAATCTCTAATCCTACCCTAACCCTAACCCTCTAACCCAAACCCTAACACTAACCCTAACCCTAACCCTAACCCTCTAACCCTAACCCTAACCCTAACCCTAACACGAATCCTCTAACCCTAACCCTAACCCTAACCCTAACTTTAACCCTAACCCTAACCCAAACCCTAACCCTCTAACCCTAACCCTAACTTTAACCTAACCCTCACAATTACCCTCACCCTCACCCTCACCCTCCACCTAACCCTCACATTCACCCTCACCTTCACCCTCATCCTCACCCTAAACCTAACCCTAACCCTAACCCTCACCCTCACCCTCACCCTCACCCTAACCCTCACCCTAAACCTCACCCTAAACCTAACCGTGACCCTAACTCTTACCCTCACCCTCACCCTCACCTTAACTCTAACCCTAACCCTAAGCCTAACCCTAAACCTAACCCTCAACCTCACTCTCCCTCTCACCCTCATGATCACCCTCACCTTCACCTTAACCCTAAACCTAACCCTAACAATAACCCTAACCCTAACCTGTAACCCTAAACCTAACAATAACATTCTAACCCTAACCGTAACCCCAACCTTAACTCTCTAACCCTAACCCTAACGCTAATCCTCTAACTCTAACCCTAACCATAACCCTAACACTAACCCTCACCCTCACCATCACCCTAACCCTAAAGCTAAACCTAACCCTCACTCACCCTCACCCTAACCATAACCCTTACACTCTAACCCTAACCCTAATCCTCCACCCCTAACCCTAAATCTAACCCTAACCCTCAAACTAAACCTAAACCTAATCCTGAGCTCAACCTAACCATAACCCTAAACCTAACCCTAACCCTAACCCTCACCCTCACATTCACCCTCACCCTAACCCTCACCCTAACCCTAACCCTAAGCCTAACCCTAAACATAACCCTCACCCCCCCTCATCCTAACCCTACCCCTAACCCTAACCATAAACCTAACCATAACCATAACCATAACCATAATCTGCTAACCCTAAACCTAACCCTAAACATTTAACCCTAACCCTACCCCTAACCCTCTAATGCTAGCACTAACCTGTAACCCTAACCCTAACACTCTAACCTTAAACAAAACCCGGACCCTAACCCTAACCTGAACACTCTAAAACTAACCCTAACCCTAACCCAAACTCTAACCCTAAACCTAACACTATACCTAACCCTAACCCTCTACCTCACCCTCACCCTAACCCTAACCCTAACCCTAAACTTAAACCTAACCCACACTGTCACCCTCACTCTCACCCACATCATAACCCTATCCCTCACCCTCACCATAACCCTAACCCTCACCCTCACCATAACCCTAACCCTCACCCTCACCGTCACCCTCACGCTCAGCCTAACTCTCACCCTCACCCTCAAGCTCATCCTCACCCTAACCTAACCCTAACCCTCTAACCCTAACCCTAACCCTAACCCTCAGCCCTAACCCTAACCCTAACCCTCACCCTCTCCCTCACCCTAAACCTAATCCTAACCCTAACCCTCCCCCTAACCATAACCCCAAACCTCACCCTTGCCCTCACCCTCACTCTCACCCGAACCCTTACCTTAACACTAAGTCTAACCCTCACCCTCATCCTAACCTAACCCTCACCCTAACAATAACCCTAACCCTAAACCTAACTCTCACCCTCGCACTCACCCTCAACTTCACCCTCACACTAACCCTCACCGTAAACCTAACCATAAACCTAACCCTAACCCTAACCTTCACCCTCACCCTTACCCTCACCCTCACCATCACCATCACCCTCACCCTAACCCTAACCCTAAACCTAGCACTTACCCTAACCCTAACACTTACCCTCAACTTCACCCTCACACTAATCCTCACCGTAAACCTAACCATAAACCTAACCCTCTCCCAAACCCTCACCCTCACCTTCACCCTCAACCTAACCCTAACACTCACCTTCACCATAATCTTAACCCTCACCCTCACCCTAACCCTAACCCTAACCCTAACCCTAACCCTCTAACCATAAACCTAACCCAATCTCTAACACTCTAAACCTAACCCTAACCCTAACCCTAACCCTATAACCCTAAACCTAACCCTAACCGTAACACTTTACACCTAACCCTAACCCTAACATTAACCCTAACCCTCTAACCCTAACCCTGACCCTAACACTAATCTTAACACTAACCCTCTAACCCTAACCCTCACCCTCACCCTCACCCTAACCCTCACCCTAACTTTAACCCTTACCCTAACGCTAACCCTAACCCCCTAACCCCAACCCTCAACCTCACTTTAACCATAAACCTCATCCTAACGCTAACCCTAATCCTCTAACCATCACCCTCACACTCACCTTAACCCTAACCTTAACTCTAACAATAACCCTTACCCTAACCTGTAACGCTAAACCAAAACCTAACCTTCTAACCCTAACCCTAACCCTAACCCTAATTCTCTAACCCTAACCCTAACCCTAATCCTCTAACTCTAACCCTAACCATAACCCTAACACTAACCCTCAACCTCACCGTCACCCTAACCCTAACCCCAACCCTAACCCTCAACCTCACACTCACCCTCACCCCAACTGTAACCCTAACGCTCTAACCTTAACCTTAACCCTAACCCTAACACTCTAACCCTAACCCTAACACTCTAACCCTAACCGTAACTCTAACCTTAACCCTAACCATAACCATAACCCTCTAACCCTAAACCTAAACCTAACCCTAAACCTAACCCTAAAACTTACCCTCACCCTCACCCCCACCCTAACCCTAACCTTGTAACCCCAACCCTAACCCTAACCCTCTAACCCTAACCCTCACCCTCAATTTAACCCTAACCCTAACACTAACTATAAACCTAACCATCTAACCCTCACGCTCACCCTCACCTTAACTCTAAACCTAACCATAACAATAACCCTAACCCTAACCCATAACGCTAAACCTAACTCTAACCTTAACTCTCTAACGCTAACCCTAACCCTAATCCTCTAACTCTAACCCTAACACTAAACCTAACACTTTCAACCTCACCCTAAGTATAACCCTAACCCTCTAACCCTAACCCTAACCCTAACCCTAACACTCTAACCCTAACCCTAAACCTAAACCTAACCTTAACCTAAACCTAAACCTAAACCTAATTCTCAGCCTCAACCTAAACCTAAACCTAACCCTAACCCTCACCCTAACCCTCACTCTCACCTTCACCTTCACCATAACCCTCACCCTAACCCTAACCCTAACGCTAAACCTCGACCTCACCCTCACCCTAACCTCAACACTAAGCTTAACCCTAACCCTTACGTTCTAACCCTCACCATCACCCTCACCCTCATCTTAACCTTAAACCTAACCCTAACAATAACCCTAACCCTAACCATAACCATAACCCTAACCCTAACACTAAACTTAACCCTTACCTTCTAACCCTAAACCTAACCCTCACACTCTAACGCTAACCATAACCGTAACCCTAACCCTAACCCTCTAACCCTAACCCTAACCCTAACCCTAACCCTAACCCGAACCTGAACCATACAACCCTAACCCTAAACGTAACCCTAAACCTAACACTAACCCTAACCCTAACCCTCACCCTCACCCTAACCCTAACCATAACCCTAAACCTAACCTAACCCTCAAACTCACCCTCAACCTCACCCTCACCCTCACCCTAACACTAACCTTAACCCTAACACTAACCCTAATCCTCACCTTCTCCCTCACCCTAACCCTAACCATAACTCTCACCCTCTTCATCACCCTCACCCTCAACCTAACTAACACTCACCCCCTCCCTGAACCTCACACTCACCCACATCTCCACCATAACCCTAAACCTACCAGTAACCCTAACCCCTAACCCTAACCATAACCATAACCCCTAACCCCAACCCTAACCCTAACCCTCACCCTCAACCTCACCCTCACCTCACCCTAACAATAACACTAACACTAACCCTAAACCTTCCCCTTACACTAAACCTAACCCTCACCCTTACCCTCACCCTCACCCTTACACTAACCCTAACACTAACCCTAACCCTCACCCTCACCCTTACACTAACCCTAACCCTCACCCTCACCCTCAACCTAACCCTAACCCTATCCCTAACCCTCAGCCTTACCCTAAACCTAACCCTAACCCTAGCCTTCACCCTCACCCTCACCCTCACACTCACCATCACACTAACCCTCACCGTAACCCTAACCCTAACTAACACTAACCCTAATACTCCCCCCTCACCCTCACCTAATCCTAAACCTAACCCTAACCCTAAACCTCTAACACTAACCCTACCCCTCTAACCTAACCCTAACCTTAACCCTAAACCTAACCTAACCCTAACCCTAACCCTAACACTCAGCCTCACCCTCACCATCACGCTCACCCTGACCCTCACCCTCACCCTCATCCTCACCCTCACCCTCACACTAACCTTAACCCTCACATTCACCCTCACCCTCACCCTAATCCTTTTTTTAATTAAATTTTTTATTGTAATTAGTAAAAGGGTTACATGATATTTGCCAAATAGAAGGTGCATTAATTCACATACATTGATACCCTTTCACATGTCTTGGTACCCATTTCCTTCCCTCCCCCACACCCTCCACCCGTCTTGGTTTTCCCCCCTTCCCTATCAAATTTCAAATATCCAAATACAAATAAATTCAATATATCAGATAACAAAGTGAGATACTATACCAATATGAGATAACCAGGGGACAGCAAAGGAGATGAGAGACAACATAGTACATTAAGGACAACAATCATTCATTATATGGCTTTTGTTTCAATATCCTGGAGGACCTTTCAATTAGCTTCACATTATATGTCCTTATGTATCAAGATTTTGCTCTATTGCAAATCTCTGCTAGTAGAGCCCAAGGTTTCTACTGATTATGACGAATGAGGGAAACCATTGAGCCTATGTTCCTTTGAGTCTGGCTTACTTCACTTAATATGATTTTTTCTAAGTCTTTCCATTTCCTAACAAATGGGGCGATGTCATTTTTCTGACAGCAGCATAGAATTCCATTGTGTACAAATACCACAACTTGTTGATCCACTCATCAACTGAGGGACATCAAGGTTGGTTCCATATCTTTGCTATGGTGAATAGTGCTGCAATGAACATTTTTGTGCTAGTGGGTTTAGTATGTCCTTTTTTCTGGATGGTTGGGTAAATGCCAAGTAGAGGAATTGCTGGGTCATAGGGGAGTTCTATGTTTAGACTTTTGAGGCACTGCCACACTGCTTTCCATAGTGGTTGATAGAGTTTGCACTCCCACCAACAGTGTAGTAGTGATCCCTCCTGGCCACATCCCCTCCAGCATCTGTTGTCAATCGTTTCCCTGATCCTGGCCATTCTAACTGGAGTGAGGTGGAATCTTACAGTTGTTTTGATTTGCATTTCTTTTATGACCAGAGATGTTGAGCATTTCTTCATGTGTCTATAGGCCATTTTTGTTTCTTCGTCAGAGAAGACTCTCTTTAAGTCTTTGGCCCATTTTTAATGGGATGGTTGTTACTTTGGAGGTTAGTTTTGGAGTGATTCAATTTTTTGAGTTGTTGATATATTTTAGATATGAGGCCTTTGTCCGTTGTTTGGTTGGTGAAGATCTTCTCCCACTCTGCAGGCTTCCTGATTAGTTTACTAGCTATGTGCTTTGCCATACAAAAGCTCTGCAGTTTAATGCAGTCCCACTTATCCAGCCTTTCTCTGATTTGTTGTGATTCTTGGTCCTTATTAAGGAAATTTCGACCTGTGCCAAGGAGGCCTAGTGTATCTCCTATTCCTTCCTGTAAAGTTTTCAGTGTGTCAGCTTTTACCTCCAAGTCTTTGATCCATTTGGAGTTAATTCTAGTGCAAGGTGACAAAGAAGGATCCAGCTTTAGTTTTCTGCAGGTGCTTAACCAGTTCTGCCAGCACAACTTGTTGAAGAGGCTGTCTTTCTTCCATTCTATTTTTTTGGCTCCCTTGTAAAAAATTAGGTGGCCATAGGTCTGTGGTTTAATATCTGGGTCCTCAGTTCTATTCCATTGGTCTTCAGGCCTGTTCCTGTGCCAGTACCAAGCTGTTTTGAGAATTATAGCTCTGTAACAGAGTCTAAAGTTAGGAATTGATATTCCTCCAGCGCTGTTCTTTCTGCTAAGAAGTGTTTTTGCTATACGGGGTCTTTTATTATTCCATATGAAATTTTGGATTGCCTCTTCTATTTCTTTAAAGAATGACATTGGTATGTTGATGGATATTGCATTGAATTTGTAGATAGCTCTTGGCAAGATTGTCATTTTCACAATGTTGATTCTTGCAATCCAGGAGCGTGGGAGGTTTTTCCATTTCCTTAGTTCTGCTTTAATTTCCTTTTTTAGGGTTTTAAAGTTTTCGTCAAAAAGGTCCTTTACATTCTTAGTTAAGCTAATTCCTAGGTACTTTATTTTCTTTGAGGCTATTGTGAAAGGAGTTTCTTTCCTGATTATTGCCTCGTTCCTCTCACTGTTGGCATAAAGGAAGGCAGTTGATTTTTGAGGGTTGATTTTATAGCCTGCTACTCTTCCAAAGCTTTGAATCAGCTCAAGGAGCTTGGGAGTAGAGTCTATAGGATTCTTTAAATACAGAATCATGTCATCTGCAAAGAGGGATAGTTTTATTTCCTCTTTCCCTACTTGGATCCCCTTTATGCTTACTTCTTGCCTTATTGCACTGGCTAGGAATTCTAGTACTATGTTAAAGAGTAGTGGAGAGAGTGGGCACCCTTGTCTCATTCCTGATTTTAGAGGGAATGGCTTTAGCTTTTCACCATTAAGTGTAATACTAGCAGTAGGTTTCTCATACACAGCCTTTATTACATTGAGGAATGTTCCATGGATTCCTAGTTACTCCAGAGCTTTTAACATAAAGGGGTGTTGGATCTTGTCAAATGCCTTTTCTGCGTCTACTGAGACAATCATGTGATTTTTGTCCTTTGTCCTGTTGATGTGTTGAATTATATTACTTACACTGAAACCATACATAGATCGAAATACAGTGATTGTCGGTGACTTTAACACACCACTCTCACCTATGGACAGATCAACAAGGCAAAAACTCAACAGAGAAACTGAACGACTATATAGACCAACTAGATCTAACAGACATCTGCAGAATATTCCACCCAGCAACAACACAATATACGTTTTTCTCAGCAGCACATGGAACATTTTCCAATATAGATCACATCTTAGGCCATAAAACAAACCTGGACAGATTCAGAAACACTGAAATTATTCCATGCCCTCTCTCAGACCACAAAGGCATTAAACTGGAACTGAACACACATCTCCACCAACGAAAACCCTGTAACTCATGGAGACTGAACAACACATTGTTGAATCACCAATGGGTCATCGAAGAGATCAGAACAGAAATCCAACAGTTTATGAAATTTAACAGTAAGGAGCACACAAAATACCAACTACTTTGGGACACAGCAAAGGCAGTACTCAGAGGAAAATTTATAGCGCTGAGTGCGTACAACAACAAGTTGGAAACATTGCAAACCAACAAGTTAATGTCTCACCTTAAGCTCCTGGAAAAAGAGCAACAAACCAACCCTAATCCCCGTAGAAGAAAGCAAATAATTAAAATCAAAGCAGAATTAAATGATTTGGAATCCAAAAAACTATAGAAAGAATCAACAAAACAAGGGGTTGGTTCTTTGAAAGAATTAACAAAATTGACAGGCCCTTTGCAAATCTTACCAAAAAAAGAAGAGAGCATATCGAAATAAACAAAATCGCAGATGAAAATGGTAATATCACGACAGAAATTACCAAGATCCAGAATATCATGAGAGAATACTTCTCAAACCTTTACGCCAACAAATTTGAGAATCTAGATGAAATGGATGAATTCCTAGCCAATATTAACATACCCACACTGAACCAAGAAGAACTAAGCCAACTCAACAGGCCTATTTCAAGATCTGAAATAGAAATGGCAATTAGAGAACTTCCACCTAAGAAAAGTCCTGGGCCAGATGGATTCACAGCTGAATTCTATAAGGTCTTCAAAGCAGAGCTCACACCAATACTCCTCAAGTTCTTCAACGAAATTGAAAATGAAGGTTCCTTACCAAACTCATTCTATGAAGCCAGTATAACCCTGATCCCCAAACCAGACAGAGATTCATTAAAGAAAGAGAACTATAGACCTATATCTTTGATGAACATCGATGCAAAACTTCTCAACAAAATACTGGCCAACCATCTACAACAACTCATCAAAAAAATTATACACTATGATCAAACTGGATTCATCACAGGGAGGCAAAGCTGGTTTAACATACCCAAATCAATTAATATAATTCAACACCTCACCCTAATCCTAACCCACAACATAACCCTAACCCTAACACTAACCGTTACCCTAACACTAACCATCACCCTAACCCTAACCCTAACACTAATCCTAACCCTAAACCTCACCCTCCACTAACCCTAACCTTAAACCTCACCCTAACCCTAACTCTAACCCTAACCCTCACCCTCACCCTTACCCTCACCGTCACTCTCAACTCCAATCTCACCCTCAGCCAAATGCTAATTCTAACCCTCACCCTCATCCTCACCCTAAACCTAACCCTAACCCTCACCCTCACTCTAACCCTAACCCTTACCGTAACCCTAACCCTAACCATAACCTTAATCCTCTAACCATAACTCTAACCCTAACCCTAACCCTGTAACCCTCTAACCCTAACACTCAACCTCACCCTAACCCTAACCCTAACCCTAAGCCTCACCCTCACCCTAACCATAACCCTACCCTAACGCTAACCCTAACACTCACCCTAAACCTCATCTTCACCCTCATCCTAACCCTAACCATAACCCTAACCCTAATCCTCACCCTCACCCTCACCCTCACCCTAACCCTCACCATCACCCTAACCCTAACCATAACCATAACCATAACCCGCTAACCCTAACCCTTACCCTAAACTTCTAACCCTAACCATAACCTAAACCTAACCCTAACCCTAACCCTCACCCTCACCCTAACCCTAACCCTAACACTATTCATAGCCCTAAACTTAAACCTCACCCTCACCAACACCCTAACCATAACCCTACCCTAATGCTAACCGTAAAATTCACCCTAAACCTCACACTCACCCTCATCCTAAAACAAACACTAACCCTAACCCTAACGCTCACCCTCACCCTCACCCTCACCCTAACCCTCACCATCACCCTAACCCTAACCCTAACCCTAACCCAAGACCTAATCCTCACCCTCTCGTGCACTCTAACCCTAACCATAACCCTAACCCTAACCTTAACCCTAACCCTAACCCTAACCCTATTCATAAACCTAACCCTAACCCTCACCCTCACCCTCACCCTCACCCTAACCCTAAGCCTAACCCTAAACCTCACACTCACCGTCACCCTCACCCTAACCATAACTCTAACCCTAAACCGAACCCGAACCCGAACCCGAACCCTCAACCTAAAACTAACACTAACCCTAAACCTAACCCTCACCCTCACCTTCACCATCACCCTTACCCAACCCAAACCCTCACCCTAAACCTAACCCTAACCTAACGCTCACCCTCACCTCAACCTCACCCTTACCCTCACCCTAACACTAACCCTATCCCTCACCCTAACCCTCACCCTCACCGTCACCCTCACCCTCAACCTAACCCTAAATCCAACCTTAGACCTAACCATAACGGAAACCTCTAACCCTAACCCTAACCCTAACACTAACCCTAACACTCTAACCCTATCCCTTACCGTAACCCTAACCCTAACCATAACCTTACCCTCTAACCCTAACTCTAACCCTAACCCTAACCCTGTAACCCTCTAACCCTAACCCTCAACCTCACCCTAACCATAACCCTACCTTAACGCTAATCCTAACACTCACCCTAAACCTCATCTTCACCCTCATCCTAACCCTAACCATAACCCTAACCCTAATCCTCACCCTCACCCTCATCCTAACCCTCACCATCACCCTAACCATAACCATAACCATAACTATAACCCGCTAGCCCTAACCATTACCCTAAATTTCTAACCCTAACTGTAACCTAAACCTAACCCTAACCCTAAACCTAAACCTAACTCTAACCCTAACCCTCACCCTCACCCTCACCCTAACCCTAACACTATTCATAGCCCTAACCTTAAACCTCACCCTCACCTTCACCCTAACCCTCACCATCACCCTAACCTTAACCATAACCATAACCATAACCCACTAAACCTAACCATTACCCTAAAGTACTAACCTTAACCTTAACCTCACTCTAACCGTAACCCTAACCCTAGACCTAACTCTAACCCTAACCCTCACCCTAACCCTAACCCTAATCCTAACCCACACCCTCACCCTAACCCTAACCCTAATCCTCACCCTCACCCTCACACTCACCCCAACCATAACCTAACCCTAACCCTAATCCTAACCCACACCCTCACCCTAACCCTAAACCTAATCCTCACCCTCACCCTCACCCTCACTCTCACACTCACCCCAACCATAACCTAACCCTAAACCTAACCCTAACGTCACGCTCACCCTCACCCTAAACCTAAACCTTATAATCCTAACCCTAACCCTAAACATAACCCTAAACCTATTAATAA